>CM024762.1:103596574-104196574 GCA_014218235.1 Colocasia esculenta
GGGTTTTTTCCATATCATGTTTTTGATGATCACATTAACATCCTTGAACATTGATTTAATGCAAATTGATGTTAACTAACATGAAAAACACCATGAAAGTGATTGAGTTAAACATTGCTAATCATACAATGTACATCACTAACAATGTTTTGCATGTAGTGTACAAGCATGAAAGATGGACATTGAAGAGGCATTGAAGAGATGAGCAAAAGCACAAAAATCTGTCAAAGAGTGTATCTGTCGACAGATGAATCTACCTGTCGACAGATTCATACAGTCATTCCAAGACAGAACTCAGGTTTGCATCTCTGAGTGTATCTGTCGACAGATGCAATGTACCTGTCGACAGATACACACAGACAACCCAGGACAGAGCTCAGGTTTCTATTCCTGAGTGCATCTGTCGACAGATGCAAACTGCCTGTCGACAGATACACTCAGAAACTCATTTTCCTGAAACCCATTCTCAGCCTGAGTCTGCCTGTCGACAGATGCAAGTGCACCTGTCGACAGCCGACGGAAACTTCAGATTTTGGGTTTCCAATCCGCCCCACTTGGGTGTTTCCTTCCTCCACGACCCCCACCTTTACCTAACACTATATAAGCATCCTTTTGGAGCCAAATTCGCAGAGAGCAGCCTCCCATCCAAGACCTCCAAGGGACCAAGAGGAAAAGCCCCAATTGCTGCTCTGCTTCAACTTCCGCCCAGATCGCGTGGAATCACCATCTATGCGGAGCTGAAGCCGGATCGTCATCAATTCAACCTTCTACATCGATCAATCTACATCCATCGAAGTTTGAAGAGCGTTTGGACGATCCACGAGAAGAATTCCAACCGGATTTGTTCCCTAATTCCCAATTCTTCTCCATTTCATAATTTCCATTCCATCGTGTGTGTGTGTGGTTGTGTTTCGAGCATCCCTTGTGCTTGATTCACGTATTTGTGGTTTCTGATCGTGGTTCATCAAACAACGTGTGTGTGGTTGAGTTGTAGTGTTTGAACTCGCTCATAAGCAGTCGTTTCTGCGTGTGTGTGTGGACGGTGGATGTAGGATACACGAGTTGTGTACTACCGAACCACCTTAAATCATCGTGTTCTGTGGTTTGTTCGCGCTTTGCGATAGATGATTGGTAGCACGGTGTTCATACGCACGTTTTGATTTTCTTCTCTCTCTCACTTAAATCAAGCACGTCTCACACTTAATGAATTTGAATCAAATTTCATTAAGATCGCTGTAGCATCAAAAGAACCATCAATCGTTTAAATTGCCGTAATCTATTCAACCCCCCCCTTCTAGATTCCGTATTGTGTATTTCCGCATAACTCTTCAATTGGATCAGAGCGGGTTTCTCCGATTTACAGTTTTTCGTATTTGATCTAGCGATCAGAGATTTTCGATCTTATGGATTCTAGCAAAGGGTATATGGCCGAGGACATTCAGTACCAGGCCACCCTATTTTGATGGCACTGACTATTCTTATTGGAAAAATCGTATGCAGGTATTTTTGAGAGCTCAAAACTACGAGCTGTGGAAGATAGTCAGCAAGGGACCATATGTGTTGCCGCGAGGCCAAGACACCTGGACGAAGACCAAATAGCCAAGGAACTCTCACTGGATGCACTAAATGATGCAATGTGCGGTGCATCCAAAGGAGTTCTCAAGAGTCTCCACATGCTCACAGCAAAAGAGATGTGGGACAAGCTTGAACTCATTTACGAAGGTACGTCCGAGGTAAGGGAAACTAAAGTTTATGTTAGTGTCTGAATATGAAATTTCCAGATGAAAACTGATGAAACCGTATCGACATGTTTGCAAGATTCATGCTAATAGTTAACGGGCTAAAGGTCTTAGAAGGAATACTCTGAAAGTGACTTAGTAAGAAAGATCCTTCGATCTCTTTACTTCATCTTGGAATACTAAGGCCACTGTCATTGAGGATTCCAAAGACCTTTCCAAAATGAATTGGATGATAATTGGCTCTCTAATGACATATGAAATCAACATCAAAAGAAAAAGAATTATAAAAAATCCTAGAAAGTCAATTGCTCTAAAAGCATCCAATAAACATCAACAAGTTCCAGAAAATCATTCAACAAGAGTGATGAGCAAGAAACATCTAGTGAGAGTGATGATGATGAAATGGCAATGCTCACTAGACAATTCAAGAAATTTTTGAAGTTCAAGAGGAGAGACCAGTAATTCCAAACCCTTTCCTAAGAAAATTTTTTCACAGAAATATGAGTCCAACAAAAAATCTGACATTGTTTGTTATGAATGCAAGAAACAGGGGCATATGAGAGGAGAATGCCCGGAACTCAAGAAGAAGCTGAAGAAAGACAATTCCACCTCCAAAAAGGCCAAAGCAATGTTGGCCACCTGGAGTGATGAAGATGAAGATGAAGATGCACAAGAAACATCCGATGATGAAGAAGTGAAATGCTTGATGGCCAGGAGTGATGACTCCAGTGAGGTAAATTCTCATTTGATGATTTCACTGCAAGTGAATGGGAGGAAGCATACACTACTTTATTTGAAAAATTTCGTGAATATAATCTGAGAATAGAGCATTAAAAAGAAATGCAACTCCCTTGTGCATGATAGAACATGATGAACGAATTGCATTCCTGACAAAAGAATTAGAAATGATGAAAGTTGATGAAAACTCATAATGAAGAAGGATGCTTGAAAATGAAATTGCAAGAAATACAAAAGAAAAGACTGTTTAAGCCATTCTATTGAATTCCTTCAAGAAGAACAATTAGAAACAAAGAAAAGTTGGAACAAACTGAAAGGAGTTGAAAGAAAAATCTGAGGACTTAATGAAATTTGTAAAAGGAAGCAAATCTAGATGCGTTTTGGGCACCAAAATACATGTAACCAGCATGGGTTAGGATATCAACTGTAAAACAAGAAAATAGGAGAATCATTGATTACCTCCTTTGTTGATCTTAGCCCAAACACAAGCAAGCATGCTCCCACAAAGCATAATTCAGAAAGTCTCAGACCAAGCAAGCCACTCAAACAAAATGTTCCCACAAACAGAAGAAAAGCCACCTGTCGACAGATACAATGGTGCCTGTCGACAGACAAGAACAGTATCAATGAATAAACAGTCTATCAAGCACAGAAAATTGAAAAGAAAATTCCTTCATGCAATGTGTGTAAAAAGATGGTCATGATGAAAACAATGTTGGAATAATCCAAAGAAACAAAATTCAAACAGTTTGGATTCCTAAGCATTACTTTGTTGCGAATGAAATTTTGGGACCCAAAGTAATTTGGGTACCAAAACCTCTTGTCTGATCCACATATGCAGGAATGCCTAGCAGCCCAACATCAAACAAGGTACTTGGATAGCGGCTGTTCGAGGCACATGACGGGCGACAAAGGTAAATTCTGTTTCCTAGTGGAGAAGACGGAGGACAAGTCATTTTTGGAGGTAACAACAAAGGCCAAATCATTGGCACAGGTAATGTTGGTAAGTGTTCCTCCAATTCAATTGAAAATGTACTGTTGGTTGATGGCCTTAATCACAATTTGCTTAGCATAAGTCAATTATGTGATAGAGGTCACAACGTCATTTTTGAATCAAATTCATGTCAAATTGTTGATAAAGAAACAGGAAGTGTAAATTTTCTGGAAAAAGAGTGAATAACATTTACTTAGTTGATTTAGATGATCCAGAAATGACAACTTGTGTCTTGTTGCAAATAGACAGGATGAATTGACCTTGTGGCATCGTAGGCTTGGCCATGCGAGCTACAACGTGTTGCACAAGATCATGAAGCTCAATGGTAAGTGGACTTCCTGACATCTCTTTTAGCAACAACGAAAGTTTTTGTGATGCATGTGCACAGGGAAACAAACCCGGAAGTCTTTCAAATCTAAAGCACCGGTAAGCACATCTAAACCATTTGAACTGTTGCACATGGACTTTTGGACCAACTAGAACTTTAAGTCTCAATGGCAAACGTTTTGGTTTTGTCATTGTAGATGATTTCTCTAGGTTCACATGGGTCAAATTCTTGGCACACCAAAGTGAAACACTCACAATCTTCCAAGAATTCTTTAACAAGATGAGCATGGCAATGTGAATAAATATGTTCAATACGCACCGATCACGGGGGAGAATTTGATAAACTGCATTTCTGATTTTTGCAGGCACCAAGGAATTGAACATCTGTTCTCTTCCCCAAGGACTCCAGAACAAAATGGAGTAGTGGAGAGGAAAAACAGAACATTGGTGGAAATGGCTCGCACTCTCTGGTTGAAGGCACTCTCCAAAAGGTTTGGGCAGAAGCAGTGAACACTCGTGCTACATTCTAAACAGAGCCATGGTAAGACCTGTGATAAAGAAAACCCCTACCAGTTGTTGAAAGGTAAGAACCCCAACCTTGTACTTCCGATTTTTGGCTCAAAGGTATTTATTCACAACAATGATAAATCTGATTTAGATAAATTTGAAGCCAAAAGTGATCAAGGTGTTTTTCTAGGCTACTCAGAACACTCTAGGGCATATAGGGTGTTTAACAATAAAACACGCACTGTGAAGAAACTCCACATGTCATTTTTGATGAGACTTATGCCAAATCTAACAATTGGATGTAACAGGACTGAGAAGAGGATGAAGGAACATCCGCTTAAGGATCTACAATCAAAGCAAAAGACAAATCTGAAGTATTCCAAGACCAAAGGTGGATATCTTCACGGGACTACGATGAAGATGATGAAATAGCATTCAGAAAACAGATGAAACACTTGAAGAATCCACCAGAAAGTGAACCTCCTGAACAACATTCACAAGATCAAATTCCTCAGGACAAGATACTCCCGCCCTTCAACAATCACAATGTGAGGTATTCCAAAGCACCCACTTGATGATGTGATAGGTAGTTTAAATGATTCTGTTCAAACGAGTCTCAAGTAAGAAAATAATTGAACATGATCTTTTTGCTTTGTCTCTCAAGTGGAACCCAAAAATGTTGAAGAAGCCTTAAAGACAACTCATGGATTGATGCTATGCATAGGAACTGGTCAATTTCAAAGAAACTGTGTATGGAGTTTAGTTCCTAAAACCCTGAAATCTCTATCATAGGAACTAGATGGGTGTTTAGGAATAAACTTAATGAAGAAGGAAAGTGATCAGAAATAAAGCAAGACTCGTAGCAAAAGGATATAGTCAAGATTTGGTGTAGACTTTGAAGAGTCCTTTGCTCCTGTAGCCAGTTAGAAGCAGTCAGAATTTTATTGGCATATGCATGCTCCCATAAGTTCAAACTCTATCAAATGGATGTTAAAACTGCTTTCTTAATGGCTATATCAAAGAAGAAGTCTATGTCTCTCACCACCAGGTTTTGAAAATTCTGAAATGCCTAACCATGTGTATAAATTGCACAAAGCTCTTTATGGTTTGAAACAGGCACCTCGAGCTTGGTATGATAGACTAAGCAATTTTCTGGTAAGCAAGAACTACTCAAGAGGTAAAGTAGACCAACACTCTTCACTAAGAAAGTTCGCAATCACATAATTGTTGTTCAAGTTTATGTGGACGATATCATTTGGTTCTACTACCCCTTCACTGTGAAGAATTTTCTAAACACATGCACAGTGAATTTGAGATGAGTCTAATGGGGGAGCTTCAATTCTTTCTTGGTTTGCAGGTGAAACAACATAAAGAGATTCTTCATAAATCAAGAAGTATGTCAAAGAGCTTCTCAAAACGATTTCAATTTGAGCAAGCTAAACCGCCTCCACCCCAATGAGCACAAGCATCAATTGGAAATGATGAGAAAGGTAAACCGTAGATGCAAAGCACTTCCGAGGTATGATTGGCTCACTCCTTTATCTTACTGCAAGTAGACCGGATATTCAATTTAGTGTTTGCCTTTGTGCTAGATATCAATCTAGTCCAAGGAAAGCCATTTAATTGCAGTCAAGAGAATTTTCCGATTCTCTCCGAACATGCAATTTGGGTTTTTGGTACCCAGCAGCAGTAGCTTTGATTTGATTTCATATTCTGATGCTGACTATGCTGGATGTAAATTGATAGAAAAAGCACTAGTGGATATTGCCATTCCTTGGCGGTTGCATGGTTTCGTGGGCATCCAAGAAACAACACTCGGTTGCACTCTCCACTGCAGAGGCAGAATATGTCGCTGCAGGAAGTTGTGCAGCTCAAGTGTTGTGGATCAAAAGTCAGTTAGCTGACTATAATGTTCAAATTGGATGCACACCTATCCTATGTGACAACACAAGTGCTATCAATCTTTCAAAAACCCTGTCCACACTCACGGACTAAACACATAGAAATCCGTCATCATTTCTTGAGAGATGAAGTTGCCAATAAAACCTTGGAACTTATTTTCATTCCCACAGAAAAACAATTGGCTGATATTTTCACCAAACCCTTGTCTGAAGATAGATTCACATCCTTAAGAAGAGAATTGGGTTTGTGTAAAATGCAATGAAACTAACTCTCCATATTGGAGTACATGCTCTTTATGTGTGAATGACTATGTGGTATATCAAATGGTGAACTGTGGAAGAACAAGTTCGGCTTGTTTGGAAACTATCATCATGCGTGAGGAAATATTCTCCGCCAAGTATCATAGTCCCATTACATATAAGGTCCTGTACTTCACATAGGATTTTAGTTTCCTTACATTTTATCAATTTTTTTCTGTGACATGTGCTTGTGTGTTACTTTCTTAAATGATCATGTTTGTTTTGTATCAAATGCTTGTGGTGAATCCTTGCTTAGATGTTGTGTCAACACTGCACACACTATGGGGAGTAAGTTAGGATGTAGATTGTTTTTTTTTTTTTTTGGAAACTCTTCCACATCTACTTGTTGAATTCTCACTTCCTTGAACTCAATGTGCAATCAATCTGAAACCAAAAAATCCACTCTGTTCATATCTGTCGACAGACACATTCCATCTGTCGACAGATACAATCAGTCTTGTTCTGACAGAAACCTCAATCCTCAGTCTGTGTGCATCTGTCGCAGACAACTTCTTCTGTCGACAGATACACCACATTCTTCTTATTTTTCAAATCCTTCTTCATACTTTTCAAGAAAATGTTCCTTACTTGATTTAAAGGTAAACCTTGGTTTGTTTGTGTGCAATATAATCCTTCATATCCACTTCATGTCAAAGTCATGAACCAAGTCTAAATGTTGTTTTGATGCATACCCTGATTAAGGTCTTTTTAGATCATTTTTGAACACAATGAGCAAACCAAATGATTTTTAAACATCTCTTTTGAATAACTCCCTTGTCGTTAAACATGAATCTAAATGATTTGAAAACTCAGAAAGCTCTTGAATTTAATGTTCTACATTACAACTTGCCTAAAGAAATCTCATGTACTTGACAAAAAGCAAAAATAATAATAAAAAAAAAAAGGAGAAAAGCTACCTATTTCTTCGGTTCAATCAAAGTTATATTTCTTTATGGATGGAGGTAGAGCAATGATGAAAATGACTAAGTAACCGGGGACATGGGCATCACAAATGTCGGTCTTCGCGTCAAGGTTGTTTCTTATCTCTATACAATGGCTTGATGGACACTCACATTGAGTAACTGGGGTATTGGCATCACAAATGTCTACCTTCACATGAAAAAGTGAAAGTGCTCCTCATTGCCACTCTTTTCCATCTTCGTTGTTTAAGATCTCAAAAACATACCAGAAATAGAGTGAAGCCTCCGAAATTTTGTGTCAAGTCCAATGTGTTTCTTCGGTAAGACGTTCTTGTGGCCATTTAATTCAATTGTCATCTGACTATCATCTCTATTTAAATGCATGTTTCTCTTCAACGGCATTAATCAAAAGAGTTATTTAATTTTCACTGGTTTTTGTGAATGTGTCCTCATGATCTAATTAAGAACTTATCATTTTTAATTCAAAATCATTTTAGATTTGTGTCATGTCTTCATCTTAATGGATATGAATTTTGTCTTGCACATACACCCACTTTGCCTAAAACAACAATGAACACTTGTCCCTTTGAAAATTTTGTCAAAAATCAAGTTTTCACCAAAAAGGAGTATCTGTCGACAGATAGACTGCATCTGTCGACAGACACACGACACGGCCATCCGTTTTTTTCAGAAAACCCTCGCGCCGGTTCACCTCCTTTTTGTGGGGCCTTCCTTTTAAACCCTCCAAGTCCATTCTAAGCCCCCACGACCCTTTTTTTTCACCCCTCCTCTCTCTGTTCCCTCCTCCTCCTCTCCAAACCCCCCTCTCTTCCCCCTTCAGGGCTCCGTCTCCGACGATCCTGCTCCTCGTCTGGGATCCTTCCACTCTGCCTTCACACCATTCTCATCCTTCCTCCTGCGATGGCACCCAAATCGAAGCTTCTCGCTCGCCGTCGTCGCGCTCCGACGGACGCCGAGAAAGCTCCAGGGCTCCTTCTGAACGCCGCAGCAAGCATCGTGAGGATTGGTTGCCGGAACTCATCGTTCCTCAAGGTCTCCGTCTTATCCGACCCAACGGCACCTTCAGAAGATTGTCCAATCCCGTATGTGGACTTCGAGTCCTTAGCACCGATGTTCCCCTCACTCCTACCTATTTTGACACTCAAGGGTGGACATCCTCTTATACTCCCACCTCCATTACTCTCTCCAACTGCCAGTGGTTCTACGATAACCTAGGGCTTTCCGACAGGGCGATCTCTACTCTTCGGTGAGAGGCACTCGTTTTTGCCTCACCGCCAATCTTATCTCCACAGCCCTTGAAATCCCAAACTCAGGAGTTGAAATCTTCACTACACTCCCTCTGCTTCTGAGTACTATGAGCTTCTGACATTGGAACCCTATGACACTACCAAGGAGATTGCTCGTCTCAACGCCAACTCTTTTCCTCCTTTAATCCGGATGATCCATCACATCTTCACTACCTTGATCGTCCCGAAGGATGGAAGTCGAGAGTTAGTCACCGAGGTCCATAAATCCCTATTCATCTTTTTCCTCAAGTGTCAAAAATCACTCCCTGAACTTATGATAAGCCTCATCCGTCGGTGTTTCTCTAACACCAAAAGATCAATGCCATATGCTTGCCCCATCACTTCTCTTCTTATTTTCCTTGGCATTCCTATCCCTCCAAGTGAGCTCATCTCACTAAAATCCCGAAGTGCCTTTGACCTCACCGCCGCCAACCGCATGGGCTACAAATTTGTAGACGGCGTCGTCACAAGGACTCTCAAGGGAAAGGAACCACAAGGAGCTGAAGTGTCAACCGGTGAAGAAGACAATGAAGATGATGAAGCAAATGAGGGCAGTGATGAAGACCCTCAAGATGAGCAAATGCCTGACCAGCTCAAGAGTTTGATGATGTACCTGTGCCTCCACAACACTCCGTTCATGATTACTTGGCACAAATCCATCAAGAAATGATTTCAGGATTTGCTCGGATGACGTCAAGATTTGATCAAGTGGACGCTCGCCTCAACACTTTAGATGACCGTCTTGACCACCTCTACTCCGAGAGAGATGGATCCCGTCACCCTCCTCCTGCTGGACATCGATGAATAGAGGGTCTCAGGGTCATTAGAGGTCACTAAGAGTCTTAGATGGGAATTAGTCTCACTTGTCTTATCATCTTTGCTTGTTCATGTTATTTCCCTTTCTTTTTATTGAGTCATGTAATGATTATCAAATGTACTGTGAATTTCAATGATCAATCAATGAAAACTCAGTTCATGTTTATTTGTCTCTAAATGTGCATGACTTGACCTTTTGCATGTTGTCAAAAGGGGGAGAACATCAATATATGCATCAATTGAATGTTTTTGTCCATCATCAAAAAGGGGAGATTGTTGGGTTTTCCATATATCATGTTTTTGATGATCACATTAACATCCTTGAACATTGATTTAATGCAAAATTGATGTGTTAACTAACATGAAAAACACCATGAAAGTGATTGAGTTAAACATTGCTAAATCATACAATGTACATCACTAACAATGTTTTGCATGTAGGTGTACAAGCATGAAAGAGGAACTTTGAAGAGGCATTGAAGAGATGAGCAAAAACACAAAAATCTGTCAAAGAGGTGTATCTGTCGACAGATGAACTCTACCTGTCGACAGATTCATACAGTTATTCCAAGACAGAACTCAGGTTTGCATCTCTGAGTGTATCTGTCGACAGATGCAATGTACCTGTCGACAGATACACACAGACAACCCAGGACAGAGCTCAGGTTTTCTCATCCTGAGTGCATCTGTCGACAGATGCAAACTGCCTGTCGACAGATACACAGAACTCATTTTCCTGAAACCCAGTTCTCAGCCTGAGTCTGCCTGTCGACAGATGCAAGTGCACCTGTCGACAGCCGACGGAAACTTCAGATTTTGGGTTTCCAAGTCCGGCCCCACTTGGGTGTTTCCTTCCTCCACGACCCCCACCTTACCTAACACTATATAAGCATCCTTTTGGAGCCAAATTCGCAGAGAGCAGCCTCCCATCCAAGAGCCTCCAAGGGACCAAGAGGAAAGCCCCCAATTGCTGCTCTGCTTCAACTTTCCGCCCAGATCGACGTGGAATCACCATCTATGCGGAGCTGAAGCCGGATCGTCATCAATTCAACCTTCTACATCGATCAATCTACATCCAATCGAAGCTTGAAGAGCGTTTGGACGATCCACGAGAAGAATTCCAACCGGATTTGTTCCCTAATTCCCAATTCTTCTCCATTTCATAATTTCCATTCCATCGTGTGTGGTGTGGTTTGTGTTTCGAGCATCCTTGTGCTTGATTCACGTATTTGTGGTTGTTCTGATCGTGTTCATCAACAACGTGTGTGTGTTGAGTTGTAGTGTTGAACTTGCTCATAAGCAGTCGTTTCTGCGTGTGTGTGGTGGACGGTGGATGTAGGATACACGAGTTGTGTACTCCGAACCACCTTAATCATCGTGTTCTGTGGTTTGTTCGCGCTTTGCGATAGATGATTGGTAGGCACGGTGTTCATACACGTTTGATTTTCTGCTCTCACTTAAATCAACTCAAGCGGTCTCACACTTAATTGAATTTGAATCAAATTTCCATTAAGATCGCTGTAGCATCGAAAAGAGCCATCAATAGTTTAAAATTGCCGTAATCTATTCAACCCCCCCTTCTAGATTACCGTATTGTGTACTTTCCGCATAACTCTTCACCGATGACCCCTTCTCCCTTTTCCTCAACCCCCTCTCTTTTCTCCTCCCCCTCTGGCGGTGATCTGCCTCCCTCTCTCCCCTTTGTGCGTTTCAGGCGAGGAGGAGGGCCGTGCTTGTGTCCTTGGCGTTGTGGAGCTTGCGTGGAGCGAGGAGGAGGTGGCCAATCTGATGTGAAGGGCCCTTATGGGTTCGTTTCTTATTGAAAGGTAGGGATTGCTTGAACCCTTCTCAATCTGGGTGGATTGGGAGCCCCTCATGGTTTGTAGATAGCATTTCCTGCTTCTCCATGCTCCCCTCCCCCGTGTGGTGTGTTTGTGGTGTGTGGGTGGCCCCGGGATGGAGCATCCCGCGGGTCTGCCCTTCTACTGGTGTCGCGACCGCGGTGCGCGTCGCGACACCAGAGGGCGAGATCGTGTCGCGGCGCGCCGGCCCGACGTGATGGCATCACGATTGGGCAGTCCGACGTGATCTTGTCACGACGTGTTTCCCTGTCGCGACAGGGTTGCTGTCACGGTGCCCTTCCCCATCGCGATGGTATCACGCCGGCCTAGGGGGACACAACAGTACCTGTGTGTGACTCGGGTGTTTCTGTGGTTCTAGTTGAGGAGTCGACGTATGCCCCAAGGCTGGCTTGACCTTAGGACCTTCAGGTGGGGAATGCGGTAGTTACCTGGCTGTGTTTAGTTCTGAGGTGACACCTGTGGCCGTGTCCTGGCGGCGGTGCCAGGAGGCTCACTTCTTTCTAATAATCGATTGTCCGGTGGTCAATCAATTATAGCAGAGCGATGTTTTTCGTACTGACTGGTGGTGTTCCTAGGTTCTGGCTTGCTTGTGCGGCCTTGGTTGGCCGACGCCCTCTCGAGGGTCGTGCGTGCCTCGTGCTTGCTGGGCTTGTCATGGGTTACAAGCCAGCAGTTCGGCGTGGTTCTTATTGTGCTTGCCCCGCCTGTTCTCCCGGTGCTTGGCACTTGAGGGCTTGTCCCATTCAAAGGTTGTCTCCATTGCCTGGGACCCCATCCTCGGAGCCTTTGAGGGAGCGTTCGGGGCTACGAGCGTGCTCGAGTTGGCAGACTATGGAGCTGAGGGGAAAACGAGGTTTGGACAACGACGCTGAGTTGTTTGTAGAGCTCTCTTGTCTGGGGTGGGATGCCGAGGTCGTTGAGACTATTCTCTTCCTGGCACGGCCCAAACAGTTCTTTGTCTCACTGCCTCTCTCTGCGTTGGTTCCAGAGCCACGTAGTGGTGCTAGGCGTAGGGCCGCAGCTTGGCCAGGCTGCGGTGGTGCGTGCATTCTTCTGGTGTTTTGTGGTGGTTGTGTCTCGCTCTTCTGGGGAGGTTAGAGACAGGAGCCAGGCTGGCAAGCAGAGGGAGTGGTTGGTGTCTCCTCCTCTTGGCTGCCAGTGGCGGTGGCTTGGTTGCTGTTGTTGTGACGACATTTTCTAACGATGTTTCCAAGTGTTATCCGTTGCCCTAGCTTGCACGGAGGTTATAGCCTAGCCGTGCCTAGTTTCCATAGGCATTGTTGGTTAGGCCTTGTTGGCCCGTGCTTCTAATGGTTTCCGCTTTCCATCTTGGGAGCCAGCCCATGGTGGCACCGGCATGTGTGGCCTCCCGACCACACGGTGTGTCTGGGTCCGGGGTGGTTCTACTTGTGGGCTCTCAACCTTGTGAAGGTCTGAGGTGGCCATGCTTGTGGTGAGATGTCCTTCTCACGTGGTTGCTCGGTGGTCTCCGTGAGACCCCTGTCTCGACAGGCATGTCGAGACTTATTTCCGTATTGTGCTTGACTCTGTTGGTTTTTGCGAGAGTCGTGTGTGTGTTACGACCTTGGTTGGTGGTCGTGACATTGCATTGTTCTATCCCGCTGCTTAGTAGAACCCTACTGTAGGTGTTTCTCGCTTTACAGCTTTCTAGTGTAGTTTCCTATTTTTGGAGTTCCTACTGCTCTGGCCGGTGAGGGACTGGTAATCCCTACTGGGCTTTGTTCGCGAGGCTCACCCCCCTACTCTCTTCAGCTAGGGACTCGTCGTTGTAGGAGCTCGGTGTCGGACGGTTTGTGGAGGCGGTTTTGGTGCCGTGTGCTGTCAGCAGTAGTGAGAGCGAGTGTTTTGAGCTCTTGTACCTGAGTGAGTTTGTTTTGCAAGTTCTCGGGGTATGCTCCTTAAGGACTGCACCTTTCTTCTTGTACCCGTGCTTTTACTTGAGACACGTTGTACAGTTGTATATCTTATTATAGTTATTCAAATTCAGTACATATCTCACTAGACTATTTCTTCTAACCCTTTCAGGTCTTCGGATTCGTGGATGGCGGTGCGAACTTCGGAGTCCCTGATGGGGGTCTGGGAGGTCGGGTCGTTACATGCAGTCTGGTGGCCATTGACCTCCAATGGTCAGTGAATTGGATGAAATCCTCGTTAGACCTCATTTTCTCAGATGCTAGATCTGTGATGAAGAGAGATGGGCTGATGCAGTCCTTGTATATTTGAAGGAATTTCTTGTGTAGGATGTGGAAGTCCTATGCTTCTCTTAGCTCTAATGAGTAAACCATTCAAGTGCAGGGCGTCAAGAGATTTCCTGAAAAGGAATGCCAGTGTAAGGGGATCTCGTTGCCAACGAGAAGACTCATAGAGAAATTCTTTGATATGAATGTAGGGATTACCCATGCCATTGTACAGTCGGTACATTGGCATCTCTGAAGGATGGATATGAATTTTAGGGAGAGTCGGCATGGCGGCAACATGGCCACCCTTGGAATTGAAGAGTTGATTGATTTGTTTCTCCATTTGATTTAATTTATGGAGAAGAGCTTGTGGAATTGAGGGATTTTTGCCACTGGGCATGTGAGGATGTACACAAGAGGGGCGTGAATTAATGGACCTTCCCAAGGGTTGGTTTGTACAAACCGAAGCACAGAGAGCTAAAATCCTGGGGGCCGAGTGAAGGATGTACAAAAGGAGTGGCGAAGTCACCGAATATACATAGGAGGTTGCATGGTTTCGTGGGCATCCAAGAAGCAACACTCAGTTGCACTCTCCACTGCAGAGGCAGAATATGTTGCTGCAGGGAGTTGTGCAGCTCAAGTGTTGTGGATCAAAAGTCAACTATGTGATTACAACATTGACATTGGATGCACACCTATCCTATGTGACAACACTAGTGCTATCAATCTTTCAAAGAACCCAATTCAACATTCCAGGACAAAACACATCGAAATAAGACACCATTTTTTGAGAGATGAGGTAGCCAACAAGAATCTGGAACATAACTTCATCCCAACTGAAAAACAATTGGCAGATATCTTTACTAAACCTTTGTCAGAAGATAGATTCACATCATTGAGAAGGGAACTTGGGCTTTGCAAACTTCAGTGAACATCATGTTGTACTTATTGTGTTCAAATTGCTTGCCATGAATTGCCTGAATTGCTTGTATGATGCTTTACACCATGCACACATTGTGGGGAGTAAGTCAAAGTAGTTATGAGTGAGATGCTTGAGGGACACACTTTCATAATCATGTTGTAATCATATCTTCATCATTTGATCCATTTGTTCCTCAATTCCAAGCCTCCATACTGTTCTTTTCTGTAGCTGTCGATAGTCAGAACACCAGCTGTCGACAGATCCCCCCTTCCAGAACCACATTCATGCTATTTCACAGTAGCTATTGACAGCCCCTTTCAGCTGTCGGCAAATGACCTTATTTTAGTGCATTCTTCTTGATTTCTCAAAATGTCCATGAGTATGTTCATTATCTTTATGCAAGGGGAGAATTGGGCCTTAATAGTTAATTACAACCTTTCATACTCACATAGTACCAAAGACATTGACTAATTCACAATGATTTTGAAACAATATTCTGTGCATGAGTCTAGGTTGTATCATCTAGAACACATTGAACAAATCTAATGGCCTTAACATAACTCACTTGAATAACTCCTTTGTGGACGATCATTTTTTTGAAATGGATTGATCAATAAGAAGGTTCTTGAACTTAATGTTTTTCATTAGCTTTTGATCTTAAATAACCTTTTGCACTTGATCCTTCATTAAAAAAAAAACAAAAAGGGAGAAAAGCTACCTATTTCTAAATTCATGAAAATTCAAACAACATATATATGAAATGGGGCAAAGGCAGAGCAATGATGAGCATCACTGAGTAACCGGGGACATGGACATTACAAATGTCTATCTTCGCGTCAAAAAGTCTATGTATTATCTTTGCACAATGGTATTATGGTCACTTAAACTGAGTAATTGGGGATACAGGCATCACAAATGTCTACCTTCACGTCAAAAGGTGAAAGTGAACCTGATTATCACTTTTTCCACATCAACTTGACCAAATAATTCAATGCTAGAAATAGAGTGAAGCCTCCATGTTTTTAAATCAAGGGCAACTTGTTGTTTATTGTTAATTGCTCGTGTAAACATTACCTTCACTTACCAACTGAACATCCCCACCAAGGAATATGTTTTTCTACAACGATTTTATTCAAAGGGGTTATTTTATATTCATATGCTTTTGAACAGTGTCTTCTAAATGCTACAACTTAAGATTCCTTGAGTATTATCTCTTAACCATTGTAGAATATTTAAATGTCTTAACACTAGTGTGTATGATGATGATCAGTTTATCCCCATGTAATTTAAATTAATTACTATTTATTTTGGTGATTAACAAAACTATAATAAAGTTTAATCTAACATATTTTCTATGAGATTGAGTACAGAAAATGAAACAAGGAATAAAAGCTAAATGGGTTATATTTACTCTGTAGCAATGTAAGTTCAAAGCATGAAATTTCTCTAAGTACACATCGATTTTCTATATGTTGTAACGACTTCCTCCTCTCTCATAACGATTCGCTAAGTGATCACATCGATCTCACAAAGATTCGCTAAGAAAGCATAATGATTTGCTTCCATAATGATTCACTAAGTGATCACATCGATCTCACAACGATTCGCTAAGAAGCATAACGATTTGCTTCCATAACGATTCGCTAAGTGATCGCATCGATCTCACAACGATTCGCTAAGAAAGCATACCGATTTACTTCCATAACGATTCGCTAAGTGATCGCATCGATCTCACAACGATTCGCTAAGAGATCACATCGACTTGGTTCATAACGATTTGGCCGTCGCATCGATTTGATAAGTGAGAACAACGATTTACTCTCACAATGACTTGGTTCATAACGATTTGGCCATCACATCGATTTGATAAGTGAGAACAATGATTTTCTCTCACAATGACTTGGTTCATAACGATTTGGCCGTCACATCGATTTGATAAGTGAGAACAACGACTTGGTTCATAACGATTTGGCCGTCGCATCGATTTTGATAAGTGAGAACAACGATTTACTCTCACAACGACTTGGTTCATAACGACTTGGCTGCGCATTGATTTGATAAGTGAGAACAACGCCTTGATTCATAACGATTTGTCCGTCGCATCGATTTGATAAATGAGAACACGATTGCCTCTTACAAACGATTTTGGTTTCACAACGACTCGTTAAGTTTCATAACGATTCGATAAGCTACCCAACGACTCGGTCATGTAACGATTAATTAGGTTACACAATGACTTGGTTGCAGTAACAATTCGATACATTAAACAACGATTTGTTCACTATATCGTCTCGATAAGTGAAACAACGTTTGCTCGTAACGATTTGTTGATAGTATCATAACGTTTGTCTCTACAACGATTCTGTTATTATGCATACATTTGTGTGTATATCGACTTGTTTATGAACGTATAACGATTCACTTGAACAACGACTCATCTTTACATCATCATTTCATAGTCATAATCATATCGATTTCTGGTGTATAATGACTTGATATTCAACCTATTCTCAGATAGTTTGAAAAGTCAAAGTCTTCCCTCGCCTTTATCTCACATCTATGCATTTATTATGACTGATCTATCACTACACTGCAGCAATGATATCTTCTATTTCCATGCTTTACTGTAACATCTTTTCATAAGAACAGAATGGAACTTCTATTTTGATATAAAATCATCTAACGTTGACTGAACAGAGAACACCTAGCTGTCTATTGTCTTAGCATTTAATGCGTGCAGGTCTCTGACAACGCACCTCAATACAACGTTGTACAATAGGAAGATAACGGACATCAAAGAAGATCCTCTCTCTTGTTGCGTGCATGGAAAGCTAAAGACTGTTGAACAAGAAGCACTACAGTGACATGCAGTCTAACGTAAACAAAAGCTTAGCGATAACAGACACTTCAACGTCAATTTTCAAATGAAAGACATATAGAAGACTAAAGCTCCAGAAACACAACACACTTACATCAATCTTTTACAAGCTTTCTGCGAGCATCTGAAAGAGCGAACTTCACTCCTTTGCTTGTCCATCTCTTAGTTCTTAGCTCTCTGCATTCATTGTGTTAGTCTTGAGAGCTTCTGTATACTCAGAGTGTTCCTCATCATAGAACTTTCTCTCTCAGTCGTTGCTTCAGATCGAGCGTTGGTCCTTTAAACTTGATCTAGGGGCGTATCATCCGTTGATACATTCCTGTGTTCTTTCCCTTCGTTTGAAGGAAGACCTGGTGTGGTTCCAGGGTGTGTGTTTCCCTTCATGTAGAAGGAAGACCTGGTGGGATCCAGGGTGTTTGTAATTCCTCTTCGGGTTGTGAAGAGAGACCAGCTGCGGCTGGGTGTGTAGTGTCCTTGAGGGGACTGTACCCTTGGGTAGTGAAATCCTGAGTTGTTGCTCAGGACGGGACGTAGGACTCCTGTGGAGAGGAGGTCCGAACTAGGATAAATTCCTTATGTCTGTGTTTGATTGCCTTGTGTTTGCTATACTCCTTTTTACTAACACTAACAGTCATCGAAGTGTGTTTTTCGTGTAAACGTTTTTATGAACAGGTTTAGGTACTCAATTTTATAAAAATCCATTCACCCCCCTCTGGGCTTGCTACTGGGCCATATGACACTTTGTAATGGGTATGTATAGTTCTCAACCTTAAAAGCATTTGAACACTCATTCCTCATTCATTTCTGTCAAAATCCTATTCTGGCACATTTCTGGACAGCAGCTGTCGACAGCTGCCATGCGCCTGTCGACACCCGAATTATGGGCCATTTAGAACCCAACCAGTTCTAATTCTGACCAGATTTTGTGGGACCCCTCTTTTTCAAACACTTCCTAAATAGACCTAAAGGGGAACCCTGACCCTCACCCCTTCACCTTCCCTCAAGAGGTGTCTCTTTCCCTATTTTAACCCTAACACCCCTCTCTCCAGAACCGCCCACTCTACACCTTTTCTCTGTTCTTGCTTCCTCTCCCTTCTATCTTCCTCCTCTCCTTTGTTCATCTCCTCTCCATGCATTCCATCTCCCATGGCTCCTAGGAGAAAGCTTCGTGCTTCTCATCAGTGTCACACCTCGCCGAAGCTGGTGAAGGTTCTAGGGCACCAGCAGAGCGCCGGAGTAGCATCGTGATGATCGTTTGCCGAAACTCCTTGTTCCCCGGGTCTGCAACTCACTAAGGTTTGGGTGTCTTCCAAAAATTTGTCCAGCCATGATATTGGACTTCGTCTCCCTGGAAGACATTTCGACGGTCTACAGCCTCTCTTTGACCCCAGGGCTGGACCTGCTTCCTATACTCCCACAAGCGTATTTCCCCGATCGTTGTGACGGAGTTTTTCAACACATTGGGATGAATGTGGATGAGAAGCTATACACCACGGTCAAAGTACATCCTTCCAGATCACTTTCAACCTCCTTAGCCGTTCACTGCACATACCCAATTTCGGGGCTGACTTCTTGTCACCATCCTCCTTCATCGGAGTATTACAACCTGATCACCCAACAACCATATGACTCTACCAAGGATCATGCCAAACTCAATGCCAACTCCTTACCCCCACTTCACGCATTATCCCCACATCTTCACCACCCTTATTTGCTCCTAAAGATGGCAGTAGGGAGCTTGTGACCGAGGTTCACAAGTCCTTTTCTTCTTCTTTCTGAAGGACAAGCAGATCAATCTGCCTAACTCATGCTTGACCTCATCAAGCCGTTTTCAACAATCCTAAGAGGTCAATGCCATATGCTTGCCCTATCACTTCCCTCTTGTCCTTCCTTGGCATTCATATTCCTGAAAGTGAGTTTGTCTCTCTCAGTCTCGCAATGCTATGATATCACTGCTGCCCATCGGATGGGCTACAACTAGTTGCTGGGAGAGTCACCAGGACTCTTAGGGTCAGGAGCTAATGTAGAAGAAGAGTCTACTGATGATGAGGCTAGTGATGAAGACTCCCATTCGGAGCCAATGGATGTTCAGGGAGAAGCTGAAGATGTTCCGGATGCGCCAGCTCCGCAGGTTGCCACTCAGGATATTCGGGAGTTCATGACCGATCAAATGGCTCAGCTGACACAGCTCTTCACTGATCGCTTTGATCAGCTCAACACTCGGATGGACACACTTTCTAATTCTCAAGCTCACATTCAGTAGCAGCTTGATCACCTCACTACGGAGTTTCATGGATTCCATCATCCCACTGCTCCTGGGAATGACGATGCTTAGAATGTCTAGGATCCATGTGGGGTCATGTAGTTTTTTTTTACTAGTTTGGGTCATGGGTTAGTCGTTATGTCATTTCTCTATCTCCATTTTGCTTTTGCTTGTGTCCTGTACTGATACTTTGTGAACTGTGTGTAATTCTTGCTCAATCAATGAAATCACAGTTACTTACTACTTTTATCCATTTGTGCATGAGTTATCTTTTTAGATTTGTCAAAAGGGAGAGAAATCAATTGTAATTTTTGTCATCATCAAAACGGGGAGAATGTTGGGTTACAATGTGTATGATGATGACTATGCTTAATGTTTTTGATGATTGACATAATTGATGTTGCAAACATGATAAAGACATGATCAAGACATGAAAGATATGATCAAATGAAACATGACTTTATGACCATCTATGCTTCATAATATCTCACTTAGAGTGTTTTTCATGTAGGTGTGAATGCATACAAGACAAGCAACAACACCCAAGTGCAACAGAACTGAAATACACATCAAGTGCTCACCCTGTCGATAGCCAAGAAGCCATGTGTCGACAGATAGACAAGACACACAACAAAGCTCTCTGGAAACAAATAAAGCAGTAGCTGTCGACAGATAGAGTGCACCTGTCGACAGCACCAGGTCGCTTGTCAACAGCCCAGGATTTCAGTGACCAACACGGTTCTGGAAGCCAGTTTCCAGCAGTACCTATCGATAGCCATAGTGTACCTATCGACAACTACAGGATAAGTCACAACGTGTGACCGACATGTGATATGTATTAGGGTGTTCCCTTCTGACACGACTCTCCAAACTTGAACACCACTATATATAGATCATATGGAGTTATTTTCGCAGCAAGAAGCCTCCACACCAAAACCCTAAGCAAGGATCAAGAAGAAGGCTTTCTTTGCTCTGCTCTGCTTCAACTCTCCTGTCTGTTCCAGGAAGATCCATCTTGTACGAGGAGTTAAAGCCGGTTCGTCCTCAAGTCAAGCTTCATCTTCGTCATCTGATCGTCATCAATGTGATGCTTGAAGTTCTTCTGGACGACCACATCAAGGAGTTCATCTTTGGATTTGATCTTCAACTCTGAACTCTTCCTTCTTTCTACTTTTCATTACTCTCTATGTGTGGTAGTGGTTTGAGCGTTCCTTGTGCTTGACCCACGTGTGTATGGCTATTCTGAGTGCGTGTTTGCCTTATACACTGTGCGTGTGTGTTGTTGGGTTGAACTCACTTCATAAGCAGTTTTCTGTGTGTGTGTGTGGACGGTGGACGTAGGATACACGAGTTGTGTACTCCGAACCACCTTAAATCATCGTATCCTATGGTTTGCATGCTCTTACATTAGATGTATGGTAGGCACGATTATTTGTTCATACGCTTGGTAGATTGCTAATTTCCTAATCACATTCTGCACGCACGTCAAAGCTCGAATTTGATTCACATCTGTTTAAGTTTTCATCAAGTTAGTGTTAACATTGAAAAGAAGGTTAAATTGGTTTTAATAGGTAGTAATATATTCAACCCCCCTTCTAGATTACTACTTTAGGTGATTCCACGCACCTTTCATAGTCGTGTATCATATTCTTCATGAATCGATTAGTCCTCACCAATCGATGCATCATCAATCAGAATATGAAACACGGCAGATTAAACCAACGTGTATATTGTTCTTCACTAGTCGATATGAAACACGATAGAGAAAACCGACGCGAATATGATTCTTTACCAGTCTTCATTGAAAGGCGACCACTTGCCCCGTCGTGATTAACAATTTCTTCACAAAATTTCCAGAAAACTAAGAAAATAAGGGGAAGCACCAGGAAATGGGGGAAAGACCCAGAATGATGGGGAAAAACACTCTCAAAGGGAAAATTGGAGCCATTTGTGGCATTATAGTGGAACATGAAATATGCTCACCATGGTGTCAATTTTAGCGTGTCTACAGACACCTAGAGGGATGGTGGAAGATGTCATTGTCAGGATAGACATGTGTTACTTCCTAGTTGACTTTGTCATCCTTGATATGGAACTAGTCTAAGATTTGAAAAATACCCCAATCATATTGGGCTGACCATTTCTCGCTACTGCTAATGCAAACATAAATTGCAAGTCAGGACTGATGGACATCTCTTTTGGGGATCAAAAAACATCCCTGAATATCTTTAGAGCTTGTGGACATGTTGCATGATGAGGAGGACTACTTTGCAGTTAATGCGATTAATGATATCTTAGAAATTTCCCCCTTGGCCCAATCTGAGGAAAAAGAAGAGCTTAAAGCCATTTCAGAAAACCATGAGATTGATGTAGAAACAAAGACCTGGAGGCCCAACAAATTTAAACCACTGCCTGAGCCGAGCCCAGAACCTACTTTTCCCTCTCTTCAGGCCCCTCTTTAGTTGGAACTTAAGCCCTTACCGAACTCCCTCAACTATATTTTTCTGGACCCGTCCGAGACCTTACCAGTGATCGTAGCTTCTTATTTTAGTCCTTGTAGTGACCTAGATTATATAAAGAATATGGTAAATATAAACCCATTATCATAAATGAATAATTCTTGTGAACAAAATGCTTTGGAATTCATTTATATAAGCCAATTAGAACATTACTGAACATTTGTTCAATAATCGGAACCATTATAAGGCCAATCTGAAGGTTATTGAACCTTTGTTCAGTAATTAATCCATTATAAGGACAATCAGAAGTTTACTGAATCTTTGTTCAATAATTGAAACCATTATTAGGCCAATCAGAAAGTTACTGAACCTTTATTCAGTAATCAGATCCATTATAAGGCCAATCGAAAGTTTACTGAATCTTTGTTCAGTAATTGGAACCATTATAAGGCCAATTGGAAGGTTACTGAGCCTTTATTTAGTAATTGGAGCCCTTATAAGGCCAATCAAAACTTTACTAAACTTTTGTTCAATAATCGGAACCATTATAATGCCAATCGGAAGACTACTGAGCTTTTGTTTAGCAATCAGAACATTATAACGCCAATCAGAAGACTGTTGAACTCTTGTTTAGCAATTGGAACATCATAACGCCAATTGGAAGACTGATGAGCTTTGGTTTAGCAATCGGAACATTATAATGCCATCGGAAGACTGCTGAGCTTTTGTTTAGCAATCAAAACATTGTTGTTATAGCCCATTCCAACTTCAAACCCTTAATTGCCCCTTAACACTTATTTCAGTTAGATTTAACCCTTTTTGCCCTTGATTAACCATTATCCTATGATTTTAATTGGAATAAGTGAGTTATTATTCTCAAGTACTTTGTTATTTACCCTATATGGGCCTTAGTTTGAGTTTCCTTATTGAGAATTTATGTTTCCCATCGAAGTGGAACTTCGTATAGACAAAGTGAAGCTTCGACCGGTCAATTTCTATCGTTGTCAGTCGAAGTGCAGCTTCATATATGATGAAGTGTAGCTTCGACCGATTATGCTTATATCATTGTCGGTCGAAGTGTAGCTTCATATATAACGAAGTGTAGCTTCGACCGATTCTGTTTATATCGTTGTCGGTCGAAGTGGAGCTTCGTATATGATGAAGTGAAGCTTCGTATATGACGAAGTGGGAACTTCGTATATCGACGCCCCTTGGTCAGTAATCGATGTTTATTTGGTAATCGATGTTTAATTGGTAATCTATGTTTAGTTGGTAATTGATGTTTTAGTTAGCAATATAGAAACTGATGTTTCAGTCAGTAATCGATACTTTGGTCAACAGTCGATGTTCCCTCTGTCCTCTTAACGAACCAGAATTGAGTATAATCTTGTAGTGCTTATGCTTTTGTCAGATTGGTGGAATGGCCGTCATCATCTGGCTCCTTTGGTCTGCCAACTTTCTGGCATGGATCCCTATGCCTGTCTGTACACTTCATACTTTTTCGCAAATCGCGTTGCTGGTCATGTGAAGAACCTTCCACTCATACTGCTATTAGTCTCATCCACTGGTTTTGTATCTTCCTTTGGTCTGCATGTTGGCCAAGTGTCTGGACCCCCTTGTTAGTATCAGCCCACCTTAAAATTTAACCCTTATATAGCCTTGGTGGTAATTTTTTTTTTATCTTCTGCTGCTAGGAAACCGAAGGCTTGAGCTTGGAGCTGTAGTAGATTCCTAACAGATTTGGTCTTCCAGTTCTCTGTGGACCTTCTGCTGGTTTCCCCACACTAAGGTAGGCAGAACCGTCTCCTTTGTGACTCTTCTAGGAGTCATCCTTCACCTCCTCAGTACTATGTCATATATGAGCCTGCATGTTTGATCCAGAAGTTTGATTTGAACCCTTTTTGGGTAATCTTCGAAAAATCCTATGTCTGATTGTCTTGACAAGGTACCCCTTCTCTCTGGGGTGGTTAGGACTCCTCATGGTTGGCATCATGCATGAGGGGTCAGCCGTGATGACGGTTTCTTCTCGCAAGAAAAACATGGGTAGTTAGGCTCACTATGTTGGGAAAATTTGAGTATGTATGTATATGTAACATCTTGTTTCAACAGGTGGTTAGCTATATGTTATGCATCCTCTGAGAGGTTTGCTGATGCCATTTGCAAGATTTTGAATCCCTGCCAAGCAATCATGTCTTTCAAATATGACTCATGCATATCCGTAAACATGCAACCTGTTCAGTTTCCTTTGTGATGAATCCTTGTGAAACTTTTGTGTTTCAGCAACGTCATAAACTGTGTTATATTTAGATTCCTCTTCATGATGTGGTTCTCTCTTCAAGTCAACTCCTTTGCTGCATGCATGTTTCAGGACACTACAGATGGAACCTTGAGGTTATTTTGTTAGCAACTGTGTTTATTCGTGGTTGTGCCACCCCTTTTGTATTTTGAAATCATGGCATGTAACTAATGGACAATTTATGTTTTGGTAATCATATTTGTATGTGGCACTGGTGTTTAGTGCAGAAAGCTGAATATAGTATTTTACAATGTGCAATTCTTGTGTTTGGTCTGCTATTATATCGCATGCAACGCAGGAAGGCCTTCCCATAACCATGTGTAAGATGCTTCCGCTTTGTAAGTGTGTGTGTCACCTCTTTACCGACCATGAGGGGTGCCAAGGCACTACAATTATAACGCCAATCGAAAGACTGCTGATCTTTTGTTCAACAATTGAAACATTCCTAACACCAATCAAAAGGATTCTGAACCTTTGTTCAACAATCTATGTAATTATAACTCCAATCGGATGGTTACTAAACATTTATTCAGTAATTGAAAGAATTACAACTCCAATCGGAAGTTGCCATAACTTTTGTTCTCAAATTGGAAGAACACAAACATCAACTCCAATCAGATGGTTACTTATGCCTGTCTTGACCAACTTTCTCATGTAGAGCTTTAAGTATGTTTGATTATTACAAAAATTGAGGGTCTTTCTTACTCTCTTGATTCCTACACACCTAGACTATTTGATCCTCAACTATGATATTAGAATCCTTCTATTTTGAATTTCCAACAACTTCCTTTTTGGAAGCTTGATTTGTTTTCTTCCTTAAGACTGATTTCCCCAGCTGTTAAGTCAAAATTTGCAAGTTATTTGTTGGTCTCTGGGTTGCCCCAACCTTCATTATTGTCTTAAACATTTAGGCACCTTATTTATCTTCTGATTCTAGCACCCATAGTGTTTGATCAAGAATTTCCAAGAGTTCTCCTACTTTGAGCCTCCAACATCTTCTTTGTTGGAAATTTGGACTATTTTCATTCCGAAGACCCTCTTCCCTACTGTTTCAAATTCCATGATAGGTGTCATATGTCCTTATGCGATTCAGAAGCATCTTCCAAAAACTATTTCTTCTGCTCTGTTTAGTCTAGAATAGCACATAGTTTGGCCTATTCAGTATCCTAAAAATTTCTAAATCATGAAGAAACTTTAATAGCATGAAGATTATCTTAATTGCTCTTAATTCTTGATTTGGACTTCTCAACACATGATTTGAAACTCTTATTGGTATTATTCCCCCTAATTGCTACATGACTTGATTCCAGAAGTTACATTGTTGTGCTATCCATTGATACTATTAGAATTCGTAGCCTTGTTATCCTCATTTCATTAGGGTACTCCTGAATCTACACAGAACCCTACCATGTGTTTATCATTTGAAAATTCCTTTGGCCATAATGTGTTCTGTTATCTAGCACTATTTGGGACTTTGGTCCACTGACCCATGCCTGTGCCAATTAAGGGCTATGTCTAGTCCTAGGGAGGAGCACCCCGATGTACTTATTAACCGCGGGAGCATGGATTTGTGGTGGTGGCATGACACCGATATGATTTGCAAGATTTAAAAGTGCCTTCGTTTAATATGATATGTTTGATCATTTGTATATATGTTCATTCGAAATATGGCCAATCTTGTTATTTGTTAATTCGATTTGTATATGTTCTGAAATCCTTGAAAAAAAATGGCCAATCTTGTTATTGTTCATTTGATATGTATATGTTCTAAAATCCTTGAAAGATGGAAACTTATGATAAATGTACCCTTGACATGCATCTGTTCTTAACAATTATTGTCATTGTTTGTTATCAATCAGCATTTTAAATCATTAGGAACCCACTAAATTGCTACCCTTGGTCTGTCACACTATCTGATTTATTGTCATGCTAGTTTGTCCCTGTATTACTCCTTGAAATTTTGCTTATTAATATATCAATCATTTATATTTTGCCCACACCTTGAGATATAAATCCTACTAGGCGTAAGCTCGTTAATTTGCTTAACATTTTTCAAGTAGTGAAGATGAGCCATTGCAAATGGAAGGGGGCAGGCAAGAGTGAATGAGCGTCCCAATCCTTCTGAAGAATTGGAATATTGTCTTTTGATATGTAGTAAATTCCCCTTTCGAGGCTTTTGTGTAGTTTAAAATGGGCCCTATGTTTGGCCTTGTGGAATTGTAGTTGTTGTATGAAATAACATTTGGCTCTAATGATAATAGATTGGAGTTAGATGTCTCTTTCTTTAACTGAGCTCTGATTATTTGTTTAAAATCTCAGGTTGCAATTGATAAGGCTTATTTGTCGACAATCAGATTGGGGTTTGTCGACCTGTGACTTGTCTGCCAACAGCCAAGCCTTGTTTGTTGGCCTGGAAGTTGCAATCTGTCGACCAGACTGCCTATGAATTGTGGGCCCTTCTCGGATTGGCCAATTTTCTATGGCTTCTGCATACTTGCTTGAGCGTTGCATCCCCGAATTTAATCTTATGTTGTTTTTAAATAAACCAAGGGCATGACAGTGGTGGTATTAAAGCTTTGACTTCATTTTGGTTCTGGAAAAATTAGGAAGGACTTTAGTAAGATCACACTTAGGCGTCATGAGTCAACATGATCACACTTGACGTGAGTTAGTGTAAAGCCACAGGTTAAATGTGGCTTGTGTCATAATTATATCACTAACAATAAACATCCTTTTGAAGGTACTCAATACTTCAAATGGCTGTTGAGCGGGCACAAATAAGGAACATGCAATAAACTCTTTTGGGTTTGACCCAGGCAATCCTGCAAGTTGCCAAGGGTGGTGGAAATTGGGAAGTTAGGGAACTCCGTAGGAACTTTCGCAGTACGACCCCCCCCCCCCCCCCAAAAAAAAAAAAACTATTTTTTTTTAGAGTAGTGCTAATCTTAACAATGCGAAGCATTGGGTCAAAGAAATTGAGCGGGTGTTTAGGGTCATGTAGTGCAATGACCAGGACAAGGTTTTGTTGGCAACTTTTCAACTTGAAAAGGATGGTTGTGCATGGTGGGAATCAGAAGCCACGTTGCAAGGAAAACAAGTGATATGGGGGTAGTTTTTCGAGCATTTCACCAACAAGTATTTTTCGGAGAGAGTGCAAGAATGGAAGGCAATGGAGTTTGCTGCATTAAAACAAAGAGGATTGACTGTGGCCAAATATGAGGCACCTCACAATTGGCCCATTATGCGACTCATCTAGTTGGGACTGAAAGAATGAAGGCTAAGAGGTTCCTTAATGGCTTGAGTCCCCAGTTCATCACTCAACTGATGTTGATGGACATTCAGAATTATGTTGACACTAGAAAGTCCAACTACTTGAGGATGCAATGGAGATAGCTAAGATAATTAAGGGAGAGCCTATCAAAAAGGGGCAAATTTCAACTACAAGGAGGTTTCAACCAATTGCTGGAAGGAAAAGACCTAGTGGTGTCCCAATTATTCAACCAAATAAGAAGCCAAGAGGGATTGACATGCAGTTAGCAGTGGCTTCATCTGAAGGATGTAAACACTGTGATAAGGGTGGACACCAATTTGATCAGTGCTAGAGAGCTCATGGCAAATGTTTGCGATGCGGGAGTCTAGACCACAATATTTCGGATTGCCCTATGATGAAGGAACAAACACCAACGCCAGAATGGACTGAGGAAGCAAGGCCGCCTCCAAGAAATTATGGAGCCAGAAGTTGAAGAGGAAGGAGGAGTCGTAGAATGTATTCTTACTATATTTTCTAGATCCACACTAGTTTTTTTTTATATTGGCGCAACACACTCTTTTATATCCCAAGAATTTGTGGACACACTTCCCATTAAACCTGTACCCTTAGCTTTTGAATTTATGGTCACAACGCCCCTTGGGGAAAGAACTCAACTCTTCTAGTATTAATTTTCCTGCTACTGATGTAGATATCGTAGGGAAAAACCTGCCAGAAAATTTAGTGCACATGCCTATGGAGCATTATGATGTGATCTTAGGGGCTGATTGGCTAACCCAGCATGGTGCTAGTGTTGACTGTAGGAAAATTAGGGTAACTTTTAGTAAGCATCCAAAATGAGTGTACTCAAGTACCAAGAGCCGAAGGCATCTATCTCTCATATTTGCCCTCCGAGCCTATAGAATGATGAGGAAAGGATATGTAGCATTCTTTGCTTTAGTGATAGTGGAGAAGAAGGAGGTGAGAATAGAAGACATTGCAGTAGTTAGAGACTTTTCGAACGTGTTTTGGGATGAGCTACCTGGTGTTCCCTTTGAAAGAGAAGTCAATTTCTCTATATCATTAATCCCAGGAGCTGCCCTTGTCTCTAGACCTTACAGAATGTCACCGGCAGAATTAAAGGAGTTAAAGGAGCAATTAATGGAACTCTTAAAAAAGGGTTTATCAGGCCCAACACCTCACCATGGGGAGCACATGTACTGTTTGTCAAGAAGAAGGATGAGTCAATGAGGCTGTCCATAGACTATAGACAATTGAATCAGCTTACAATTAAGAGCAAGCATCCCCTACCAAGAATTGATGAGCTGTTTGATCAGATTTCTGGAGCTAAGTATTTTTTTTCTAAGATTGATCTTAGATCTGGCTACCATTAGTTGAGGATTTCAGAGGAGGACTTTCACAAGATGGCCTTTAGGAGTCGGTATGGGCACTATGAATTTGTTGTGAATACCCCTACGACCTTTATGCAGTTAATGAATGAGGTATATAGGCTATATATTGATAAATTTGTAGTGGTTTTTATTGAGGACATTCTAATCTATTCCAAGACTAAGGAAGAACATGAAGAACATCTGAAAATAGCATTGCAATTATTGAGGGATAAAAAGTAGGGGTGAACATGGGTCGGTTTGGCCCAGTTCACCCCTATTTTTAGAGGAACCAAATTGACCCGAGCCTCTATAGTAAACCAAATTGAACAGAACTGGTTCCGTTCGGCTCAAACCGAAATCTGCAAAAAAGGGTGATTTTAGCGGCGATTGCAAGACTTGATCTCGCGACCTCCGCATGGTGGTCAGTGCCGAAGGCTCCCAACCAACTGCGCTACAAGCACTTTTGTGTATATATGTATTATTAATTAATTATATATACATATTCAATTCATTTTAGTTACCCAACCAGAAATCGAACTGAACCGTGAGGCTCGTGAAATCGAACTGAACCGACCCGAATCGGTCGATTCAGTTCAATTTTTCGGTTTGGACCATATACTGAACACTCCTAATAACAAGTTGTATGACAAGTGAGTAAATGTGAATTCTGGTTAAAGGAGGTGTCTTTCTTGGGACATGTGATCAGCTAGGATGGTGTATCAGTTAACCCATCCAAGGTTGGGGCAATAATGAAATGGGAGAGGCCTACCAATGTGTTATAAATTAGAAGTGTTATGGGATTGGCAGGATATTATAGGAGATTTATCAATGTTTTCTACAAGATTGTGGTGCCTCTAACCAAATTGACTAGAGTCCATTCGTGTGGACAGATGAATGTGAGAAGAGTTTCTACTCCCTTAAGACTACTTGACTATGGCTCATGTTCTTACTTTACCCAAGGAAGGGCAAGAATTTGAAGTGTATGCATATGCATTAGGTATTGGACTAGATGTGTACTTATGTAGTTAGGCAAAGTGATAGCTTATCCTCTAGGCAATTGAAGGCACATGAGGTTAACTACCCAGTATATGACTTGGAATTTGTAGTTGTAGTATTTTCTATAAAGATTTGGAAATGCTACTTCTATAGAGGACAATTTAAGGTATTCTCAGACCATAAAAGTCTGAAATATTTATTTTCATAGTAATAATTCAATATGAGGCAAAGGAGGTGGTTGAAGTATTTAAAGGACTTCAAATTTTCCATCCAATATCATCCTAGAAAAGCCAATTTTGTAGTAGATGCCGTAAGTAGGAAGCCTGTAGCATCCCTAGCTAGCTTAATGGTTCAGGAGTGGAGATTGCTAAAACAATTTGCCAATCTAGATTTGAATGTAAAGAAGGAAGGTGATTGTGTGTTGATTGCCAACATCAATATGCAATCATATTTCTTCACTAAAATCAGAGAACAACAAGGCAATGACCCATTTCTAGTAGAAATCAGAGAGAAAATTAAGCAGAGCCCAGACTTTATTATAACAAGTGTTGGCAGATAGGTATTTCGAGGGAGGACTTGTGTACTTGATAAGGAAGAGCTCAAGAAGAAGATGATGATTGAAGCTCACAAGTCCAGGTACACCATTCATCCTGGAGCCACCAAGATGTACCAAGACTTGAAGAGGACTTATTGGTGGCCAAACATGAAAGGTGAAGTGGTCGAATTTGTGGCACACTGCTTGACTTGTCAACAACTTAAGGTAGAACATCTTCGGCCAGCTGGTGTACTACAACCATGAGACATACCTGAGTGGAAATGAGAGAGTATAGGCATGGATTTTATCATGGGACTGCTTAAAACTAAAGAAGAAATTGATGTAATTTGGGTAATTGTGGATCGATTAACTAAGTCAACCCACTTTATGCCTATAAAGAGCAAGTGGTCTATTGATGTGTTAGCAGCTCTATACATTAAAAAGGTTGTTAGAGTTCATGGAATACCATCGTCCATGGTGTCTGAGAGAGACCCTCAGTTTACATCACACTTCTGGATGGGATTATAGTTTGTGTTAGGGACTAAACTGAATTTCAGCATTGCATTTCATCCCCAAACTGATGGACAAACCATATTGTAGAAGATATGCTACGGGCCTGTATAATTGACTTCAACGGGTATTGGAGTGAGAAATTATCCTAAATTGAATTTGCATATAATAACAATTATCAGGTAAGCATCAAGATGGCACCATTTGAGGCTCTATATGGCAGAAGTTGCAGGTCACTAGTGTGCTGGGAAGTAGCCGGAGAAAGGTAGTGGCTAGTACCTGAACTGATACCAGACACTATAGAGAAGGTACAAATTATCAGGGAATATCTAAAGGCATCTCAGTCAAGACAAAAGAGCTATATGTATATAAGAGACAAAGAGATTTGGAATTTCAAGTTGGAGACCATGTATTCTTAAAGGTGTCACCTTCACGGGGGATCCAAAGCTTTGGAATTAAAGGAAAGCTGAAACCCAGATTTATTGACCCTTTTGAGATCCTGGAAAGGGTGGGTGAAGTAGCCTACATAATTGCATTGCCTCTATCATTAGCAAGAATGCATAATGTCTTCCATGTATCCATGTTGAGGAATTATATCTATGATGCTGAGCATGTGATCAAATATGAAGATCTGGAGTCAAGAAAGGACTTGACATATGATGAGAAACTAGTCAAGATCTTGGGCAGAAAGCTACAGTAACTCAGTAATATGACAATACCTATGGTTAAGGTCCAATGGAAAATACGAGGATTGGAGGAAGCCACATGGGAATCTAAAGAAAGGATGAGAGACCATCACCCAGAACTACTCTTTGGTAACATCTCTCTCTTACACTGTAAGTACATTACATATGAATTTGGGGACCAAATTCTTTTAGTGGGGGAGGGTGTAGTAACTTAGATTTTATAAAGAATATGGTAAATATAAACCCATTATCATAAATAAATAATTATTGTGAAGAAAATGTTTTGGAATTCATTTATATAAGCTAATCAGAACATTACTGAACCTTTGTTCAGTAATCAGAATCATTATAAGACCAATCGGAAGGTTACTGAACTTTTGTTCAGTAATCGGATTCATTATAAAATTAGAAGTTTACTGAATCTTTGTTCAGTAATCGGAACCATTATAAGGCCAATTGGAAAGTTACTAATCCTTTGTTCAGTAAACTGATACATTATAAGGCCAATCAGAAGTTTACTGAACCTTTGTTCAGTAATTGGAACCATTATACGGGAAATCGGAAGGTTACTGAGCCTTTGTTCAGTAATCAAAACCCTTATAAGGCCAATCAAAAGTTTACTGAACTTTTGTTCAATAATCGGAACCATTATAACGCAAATCGAAAGACTACTGAGCTTTTGTTTAGCAATCAAAACATTATAACGCCAATCAGAAGATTGTTGAGCTCTTGTTCAACAATAGGAACATCATAATGCCAATCGGAAGACTGTTGAGCTTTTGTTCAGCAATCGAAATATTATAATGTCAATCGGAAGACTGTTGAGCTTTTGTTTAGCAATCGAAACATCATAATGCCAATCAGAAGACTACTAAGCTTTTGTTAAGTAATTGAAACATTCTTAACACCAATCAGAAGGATTCTGAACATTTGTTCAACAATCTATGTGATTATAACTCCAATCGGAAGGTGCCAGAACCTTTGTCCTTCAATCGAAAGAACACAAACATCAACTGGCAAAAGATTTATACATAAGTCGAAGTCGACTTATGATCAGTCGAAGCCTTGTCTGATTAAGGGGTGTCGACACATGTATGGGTGTGAGTCCACACATGTATGGGTGTGAGTCAACTCATGTATGGAGGAAGTCAACTCCTGTGTTGAGAAAGTTGACTTGTGTACCAATAGAAGTGGACTTTTGGGGTTGGTAAAAATACCAGTATCTAGGTATGGCTCAAGTAAGCTGGATCTGTTCTTTCCCAGACAAAGTCAACATTTTGTATGGGTGGAGGTATGGACACAGGTATGGCTCTAGTACCTACCCCTAGAATTGGGAACTCTAATACATTTATGCATGACCTAGCCTCATAAAGATGGCATGTGGCCCTCCTTTGGCCACTGCAAAACCCCTCTAGACATTTCTAGGCGTAGGAAGGAAGGCTTGGAGCTCTGGGTGGTGAGGAGCACTTAGGAGCAAATGAGACGATCTTGAAGATTGAGGATCTTAGAGTTCGTCCTCTTGTCCCTGCTTTGACTTGAAGGAACAAAAAATTTGCAGAGCAATTTAAGGTAGGTGATCTCGGGCTCAACATAATGTAGTTTAACTCATCTGAATGCTTGCCAAGCCTGCCTTGGTTATCCCTATCTTGACCAACATTCTCATGTAGAGCTTTAAGTGTTTTTCATTGTTATAGAAATTGGGGATCTTTCTTACTCTCTTGATTCCTGCACCCCTAGACTATTTGACCCTCAACTATGATCTTAGAATCATTCTATTCTGATTTTTCAAATATTTCCTTATTGGAAGCTTGATTTGTTTTCTTCCTTAAGACTGATTTCTTTCACTGTTCAGTCCCTAACCAACTGTTAGGTCAAAGCTTCGCAAGTTTGTTGGTCTCTGGGTTGCCCCAGCCTTCATTATGGTCTTAAACATTTGGGCTCCTTGTTTATCTTTTGATTCCAACACCCACAGTGTTTGATCAAGAATTTCCTAGAGTTCTCCTACTTTGAGCCTCCAACATCTTCTTAGTTGGAAATCTAGATTGTTTCTATTCCAAAGACCCTCTTCCCCATTGTTTCAAATTTCATGATAGGTATCATCTGTCCCTGTGCGATTTAGAAGGGCCTTCTGAAAAATATTTCTTCTACTTTTTTTTAGTCTAGAATAACGCATAGTTAGGCATGTCCATTATCCAAAAAAAATTCTAAGTCTTGAAGAAACTTTAATAACATGAAGTATCCTAATTGCTCTTAATTCTTGATTTGAACATCTCAACACATGATTTGAAACTCTTATTGGTATTATTATGCCTAATTGCTACATGGCTTGACTTCATAAGTTACATTGTTGTGCTATACATTGATACTCTCAGAATTCGTACCCTTGTTATCCTCGTTTCATCAGGGTACTCCTAAATCTATATAGAACCCTACCATGTGTTTATCCTATGAAAATTATTTTGACCACAATATGTTATGTTATCTGGCGCTATTTGGGACTTCGGTCCATTGACCCATGTCTATGCAAATTAAGGGCTCTGTCTAGTCCTAGGGAGGAGCACCCCGATGTACTTATTAACCACATGAGTATGTACTTGTGGTGGTGGCATGACACTGATATGATTTACAAGATTTGAAAGTGTCTTCGTGTAATATGATATGTTTGATCATTTGTATATGTGTTCATTCGAAATATAGCCATTATTGTTATTTGTTCATTTGATTTGTATATGTTCTAAAATCCTTGAAAAAAATGGCCAATCTTGTTATTGTTCATTTGATATGCATATGTTCTACAATTATTGAAAGATGGCCATTTCTGATAAATGTACCCTTGACATGCATTTGTCTTCAACAATTACTTCCACCGTTTGTTATCAATCAACATTTTGAATCATTAGGAACCCCCTAAATTGCTATTCTTGGTCTGTCACACTATTTGATTTATTGTCATGCTAGTTTACCCCTACATTACTACTTGAAATTCTTTTTGTTAATACATTAATCATTTATATTTTGCCTGCACCTTGAGATATAAATCCTACTGGGCATAAGCTCATTAATTTGCTTAACATTTTTTAGGTAGTGAAGATGAGCCATTGGAAATGGAAGGGGGCGGGAAAGAGCGAATGAGTGTCCCAGTCCTTTTGAAGAATTGAAATATTGTCTTTTGATATGAAGTAAATTCCCCTTTTGAGGCTTTTGTGTAGTTTAAAATGGGCTTTATGTTCGGCCTTGTGGAATGGTAGCTGTTGCATGAAGTTAACATTTGGTGTCTAATGATAATAGATTGAAGTTAGATATCTCTATCTTTAACTGAGCTCTGATTATCTATTTAAAATCTCAGGTTGCAATTGATAAGGCATATATGTCGATAAGACTTGAAGGTTGCGGTTTGTCGACTAGACTGCCTATGAATTGTGGGCCCTACTCAAATTGGCCAATTGTTTATGGATTCTACATGCTTGCTTGATTGTCATGTCCCTGAATTTAATCTTCCGCTATTTTTAAAAAAACCGGGGGCATGACAACTCAAGAGGAACAACTTTTTGAAGTTCTCCAAACTTACAAAGAAGCCATAGGGTGGTCTATAGCTGACTTGAAAGGGATAAGTCTAACCGTATGTATGCATCACATCTATTTAGAGGAGAATGCTTAGACTAGCAGAGAGATGCAGAGAAGATTGAACCCAGTGATGATGGAAGTGGTAAAAAAGAAATTGTGAAATGGTTGGATGTGGATATCATATACACAGTCTCTGATAGTAATTGGGTGAGCCCAACCCAATTAGTCCCAAAAAAGTATGGGTTGACAGTGGTGAAAAATGAACAAGGAGAAGAAATGCCCATCAGACTTCCTACGAGGTGGAGAGTCTAGATTGACTATAGAAAATTGAATGCCATGACAAAGAAAAATCATTTCCCACTCCCATTTATTGATCAAATTTTGGAGCAATTGGTAGGACAAAAGTATTTTTGTTTCCTAAATGATACTCGAGATACAATCAAGGGGCCATTTATCCCGAAGATCAAGAAAAAACCACCTTCACATGCCCTTATGGCACATTTGCCTTTCGAAGAATGCCATTCGGTCTCTACAATGCATCAGCCACCTTTCAAAGTGGATGTCAATTTTCTCTGATATGGTGGGAGAGTTCTTAGAAATATTCATGGATGATTTTTTGGTATTTGGGACTCTTTTGAAAATTGTTTGCATAACCTAAGAAAAGTACTTGATCGATGCAAAGAATCTAATCTGGTGCTTAGCTGGAAAAGAGTCACTTCATGGTGAAAGAAGGCATAGTCTTGAGCCACATAGTTTCAGAGCGGGGTATAGAGTCGACGAGGCCAAAGTCAACCTAATCTCCAATTTTCCTCTACTTACCATTGTTAAACAATTTGGCTCTTTTCATGGCCATGTCGGCTTCTATCGTTGGTTTATTCAAAATTTCTCTCAAATTGCCTGACCTTTAACTCTTCTCCTAGCTAAAGATGACTCATTCCACTTTGATGAACCATGTCTAGAGGTTTTTAATTCATTTAAATATACTCTAACCAGGCTCCAATTCTACAATCACCCAATTGGTCTATGTCTTTTGAGATCATGTGTGATGCATTTGATTATGCTGTAGGTGTAGTTCTAGGGCAAAGGATCGATAAACGTCATGTGGTAATTTACTATGCTAGCCACACACTCGTCGATGCTCAACTGAATTACACCTGTAACGACCCTCTTTATACCGGTACGATTATACCAATCCATGTCGGTACAAAGAATACCGTCATAGTGGGATATTTACCCAACACTTAACACTAGATTGAGATGTACACAAATATTACAAGGTTAGATCGGAATAAATAAATAATCTCACTTTCATTCCATCATCATCATCAAATATCCACAGTCTAGATAGTAATAAAAGAAATGCAAATGTCCACATTATTACAACTTCCATAATAAAGTACATTATCCAAATGAATTACACCCTTTTATTGATTACATACTATAAAGGAAAAATACAACGTAGCACGTCCACAAGAAAGCTACTCCTCGCGCTCGGAGTTGCTCCTAACTAGGTCCTCCTCAAGAGTGGAGACACCTGTCACACCTGTACGCCGAAGCAATGATGAGTCTAAAAGACCTAGAAAGCAATTTAAGAAGAACACCCTTACACATATCATATGTGCATACTGTCTTTTACAATAAGGAAAACATATGGTTCATACTTATAACAAGTTACACTAAAACATGATCACCCTACACATGCTTTCTACACATAACATATAACATGTTTTACAATTCAAATACTATTCATATCATGGCACAAGTCTACCAATTTAGCACATGGAATTATGTATAAGTTAAATAACAACCTAGCATGATATTTAATCATTTTCCCATGTAAGCATAACAATTATCCACACATTTAGCTTGCTGTTTTACTATGAATGAAACACAATGACACATGGTATCACATTTTCATATGTTAACACTTTCATTTTACACTAACACATGCTCACACTTCGCATTGCACAATTCACTTGTTCACATTCACATTTTACACTTTATTGCAGTGACACATAGTCCAAACCACCACTAGAAGGACACACATACACATTCACATACTCATCACCTAGGCAACACAGTGACGGATCTTGGTTAACTGCGTAGAACCGGGAGAAGCACTCTCCACCCTAACCAGTGGTACTTGTCCACCTCCAGGATTTCATCCTAATGCCCAAAGGATATCACACACATCGAACCTTCCCGTAGGGACTTTGCTACAGTACAGTTCCACAGCCCTCTATGGTAGCAGTGTCACTAATGGCACAATTACACATTTAACACTTTATTATATTTACTTACATTATTCACATGCACTAATCATTTCATGCTCATGCACTTAAACACACACACATGATTCAGTTTACTGAATTCAATCTTATTGTTCACATTAAAAAATGATCATAGCAAATCCCTAATCATGCTTCTAATCATTGAATTTCATACAATTAGAATTAACGTAATTAACATGGATATTAGCACAACTTAAACTGGTTACATTACTTTCTGATGTCTATTCAGTATGAAATTTTTATCATAGGTTGTACACAGAACATATATCACATTCTCAAAATTTCACAATTTTCAGAACAATAAACCAAATTTTACAATTTAAATTATATTTCAGATATATCCATTAAAAATGTCACTAAACATGGTGCATATCAACATGGTCGGTTCTAATAGTCCAAAAACCTGGGATTAGTCATCATATCATCATAGAAAATTTATGAAGCCCTAACATGCAATGGATCTAATTAATCAGGAATTATCAAATCAACTCATGCTCATTATCCCATTACAGAAACTTTAATAAACAAAACAATTTACAGAAATTCGACACATTATTCTGACATGATCTACTGACTGTTCCTAACTAAACATGATTTTTACAGTGTACACATATACCCAGAAATCTGGAAAACACATCACAGAGGTCAAAACATACATTCTGTAAAAACCTGGTGAACTTGGCGGCATAAGGGTTGCTGCCAACAGGGGTTAATGGCACAATAGGTTGCTGCCAACACAAGATCTTGACGGCACACATGTGGCCGTCAATCTCCTGTTTGCAGAAACACAGACAGGGCACACAAATATAAGAGAATAGGGGTTCCAGGACACAAGAAAAATTCCATAAAAATCTTGAGACCTACTAGACATGGGTAGGGATGAGATCCATAGGTTACTTGCCTCAGAAAAATTGCCAAAGAGGATTAAGTTTGCCGAAGATGCTCTCCTCGGCCAAGCCAAGAAGTGCCCAAATCTCCTCCCGAACCAGTTTCTGTGTCGATGTAGGTTGTACACCGGAGTCGGGGAAGCCTCACCAAAGTCCAAAGCCTCTCCCAGTCGATGCAGATCGCAGGAGATGCACCACAACGCTAGATCCAAGCCTCCAAAGTTCAGCTTTCACACAGAAAGTTCTAGGGTTTCTCAAAGAGCCAAAGGAACCTAATCTGGCCGAAAAGGGATGTTTTTATAAGCTAAGGGGGTCGGAATACGTATTAGGGTTGGAATCCTACCGTTGGAGGTGGGTTTCCAAAACTAGGACCAGAGGAAATGCTGTCGTTTCCAGAGCTGAAACCGCACAATTTCTAGGGAAATAGACGGCCACATTGCTGCCGTTTACTGGGAGTCAGCATCCTTCGATCTGGACGTTGACTCTCCCATAAACGTCCAAGCATGTTGATGTTAACATGCCTCTCGGCCAGAACACAGAAATGCAGCATAACATGCACATAACATATATATATATATATATATATACACACACACACACAATATGAAATGTATAACTTAAGCACCATATGTACAATGTAAGTAAAACAATATATACATAGCTATCAAGCATATATATATACAACATCATGTAAACATTATATGTACTAGGACAAACATATACCTACATATACATAATTCTGTACACAAGTGACTAAACACCATATGACAAAGTCTAAATAAAGATCAAAGTTCGAGGGCCTTACAACACCACTATAGAGAAGGAATTGTTGGATGTGATATTTGCCCTATAAAAATGCTGATCCTATCTTTTAAGGGCAAAAGTCATAATTTACTCTAATCACTCTACCCTGAAATACTTGTTGACCAGGAAGGAGACTAAACCAAGGCTCATTAGATGGATTCTACTGCTCCAAGAATTTAATCTCGAGATTTGAGATAAGAAATGTTCTGATAATGTGGTCGCTAATAATATCTCTCAAATTCCCATTTCTAAAAGTGAGCCTTTGAAAGATTCACTCCCTGATGGGCAACTTTTGGGCATATCTCACACCTCACCCCCATGGTATGCACACATTGTGAACTACAAAGTGATTGGTCAATTGCCTGAAAGGTAGACAAAAGGAGACAAGGATAGATTCTTCTCTTAGGAGAAATATTACATCTAGGAAGACCCTAAAATTTTCAAAATAAATGCTGATCAAATCATCAAATGATGTGTTCTGAGGAAGAACAACAAAGTGTTCTAAAGTTCTGCCATACCCTCGTATGTGGAGGCCATTTCTCAGGAATGAAAACAACTGCTAAAGTTTTGCAAAGTGGATTTTATTGGCCCTTTATTCAAGGATGCTTATGAGTTTAGCAAGGCCTATGTGAGGTGTTAAGTTGTAAGTAACATGGCAAGAAAGGATATGATGCCTCTACAACCTATTCTTGTAGTTGAGATTTTTTTTGTTTGGGGAATTGATTTTATGGGACCTTTTCCACCATCATGTGGCAATGAATACATCCTTGTGGAAGTGGACTATGTTTCCAAATGGATAGAAGCTATGGCCAAATGAACAAATATTCACAAAGTTGTGATGAAGTTCATCCAATCCAACATCTTTTGTCACGCCCCGACGCGGAATATCAGAACGCGAGGCAGTTGCAAGTAAGCGGGTACAGAGCAAGTACTAGACATCAAACCATTGCACAATAAATAATACGAAAGAAAATTCTTCTCATTAATAACTTTCCAATGTCTAGTTACAACCACTAATATCAGAGCCATTCTATGGGGCCCAATTACATTGAAATAAAGCAAAAGACTAAACTAAGACTCTATCATAGTACTAGGACACAAGGGTAGTCTTGACATCACTCCTGGTCGTTCCCGTCCTCTTGAGTGTATAGTTCATCCTCGGTCTCACCTGAGAACACAACGACAAATAACGCAGGGTGAGTGATAACGCCCAGTAGGACTTAAATCTCAATAGTCAAGCAGGCTTTAAATGATTAATGCTTTAAAGGCAGAGTAACTAATGATAGAGCGAGAGAGTCAAGTAAAAGATAACAGGATAGCACGTGAACGAAATAGCACAACTTTCCAAATATAGCACAAGTGTCGAGTATAGCACAAATAGCAAGATGGCCATAGCACAAATAGCACAAAGTATAGTAATAGCACAACGGGTATAGTATAACACTTTTGTCAATAGAAAACGAGAGAATATAGCACTTTTGTCAATAGACAACGAGAGAATATAGCACTTTTGTCAATAGACAATGAGAGAATATAGCACTTTTAATTGTCATTTAGATAGTCAAGATAGATAGCACTCGGGTGTAATGCCAAACACTCTGATCATTTAACTCCCATGGGCACTAGCACTTTGAGCGCACATCTCAGGACCAGATCGGGCCCTTTATATATTGCCAGGCATTAGTTATATTGTTTATCTTTAGACAATCAGTCAATGGCCAATAGAGAGTACCAAGAAAATAGATGAGAGTACTAGATGAATAGACGAGATAGTAGAGTGAACGTGAATAGACGAGCGAGAAGAGTATAGATGAGAGCTAGTGGACATTGCACGTAACACGTCGAGTAAACAGGCGATAGTAACAGTTGCACAACACGCTCATTTGGTGTTGGCAGTCAGGTGGAACTCACGACCCTACCACTAGCCATGTTAAGCACAGGTTCAGAGGTCCGGCATGATTCAAGATAAGAGCGAACTTCTAATAGTCGTTTGGATCATGCTGATCCCTAAAGGGTATCATAGGTGTTAGGGCACAACCAGTTCGTCGACCATGTGGGAATCCATGGACAGAGGAGACTTACGGAGGCCTTGAACAAGGATTCACTAGTCCGGCAGAATGAGTATCCGACGGAGAGTTCGTCCAAGTCAAGAGAGTGTGTGTATATAGAAACAAGTGTTCGACGTTCTAGAGGAATTCTAGAACAGTGGAGCGTCGATAACAGTATTCTCAAACATCATGAGAAAACGTAGACAAGTCTATTTAAATTATGGCAATTTAATTACATAAATTACTAGATACATTATGAAATATTTTCATGCCAAATTAAGCCAAATTGGATGCTTCAAAGTGAGTGCAAGTGTTATGAGAAAATCATGGACAAGATAGATCATGTGTTTAATTTGAATTAATTAAAATATATTCAATAATTACAACTTCGTTTTTTTGTGTACAAGACAGTTAATAGGACAGGGGGTGACTGTATAACAATAAGACTTGAAAAAAGTTGGGCCAGATCGCGACACACCCCAGTAAGGGTCGCGACGGGGTCAACTGAGAATGCGACATGGGCTTGTACAGATCGCGACGGCCTTGTCAGTTCGGGCAGGCAGGTCGCGATGAGGTCGCATGAGGGTCACAACGGGCTCGTCAGATCAGGCAGTAGATCGTGACGACAGGCCCTGTCGCGATAAGATCGCAACAGAAGGCATTGTCTCGATGGCCCTGTAAACGAGGCCTATCGGGCCGTCGCATTCACAGGGTCTGCGCCCGAGTCCGACAAGGAAAGAACAGTGTATTGGATTGCGGGCCAGACTTACCCTATTTGACACAGGGTGTTTCAGAAAATCATAACTAATTTTATAAGAGATGAAAAATCATGAAACCAGTTGCAAATTGATCTAGACATGCATGGGTAGTTACAGTAAATAGGGATTGGAATACAAACAGGGTTTCGACATGCTTTGGTCATATGCATTCATGAAGAACATGGAACAGCACACAGATGAGATCAACGAATTAATTCTCAAGATAGGATGAATGAAAATTAGGGCTTTTCGAGGCAAAAGAAGCCTAACATGCATCAGTATCCCTAATAAAAATTTCGTAGCATTAAGTTACAAATTTAGGGTATTATCCTATTATTCCCCTTTTAAAATCTCTATTTTGACCCACTAATTTCTAATGGGTCTATTTAACAAAGCCCATTACTTCTTTTCATTTAATAGATTTTATTTAATTCTCTTTATTTGATTTTCTAATTACTTTTATTTTTTTATTATTAAATTTTTATTTTTCAAAAAATTCAAGTTGCTACATCTTTGCTAGATTTCAGTGGCTTAAAGCTACCATTAGTGATGGAGGGTCCTATTTCACTCATGCCCAATTCTGAGCCTTACTTCGTAAATATGGGATTACTCATAAAATTGCCACAACCTGTCACCCAAGACAAGTAGTCAAGTGGAGGTCTCGAATAGGGAAATTAATAACATTTTGTAAAAGTTTGTTTGGCCTGACAGAAAAGACTAGTCTAAAAGATTGAATGATGCTTTGTGGGCCTATAGGACTACTTTCAAAACTCTTATTGATATGTCACCTTATAGGCTGATGTTTGGCAAAGCCTGCCACTTACCTGTGGAATTAGAACATAGGGCTTATTGGGCCATTAAACAAGTCAACCTTGACCAAGCCCAAGCTGGTTCCTATAGATCCCTGCAACTAAGTGAATTGGATGAATTACATAATGAAGCTTATGAAAATTCCAAGACTCATAAGGCCAAGACTAAATCCTTTCATGACAAACACTGTAGCAACCCGATATTTTAAATAAATAAATAAATAGAATTATTAAAAAAATGATTTAATTAAAACCAAATAAACAACAATAAGTAATGGGCTTTATTAAAATAGCTCACACAAGTTATTGGGCCAAAATAGGAGTTTGGATTATGGAGTAAGAGAAAATACCCCTAAATTTGTAACAAAAATGTGCAGAAAATAGGAAAGGACAAATTAAGGTTAAAACTATGGCAAATAGCCATGCATAGCAACCCAATTCGTGACCAGCCTTGTAGAGAGCTTACCTAATAGTATTGCTACTCCAATTGGGAGTAGAATCTCCAAAACATGGAAGGAGATAGACCAAAACCGCAACCCACCCTTCCTAGTTGCATTAGGACTTGAAATAAACCCTAAACATATAAATGATCTTCATAAGACTAGTGGGGATGGTTCACCATCGTGTTGGGGTCGTGTGGAGGCAAGCTAGGGCACCAGGAGGAGAGGAGAGCGGCTGGGAACCCGAGCTTCTTCCCCCACCTTGCTCTGCTACGACCTATGCACAGACCTGTTTTAGATCCACTCAAAGGTAGGTAATCTCGGGCTAAAGATGAACAAAACTTCTACCATCGTGTAGATCCTCATGTCTAGTTTCCTTTGCACTTGATTTGCCTAATTTTCATCAAGCATGCTTCGAGTTATAAGCGTTTTCCCAACATCATGCAAGTCTAGGGCTTTTTGTGTTTATGTCATTTTACATGCCTACCAAGACCAACTGATTCGGTCCAAAGGCATAGTTCTCTTCTATTCATCGTCCCCTACAAGTTTAATGTTCACAACTTTGTCCCAAGAGCCCTAGATTTCGAGTTATAGGCCATGCATGTAAGATCGATGCATGTTTTACCGTTCTTGGTTTGAACGTTGAATCGCGACCGACACATATGTCGTATTTCTTCGACTGGTATCGCGTCAGATGAGACCATCGCGTCTACCTTAAAGGTGACCACCCATGTCGTCATGTTTTAGTTAGGGTTTGACAAGTACCGTTGCATCAAATTGTGTGCCCTTTCGTTGTCAGAAGTTGTTTGAACCACGACCACCACGGTCGTTGTGTCTTTGAGTTGTTTCATGCTTTTGGGGAATTGTGTTATTTCAAAAATTAGGGTTGCATGAACACGTCAGACCTTGCTGTCGTGATTCTGTTCCGATTGCCATGAACGCATCGGACCTGCACGTCACGTTTCTATGTCACCAAATCGATTCGCCCTTGCCTAGTTACCTTCAACGTGTCACTCAAAGTTGTCGCGTTTCTGTCCAGAATCCATCTTGTTAAACGCGACCATTAGACCCGTCGCGATTCTACTGTGTGTTTTCAACAACTTTTAAGTTCTATTTAATATGATTATTTGGGATTTGTAATCATGATTGTATTCTGTAATATTGTGTAACGAACAGTAAACAACCATGCTAATGAACTTTTGATATATTTCACATGTTTCCTTTATTATAAGTCATTGTGCACGACTATCATATGTTCTCTTGATTTCTTTCACATGCACACACCAAATGTTTATCTTTGCCATGAGACGATGCAGAAAATACATCAATAATATATCTGGTAATTTACTTCAATAATTGCACTTCATTACCTCATGATAATAATGGCATTGGCTTCGTTTCTCGTGTTGGTTTGGAATATCGTTACCGCCGCTCCACTGTTCTAGAATTCTTCTAGAACATCGAGCAACTCGTTTCTTTACACACTACTTTCTTGACAAGTTGGAACCTCTCTTTTGGACATTTCGTTCTGGCAGACTAGGGACCTTTTGTTAAGACCTCCGTAAGACTCCGTACTCTGTGGATTCCCTCATGGAGACTGAGCTGGTTGTACCTTAACACCTATAACACTCTTAGGGATCAGCATGATCCAAACAGCCTTAGAAATTCTCTCTTACCTTGAGATCACGCCGGACCTCTGGACCTGTTCATAACATGGCTAGTGGAAGGTTAGTGAATTCTACCTAACTGCCAACACCAATCATCTGTGTTGAGCAGCTGTTACTATCGACTGTTTAACCGTCGCTTTATGTGCAATGACCTATAGTTCTCCTCTATACTCTACTCGCTCATCTATTCACATTCTCTCTGCCTTCTCGTCTATTCATCAAGTACTCTCATCTATTCTTGATACTCTCTGTTGGCTATTGACTGATTGTCTAAAGATAAACAATATGACTAATTCTTGGCAATATAAAGGGCCCGGTCTGGTCCTGGGAGGTGCGCCCAAAAGTGCTAGTGCCCGCGGGAGTTAATTGACCAGAGTGTTTGACATTACACTCAAGTGCTATCTATCTCGACTATCTAAATGGCAATCAAAGTACTATACTATACTCGACTCGTTGTGCTATTGTGAAACATTGTGCTGTATGTGCTATGGCCATCCTGTTCTCTGTGCTATATTGAAAACTTGTGCTATTTGAAATCCATGCTATTGTGCTATCTCTTACTTTACTCGACTATCTCTCTATCGTTAGTGGCTCTTCTTTTAATACATTAATCAAGTAAAGCTTGCCCTCACCATGAGATATAAATTCTCTTGGGCATTGTTGCTCACCCTACGTTATATGTCATTTGTGTTCTTAGGTGAGGCTAAGGAGAACGAGTACACTCACGAGGATGGGGAGGATCAGAGTGAACCACGAGTACCAGGCGCAATAGTGTTGCGTCAGATTGTCCTAGTTTAGTCATTTACTTTCATTCCATGTATTAGAGTCATTTGGGCCCTATGTTACGGCTCTGAGTTAGTGATGTAAAAGACATTAGTGAATTATCAATGAAATGTATTTGATTTCGCATTATTTAATTGTCCAATGGTTTGTTGTCTATTATACGCTCTGTACTCGCTACTTGCTACTGCCTCACATTCCGATATTCCGCATCGGGGCGTGACATACACATTGTGAGAAAATCCTTCCAACCCAATCAAAAAATAGAGCTCTTCAACAATAAGCTATGTTTGTTCCCAAGAAATTGAAATTCAGGTAGGATGGGCCATTCATTGTTCTTAAAGCCCATGGCCATGGTGTTGTCAAGATTTTGGATTCAAAAAATGGTCAAATCTTCATTGTCATTGTCAATGGCCAATGCCTCAAACATTATGTGGAAAACCAACACAATGTTCAAATTGAATCTATTGAGTTAGGTGAAGCATCATTAGCATACATGTGTCTAACTGAAGATGTTAAACTTAGAGCTTTTTGGGAGGCAACCTAAAACTTTTAAGGAGTCTTATTGTGTTTTTGTTGATGTCATGTAGGTTTAAAGAAATGACAAGTTGAGAAGAGAGATAAGTAAATGTGCCTTGTCATGCCCCCAATTTATAGAGGAATAAATCGGGCGCGTGAGGATCACATACGAATCACGCAGTCAGATAATGCAGAGTAGAACTAAATGAAATAGAGAGAGGAGACAATATTGGTATAAATCAAAACATCAACTCCTTATTTCCATTAATTTTTTATGCCAATTTACAACCTCTAAAACTTAGACCCAAAACATAGGGCCCATTTATTGAAAGGAAAATTACATTGACTTCTTCAAAATATCTATTACAGACTCCATTTATGCCTAAGCACGACCTACGACAGACTCTCTGGTACTCTCTTCACTCAAGCCTGTACCTTTCAGTTTTAGTGTCCAGTTCATCATCACCTGAAAATGTTTAAACAACAGTATGAGCTAACGCCTAGTAGGATTTACATCTCGTGGTTAGGGTAATGATATAAGTAATTTAACATTTTATCATGCAAGATACTATCATGTAATACTCATGGGACAAAGGCGACCATGATATCGATATAGATCAATTTCAGAGGTATAACATGTACTTGACAAGAGAGAAGTTCAGTAAACATTTACCAAGTGAGAAGAAACGATTACCAATGGTGTAGATGACAATACGATCATCATCCAGTGGAAGAGCGAGTCAGGAGATTCAATATTCAATATTATATACGATGAACAGTACCAGTGGAATTCCATCAATTCTAGTGAACACTAACATATTGGATTCAATAGTAGTGACATATACAATAGAATTAGCCATTAATAGTTCAATCATATCAATCATTCAATAACAATTCAGAATTAACCAAACCAATCTTGCAGTCATTTAGGTGCTATGCCAGACACCCCGGTGGATCATATACTTTCACGATTATAAGTATTTCAGGTGCTCCTCCCAAGGCCAGACCAGGCCCTTATATGCACAGGCATTAGTCATGAACCAAAGTTCCATTTAATTTCTGGTAATTCCATTTCATTTATGGCCAACATGATTTCCAAGAATAAGCTTATTGTATGATAACTTAAGACCATTTGTAACGCCCCGACGTGGAATATCGAAGCGGTAAATAGTTAAATAAATAGTATAGAGCGAGAAGTAGACATCAAACCATTGCACAAATTAGAATAATGCCAAACGATCCAACTTCATTAATAACTCCACTAATCATCTATTACAATCACTAAGTCAGAGCCATAACTATGGTTCAAGAGTACTTTATTCAAATGAAAACAACTACAAACCAACTATTCAGCTAACTCCTAAAAAGCTTTAGTAGTCGAGATGTAGGGTCACTCCTACACTTGCCTACTCCCATCCTCTTGTGTGTGGTAGTCTTTATCAGACTCACCTGAAACACATATAACAAATGGCGCAGGATGAGCGAAATTCACCCAGTAGGACTTAATATCTCATGTAAGCAGACATGCTTTAAGTGATTAATGTCTTGTAAAGCAGGATAATTAGATAGAATGATCAAGTATAGTCATGAGAGTAATGTCACACGATAGCAAGAGAACGATAATACTATCACATGAAAATAGCACAACAAGCATGATAAGGGATTGGCCATATAACGAGATAGCATGTATGGTTGCACAAAAATGCACTAGTCCCGATAACATGTTTGGTCGATCTTCTTGTCAACCAAGAGAATATAGTATTTTGATTGATTGTCTTCGATTAAATCTTGATAGTCATGCGTTGGATGCATGCCGAACACCCTGATCATTGAACCCCTGCGAGTTAAAGCCTTTCGGGCGCACCTCCCAGGACCATATCGGGCCCTTTTTAATGTTACCAGGTATTGATCATGTTTGTTATCTTAGACAATCAAATAGATGGCCAAATAGAGTATCAAGAATAGATGAGAGTAATTGATGAATAGATGAGAGTATAGAGAGAATGTGAACAGATGAGAGGATAAAGATAAAAGATGAGTACGGGGTCAAATTAGTAAATCGATGTTAAACATGCGGTAACAACCATTGCACAACACACACATGATCATGTGCTGGTAGCCCAATAGAAGTCACAACCGCCCAATAGTCATGTTACGAACACAGACCAGAGGTCGGCGTGATCTCAAGGTAAGAGAGGACAATCTAAGGCCGTTGGATCATGTTGATCCCTAAAGGTAAAATAGGTATTGATGATACAACCCACTCATCGGTAATGGACATCCGCCAAAGACAAGAAGTTTTACGGAGGACTCGACAAGGAGTTTCTAGTCCAGTCAGGAGTATTCCCAACGGAGTGGTCATCCAAGCCAAGATATAAGTGTGTATAGAAACATCTGTCTGTCATATCTTGAGTGCTCAAAGGTAGAGGGACGCGATAGCGGTGTTCAAATCAAGCGAGTAAAATGAAGACAAGTTCATTTAAAATAATAGGGAAATTTCATGATTAATTGTACTTAATTACCATATACATTATTGGGTAATTTCAATAAAGTCTCATGGCAAAATATCACGTTCGGTGTGTGCAAGTGAGAGAGAATCAATGACATCATGAGAGGATTGTGCACACAATCTTAATTAATAAAATCATGTGATTATTCTCAATTATACGTCAACATGTCGTCACTGTTCATGACAGTGTATTATAAATGCTTAATAATGATTATGGAATATGATTAACTTAATTAACATGAAAATTAGAGTTTCTATTTTACATAGTGAAAATGCGACGAGGGTACCTATCGCGTTTAAATCGCGACGGGTAGGTCGGTCGCATTCATAAGAACTGGGTCAGAACAATCGATTGATGCTGAAATCGCGACAGGGTGACCGGTCGCGATTTGAGCAATCGGTCCATAAATGCGACATATGGGTCTGTCGCGTTCAGGACGGTCATTATAGGACAGGAAGAATGCGACGGATCGGGCCGTCGCATTCATAACGTGACGCACCCCTTGGTCACGACCTTCTGAGAAACACGACGGGTCGGGCCGTCGCGTTCTTAGAGGGTCTGGCCAAGCCCCAAAAGAGAACTTGTTCACTTAGGGATTTTGGTCTAGTCCTCCAAGGGTGGATACAGGACTCTTTGCAAATTCATATAAAATTGTGTACATGATGAAAAATCCTGAAATTGGTTTTAAACGAAACTAGACATGTAGGAGTACCAACAATGATGAGTAATTAGGCTTTCATCATGATCTAAGCATGCTATCAACATGTTCTTTATGATGAACCAAAACCATACACAGTGATGAAAAATGATTTAATTCGAATAGGGTACTTGATAGAAATTGGGGAAAATAGTGTCATTGGATCCTTGACATCATGTAGCATGTATGATAAAAGTTTCAGGGCACGAAATCAAGTATGGACATGGATTTAAGATGAACATGTCAAGTCGGGTACATGTTCTTAACAGGATTTGGAGCGTGAAATACTCCTATTTGGCATAATAAAAATTGAGGAAAACATGGGGCTTTCGAAGATGGGATTATGATCTACCTATGGTTGAAGTTAATTTGTTTTTGCTTGAGAGATTGCCTACCTTTGAGCACTTTTGTGATCCTAGGGTTTGAATGAGAAGAACGTGAAGAAGCTTCTTATTCCTAGCCTCCTCTTCCTTGATTCCCTCATCCAAAGCCTTTCTTCCTCGTCCTCCAAGCTCCAGAAAGTGTCTAGGATTAGCTTGGTATGAAATGGAAGAGTATTTGTATGTTTTAAGTCTCCTATTTACTTAAAACTCTTCCCTCTCATCCAACTCCGAATTTCTTATATTTATCTCCCTTTTTCCTAGCCTTTATCCATCAATTTAGCATGAAGTGGGCTCTAGATCCGTGGCCAAGGGATTAGGATAAGACTAAGACTCTTTTAAAGATAATTATAAGTCATTTTAGTCATTATCTTGCCCCTTTTGAATTTATTAATAAATTAGTCACGAAATTTAGCTTAGTTATCTCTAATCCAACATTGGGCTCTTCACTTTTGGACCCATTAATTCATGTATGAACCATCTTGGGTAACCCATCACCTATTTTGACTAAATGAGTTTTAATTTAATCATATTTTATTCTAATTTAAATTTATTTATCAATATTTTAATTTCTAGAGTTGCTACACCATTCAAGAAATAGAGAAGATGACACTGATGATATAGAGAAGATGACTTGGAATTGACACGTGCAATCAGTGTGATACTAGCGAGAGTTAGACACATGTCTACTTAGTTAAATCAATCTACTGGCAGAAAACTCTTGGTAGAATGCACACTTGTCAAACGATACGTTTACCATTGCGTACTAAAAGTCTAGTGTGTTTACAATCGGATCAATCATATGAATAGGTCAATAGAAAGACATCATAGGGCATGATTCCGACAATAGGTCAGGGAATTAATGGTACAACCAGCTCATCGGCCACGTGGGAATCTGTTGTCATAAGAGACTTACGAAGACCTTGGTCAAAATAGTCACTAGTCCGGAAAAAGGAATATCTGATATTGGAGAGTTCATCCAAGCCAAGAAGGGGTTTCCTATCGTGCAAGAGTGTATGCACATATCACACGTGTGAATCACTCTGATGCGTGTATGAGTGTCTTTTAAATCTGATTATGGAAGCCTCATAATAGCAAGTAACAAGAGAGACAAATCAAGAAATGAAATCATGCATAACCAATTTTTAGCAAGTTGTCATGTGCTTATTTTAACAAGTTTAACAACAAGGCAAGAAAGAGAGCAATCGGTAAGTAGATAACATGATCAAGACTTTAAGAGATATTAGAATCATGTTAAAATATTCACAATTTAATCAATGGTTGAATTAGTGCATGACAAGACCTTCTATAACCTTCCTAAAATAGATCAAACACATACATGCGAAGAAACGACAAAGAACGACGGAAACCGTATGCCCCTTAAAAGACAAATGTAGTCCTATTCCTTCCACTTATAGGGTCATAACTCAGTTATTTCTTATGCAAATATGAACATGAATATACCATCTTTAAGCCCTTTGAATAAGGAATCCAACATAGAAAATGGCTTGTCAATCTGAGGTCTATAGGAAACGTTATGGTCAGTTAAGCAGATACTACGTAGAATGAGGGTTGCGACAGAATACCTGTCGCATTCTAAACGCAACAAGTCGATCAGTCACCTTCTAAATAGGTGTTTTGGGTTGCCAAACATGCCCAGTTCAACTCCTACTTGGACTGGGGTGACATAGGGCACTTCCAGGGCTTATAACTCACAATATAGAGCATGAAAAATTAATTGCTATCTCACTACGCTAACTACAAGAATGAGGAATTAGAAAATCAATCATGTTTATTGGCTCAACATGACTCTGTGGGATAGACCATGGAAAACTGACACAGTTGAGATGTTTTGGTCACTACTCTCCACACACACCATGAAACAGAGAGATTTCGGTTTTGTTTGAAAGTAACTCAAAGGGGAACATTATTCATGTTAGTGCTTGATCTGAAAATGACTCAGACGAGAGATAGAAGACTCATAAGATAGTGCAAGGGTTTCATAAGGCAGAAAGACTATAATGATGATACACGATTTATTTTGTTGACACAACAAAACATAAACTGGGGAAAATAGTATAAACATGATCTAAACATATGCATGTAATCATGCACGAGTTTAATTAGAGTTTGGCCCAGAGAAGACCTACCTTTGAGTATTAAGAAGCAACTCGTCACTTCAGAAACCCTAGTTGGATAGGTTGTAGGAGAATGCCTAATACTCTCAAACCACTACATGAAAATTGTGCAAAACACCCATAAAAAAAACTAGACTCATAGAGCTTTATAATGGTATATGGTATGCTAGGCATGGTCATGGTTTCACTAACCTTTGAATGCTATTAAGACTTGGCTTCTGTTCTGGTCGCAATCACAACAAATTGGAGGAGAGGAAGAAGCCCACGATTTTCAAGCCTTCTCCCTCATTCCCCACCCTCCAAGAGCCTCCAGCAACGTCCCAAGAAAACCCTAGGGCCATCCCATGGCAGATAGGGGCTCAATTTATAGAGATATGTGTGTTTGTAGTCCTATTGTGATTAAGAAACTATGGCTACGAATTTTGGGACTTGTTGCCATCGTTTTTAGATTTCTCTCTCAATTAGTGATGGAAACACTTTAGGAAACTTCCCATAGGTTGTATCCATGATTTGGGGTTATTTGGTGGCCCATTAATGGTGTATTGAATGTGATCTCCTTTTCTTAACCTTACTTAGTTGAGATTTTCGAATTTTGGGATAATTTTCTATTTAGAATTTACTCATGGTTCAAGAGACATCTCTTGGCCCTTTTCTCTTATGGGGTTGTTAATACCCATTATTTAAGGTCTACCCATAATTTTTATTTTGATTTTTGACCCCTTTATGTATATGTGAAAATAGATTTCCAACTTATTTCTGAATTATGATAATAAGTTACAATAATTCTTAAAATTGGTCCAAAAGATTTTTCTTGACCCAAATTTCTTTATGGTCATTAGGGAGTATTATTTAAAGTCTAACTATGATTGTTACAAAATTTTTAGATGTGTCTTTGCACATGTGATGATAGTGCGTATGTTCTTACTAGTTTAAATAGTCCTTTATCGATATACCACCTAATTCCCAATTATTGAAATTCCGGGTTGTTACAACTTGGTGTCAAGTGACAACTATTCATAAGGACATCTGTAGAGGAATACTTCTATACATCCCAGGTTCTATCTTTCATTCCCAAAAGTTCATCTCTACATTGCTCCAATTTTCATATCATTCATGTCATTGAGGTCAATGTTATTTAAGTTAGGGGGAGGGGAATCTATGTTTTAAATTACATATGCAACCTATTTTTGAAAAAAAATAAAAGAGAAAATTTTGTTAAAATGTTGAAAAAAAAAAATCTCAACTGAGTTTTCATGATTCATGCTCTCTTGAAAGAAAATCTACAATGGAAAAGACTAAAGAGAAGGATGATGGAAAATTTTAATATCTAGCCATGAAATTGATTTAGAATCTCCTAAAGTCCATTAGCATTAAAAAAAACAATCAATTACACATTAATGAAGCAAGTTGGACAAGTCTTTTATTATTTAGTGTGGTGTCTGATACTCTACATTTCTTAGTGAAGATATTTTGGAAAGAAGCTACTTGTCAAAGAAAATTTGAAATAAAAAAAATGGAAAATGCCCTTGATCTTAGTAACTAAGTTTGCTGCACCTAACAAGTGTCGAGACTCGCGTCAAATGGTGAACAGTTGTGCAGCACCATGCGTTATTGAAAATATATAAGAAAAAAAAGGAAAGAAAAAAAAAGAGAGCATGGAATCTACCATGCTTAAAGCTTTGATCTGAGAGGTGTAGAGTTGAAAGACACCTAATTTGAATGACCATACGAGAGATGTAATTGTCCAACTGTGGATTTAGATTTCACAAGCACAAGTGCTATTGAACTTTGGGTATTCTAAGTAAATTATGAGCATCATTTTCTAATTTTAAACCTAGATTACTTTAAAGATTCCAAAGTCTTAACCCTTTGTTGATTTTACGAACGAATATCTAGATATGAGAGTATGAAAAATTTTAAACTCTTGTTAGTCCTTAATTTATATGTCTAGAGCTATTTCACATTTTTATGAAAATTTTGTGAATTTTTCTATGCAAATGTGGGGGTTTGAAAGAGGAGCCACGTGCATATAGAAACTTTCAGAAAGTCATCAAGTAGCTGCACAATGATAGGTTCCTTAGCTCGGCATAGACTCACTTTTTGAAGACATTTTGCACATGGATATTAATGTTTGGGGCAAAGCTTTCCCTGCAACATTGTTATAAATAGATGGAGGGAGCAGAAGAGAGGGGATCATCTTCTCTTCTTTGGTTTGGCACCTCTCTTCTTCTATCGTCTCTCTCTCTCTTCTCTTTTTCTTCCCCCTTAATCTCTCTCTTTCTCTCTTCACGTAGTTAACTTCTTCTTCTTATTGTTCCCCTTCTTCTTCCTTTCTGTCGATCTCTTCTAACTCTCTCTCTCTCTCTTACCGTCTCTTGCTACTCCTCCGTGTTGCTGCGTGTTCCTGCCCGTTGTGCATTTCACCTACTTATTGGAGAAGAGTGGAGGGGAGGAGGCTATGCCCCAACCTCTCTCCATTATCTTTCTTTCTCTCTCTAGTTTCTCTCTTGTTCATGTGTTTTTTTAATACATATAACTCAAATTCATAGCAACGTTTGGACACTATTCAATCAAGTTCTCTTTTAATTTTCCCCCCTAGTTTAACCTTCTCTTACCAAATCTAGTAGTCTTCCATTAGTTACTTTGATTTGTAGTTTTTTTTAAATATAAAAAATATATAAAAAAAGTAAAAAAAATTGATAAATAGTAATGAATAGTGCAAATGAAGGTATGTGGCATGTTGTTAGGCAATAAGAACCATGCACCACATGCACTCATGGAAGGTGCATTAAATGCTCTTACTTTTATCACTTTTGTTTCTTTCTTGCAAATCTACCCTTATCTCTTTCTTCTCTCCATTTCTCTTTCTATCATACTAGTTTCTCTCTCATATTCTCTCCTATCTTTTCCCCCCCTCTCTCTCTCTCTTACATCTCACTATCCTTTCTCTCTCCTCTTTCATATCTTTTCTTTATTATTATTTTTAGTTAGATCTAAGCTAAAACTCCATAGTTATATTTGAAAATAATTTTCAATTCAAAGAACTTCAACTAGACTTCAACCTCCTTGTGGATTCGACCCGTGCTCGCCATTGTGCTACGTTATTTTTATTGTGAGTTTAATAATTTTAAGATTATTAACGCACGTGTATTAATGACATATGCTTTCGGATTATCTGCCGACGAGATGAGGAGGTTCGTGCTCGACAGTTCCAAGATCTACGTGCTGAGGGAATATTCCACTGATCAGGCCGACGAGCCCCACAATAGGCGCACTAGCTGACTTGTGTGGAGGCAGTGACCGTGCTCTTATGGTGGTGCTTCATTTGGGTATGTTTCTCCTCCTCTGGGGAGTAAGGCACGTCGGCGAGGGAGTTCGTAGCATGCCATGATCATCTTTCAAGCTCGGATGCAACTCCTATCTCTTGAGACGATGTTCAAAAACATCGTGAAGATGGTGATCATGCCAATTGGACTAGTTGTCCTAATTAGCAAGCCCCAACAACCCAACGAGGGAGGAGTTGATGATGACGAGGTTATATAGAACAGTACTCTTTGCCAGGTCATGGAGGAGCTGACCATCTTGGCCATCACGGGGTGGAAGGTGCGTACATTAGGGAGACCTTGTAGGGTGATGGGGGCCCTATTGAGCAACTATCCTTAAAAATATTGCTAATCATTAATCATAATATTTTTACTATGACAAAACCTTTTAATATCCTATTAATATCTTTTTACTACAATTTATGAAAGTTAATATGACAATACAAAGACTTTCATATATAACACTGTACTATATCTTAGCTAAAACTTATGTGAACACAAAATCTAAGTATCAACACTGAAACGAAATTTCTCTAAGTCCACAACGTATACTGTATATCATATTGACTCCGACTCCTGACTCCGACTCTAGAAAAGTCGAAGTATTGTTTCAATTGATGAACAAATAGGTAGTACTTTGACTCCTTGAAAGTCGATGTCGGACCTTACTCCGACTTTAGATAAGTCGAAGTCTTATTGTTTGTATCTTACTCTGACTCCTTATGTAACGGCCCTGTATATTTATGCCTAATAAAGCTGCATATCCAAGTCCGCCTCCCGTGATCGGACTGAAGTCTCGCAAGGGATAGTGCGCACAAGTGTCCAGTAAGAATATAAAAGACAACAATAACTATATAAGACACAAGAAAGTACATGTACTCATACCTATATACAACAATGTACAACTGTCCCAATACATTATTACATGTCCAAGAGGAAAGTACAACTACTTGGGGCATACCTCGAAGGAGCACAAGCTCACATAACACAACTAACTCTACTGCTGGTGGTACAGGTCTACCACAACGCCTCCGCAAGCCACACAAATGGCTAACACCTGAAAAGAGCTGTAAGGGAGTGAGCCTCAATAAGTCACTAGCTCAACAAGGACCTCCCAAAAACAACACTCGAAAATCGAAGAGACCTCAACCCTAAAGGGTCTCACTGGCAACGCTGAGAGCCAAACCACAACATGCTCACAACAAATGTGTTTAAACTACAATTAAAATATAAACACACTAGCTAACACAGTCCTCGGAAAATAAGAAGGAACTATAGGACTAGCATAGCACCACTAGTCCGCCCAACAACTGAAATGCCTAGGCCACAAGCCTCACAGGCAAACCACTACAATAACTGATCGCCTAAGCCACAACCCTCACAGGCAAACCACTACCTAGGCTACCAGCTTCACAGACAATCTACCCATATAGGGTAACAGGACTGGCATCAGCAAACCAATCCACCACACACTAAAACCGCATCCGGAAGCTTACTCGAAGAAGGGTAAGATACAATAAGTGGAAGGTCACACCACACGACCTCCATGAAACACAAGTCCACCTTAATACCTAAAGAGGCTTGTACACAATGTACCACAACACAAAGCTACCCACGAAGGGTATAGGTACCTACTACCACAAGGTACCACCATGGAACCACACCCACAACTGTGCCACCACCAAGGCGCACCCCAAGGGGTAAAACCTCAACCAGCGAGTCACTACACACAAACTATAACCAGTGGCAAAGCACGAGTCGGAAAGGAACGACGCCACCACACGAGAATGGACTATTGGTTCATGACGCCAGTATCCAACCCGGACAACACAGCACAAGAATCACCTCTCAGTCTCGTAGCCACAGACTACTCAGTCCAGCTACTGCTCCACGAACACACAAAGTAAGCCAACCAACAGTGGAGACCAACCAACACCACACCTGCAGACCGCACAGCTGCAGGTCCATGCCTGGCACCTTCAAGGACTCCGACCCGAGCTCCCTAAAGTGAAGCACTGGAAACACAGGACTAGTTGGGGACCAGTGACATCTACTGGTATCTGTCCCCCAACCATGAGTGCGCTACAAGCGACTGCACACCCACAAACACAAGTCACTGTCCCCAGTCATCTTTCCCTCAGCCGGACGTTCAACTCAAACACATGAGTGAGGGTGTCCAGGAAGACGACTCAGACCTTAGTGGTACACACCGTACCGGGACACGCCCCAAGCACAACAAATACACGTTCCTGGCTCACACAGAACCTGGGATACCCGACTGAAGAGGTATTCCGGATTAGGCGTCGGACCACTAAACTCGAAAAATGCACAAACCACGATATGTATTTACACAACCTTTATTATAAACCATGGTACATCAATATCATAGTTAGCTTGTCACCGGTCACCAAGTGACCTCCAAGCCAACATACACCTATAAATACATGAACCACATTATCATATAATAACCTTGCCTGTCATTGGTCATCTCATGACCTCCATAGCAACATTAAACACAATGGACAATAACCACTTAACTTAATATAACCATAACTAACACAACTCCCTAGCTAATCATATACTAACTCTTAACCTTACACATGCTTTACTAACAATAACAATCTTAAGTAACATTTAAAAAACAGCAAAAGACCAAGGCTAGGTTCACACTAGAACCTCACTGCCCAGCCACCACCAGCTAACCACAGAACTGAAACGTGACGGACACAGGCGTCGCCTTTCAAATCGCGACGACCTATCCAGACACAAATCAAAACCTTAACATGACAGAGCCCAGTGTCATGACAGAATCGCGATGGCCCAATATGTCACTTTCAGGCTGAATCGGTCAACAGCGATAGTCAACATCCAAATCGCGACAGCACAATACACCGTGATAAGGACCACACTAAACATTATGCTAAATCGCGACGAACCACACCGTCGCGTTCAACAGAAACGTGACGGGTCGAGTGGTCGCGTCAAACCACCGCCACTGCACAACAAACAAAATCAGAAATGCGACGACACAAAGCGTCGCGTTCATACCATGAACGTGATGGTGCACCACGTCGTGTTTCAACAGTGATAGTGAGTTCAGCTCACAGGCCGAACCCACCTTCTCCACATGAAAACCAGCACATATTCGATACAAATACCAAACTAAAGCATTAAACATGATATCCTCAATATGGCAAACCACCCACACATGCCTCCACCCTTTAAACCATTCAAAACAAAGTAAACAAGAAGGAAGTCTCCCTACCAACCGAACAAGTACGAAGAACACGAAGAACTCTTCACCGCCGACGTGCCCACGCTCCGGACGCCATCCCCGCATGGAACCCGTGTCGCACGAACCACCAGAAAGCCAAAAATCGCCCCAGGAGCTTCACAGCAGCTCCCATTTTTCCTGGACAGAGCTCCTCTGCTCTATCTGGGTGAAACAGAGCAATTAAACCTCGATTCAAAATCGCAACGTAGTCAGACGTCGCGTTCCAAAGTTAAACACGACCACCTTAGTCGTCGCCAATCGGAACCCAAAGCGCCGCATAACACAAAGGTGGTTCTGTGAATCGCGACAGGAGAGATCGTCGCGTTTCAAATCGCGACGACTTGCTCTGTCGTTTTCACAACCAGTGAACCAACGGGCTGTTTGGGCTAGAACCTCTGGCCCACAATGCCCACACAACGCAAGGAACCCACATCTAAGGCCCAATGGCCACACATTGGCCAAGAACACCACACCAAAACCGCTAAAACATGGATCCGAAAAATCGCACCGTTACACCTTGAAAGTCGAAGTTGGACCTTACTCCGACTTTAGATAAGTCGAAGTCTTGTTGTTTGTATCTTACTCCGACTCTCCATAAATCGAAGTGTATTATCTATTGCTTGCACTCTGACTTCTTGAAAGTCAAAGTATCCTATAACAACTACTATGTACTTGTACTTAAATAATCTTTATGTTTCTGTCATTTACCACAGAACTTAATAATTCATTATCCTTTTCACGAATTTTACATTATTCATATTGGAATCCCTTTTACATAAGAATGTTTTCTATGAGACTTATAATTATTTTTTTGCTATCATAAATTTCAAATATCTTTTTGGCAGGAAAAATATTATATATCTCTCTCATTTGAAATGTCTTTTTGAGGTCTACAATGTCTGTATGCTTATTGTCTCTCTCACTGTCAGAAATTTAAGAACTATTCTTGTTTGACAAATGGACTAAAGTTTTAATGCGATGGTAGGTATAAGCAGCATGGGCTATCTGTCAGAGCTCACTACCACTGTCAGAACTCCATGACTTTTAGGAAAAGACTTTGTATTCCCCATAAACTATCTATCTATCCTAAATGCTCTGAACATTTTTGTCTGAACTAATTTGTACTTTATATATTTCTATCTCACCTACCTCCAAGGTATGGAGGTTTCTATGTTCTTTTTATAATGTTTCAGATGCGCAGCCACCCACTGAAGCTTGCTTAGCTTTCAGTCTTGAGTATGGAATTTGCAGAACATTAATGAAGCTACCTATCTAGCCTGAAGACATTGAGACTCTTTGAACTGAAAGACTGATGGTCATCATAGAAGTCTCAAGATGTCAACATCCAAGGTTCAACGACTATCCTTCAAACGGCTAGTTTCCAACGGTCAGTTTCAAATGGGAAGATCAAGCCTTTGACACCCATATATAGAAGCCGAAGCTTGAACCACAAAAAGAGAGAAGACAGAGAACAAGAAGAAGAAGATAGAATACATAGAGATAGACACATAAACTCCACTCCTATCAAAAATCGAAAGCAAGAAGAGCCACTGAAAAGCGAAAGAGAGCTACTCCTCAATCCTCGACTCTCATGCTCTCCATTGGTTTCTAGAAGTCTTATCTTCTGGGGTGGCATTCTGTATTGTAGATCTTCTCAGTCCACCTTCTTAGTTTCAGAAAGAGTTAGAGATTCAATTCTTATTTGTTTCTCTTTCTGATTCTCTGTGTTTGCTCATTCTGTTGAGTAGACACACAAGTGTTTTTCACTTTTGTGTAAGATAACCCACAAGGGGTTTGTTCCCTACAGTGCCCCTCTTGTAAAGGGAAGATTTACTGGTGTAGGTGGTCCTTGTACCCCTTGGTGAAGGGAAGACTTGCTTGGTTGCAAGTGGGTTTGTAATATCTCTCAGGTTGAGAGAAGGCCAAGTGTTCTTGGCAGTTAGTGAAATCCCAAGAGGTTGTTTAGGGATTGGACGTAGGACTTCTATGTGGGAAGGGCTGAACCAAGATAAAATGTCTTGTGCATTTGTGTGATTGTTTCCACCAAATTTTCACTTGTTTCACACACCACACTAAGTACTTACAACTCTATTTAGTGTTATCTATTTTCAAATAAAATTTTAAAAGTGCAAGAAGTCATATTCACCCGCCTCTAAGACATCTATAGTGCCATCTCGATCCAACATGCCCTTTCTCCTTCATCAGCTGACGGGGAGCACCTGCAACAGGGCACGAGGGTGGTTTGGTTCAGAAACATGTGGGGGTTCCCCTTCTATAAGGCGAACTCCATTGGGGGAGGCCAGCGTGGGTGGCTTATGTAAAATTTCAACGTCATATAAATGGGTGTCCACGTGGGGCTGATGGGAAGGATGTAGGGTGGCAGTCACATGGAATCATGGGTGATGTTGGAGGTGAAGGAGATGACCAGGCCCGACAAGACTCAAAGTTTCTCTCCCTGCTTTCTTTTGATACTTTTCTTTCCCTAACTTTCACAAGTACATGAGAGGGGAGCAGAAGGTGGTGGCAATGGGGCTAGGGCTAGCACATAAGGTGGAGGTAGAGGTGAACACTAAGGTGGCGGCCGTCGATCATTACCACGACCTACAACAGAGTGTGACTAACTAGAGGTAATTTAGTCTTATCATCTTATAGAATAATTAATTTAACTATGTCAGAGTTACACTCTAATTATGGAATCAAACAACAGGGATGAATAATGACAATCGTATAGATTTTAGGAACTAGAAAATAATAATTGTATTTGAATGACCGATAAAAATATTCTTATTTATAAAGACTAAAAAGTGAACCCCCCCCCCCCCCCCCCAAAAAAAAAAAATTGTAGTCACTATATCTTCTTTCCTTTCCTCCTCTTCTAAAATTCTCAATCAAGAGGAGAACCATTACCGTTGCCATGATGCACTGACCCTTAATGTAAATATGAACATATGTTTTTGACACTAAAATATCATCAGTTGATGAAGAGACTACACGTACAAAAATAGATATATAAATCCATTCTCTAGTATTGCAGTCGATTTGTCCCAAGTAACATAGTCTTTTCTTACTAAATGATTGAATTCCTATTGTTGCCCAGGTCATAGAAAACTCAAAGGAGGCGAATAACAAAGATTACACAAAATAGGTGTAACATTGGGTGGTAAGTAAAATGCATGCACCCAACAAACACAAGGTTTTTTATCTTGATTTGGCAATGACATTTTCCATCCTGCGTCTAATCTCTAAGATAACATCATAATTTACTAATCGTTGGTTACAATCGTTCTTCGTCAAAGTTGGTCGACATTCTAATCTATCTGATAGTCTATTAACAAACAGTTATTCCACAAGTGTAAGTATTCACAACTTTGTGTGTATTATATATTATTCTATTTTCTCCTTTAAACTTTAATTTGATGGTGTTAGCAAATCTCATCGACTGATCATAGGGCCAAATCTCGTGCAATAAAAGGGGATATAGAGAACAATTAAGTTTGATGGACAGAGATAATAGCACCTGCAACAATTTGGTCGACAAATTAAAGAGGCATGCATGTTGTTACAAAGGCAGGAGTTGCAATATATAACTTAAACAAGAGGAAGTACACAGGTAAAAGATAAAGTGCACCGTGCGAGTAATGGTAGGAGACACTTGTACACACCAAGCCAAGGCAGGAGTGCATACCCCCACGTAGAGGTACACACATAAGAAGAAGACATTGTTGCAAGGAAAATACCAAAGATCACATACATAGATGTACGGTGAATGACACTAAAGAAGAGATTAAAAGATCAACAACATGAAAAACACATTTTAAGACAAAATGGAGCATCCACAACCAAATGATATGTAACAACTCTCGATTTTTAAATTGAAATAAATAAATTAAATAAAAAATTATGAATAAATTAAAACCTATTAAGCAAAAAACAAGTGTCGGGCTATAATTATAGTTCCAACATGAGTTATTAGGTCACAAAGCAAAATCCCAATGTTGGATTAGAGATAAATATGCTTAAATTTGTACAAAAATTATTAATAAATAAAAAAGGCCAAGATAATCACTAATATGACTCATAAAAATCCTAAAAAAAGAGTCCTAACTCTATCCTGACTAGTTGGCCATGGATCTAAAGCCCACCCCAAGCCAATAGAAGGATAAATGCAAGGATAAAGGAAAGATAATTATGGAAATTCAGAGTTTAAGGAAGAGAAAAAGTTTTAGAAGATTTGGCAACCCTAAACATACAAATACACTTCCATTTCATCCCTAGCCGACCCTATTGACTTTCTGAAGCTTGGAGGACGAGGAAGAGAGGCATTTGGACGAAGCAATCAAGGGAGAAGGAGACATGGAAGGAGCATCTTCGTGATCTTACCCTAGCAACTAAAGCACTCAAAGGTAGGCAATCTCTCAAACAAAAGTAAATTAAACTCGACCCTAGTTAGTCCATGATCCCAGCTATGAAAGCCCCATATTTTTGCCAATTTTTATCATGTCGTTTATGAGTATTTCATGCTCAAAGTTTTGTTAAGAACATGTACCCAACCCCACATATTCAACCTAAATCCCTGTCTATGCTTGATCTCATGCCCTGAAACTATTACTGCACATGCTACATGATGTCAGGAATCTAATGACATACTTTTCCCCAATTTCTATCAAGTATTTTGTTCAAATTAAATTGTTCTTCACCACTGTGTCAGATTTTTGGTTTATCGTGAAGTAACATGTTAATAGCATGCTTGTACCATATTAGAAACCTAATTACTCCTTACTGTTGATACCTCTACAAGTCTAGTTTTGTTTAAAACTAATTTCATTATTTTTCATCATGTATACGATTTAATATTAATTTTTAAAGACCCTTGTGTCAAATCCTTGGAGGACTAGACTGCAACCCAAGGTGGACCATTTCAACTTTTGTGCTCAGCCAGGATCTCTGAGAACGCGACGGCCTGATCAATCGCGTTCACATCCAGGTCGCGACACTGGACCGTGTCGCCTCATGAACGCGACAGCGTCGCGTCTTCCTGTCCCGTATCGATTACCTTGGACGCGACAAACCCTGACGCCTGTGTTTCAAGTTGCTCAAGGTGACAGAAACTGCAGAGCCGGGGACCTGCATCAGAACTTTCAAAGCATGAACGTGCCTCGTTTCAATGGAACAACTGATCCTCACGAGGCCGAGCATTGGCTAAAAGAGACTGAGCACATCTTCCACTTTATGCAATGCGCGGATGGTGACAAATTATTGTTGGCTACTTTCCAATTGGAAAGAGATGCATGTGCATGGTGGGAATATGTGGAAGCCACCACGGCAGATGGGCAATTCACCTGGAACGAGTTTAAGGAGGAATTCAACTCCAAGTATTTCTCTGAACAAGTTCAGGAAAGAAAGGCTGTCGAGTTCGCTGCATTGAAACAGAGGAACCTTACGGTGGCAGAATGCGAAGCTTAATTCTCTCGTTTGGCACGATATGCCAATCATCTTGTCAACACCGAGACGATGAAGGCAAAGCGGTTCCTTAATGGACTCAAGCCCTCATATATCACTCAATTGGCACCACTTGACATCTAGACGTATGCCGACATGGTCAAGAAGGCCCAGCTGCTGGAGGATGCGACCGATTTCACAGATCGCATTAAGGGTAGAATTGTCAAAAAGGAGTAAGCACCTAGCTCTTCAAGCAGACCAGCCAAGGCAAGAAGCGGCCGTTTAGCATCACTAAAGGGCCAAGCCAAGAGAGGAAGCCCAAGATCCCTACCCCCTCTACACAGAACAAGCCTATCTGTAAGCATTGTGACAAACCTGGTCACACTGCTGATGAATGCTGGAGGAAAGTTGGCGCGTGCCTGCGCTAAGGGAGTCGCGAGCATCGCATTCCCGACTGCCCTATGTTGAAGGAAAATGATAAGCGACTGGGAGGACAGAAGAGGCAAGGCAGACTCCAAGCTGTGTAAGAAACTGAGACCACTGAAGATGGTGGAGTGGTTGAAGGTACACTGCAAGTCTTTTCTTAATCAACATTTGTTTTGTTTGACACTAGCGCTGCACATTCGTTCATATATCAAAACTTTGCTATTACTCTAAATAATAAACTTGTATCCATAGGTTTCGAATTTCCCATTACAACACCACTGGGAGAGAAAGCCAAATTGAACAAATACTTTCCATTAGCCGATGTAATGATTGGAGAACTCAACCTAAGAGTCGACCTAGTGTGTATGCCTATGGAAGGCTATAATGTTATATTAGGAGCCGATTGGCTATCCACCTATGGGGATAGCATTGATTGTAGAAGAGGGAAGATAACATTTAGTGAATTCCCTAAGTTGTCCTTCACGGAACGTAGACACAAGAGACGCTTGTCTCTAATCTCTGCCATTCGAGCACAAGGCATGATTAGGAAAGGATGTGTGGCATTCCTTGCCGCAATTGTAGTTGAAAAGAAAGTATCCAAGGTAGCAGACATACACATAGTGCAAGACTATTGTGATGCCTTCCCTGAGGAGCTGTCAGGAATTTCCCCTGAACGAGATGTTAATTTCTCTATAGACTTGATCCCTAGAGCTGCACCAGTGTCACGACAACCTTATAGAATGTCTCCTGCCAAGTTGAAGGAATTATAAGACAATTGATGGAGTTGTTGGAGAAAGGTTTCATCAGACTGAGTACTTCCCCTTGTGAAGCACCCGTTTTATTTGTTAAGAAGAAGGATGGATCCATGAGACTATGCATCGACTACAAGCAGTTGAACCAGCTCACTATCAAGAACAAATATCCTCTACCTCACATCGATGAATTATTTGATCAAATATCTAGAGCTAAATATTTCTATAAGATTGACCTTAGATCTGGATATCATCAGATGAGGATCAAAGATGAAGATATTTGTAAGACGGCTTTCAGGAGCAGGTATGGACATTATGAATTTTTGGTTATGTCTTTTGGTCTAACGAATGCTCCTGCAGCTTTCAAGCAATTGATGAACATCATCTATCGGCCATACCTTGACAAATTCGTCGTGGTATTTATTGATGATATCCTTATATATTCAAAGACCAAAGAAGAGCATGAAGAGCATTGAGGACCGCTTTGCAGATCTTGCGCGACAACAAGCTCTATGCAAAATTGAGCAAGTGTGAGTTCTGGCTCGAAGAAGTTTCATTTCTAGGCCATGTCATATCCAAAGATGGTATAGTTGTTGATCCTTCCAAGGTTGAAGCTGTACTCAATTGGGGACAACCAACAAATGTGAGTGAAGTTAGAAGTTTTCTTGGAATGGCTGGTTACTATAAACGGTTCATTAAAGACTTCTTGAAGATAGCTGTACCCCTTACTCGCCTCACCAGGAAGGTGAACCCTTATGTCTGGAGCAAGGAATGTGAGAAAAGATTTCAGACACTAAAGAAATGTTTGACATCTGCACCTGTCCTCGCTTTACCAGTGGAAGGTGTAGGATTCTCAGTATATACTGATGCATCTGGAATCGGGCTAGGCTATGTTTTAATGCAAGAGGAAAAGGTGATAGCTTATTCATCAAGACAATTGAAGCCTCATGAGGTCAACTACCCTATCCATGACCTAGAATTGGCGGCAGTTGTCTTTGTACTCAAGATCTGGAGACACTATCTCTACGGAGAACAATTCATTGTCTACTCAGATCACAAAAGTCTGAAGTATCTATTCTCTCAAAAGGAGCTCAACATGAGACAGAGAAGATGGTTAGAGTATCTTAAAGACTTTGACTTCAACATTCAATATCACCTTGGTAAGGGTAATGTTGTAGCTGATGCACTAAGTAGGAAGCTTGTGGCATCCTTGTCTTGCTTAGTTATGGGCGAATGCAATTGCTAGAACAATTCGACAGACTAGATATAAATATTGGGCAAAGGAGCGACGGGTTTGGTTGCTAACCTCAGGGTATAGCCCGACATTTTTGTCGAAATCAGGGATCAACAAGTAAACGATCCATTTCTAATCTGTGTCAGGGAGACCATAGTAGACAAACCAGATTTCTCCATCACTGAGGATGGAAGATTACTATTTATGGCAGGACTTGCATGCCTGACAATGAAGAACTGAAAAGGAAGTTGATGGATGAAGCTTACAAGACCAAGTATACTATCCATCCTAGTGCAACTAAGATGTACCAAGACATGAAGAGAACATTCTGGTGGGCCAACATGAAGCGTGAGGTAGCTGAGCATGCCGCGCACTGCCTCACCTGTCAACATGTCAAGGTGGAGTACCGACATCCCGCGGGTGTACTTAGACCCCTTGACATATCAGAATGGAAGTGGGAGAGCATTGGCATGGATTTCATCATCGGTTTACCCTGAACTCGTGGTGGACTCAATGCTATTTGGGTCATAATGAACCGACTAACCAAGTCCGCACACTTTATAGCAATCAAGAGTACATGGATTGTGGATGTGTTAGCCGCATTGTATGTAAAGGAAATTGTGAGATTACATGGAGTTCCTGTATCCATAGTTTCTAATTGTGACCCAAGGTTTACCTCTCGCTTTTAGAAAGGACTTTAAACTGGACTCGGTACTAAACTTAACTTTAGTACTGCTCTCCACCTACAGACGGATGGACAGACCGAGAGGATAAACCAGATCGTAGAAGACATGCTACGAGCTTGAACTATAGACTTTGAAGGATACTGGAATGAGAAACTATCACCGATAGAGTTTGCATACAACAATAGCTACCAAGCAAGTATCAAGATGGCTCCATTTGAAGCACTATATGGTAGAAGCTGAAGATCTCCAGTATGCTGGAATGAAGTCGGTGAACAACAATAGTTAGGAGCTGACTTAGTGCAAAGTACTAGCAGAGACATTCAACTCATCAGAGACAGAATCAAAATAGCACAATTTAGGCAAAAGAGTTATGCAGATAAAAGAAGAAGAGACCTGGAGTTTCAGATTGGAGATCATGTGCTACTCAAAGTATCCCCAACAAGAGGATTTCAAAGATTTGGGATCAAAAGCAAGTTAAGGCCAAGGTTCATTGGTCCTTTTGAAGTACTCGGGAGAGTTCATGAAGTGACTTATCATCTAGCATTTTCTCCACAATACTCCACCATACACAACGTCTTCCATATGTCTATGTTGAGGAAGTATGTGTACGACCCCTCGCATGTAATTCGCTATGACGATATAGTGTTGTACAAAGATATGACTTCTAAAGAGAAGCCTGTAAAAATACTAGACAAGAAGGTACAACAACTTCGAAATCGACCTATATCCGTGGTGAAGGTACTCTAGAACAACCATGGAGTCGAAGAAGCTATGTGGGAACCCGAATCAACCATGAGACGAAACTATCCAGATCTATTCGGTAAGACATTCTTCCTCATATGATCATATGAATTTGAGAACCAAATTCTTTTTAAGAGGGGGAGGATGAGCAACTCTCAATTTTTAAATTGAGATAAATAAATTTAAATTAAAAGAATTATGAATAAATTAAAACCCATTAAGCAAAAACAAATGTTGGGCTATAATTATAGTTCCAACATGACTTATTAGGCCACAAAACAAAAGCCCAATGTTAGATTAGAGATAAATAGGCCTAAATTGTACCTAAATATTAATAAATAAACAAGGGTCAAGATAATCACTAACATGACTCATAAAAATCTTAAAAAAGAGTCCTAACTATATCATAACTAGTTGGCCATGGATCTAGAGCCCACCCCAAGCCAATAGAAGGATAAATGCAAGGAGAAAGGGTAGACAATTATGGAAATTCGGAGTTTGAGGAAGAGAAAGAGTTTTAGGAGATTTGACAGCCCTAAACATACAAATACACTTCCATTTCGTCCCTAGCTGACCCTATTGACTTTCTGAAGCTTGGAGGATGGGGAAGAGAGGCATTTGGATCAATCAATCAAGGGAGAAGGAGTCTTGGAAGGAGCATCTTCGTGATCTTACCCTAGCAACTAAAGCGCTCAAAGGTAGGCAATCTCTCAAGCAAAAGTAAATTAAACTCGACCGTAGTTAGTCCATGATCCCAGCTACGAAAACCCTATGTTTTCCCCAATTTCCATCGTGTCGTTTATGAGTATTTCATGCTCAAAGTTTTGTTAAGAACATATATCCGACACCACATGTTCAACCTAAATCCCTTTCTATGCTTGATCTCGTTCCCTGAAACTATTACTATATATACATGCTACATGATGTCAGGAATCTAATGACATACTTTTCCCCAATTTCTATCAAGTATTTTGTTTGAATTAAATCATTCTTCACCACTGTGTCAGATTTTTGGTTGATCCTGATGTAACCAGTTAATAACATGCTTGTACCATGTTAGAAACCTAATTACTCCTTACTGTTGATACCTCTACAAGTCTAGTTTCGTTTAAAACTAATTTCGTGATTTTTCATCATGTTTACGATTTGATATTAATTTTAAAAACCCTTGTGTCAAGTCCTTAGAGGACTGGACTGCAACCCAAGGTGGACCATTTCACCTTTTGGGGTCGGCCAGGATCTCTGAGAACACGATGGCCTGATCAGTTGCGTTCTCATCTAGGTCGCGACACTAGACTGTGTCGCACCATGAATGTGACGGTCCACCGTGTCGCGTCTTCCTGTCCCGTACCAATTGCCTTGAACGCGATAGACCCTGACATCGTGATTATGGACCGACTGCCATGGTCGTGATGGGTTACCACGTTGCCTTTTAGACCATCAATCGATTATCCTAAATCGATTCTTTTGAATGCGACCTATACCCCCGTCGCGATTTGAACGCGACAGGTACCCCATCATGATTTCACTGTGTAGTCCAGAACCCTAATATGTCAATTAAACCATGTTAGTCATGCTCTATAATCATGATTTAAATCTTGTAAAGCTCTATTATGAACAGTAACTCATGTTAATACACTTTATACAATATTCACGTGATTTTATTATTTAAAAGATGTGTGCACGACTCTTACATGCTATCATTGATTTCCTCGCATACACACACCAAACATGAATTTTTGCCATGAAATCTTACAGAAATTACTCAATAATATATCTGGTAATTAAGTGCAATCATTCATGTAAATTCTCTTACTATTTTAAATGGACTTATCTTCATTTTATTCACTCTATTTAATACCGTTATTGCGTCCCTCTGCCTTTGAGCACTCAAGGCATGATGAACAAACGTTTCTATATACACTTTTCTTGACTTGGATGACCTCTCTGTTAGGAATACTTCTGACTGGACCAGGAACTCCTTGTTCAAGGCCTCCGTAAGACTCCTTGGATTTGGTGGACGTCCATTGCCGACGAGCAGGTTGTACCATCAATACCCATGATATCCCTAGGGATCAGCATGATCCAACGGCCTTAGATTGCTCTCTCTTACCTTGAGATCATGTCGGACCTCTGTACTATGTTCGCAGCATGGCCAGTGGGCGGTTAGTGACTTCTACCTGACTGCCGGCACACAATTAAGTGTGTTGTGAAACTGTTACTATCACCTGTTTAACGTGAATGGACCTATAGTTCTCATCTATTTCCTTATTCTCTCATCTATTCACGTTCTCTCCATACTCTCGTCTATTCTTCAATTACTCTCATCTATTCTTGGTATTCTATATTGGCCATCTACTGATTGTCGAAGATAAAAAAAAGATAACCAATGCCAAGCAACATTATAAAGGGCCCAATTTGGTCCTGTGAGTTGCGCCCGAAAGTGCTATTTGTCTATGGGACTTAAATGATCAGGATGTTCGACATTACATCTAAGTACTATACTATCTAGATTAATCGATGACAATCAAAAGAAAGTACTATACTCTCTTGATTGATAAAAGTCAGTCAAAGTGCTATCGTGACTTGTGTGCTATCGTGACGTGCTATCTCGTGATATGACCAATCCTTTAACGTGCTTGTTGTGCTATATTCTTTTAAAGAATACTATTGTGCCCTTGTTACCATGTGCTATGTCACACCCCGACGCGGAATATCGGAGCGCGAAGGCAGTTGCAAGAAAAGGGTATAGAGCGAGTACTAGACATCAAACCATTGCACATTGAATAATACTAAAGCAAATCTTTCTCATTAATATCTTCTCAAATGTCTAGTTACAACCACTACTATCAGAGCCATTCTATAGGGCCCAATTACATTGCAAAAAATGGAAATAACTAACTACAACTCTAAGATAACATAATGACTCGAGGGTACTCTTGGCTTCACTCTTGGTCATTCCCTTCCTCGTGAGTGTATGTGTCATCCTCGGTCTCACCTGAGAACACAATATCAAATAACGTAGGGTGAGCGATAACGCCCAGTAGGACTTAAATCTCAGGCTCAAGCAGACTTAAAATAATTAACGCATTTAATGGCAGAGTATCTAAAGATAGCAAGTACAAGAGAGTCAAAATATAGCAAGGGATAGCACAACAGGTAACAGGATAGCACAATAGCATGAGATCGAGTATAGTTTCCAAAAAATAGTACAAGTATCGAGTATAGCACGAATAGCAGGATGGCCATAGCACAACTAGCACAAGTATGGTAATAGCACGACGAGTATAGCACTTGTTTGTCATTCTAGACATCGAGAGAGTATAGCACGTTTTGTGTTTTGATTGTCATATAGATAGTCGAGATAGATAGCACTTGAGTGTAATGCCAAAACACTATGATCATTTAACTCCCATAGGCACTAGCACTTTCGGGCGCACATTCCAGGACCAGATCGGGCCCTTTATATATTGCCAGGCATTGGTTATATTGTTTATCTTTAGACAATAGTCAATGTCCAATATAGAGTACCAAGAAGTAGATGAGAGCACTAGATGAATAGACGAGATAGTAGAGTGAACGTGAATAGACGAGCGAGTAGAGTATAGATGAGAGCTAGTGGACATTGCACGTAATGCGACGAGTAACAGGCGATAGTAATAGTTGCACAACACGCGCACGCCGTATTGGTAGTCAGGTGGAATTCACGATCTTCCCGCTGGCCATGTTATGCACAAGTCCAGAGGTTCGATGTGATTTAAGGTAAGAGTGAACTTCTAATAGCCGTTTGGATCATATAGATCCCTAAAGATGTAATGGTGTTAGGGTACAACCGGCTCGTCGACCATGTGAGAATCCATGATCAGAGGAGACTTACGGAGGCCTTGTGCAAGGGTTCACTAGTCCGGCGAAATGAATATCCGACGGAGAGTTCACCACAAGCCAAGTAAAGTGTGTATATAAAATAGGTGCTCGACGTTCTAGAGGAATTCTAGAACAGTGGAGCGTCGATATCGGTATATAAACCACGCAAGAAACGAATACAAGTCCTTTAAAATAGGGCCATTAATATACTTTATTGCATTAAATTCCAAGATACAATATGAGATATTTTATGCCAGATTTCAGTCATATATGGATGGTTCATGTGTGTGCATGCGTAAGAGAAATCATAGATAGAAATAAGTCGTGAATATGTATTTTAAATCATTCAATGTAGCTCCATTTAAAAAAAAAGTTTTTACTGGGGTATAACTGTAAAAAAGCGTAAGAATTATTTAGAAAGCGACAGAAATAATTTTTATGGGTTTTTATGCAAAATCCTGTGAAGGCGACGTAGGCCCGTAAGGATTGCGACAGGGGTAGAGCAGGTAGTGATAGGGCCCGCAAAGGGTCGCGACAGGGCTGTCTGCTCAGGCGGCCAGAACGCGACGGGGTGTCCTGTCGCGTTCAGAACGCAACAAGAAAGGCGTCGCGACGGGCTTGAGAAGGCGACATGTCGGGCCGTCGCGTTCTCAGGTCCGTGGCCTGAGTCTGATAGAGCTCTGATCTGTCTTGGATTGCGGTCCAGAAACTTCCTTTTTGACATAGGGTAGTTCAGAAAATCATAACTAATTGTATACACTATGAAAAATCATGAAACTAGTTTTAAATTAATCTAGACATGCAAGGGTACTTCCAGTAATTAAGAATTGGAAAGTAATCATGGTATCGACATAGTTCTAACAAGTTGAACAAGAAGCAATCTGATTCCAGGTGCAGTAGAGATGAAAGATTTAATTCGGGCAACATGCTTGATAAAAATTAGGGCTTTTAGGGGAAAAAGATCCCTAACAACAAGTAGTATCTACAGTAAAATTTTCGTAGCATGGGAACAAGTGTACATGGAGATCTGATTTAAACATGATAACTCAAGGTTATCATGTATGCAGAACTTCAAAAATCAAAACAAAAGATTGGTTCGATGAAAAATTATGAAACAAGAGGGCTTTTGTTCTTGGTAATTGGAACTACCTATAGATGGATTTGATTTGGTTTTGCTTGTGAGAATGCCTACCTTTGACTCGATTTGTCTTATAGGGCTTAGGACTTCAAGAACGAGGAAGAAGCTCCAAGAACTCCTTCTCCCCACGAGATCCTCTACTCCTTGGCCTCTTCTCCACATCCAACAACCTTTGGCAACGAGCTAGGGTCGGCCAAGAGGGTTTAAGAGATGTATTTATGTAAACACAAGTTCCTATTCTACTACTACCCAAATTCTTCTTAATTCCGAGATTTTCTAACTCCACCTTTCCTCTCTTGCTTTCCAATCTCTAATTGGGTTAGGATAGTATCTAAATTCGTGCTAGACTATATAGGGTAGGTTTAGGAATCCAATTCCAACTCTAATTGCCACATTTATTGCTTTAATAACCCCTTTCCAATTATGATATAATTAAACTCCGAATTTAAGGTATTTTCTTATTATTCTCCCTTTGTAAATTCATATTTTGACCCAATAAATTCTAGAGGGTCCATTAAGCAAAGCCCATTACTCTTTTCCATTTAATGGGTTTTATTTAATGCTCTTTTCATTTAAATATCCATTTAGCTAGGTTTTAATTCTTTATTTAAATTTTTATTTTTCTTAAAAATTTAGGTTGCTACATGCTATTACTCTCTTGAACATTCTCTCTAGTTATCCTACTATCAAGATATTAATCACTTAAAGCATGTCTGTTTTCGAGGTATTAAGTCCTATTGGGCGTTATCGCTCATCCTGCGCTATTTGTTATATGTGTTTCAGGTGAGTCTGATGATGAACACCACACGAATGAGGATAGGATGAGCAGACGCAAGAGTGACCCGTGGAGTTGTCAACCAAGTCTTAGTATTAGATAGTTAGTTTATTTCCATTTGAATAAAAGTACTTTGTGCCCATAGTTTTGGCTCTGTCTTAGAAAATGTAATAGTGATTAGTGGAACTATCAATAAAGTTGGTTCATTTGGCATTATTCCAAAATGTGCAATGGTTTGATGTCTACTTTATGCTCTATACTATTTATTTAACTGTTTATCGCTCCAATATTATTTGTTGGGGCGTTACATGATAGAAGCTGAGCACCACCATAGGAGGGTGAGAGATGAAACTCTCAAGATCTTGCTAACGCCTTCTCAGAAGGAGTAAATCTACACTTCACATTTGTAGTTGAAAGGGAAAAACAGCTTGGATGAAGCACATTCACAAATGTGTTGAGTAGCCCCAGTATACAAGCTGATCCATGGCCTCTAAACCTTCAAGTTAGGGTCTTCCAAGATTGAAAGGCTTGCGCAGCAGAGCTTAAAGAAGGTGCTCTAAACTCTCCAAAGGTAGCCAATGATATGAAAGAGACATACAAGACTAAAAAATAAAACTATAGATATGCCATAGTAGCTAGATAAAGATTATCTAGTGGCAAAATAAGGACAGATGTAGAGGGGTGGAGTAGGGAAGAATAGAGGGTGGCTTGACAAAGAATAGGGGGAGGGGGCTTGATGGAGCTTGACTGAGAATGAGGGGACGACGGAGTATGCATGGGGGAACGATGGAGGGCAAAGGCTGGGAGATGATGAGGGGGATATGTGGGGAAGTTTGCAGCAGGGGGGCGATGGGATGGGCGACCAAGTGGTGTCCGGGGACAACATGAAGGTGGGGAGGAGGAAGGTGGAAGGCAACACGGGGAGATGAAGATCAAAACTAAGATTGAGAAGCAGATCCAATGAGAGAAGGAGTAGAAAAGAACAGGTCAAAGAAGGCAAAACCAAGATCGTAGGGAGGAAAAGAAGGGGTGGGTGGGGAGAAGAGCAACTGGAGGTGCTCTCCCCCCTCCCAAAAACTATCCATAGGGGACAATAGACTCATCGGTTGCCGGCGACAAACAATCAAAGCCGGTAATGAGTCCGCTGAAGGAATGTCACGAAGAAGTGAAACCCATCGAGAAACCCAAAGCTTCTCTCTCTAGAAAGTGTAGAGAGAGAGTTGCAAGGTATGCACACTATCATCCCCTTAGCCCGCAACATCATTCCTGTCTCAATTATGAGTTTTTATCATAAGGTTAATTTTCTATTGTTACTCCTACATGACTATTCTTTTTTCTTTCGTTAACTAGAAACATAACACAATTGGTTAGAACTCTAGACAAGGGACTCAATGAGCCATGTTCAAGTCTTAAAAAATCATTTTATTTACAATGACTCAAGTTAGAGTGTTAGCAGGGTCATAACTATTTAATTTTATCTGTTTCATACTTTACACTAGATCTTAGAATACTCCATAGATGATAACGACGAGAGGAGTATAAAAGTAGTGTCAACCTTACCATAGTGAGGACCAAGAACTCCATCAAGGTGTGATGATAATAGTGGGCCAAGAACTTGACCATGGTGTGCATGAGAGAAAGAAATTTTAGGTAGATAATATTGGTCGATGTCTGGTAATAGTGGCCTAAGAGTGTGGACTCCATTTCTTCTCGGTGCATCCTATCAGTAGTTTGGGTTAAGAAAATTCAAGCTTTTACCTCTATTTTAGTTTGATCATCTGTTTCAAGTAGAATAGATAATCTTAGTGTGACATTAGATTAGGTTTCAAGATCATTAATCGTAGGTTAAGATACATTGGACTAAAATTATCTTATCCAAGTTACGAAAGGAATTAAAATTTAAATCATACATAGGACATCAAAAGGGATGCGTCCCAGTAGTCAGCTTAGATCTGTCGGCCCAATAGTGGTGTTGGCCAAATTTGGATTAGCACCAGCCTAATATTGGCATTCACCCACTCCAGCCCTGTTTTGGCCTAAGGGCAACATTGGCTTAGAGGAAGGATGGCCCAAGTTGATACTGTCTAGGGCTCGAATCCACGCCAGTGCCTGGGGTCCATCTCCACCTGGTCTAAGATTTTCGGCAACAGATTTCAAAGTCCATCATGACTTCGTCTCCACCCCAGAAAATCAACCAATGATGCTCTCATCAACTCCTTCTAGGAGTCTCACTCAAGAGGTCATCTTACCTTGTAAAGACCTCTTGAAGTCTATCTAACTTGAGGAGTCCCAATTAACTTCTAACTCTCTGCCCGTAGAAGTAAATCTCCAAATATAGGTAAAAAGGGTATAGGTTCCTGATCGATCTCAGCCAAACATGCTCACCAACTCTTTTCCTCTCTCTACTAAATACTCTCATTCTCTTTACTCTCATCCTCAGGTCGATATTTGACTTGAGCATTAGAGAGTCAATTTTGGAGACCCCTTCTCAAACTTAACCTCTTATAAGTTGGATCAACATCAACAACTTTAATTTCCCTCTCTATCAATAAATTCGAGCTCCTTACCTCCGACATCCAAAGTTGGTCTGCAATGACCTTTGTGAATTCGAAACCAGCCTCGTTATAAATGTCTTGTATTTGAGTTTATTGTATTACATCATAAATATTCGTGACACTAAATTTTGCTAGATGAATTCAATTATATTTGGAATAAAGAATGGAAAAGATTAAGTTAGGCACAACTTAAAATCTGCTCCCCACACTTTCTGCCCCCTCTCTCTCGACAACATGCGCTCTGTCTGTCACAATTCTTTGGTGAGAGTATTTTCGTCTCTTCAAACCCATTTAATTTATCTATTTATGCTTAGTGTTGCCCAGCTAGTAAGCCCAGAGAGGGGGTGAATGGGATTCTTAAAATTATTGAGAACCTAAAATCTGTTCACAAAACAGTCACACAAAACACACTTCGATAGTTGTTAGTGTTAGTAAAGATAAACAGCAAACACACAAAGGCAATCACACTACACAAGGATTTATCCTGGTTCAGATCCCCTCTCCTTAGGAGTCCTACGTCTAGTCCCTGAGCAATATTTCAGGATTTCACTACCCAAGGGTACAGTCCCCCTTATGGACCATTACACACCCAACCGCAGCTGGTCTTCTCTTCACAACCTGAAGAGGCATTACAACACCCTGGATACCACCAGGTCTTCCTTCTACGTGAAGGGAACACACACCCTGGAACCCCCAGGTCTTCCTTAAACACGAAGGAAAGATCACAGGAATGAGAAAATGAAAACAAGCCCCTAGATCAAGCTTATACAATGCTAGATCTGAAGCTAACTGAGAAAGAAATGATCTGCAAATTGATCTCTCTCAGTACAAGAGGCTCTCTAAGGATCTCACTAATCTCAGAGAGCAAAGCTAGAACAGATGTGAGTGAAAAACTTGGCTCTTCATTTTCTCACAGAAGACTTGAAAAAATCGTTGAAGCGTTGTCTCTCTATTCAAGGTGTCTCTTCTGGAACTTCAAATCTCTCTTTATATATCTTCTATTTAAAATTTGAATGTTGAAGAGCCCGTGTCTCTAAGCTTTTTTTTACGTTAGACTGCATGGTCACTGTAGAACAGTCTTTAGCTTCCATGCACGCAACAAGAGAAAGGATCTTCTCTGATATCCGTTATCTTCCATGTTGTCCAACGTTGTATTGAGGTGCGCTGTCCAGACCTGTAACGTATTAAATGCAAAAACAATAGACAGCTAGGCTGTCTCTTGTTGTCATCAAAGTTAGATTGATTTTATATCAAAAAGGAAGTTCCATTCTGTTCTTCTAAAAGGATGTTTACAGTGTAAGCAGGAAATAGAAGATACATTTTGCATGTACTGCAGTGATACGTTCAGTCATAATAAATGCATGGTTGTCAGAAATATATACGTGAAGACTTTGACTTTTCAACGAACTCAGAAATGAGTTCAAGTATCAAATCGTTATAATTAATGGAATCGTTACATGCATGACTTATGAAATCGTTATGCAACGGAGTCGTTATCCATGTAAATCGTTGTACACTTATAAGCAAACCGATGCACATATAAATCGTTATATTGACAAATCGTTATGACTCTATAAGCAAATCGTTATGAGCAAGTTGTTAGAGACAAAACGATGTGAGCAAATCGTTGTTTGCTGTATCGAATCATTACGGCGACTAAGTCGTTATGTAACTAAGTGAATCGTTACAGTGACAGAGCCGTTGTGTAACTTATCGAATCGTTACAAGGATCAAATCGTTATGACGGTAGAGGCAAATCGTTGTTTCACTTAAGAAATCGATGTGAGAGTGAATCATTGTTCTTACTTAAGAAATCGTTGTGAGAGTAAATCGTTGTTCTCACTTAAGAAATCGATGTAAGAGCAAATTGTTGTTCTCACTTAAGAAATCGTTGTGAGAGCAAATCGTTGTTCTCACTTAAGAAATCGATGTGAGAGCAAATCGTTGTTCTCACATAAGAAATTGATGCGAAGACCAAATCGTTGTGAGAGCAAATCGTTATGAACCAAGTCGTTATGCTTTCTTAGCGAATCATTATGGAAGCAAATCGTTGCGATCTTGAAATCGTCCAGACACTTATGAAATCGTTATGAAAGTACGGAAATCCTTATGAATCTATTGAAATCGTTATGATAGAGGAGGAAGTCGTTGCAACATACAGAAAATCGATGTGTACTTAGAGAAATTTCATGCTTTGAACTTACATTGCTACAGAGTAAATACTACTTACCCATTTAGCTTGATATTTCTTGTTTCATTTCTTGTACCCAAATCTCATAGAAAATATGTTAGATTAAACTTTATTATAGTTTTTTTAATCACCAAAATAAATATGTAATTAATTTAAATTACATGGGGATAAACTGATCATCAATCTCCCCCTTTTTGGTGATGACAAACTTAACAATAAGCATAGATGATCTAAAATGAATCTAAACGAAATTGTGGAAATATAAGATATATTTCAGAAGTACTATATTTCTCCCCCTTTTTGTCATTAAGCAAAAAGATACCACAAGTTGATAAAGACAGAGAGAAAAGATAGTGAGAAAACAAGAGAGATATATTTAGTTGCCCTGAGGAGGTACATCAATGTAGAAAGTAGGAGACAAGAGAGAGGCGTGCCGACGAATAATTGGCAAGGCCTGTCGTTCCTGCTCCTCAAAATAAGCTTGAAAAGCCCCAGAAGATATGGAGTAAGATGGTCCCATGTCAGGTAACATCCTTTGAATATGAATCTGCCGCTGAGTACGCAGAAAACTGCCATATTCATCGGTGCCAAGTGAAAGTTTGTAGGTACTGAATGAACCAAAGTTGGCGAACCGAAGAAATTGATTGATCTTGATAGGATAGTATAACTTATGCTGCAGAAGATCTTTATTCAAGTCCAAGAACAGCTTGTACCGCTCGACCCACTGAAGATAAGGGTCCTGAACCAAATTGATAGAATTCAGGTCCAAGAAGGCTTCAACTGTGAGAGTAGGCTTGCCGGCCTGAAACAGGGAGCTGTTCAAGGCTTCCAATTGAAGAGTTGACTGGTTGTAGTGCTTTTCCCAGTCCGTGGGAGAAAGCCTTTCATATTCTGATAGCAGAGGAGCAAGGACTTCAGAGGAAATATGGCCTAGGTGAAATTCTCTGAAGACAAACCTTTGGAAGGAGGGAAGTCGACCCTGTTGAGCTGATATCCTTCCCATGACTCGAGCGAATCTATCAAAAATGACAAGACCAACTGAGGAGTCCATGACCAAGGAGTGCAGCTTAGGAAGAAACACAGAGTCTGGAATTTTCAGGGTGGCGAAATCCTCTTTGAAAGAGCAGTTGACTGGATTTTTAGTTTTTAATGAAGCAACGGCTCCCTGGAACTGTCCCAACTGAATTTCAGGTAACTTGTGAAGATACCGATAATCATTGAATAATTGGAAGTACTTGATGAGCTTCACTTCCTTTTGAATAAAAGGTGCCCAGAGGGATTTATGATGAACGACAAACCACTCAGAGAGAGTGAGTGGAGAGTCCTTGGTGGAAACCTATCTGACTTTACAAGAAGATATTTCCTGTAGAGAGCCGAGTGCCCTTTAGCCCATCGATCTTCAGATTTGCATTCAGCCATTTTGAAGATTTGGATTGATCAGCTTTTGAGAAGTGGTTGTAGGGAAGGACAACATTGAGGTGATCGGTGAGATTTAGAAAAGGAACACCAAAAATGGTGGCAATAATACATTTTTGAAGATTTCTCGATAGAGTGGTTTCCTTCGATTTTCAATAGTGAGGAAAACCAAAGAGGAGGAAATTTAGGTTCGGTGGGGAGAGCAAGAGTAGTGGAGAGTTTCCTCTTTTTAGAGACAGGACTAGAAGAGTCAGTCTTGTGGACATGAGAGGCAACTTCAAGAACTGAACGGATGGTGATGATTTCCAACTCATCCTCAATTTTTTCTAGAAATGGACTTTCGAGTTGAGCACCTTCAGGAATAAAGGTTACAAAGGAAGGAGGAGTAGGAGGATGGAGAAATGATCGATGGGTAGAAGAATGTGTGATGGATGGTCCATCTAAAGAAGGACCAGAGGAAGATGTGGCTCCAGCTGATGATGAGACTGGAGGGTCTTCAGAAACAGGAGGAGGTGGTGGAATGGATGTAGAGGTGGCAGGAGAAGGAGAGGATTGAGATTGAAAAGGAGTTGGGGAAGAGATGGTGCGAGGCATAGGTTGTTTGAAGGTGATGGGTGCTGGAGGTGCTGTGGATGAAGAAGGTGGTAAAGGAGGGGCTGGTGTTGCAAGAGATGAAGACTCAGGGGCTTCGGGAGCAGCTGCAGGCTCTTCTACTCTTGGATTCACACCCTCGGAGATCATTGGCCCTGGTGGCTCAACCACAACCTCAGATGGCCCTGCTGGCCGAGACTTCACGGCTTCAACAACAGGTGCTTCCTTCTCAATAGGTTGTTGCTTAGCTGGTTCTACTACAATTGGCCCTGATGGCCCTGCATTTTCTTCTGCTGGCCTTGGCCCTAAACTACTCACCGGTTCAGCAGGAGAGTGAGCTGGAGGGGCAGAGGTGGATTGCACCCTGGAAGAGATAAGCTTCTTGACACTGTCAAACTCACCTTTCATCCATCTGCATAATTGCTTGAACATTTTAAAATCATCTCTCAAGTTATATACCTCAGTGGACAAGGCTCCAATCTCGTTTGCTACTGAGGTCTGGCTGAAAAGGATAGACTGAATATCAGACTGCAGAGATGTGAGAGTCTTGCCTTGCTCATTCAGTCTTTTAATAATGGGCTTCAACTAAATCTTCAGCTGCTTCTCCTTGGGCTTCCTATGTGCTACTCTTTTCCTTTTGTTATGTGCCTTTGCAATGGGCTCCTCGAATTCAACATGCTCTTCATTATTCATAGGGACACTTTTAGTGTGCTCCCCCTGAGGAGCTGCCTCCTCATCAATAGATTGCTCCCCCTCAATAGGAGCATCTTCCACTGTTACACTTTCATGAGCAACTACTTGCTCCCCCTGACTGGGAGCTTCCTCCATCACTATTTCTGCAGTGTGGCCTGATGCAACAGCTTCTGCTACTTGATCAACACTAATTACTGGCTCCCCTAGAGTGCTTTGGATGGAGTCCAGTACATCCCTGAGTATTGAGGCTACTCGGGAAGAAGGAGGAACAACTTCTGAACATTGCCCAACGAGCTCAATCTGCTCAGGCAAGAGATCCTTAATTCTACTGGCTGCTGCATTGACCTGAACATTTGCTGTTGCTGCTTCTGGTTCCTCCGAAACTGATGGAATCTGTTCCTTCTATTCTGGAATACTTGGTACTGCTACTCTAGCTTCCTCTGCTGGTACTGCTGCTGCTGCTGATTCCTCTTGAATCATTGGGACTTCTGCTGCTACAGCTGCTTCTCCTACTTCTTCCTGGACTTCTTGGGCTTCGCCAATAATGGCCTCACCCTCAGCCATAGAAGTCTTTGTCCATACACCATTTGAAACTAAAAACCCACTCTTCCTTAAGTTTCTGCTGCGGATTGACTGCCCCATTTTCTCTACAACTGCTCTAGACAGATTAATGCCAAAATGTTTAAAGATCTTGGTGAGAAGATGGACATAAGGCAGGGACACATTTAATTTGCTCTTTGTGTCCCAAATCTGAGCATGGGAAAACCTCATTCGCTCCAAGATAACCTCGGCCATGTTTATCTCCTGATTCTGGATGGCCCAGAACATCATGTCCGAATCTGCTTTGGTGCAGGTTGAGAAGGTAGCACTCCTCGGAACCAAGATTTGACAAACAATAAAATGCAGTAAGCGATTGAACGCATTCATCTGGTTAATATCCAACTTTCCATCCTTCAGCTTGAACTCGGGACCAATAATACCTAGCCCCTTTGCCTAGGTGTCGACAGTATGAACCCCACTGTGACCGGTGGTGCAAACTCCAAATAAGGACTTCAAAAGATCATAAGTGATTCTTATTAGGATTCCTTTGACAGACGTAGTCAAGGATCCATCCTCCTCAGTCCTCAAACAAACGAAGAAAGCCTTCACCAAATCTGGATAGCTTACCTCAGAGAAGGTTGCGATTTCTGTCCATTTCATCCTATCCATGGCTGCCACGATGATGTGCATCCCATATTTCTCCAAATCTGCAATACCCACAGCTTTTTTTCCACAGAGCTTCGTCTTCACGGAGGTAAATCTTTCTTGCTGCTCTGCTGATAGGAACTCAGTTCCGTAGCCCCCGACGCTCCCGGAAACACTAGAAGAGGCCATGAAGTTGAACGGGAAAGGTTTTTGGAGGATTGGAACAGAAACCATCAAGAAATTTCTGGCGGGAAGCAGTTGAAAGCTTGAAATCTCAGGGAGTCGATGCCGGAGGCGATAGGGTATCGCCTCAGGCAGGTAGAAGGAGATGAAGGCGAGATGTGAATCGTTGCCACACAGATTTCGGGATATATAAATTAAAGATAAAGAGACTTTTTGAAAACGGAGGCTACATGATGGCAGAAAACGACAAACTGACTAGTTCGAGACAAATAAGTCCTTTTAAAAATTCGAACCGTCAAGGATACTTAAACAAGCAGGCAACATTTGGAATTTTGCTTAAATTCAAGGAGGAAAAATAATTGATATTCTGAATATGAATATCTCAGTTTTATACAGATGATTCTTTCACAATTTACACATGCCTAATTCCCTTCTAAGAGAAGTAAATCTCTCTTTAGGTAAGGCCTTTGTAAAGATATCTGCTAACTATTATTAGTATCAATGAAAGAAATATCTATGTTACCATTAGCTACATGATCACGAATAAAATGTTATCTAACCTCAATGTGCTTAGTCCTTGAATGATGTACTAGATTCTTGGTTAGATTTATTGCACTGGTGTTGTCGCATAATAGGGGAATTGTCTTGATCTGGAGTCCATAATCCTCAAGTTGTTGCTTAATCCATAGGAGTTGTGTACATCAACTTCCAGCAGCCACGTACTCAGCTTCAGCTGTAGACAATGCTACTGAATTTTGCTTCCTTGAGGACCATGATATCAGACATCCTGCAAGAAATTGACAACAACCACTGGTGCTTTTTCTATCTATTTTGCATCCAACGTAGTGAGCATCAGAGTATCCTACTAAATTGATTTCACATGATTTTGGATACCATAAACCTAAATTATGGGTTTTAGCTAAATATCTAAAAATTCTTTTGACACTAATTAAATGATATTCTTTAGGGTCAGCCTGATACCTAGCACACATGCATACACTGAACAGTATGTCAGGTCTACTGGTAGTTAAATATAGTAGTGAACCTATCATACATCTGTAGATCTTTTGGTCTACTTTCTTACCATCCTTATCACTGTCCATTCTTGTTGATGTGATCATAGGCGTTGACAGTGGCTTGCTATTTTCAAATCCAATTTCTTTAGCAACTCCTGGTGTACTTGGCTTGACAGATGTGAGTTCCTTCCTTTCCTGTTTTGATTTGCAATCCAAGGAAGTAGTTGAGCTCCCCCATCATGCTCATCTCGAATTCTCCCTGCATGAGCTTTTCAAAATATTTGCAAGAGATTCATCAGTTGAACCAAATATTATATCATCAACATATATTTGAACAAGCAAAATATGTTTGACCTTAGACTTAACAAATAGTGTACTATCTACTTGACCTCTAATGAAACCATGGTTTAATAGAAATGCACTTAAATGTTCATACCATGCTCTTGGTGCTTGTTTTAATCCATATAATACTTTGTGCAACTTAAATACATGATTCGGAAAATCAATGTCATCAAAACCTGGAGGTTGTTCTACATAAACTTCCTCCTTAATAAAACCATTTAGAAAAGTTGATTTAACATCCATTTGAAATAATTTCAAGTCTAATGCGGATGCATAGGCAAGTAGAATCCTAATAGCCTCAAGTCTAGCTACAGGTGCATAGGTTTCATCAAAATCTATGCCTTCCTCTTGAGAATAGCCTTGAGCTACCAATCTGGCCTTGTTTCTTATAATCACACCAGCTTCATCCAATTTATTTCTGAACACCCATTTGGTGTCAATCACTGGATGATTTGATGGTCTAGGAACAAGTGACCATACATGGTTTCTCTTGAACTGATTCAGTTCATCTTTCATGGCCAAAATCCAAGATTCATCAGTAAGAGCTTCATTGACTGTCCTAGGCTCTATTTGCGAGACAAAAGCTAAATAATCACATGGAAATACATTACCTCTTGTCCTTACCCCTACAGATGGATCACCAATGATGTTTTCTGGTGGGTGATCTTTCTTATATCTCCATTCCTTTGGAAGATTTTCATGTAAAATGTCATTTTGTTACAGGTCTTCCAGAGGTGGATCTTCCTTGTCCTCGATAGATGTATTCTTTAATTTCTTGGACAATTCTTCTGCATCATCAATATCACTATCTTCTTCCTCATGAATATACATTCATCTGATTTTGCATCTAACTTACCAATGTCTCTTTTGCCGTTGTTGTGGATGAAACATGGACATTCGAATGTCCTAAAGTGACTGATCTTCGGCTTCTTTCCCTTGTGCAGTTCATATGCTAATTTCTTCAAGATAGGCCTGATCATCACTCTGTTGATAATGTAACATGCCGTGTTGACTGCTTCAGCCCAAAAATACCTTGGCAAATCATATTCTGATAGCATTGTCCTTACCATATCCAACAGGGTTCTATTCTTCTTCTCAGCAACTCCATTTTGATGTGGTGTCCTTGGTGCTGAGAAATTGTGTTCTATTCCTTGGTCATCACAGAATTTGACAAATTTTTCATTTTGGAATTCTCCTCCATGATCTGACCGGATCCCAACAATGCTGAATTTTTGTCTTTCTGTACCTTCTTGCTGAAGCTTACAAAACTGTCAAATGTATCATCTTTGTGCTCCAAGAAGGATACCCAAGTGAATCTGGAGTAATCATCTACAATAACAAATCTAAAATTCATTCCTCCAAGACTAGTGGTCCTCATTAGCCCAAATAAATCCATATGTAAGCTCTAAGGGTTTAGAGGTTGTTACCACAGTTTTCGACTTGAAGGATGACTTGGTGTGCTTTCCTTTTGCACATGGTCCGCAGATACTATTCAATTTTGTACTTGCTTTGGGTAGGCCTTCCACTAGGCTTCTCTTGATTAATTTTCTCATGCCATCAAGACTGCAGTGACCTAGTCTTCGGTACCACAGTTCTGTTGACTGCTCTTTATTTGCTGCCAAACAAATGTCCTGATCTTTTAGTTCCTCTAGATAGAGCACGTACAGGTTCTTTTCTCTGTTGGCTTCAAAGATGATTGCACCATCCTTCATAATGCTGCACTTTGACTCTTGAAATCTGATTTGATGTCCTTTGCCGCACAGCTAGTTGATACTGATGAGGTTGTGCTTCAGTCCCTTGATGCATAGAACTTCTTCAATGACTGTCTTGCCTTTGCTGCCTACTGAACCACTGCCTATTACAATCCCTTTTCCATTATCTCCATAGGTGACTGTACCTTCTTCAGCTTTTAAATGGGAAAATAGCTTCTTGTTCCCTGACATGTGCCTTGAGCAACCGCTGTCTAAATACCATTTGGATGCTCGAAGGTTTCCCTGCATTGAAAACATTAAGCTTTAGGTACCCAAGTTCTTTTGGGTCCTGGTTGGTTAGTGTCATCATTTTTCTTTTTGATTATCCATATTTTATGTTTAGTAGGACATGATACTTTAGTATGACCTAGCTTATGCAATGACTACATCAAGACATCTTAGTTACTTTTTCAGTTGGTGTGTATTTAAGATTTGCCTTGTATGTTGTGTCTTGTTCAGGTACAAATTTAGGTGTAGGATATATTTTAGGATAAACTTTAGTTTTCTTCTTCGTTATCGGGGGGGGGGGGGGTGTATACCTAATCCATGTTTCTTTTTACTTGATCGTCTAGCACCTTTCAATATTAATATAGTTTTACCGTTTGTAAATTTTTCTAGAGTGCTTGATAATTTTTCATTTTCTGTGGTTAACGTGTTGACTTCTTGTTTTAAATTATTTACTGTTTCTTGATTTTCCAAATTTACTAATTGTTCATTTTTATTTTTCAAGTCGTCACACAGTAATTCATTTCTTATTTTTAGTTCATTAATTTGTTTTTCCATTTGCTCATTTTCAGATTTTAATCTGAATTAGTATTTTTAGGCATGCAATGTTTTTCTTGCTTGCTTTTAGTAATTAGATACTTATCTATATTTACAATATAGTTCATTGAAGGCTTCTTCTAAGTTATCCGAATCAGAATCATTACAAGAAGAAAAGGATGAGTCTGAAGTTACCTTGTCTTCTGTGTTGGCCATGAAAGCCAAGTTGGCTTCTTCTTTTTCTTCATTGCTTGAGCTCGACTCACTGTCTGAGTCACTGCTGTTGTCCCAAGCCGCTGCCATAGCTTTCTTCTTGAATCTTCTTAGTTAATTTTCTTGAACTTTCCTTCTTTCTGTATTCAGATTTCTTGAGCTTTGGACACTCTGCCTTGATATGTCTGGGCTTCTTACATTCATAGCAAATTGGCTCACCTTTCTTGATGTCCTTTGCTTCAGTTTTCTTGAAATCTTTGCCCTTTTTGAAGTAACGTCTTCCAGATTGATATTTTTTCTTCTTGGCTAAGATGCGTTGTAGTCTTCTTGATAACAAAGCTTCTTCATCTTCACTATTTTCACTACTATCTTCGTTCTCAGATTCTTCCTCAGAGCTATCTTCTGCTGCTTTGAGGGCATTCGTGTGCTTCTTTCTACTTGATGATTCTCCCAATCTTTCCATGTTTATCTCATGGGCCATGAGGGACCCAATGAGCTTTTCCAATGACATCCTTTTCAAGTCATTGACTTCTTCTATAGCTGTTACCTTGGGAGTCCAAGAAGATGGTAGAGATCTAAGGATTTTCCTTACCATGTCTCCCATCTCATAGCTTTTTCCTAATCCTGCTAACCCGTTGATGATGTCTGTAAATCTGCTGAACATCTGTGTAATGGTTTCTTCTGACTGCATCTAGAACTTCTAGTCCTGTGTCACCAGAATGTCTATTCTGGTTTCCTTTACTTTGTCAGTACCTTTGTATGTGATTCTTAGCTTCTCCCACATCTCCATCGCTGATTTGCAGGTTGCAACTCAGTTAAATTCTTTCTTACTAAGGGCACAACATAATATGCTCTTAGCTTTGCAGTTGAGAGAAATCTTCTTTTTGTCATCTTCTGTCCAGTTGTCTCTGTTGTTTAGAACAACTAGATCGCCTTCTTCTACTATGGACCATATTTGAAAATCGAATCCTTGTAGGAAGTACTCCATCCTTGTTTTCCAGTATGTATAATCTTCACCATCGAACAGTGGTGGCCTGTTGACTGACTGACCTTCAGAGTGACCTTGGGCTGCCATTTGATCTTTTCTCTTCAGATCGTTGGATCTTCTTCTTTGTCGAATAGACTAGCTCTGATACCACTTGTTGCCCAGCTAGCAAGCCCAGAGAGGGGGGGGGGGGGTGAATGGGATTCTTAAAATTATTGAGAACCTAAAATCTGTTCACAAAACAGTCACACAAAACACACTTCGATAGTTGTTAGTGTTAGTAAAGATAAACATCAAACACACAAAGGCAATCACACTACATAATGATTTATCCTGGTTCAGATCCCCTCTCCTTAGGAGTCCTACATCCAGTCCCTAAGCAATATCTCAAGATTTCACTACCCAAGGGTACAGTCCCCCTTATGGACCCTTACACACCCAACCGCAGCTGGTCTTCTTTTCACAACCTGAAGAGGAATTACAACACCCTGGATACCACCAGGTCTTCCTTCTACGTGAAGGGAACACACACCCTGGAACCCCTAGGTCTTCCTCAAACACGAAGGGAAAGATCACAGGAATGAGGAAATGAAAACAAGCCCCTAGATCAAGCTTATACAATGCTAGATCTGAAGCTCAGACTGAGAAAGAAAGGATCTGCAGAATTGATCTCTCTTAGTACAAGAGGCTCTCTCAAGGATCTTCACTAATCTCAGAGAGCAAGAGCTAGAACAGATGTGAGTGAAAAACTTGGCTCTTCAGTTTTCTCACAGAAGACTTGAAAAAATCGTTGAAAGCGTTGTCTCTCTATTCAAGGTGTCTTCTTCTGGAATTTCAGTCTTCTTTATATATCTTCTATTTGAAATTTGAACGTTGAAGAGCCCATTATCTCTAAGGTTTTGTTTACGTTAGACTGCATGTCATTGTAGAACAGTCTTTAGCTTTCCATGCACGCAACAGGAGAAAGGATGTTCTCTGATATCCGTTATCTTCCATGTTGTCCAACGTTGTATTGAGGTGCGCTGTCAGAGACCTGCACGCATTAAATGCTAAAACAATAGACAGCTAGGCTATCTCTTGTTGTCAGTCAAAGTTAGATTGATTTTATATCAAAAAGGAAGTTCCATTCTGTTCTTCTAAAAGGATGTTTACAGTGTAAGCATAGAAATAGAAGATATCATTTTGCATGTACTGCAGTGATACGTTCAGTCATAATAAATGCATGGTTATCAGAAATATATACGTGAAGACTTTGACTTTTCACGAATTCAGAAATGAGTTCAAGTATGAAATCGTTATAATTAATGGAATCGTTACATGCATGACTTATGAAATCGTTATGCAACGGAGTCGTTATCCATGTAAATCGTTGTGCACTTATAAGCAAACCGATGCACATACAAATCGTTATATTGACAAATCGTTATGACTCTATAAGCAAATCGTTATGAGCAAGTTGTTAGAGACAAAACGATGTGAGCAAATCGTTGTTTGCTGTATCGAATCGTTACGGCGACTAAGTCGTTATGTAACTAAGCGAATCGTTACAGTGACAGAGTCGTTGTGTAACTTATTGAATCGTTACAAAGATCAAATCGTTATGACGGTATAGGCAAATCGTTGTTTCACTTAAGAAATCGATGTGAGAGCGAATCGTTGTGAGAGCAAATCGTTGTTCTCACTTAAGAAATCGATGTGAGAGCAAATCATTGTTCTCACTTAAGAAATCGTTGTTCTCACTTAAGAAATCGATGTGAGAGCAAATCGTTGTTCTCACTTAAGAAATCGATGCGAAGACCAAATCATTGTGAGAGCAAATCGTTATTCTCACTTAAGAAATCGTTGTGAGAGCAAATCGTTATAAACCAAGTCGTTATGCTTTCTTAGTGAATCATTATGGAAGCAAATCGTTGCGATCTTGAAATCGTCCAGACACTTATGAGATCGTTATGAAAGTAAGGAAATCGTTATGAATCTATTGAAATCGTTATGATAGAGGAGGAAGTCGTTGCAGCATACAGAAAATCGATGTGTACTTAGAGAAATTTTATGCTTTGAACTTACATTGCTGCAGAGTAAATAATACTTATCCATTTAGCTTGATATTTCTTGTTTCATTTCTGTTCTCAAATCTCATAGAAAATATGTTAGATTAATTTTATTATAGTTTTGTTAATCACCAAAATAAATATATAATTAATTTAAATTACATGGAGATAAACTGATCATCACTTAGCCAAAACTTTTTAGATTCTGATGTCAAGTTTACCTAAAAGAACACAACTGTCAACTGATGCATCTTTATGAAAATGTGAAGTTTATTTGATGAGATCAAGTTTTTAGGGATATGCATGAGAATATAATAATTTTTAAAGATATGTGGATAATTATCCCTTTATTTCGGTGACTGTAGAATAAAAGAATTTTTTTGAAGACATGTTTATATTTATCTCTTTACTACGGTGACTGTAGAATAAAATAAAATATTTCTCTGAATTTCTGTATAAATAAGGTAAGAAATTCTTATTTTATTTTGCCGTCAATGCACTTGGATACTCTTTCAACAAAGCTCGGAGGCCACATCATCGCCCCATCGACAGCGGCGGCAAAGGACGACGGACGGCAGGAGAGGGAGCACCATTATGTTGACAACGATGGTCGAGGAGGAGCGGAGAGGGTTAGCATGCAGCGGAGTTGGAATTGGTTTTGGCACCTGATGCGGAATTAAGCTTGTGAACATCGATCGGCTAGCTTTTATGTCGGCGGTGGCGAAGGCAAGGTCGTCCCTGCGGGCCGGGGTTACATGCATGGAGAGGTAGCTGTGGTCGGTGCTTTTTGGCACGACAGTCACGGTTGCGCCGGTGGACGGTGCAACACGCCAGTGCTGCTGCGCACGTACGCCTTCGACCTCCTCCGCATGTGATCTGGTATATATAACGAGATGTTCCGATCATCTTCTTCGCTGACGACAGTGAGGGAGGGATCGATCGATGGGATAAGTGGTCGTCCGAGAAGGCCAGCAGCGACACGTTTGCAAACGTCGAATGTCGTAAACGCCAAATTCCGAGGAGCTAGACTTATACTTTCCATGCTTGTCCTCGAGAGAAAGAAGAAAAGGTGGGGGGAGGATATATATGGTGGCACCGGTTGGTGCGACTTTGTGGGAGTTGACCTCTGATGGAACCAATCAATAATTGAAATAGGAGATTGTTACATATTAAGTCTCCACAAACATTGTTAATTTAATATTAATCTTTTTAACTTGACTATTATCATATTAATCTCTCAAAATTTTACCGTTAAACATATTAATTCTTGTTATTTCTTCTTATTGATGAAAATAAATTCAACTTAAGTTAAATTAACCATAACTTGGGAAAATACTTAAATAATCCTGTCACTTAACCCCCACAGATGTCGACGCCGGCGGGACTAAACACCTCCTCTAGCACGTGGGTCGTGGCATCGACGCACTAGTTGCAATGCCCTAGATGGTCCCATAAACGATTGGCTCTTCTCCGGCGATAGCCTCTGCGCCTCCCTCCGTGACCACTCCCTCAGGTCCCTCTCCTAACTCAACATCTCCAGCAACCATCTCAAACATTTGAGGGAAGAGAGCTTGGTTAAGTTGCCAAGAGACGGAGGAGGGATCACTAAGAATGGCAAGACTACAGAGGACTCGTACGGAAAGGAGGACGTGTCAACATGGCAAACAACAAGCTCTCTGGCAGTGATGATTGGGAAGAATAACACCCTTCCCTCACTGGCACAACTGGTCCTCCAGCAAAACAAAGTAATGCGGGATCACAGCGCAAAACAGAGTATTGTGGAATCCTTCCAAACATGGCCACACAAAAATGACTTCCCTTTGTATGTACACTGTGTAAACATCAAGTTAATATAAATATATGCCAATAGGTGGCTCACACGGTGTGTGAGATTTTCTTCCATTGCTCGTGTTCCATTGTAATCTTACTGTAGACAAATCGAGGGAGGTGAGTTTGAAGAGCATGCCCATATTGGGGGGGATGCCTTCGGCCAGTCCATTACTGTTGAGTAGGGTTGCAAATAAAATTCAAAATCTCGATATTTCAATCCGATTTTAATAAAAATTATTAATTTTAGAATTTAAAAATGATATTAATAACTTATCAAAATTAGTATCGAATATTTCGATAAACATCGAAATCAGAATTGGAATTGAAAAATAATCGGAATCGAAATCAGTATCGATTATTCTGATAAATTATCTATAAACTCAAAAGACAAAATCATAGTAAACACATTAGTTTATCGGAATTTCAATTCCCATAATGTAATCATAATCGTCACAAAATCAGAACTAACTATTCTAATTTTATCAGAATCGAAATTATGTTTCGATTATCGAAATCAGAATAAAAACTTGATGTTTTTGATTCTAAACCAAACCCAGTTGCAACCCCTACTGTTGATGTTGATGACAATGAGGTCAGAGAAAGACGAGGTTGGCCTTTGGTAGGCCTATCTCTGTCACCCTTCCTCTGCGCGCGGCAAAGAATGCCCACCCAATTGTAGAAGTCAGCACCGCAACCACTGCTATTTGTGATCACCCAAGAACCAAGGTTCTGGTTCCACAGCGAGGCCTTCCAAGCAAAGAGGGTGTTCACTTGTGGGCGAGTCTGTGCTATCATGTTGAGGGCAAATGATAGCAAAGTGCAAGACAAGAGAAGGTTTTGGCTAGCGATACGTGCTATGAAAGCTGCTACTTCTCAAAGGATGGCGATCGTCCTTCATGTTACTTCAAGAGAGAGGTGCTCAACATCTTACCGATTTGTAGGCCCCTCCTACAAGTTGGAAATAGAGGGTGTGAGAGGCATTCTCAGCCATGTTAGCATCATCTCCTTTAGGGCGTCACAGGTGAGAGAGGCCGCCTTTGTGAAGGAGCTCATCGACAAGTATTTGTCCCTACAAACTTCTTGATGGAGAGAGAGAGAGAGAGAGAGAGCGTGTTGAAGTGAGAGAGTGTGCCACAAAGAGAGAGAGAGAGAGAGAGAGAGATAGAGAGAGAGAGAGGCAAAATGAAAGAGAGAGCTAGCGGGACGGAGAAAGAGAAAATGGTGCAATGAGAGAGTGTGCGATGGAGAGGTGGGTGGGCCTTCGAGAGAGTTGAGGATGGCCAATATGTAAGGTTGTGGCGGGTGGGGGACGAGAGGTTCTCCATCATTTCGTAATAGAGAATATAGTAACTTCTTAAGTGCCCTTAAAAGAAGGAAAGAATAGTCTATCAAATATCCACTTTATTTGATGTCGTCAAATCATAAATATACTTTGAGAAATGCTTTGCTCCGGGAGCAAAGCTGAGTTGGGGGGGCCGCGCCCCCCGCACGCACGCCGCGTGGAGGGGCGGGTCCCCCAGCATTAAATGTTGGGTTTTGTTTTATTTTTTTTTTCTGTGCACTATTTGTGCACACAAATGATGTATTTGTGTGCATAAATATATTATTTGTGTGCACAAATTGTAAAAAAAAAAAAAAAAAAAACAGCATTTAATGCTGGGGGGCCTGCCCCCCTCCACGCGGTGCGGACCCTCCAGCTCACGCTGGACTCCCGACATGCCGGGATTTGTTTGCAAGAATTAGATGTTTAGCGGGATTAATATGATAATAGTTAAATTAAAAAAATTAATTTTAAGTGATATTTGCAGGACCTAATATGTAAATATCGAGCAAACATAGGACAAGTAGAACGGCCACTGGGCTGACATGATAAATTCCTCTTTGCTAGGTAGACCATAATGTTTTGGTTACCCATCCCTTTCTCTCTTTCTGCTGTTGTGTTAGCATACTCTTAGAAGTTCTAGAGTTTTCAGATGTTCCAAAGAGGGGGGGGGGGGGGGGGGGGGGGGGGGGGGTTGTGGTCGGTGCAGGGCCATCCATGCATTATGTTGTGTGAGAATAAGAGGAAATGTTGTTTTTTATACTCTATATTCCCTCGGCTTGGGAAACTGTGCTTGTAACCAGATTACAGTGAACTTTGATTATATATATATGATGATCTTGAAATATCCAGCAAACAGCGATGCGATGAAAGGAGTAAAATATCACCACAGTAAGGAAAAAGAAGACCTATGCAAGACTGCTCGAAGCACTTGCTGAGTACTTAAGACACAAATTAATTAAGACCATGCGTAAGCTAGTATATGCAGTATATTCCATATAGATATATTCTAGGTATACATGGAGATGATCAGTCCATCGATCAGCCAAGGGTGGAGAGCCATCCATAATCTTCTTAACTGAACGACCACAAGCAATAGCCGTCGCCAGCGCTGTTCGTGTCCATGGGGGAGCTGGAGGAGTAGTCCGACTCATCCTCTTCATAAAGCGCCATCCATGCCGGACTCAGAAACCCCGCCAGTGGGTCTGCCTCGGCTGGCGCCTGCTCAAAGATGCCTCCTCCTCCGTCTAGGACACCATGATACTACCTTCCTCCGCCCTCTCCGCCGCCAGATCACGGCCGGTCTCATCGAATGGGGCGGCAGCTTCCCCGACAGCGTGCCTGGCGGCCACTTCCCGGATCTGCTCGGACGTGAGGCGGCCGCCGCAGGGAGCAACAGGAATGTCGCGGGGCAGGCAATGTGGGAAGTTGAAGGTGGCGCCGGGGCCTCGCAGGCAGAAGACGGCGGCGTCGTAGGCTCGTGCTGCCTCCTCCGCGGTGTCATGGGAGCCCAGCCATATCCTCTCCCGACTGTTTGGAAGCCTCACCTCTGAAACCCAGCTGCCCCACTTGCGCTTCCTCGCGCCCTTGTAGCGGGCAGCTGGTGCGGGAACGCCGTGCCCATGGCTGTCCCCGCCGGAGAAGGAAGAGGAGGAGAGGATCCAGCTCTTCGAGGTTGAAGGTGACCGACCAGAGGACATAATGGACGGAGAGAGAGAGAGAGAGCCAGAGAGGTGTCTAGAGAGAGAACTCTAACAGCGTGCAGGTGATCAGAAAGACGCCGCTTCCCCGATCGAGTTTCCACAAGCATCATTTAAATAGGGTCATGCAGCAACGACGTTTTGCACCTCGGCTGCATCGATCGATCGATCTCCAAAGGTTAAGCAGCGGAGGCGAAAGCGACTTGCAACCAACCCCCTGGCCCATTTCGATCTTTTCGAATCATACGGACGCCTCATTCTCCTATTTCTTCAAGAAATTAAACTTTTTATATAGCTTGACTACTTATATTTTGTCTCCTTCCCACAAGCGTCAATGGCAGAATATTAAAGACGGGCCTCAAAATTTTGGGAAGACGCTGGATGGACCTACTACCATCCCTTGTAAATATTTGGTTTGTCACCTTAAACTAAATGATAGATCCCTGTAGAGGGATTTTCCTGCTTAGTGATGAACGGAGTAGATCCTCCAATGTGAAAGGAAAAGAGCCTTGTCGATGAGGACGATCACATGCAAAATCCAACGGCCGTCAAGGGGGACCCGGTCTAAGGACTTGGGAGAACCCTTCGACGCTCAACTCAGGACCAACTGAAGGGAGAGCCAGGGAAAAAGAGGGGCTCTGCTTGTGTGTGCTCGCTCGCATGGGCGATTGTGGAGATCCCGTTCCATTTACCTTTATATGAAGGTCATCATTCATTATATAGGCCTGGGGCCTTAAGGGTCTCAACATGTCTTCGACGATTGGCGTTCAGGAGACGTGATTGTTGAGTTTCCAAAGCCAAAAATGTCTACTCGAGACGTCTCCTAGAGCTCTGTGCAATGGCTGTCCCAGGTTGTGGGAAGGTGCGTCGTGCTGTCTCATTAAATATCGCCAGGGGGTCAAAGGTCGCTTGTTATGATTGCCTTTTGAAGGTGCTGAACAAGAGCTTGAGAGCTTAATCTGTGAAGCTTGCTCCGTGTTCGGTGGCCTTGCCCTGTTCAGTGTTGCCTGAAGGCATCCAAAAGACAGGGTCTTGCTTGGTGTCTGGGGACACGTGGTTGAATAACTGTCGCCCCGAGACGGGCCTATGGGCCTAGGAGGTAAGAAATAGCCTCCACATACACTTGCCCCTCTCACTCTCAAGTCTACTCAGAGGTGACTGTGAGCACTTGAGAGTGGACAAGACTGTGTCGAGCTGTTCATGCATTAAATGTGGATTTACCCGTGATGAATGCGATGTCTACGTTGTAACCGTCAGATCCCTTTGGGATCCCCGCCCATGATGGCAAGGGCAGGCACATCACCGCCAGAGCGCACCGAACAGACTCGTTAGGCCATCGAACAACCACCTTGGAGTTTGAATTCTGTGCCTCTGTTCTCCTATAAGTGGAAAGTGGGAGGGGCTAGGTGAAGTCCTACACATTCTGTCTTTGCCGAAGGGAGAGTTTTCTATCTTTTGTCTCTCGCCTTCTGCTCTGAGCCTTTACGCTCCTTAGTCTTCCCTAACTTCGACACGATGGCTCAGTGAGAGGGCAAACCCGTGGTGGAGGCGAGCAAATGGCCTGAGGAGGCGACGAAGTACTGGTATGCGACGGGCCTCCGCAAATGTTTCTGCCTTGAAGATGAGTACAAAATCATCTGTATACGAGAAGACCAAGGCTACTTGATGGAGAAGCCAGGGTGCTTCGTGTTGTCTTTAATTGGATCTCCTAGAGGTGGGCTTCCTACTGCCAGTGATGGGCTTCGCCAGGGATCTTCTAAACTCATGGAGGATCGCTTTGATTCAGCTCACGCCGAACTCTTGGCGGATGGTCTTCATCTTATGGATCATGTGCCAGAAGCACAAGCTCCCAGCCACGGCCGTCGTCTTCCGCAACCATTTCTCTCTGGCATCTTCGTCCGCAATCCGGGCACAACACGACATCTACTACATCAAACACTGACCGAACCGAATGTGGATCCAGTTCTCGCCACACCTCTCCAACAATAAGGGTTGGACGGGTAGGCTTTTCCTAGTTGGTTGGAAGAAGGGATCAACCTATGTGGATTGGGGATTCCCGACCCATGTGAATCAGCTGCTGAAGATCAACATGGATCCCTTCCTCATTCAGGACAAAGCCAAGACCTCTAAGGCATTGTGGAACGTGTTTGTAGTTAACACCGAGGTGTTGCTGTTAGAGTACAAACTTGTTAAAGACAAGTTGAGTCGTGCTTGGGGTAAGTTTCATTTTTTCCTTCTTCCTTTGTCCTCGTCTTCTCAGTTTTCCTTGCCCTATTCTGACGACATTATTTGGTTTCTTCCTTAGATGCCAAGGAGGAGGCCGCTGGTCAGAACCAAAAGGACTAGACTCTCTTTGCCGAGCAAATCCCTGTCAATGTATACTTAATGTATATTGACAAGGGTGCACCGATGGCGGATGCGTCGGCTATCTATGTTGAGGCCGTGGGGCTGTCTTCTGGGTGGAAGGCCTTGAGGATTCGCCTTCGAGAGGAGGCCGAGACCAAGGAAAGGGGGGGTTGGAGAATGATCCGAGGAAGAGGAAAAGGAAATCAGGGCCCCTCAGTTCCAGCTTCATAGGAAGAAAATGAAGCTAGTGAAAATGGCCGAGAAGAAGAAGAAGCTCGTAGTGACAACCGCGGAGCTCCCACCCACTGGGGTGACACCTGAAGAAGTGGTCCGCCCTAGAGGTGACAAAGTGGTTGTTGTCAACGACAATCAAGAAGAAGAAGCTCTAGCAGAGTAGATGTCCAAGGCATGGGAGCCTCTAGCACTCGCTGAAGGGAGCGAGGCAATGGCAGTTGTGGAAGAAGTGCCAGAAATGGCTCTTGTCCTTGGAGCGCCAATTTCTTCATCTGCTGTGGGGACGTTGACCTTGGCCTCTATGACGGAGAGGCGAGAAATGACGTGTATTGCGGAGCAGACGGTGAAGGATCCTACTAGTCAAGTGGGGTCTTATAAAGAGGCGACGGTCCCGCAGAGGGTGCCTATAGAGGTGGTCGAGGACCCGGAGGCCTCAGCGGTGAGGCTGATCACCGAGGGCACTATGGTAGTGCCAGAAACTCCTCCTGAGCAGACTGTCAGAGCGACTGTTGGTGAGGAGGAGTGAAATGAAGACCGCATGCCCCTGACGAGGGTGTTTGCAAAAAAGGCAACTAGAAGGCCTTCTGAGGTCTATTTGGAGGTGACCTTGGAGAGTCTCCGAGCATGCCCTTTGGAGGGGGTGCTGCCCCCATGTCCCACTGTCGAGTAGCTGGAGGTGATGAGCCGTTGCCGAAGAGCGGTCGTTGAGGAGGAGGGCACCTCAGCGGGAGTTTCGGCCGCTGGGACCCAAGTGGAGGAAGACTTCTCCAAGCTTGATGTTGACGAGCTTACACAGGGGATCCTTCAGTCTGTGGAGGTTTTAAGGAAAAGGGTGCTGCAGTCGAAGGTGTTGCAAACCATTTTGGATGTCGAGGGGCAAACTTTGGTGAATTTCCAGGCCAAGAGCCTTCGTCAAATCCGGGAGTAGAAAAAGGAAATCGAGGCCTTTAAGGTTGCGCTGATAGCTTTCAAGTTGAGGCTGGAGGCCATAGAAGGTGAGAGGGCCGCCATTCAAGGGGCGCTACAAGGAGCCTAAGCCCGAGAAGTCACCGAGTACAAGGCCGGGCCTTAGTTCTGAGAAGACTTGGAACTGTTCGACGTCAGTTGCTATGAGGTGGGTGTAACGACCCGACCTCCCGGACCCCTGCCAGGGACCCTGAAGTTCGCATCGCCACCCACGGATCCGAAGACCCGGAAGGGTTAGAAGAAATAGTCTAGTGAGATATGTATTGAATTTAAATAACTATAACAATATAACAACTGTACAACGTGTCCCAAGTAAAAGCACAGGTACAAGAAGTAAGGTGCAGTCCTTAAGGGGAATACCCCGAGAACTAGCAAAGCACAACTCTCAAGTCACTCAGGTACAAGAGCTCACAACACTCGCTCTTACTGCTACTGACAACACACTGCGCCACAGCTGCCTCCGCAACCCGTCCGACACCGAGCTCCCGCGACGACGAGCCCCTAGCTGAAGGAAGTAGGGGGGTGAGCCTCGCGAACAAGGCCCAGTTGGGATTACTAGTCCCTCACCTGCCAGAGCAGTAGGAACTCTGAAAAGAGGAAACTACACTAGAAAGTTGTAAAGCGAAAAACACCTACAACAGGGTACTACAAAGCAGCGGAATAGAACAATGCAATGCCACGACCACCAACTAAGATCGTGACACACACACGACTCCCGCAGAAACCAACGGAGTCGGGCACCAAGCGGAAGCAACCCTCGGCACACCCGCCGAGACCACACAAAAACCAGGTGAGAACAACGCCTCACCACAAGCACGGCTACCTCAACCCTCCACAAGGTTGAGAGCCCACAAGCAGAACCACCCCGAACCCTGGACACACCACGAGGTCGGGAAGCCACAAACGCCGGTGCCACCACGGACTGGCACCCAAGAACGAGACTACGGAACTAAGAGGACACCGAACGGAAACCACCAGAAGCATGGGCCAACAAGGCCAGACCAATGACGCCCACAGACCTAGGCACAACCAGGCTATAACCGCCGTGCAAGCTAAGGCAATGGATAACACTTGGAAATGTCATGAGGAAACGCCGTCACAATAACAGCAACCAAGCCACCGCCACTGGCAGCCAAGATGAGGACACACCAGCCACTCCCTCTGCTCGCCAGCCTGGCTCCTGCCTCCGCCTCCCAGGAAGAGCGAGATAGAGCCACTACAGAAACACCACAATACAACAACAACCGCAGCCTGGCCAAGCTGCGGCCCCACGCCCGACCTCCCTATGCAGCTCCAGAACCAACGCAGAGCGAGGTAGTGAGAAGAAGGACTGACTGGCCTGCACCAGGAAGAACTCCGAACGTCCTCGGTGTCCCAGACCAACCAAGAGAGCTCTATAAACAACTCGGCGCCGCTGTCCAAACCTTGTTTTCCCCTCAGCTCCAGAGTCTGCCAACTCAGCTGCCAACTCGAGCACGCTCGTAGCCCAGACCACTCCCTCAACAGGCTTCTGAGGATAGGGGTCCCAGGCAATGGAGACAACCTCTGAATGGGACAAGCCCTCAAGAGCCAAGCACCGGGCAAACAGGTGAGGCAAGCACAACAAAAACCACGCCGAACTGCTGGCTTGTAACTCACGACAAGCCCAACAAGCAGAGGCACGCACGAACCCTCGAGAAGGCCGTCGGACAACCAAGGCATGCACAAGCAGGCCAGAACCTTGGAACACCACCAGACAGTACGGAAAACATCACTCTGCTAATAAGTGATTGACTGTCGAACAATCGACTATTAGACAGACATGAGCCTCCTGGCACCGCCGCCAGGACATGACTGTAGACACCGCTGACGGATGACGCATGGCCCACAAAGAGGGGTGATAGATGAGGGTGGGGTGATCGTGATTGCCAGGCATGCGTGGGTGCCGAATGGAAGAATGCACAGCGAGGGTTGCGAGATGGAGGAATGTGATCGCGGAATACCTATTGAAGCGTGGGAGATTGCGCAGGGGATAATGTGAGTCCTTTCTTCCTCTACGAACACGGCCGGCCGTGGTAGAGGGCGTTTCCTCGTTCGATTACCCTGACAAAAAAGACAAAGAAGAGAATGGAGGATTAGCCGGATGTAGTATACAAATTCTCAAAAATGAATAAAATGAATGCGATTAGAGGGAGAAGAACACACCTTGTGGTGGTCTTTAAACCCCTAAAATGTAGGTGTGTGTGTGTATGCATGCATGTGTGTATAAAAAGAAAAAGGGGCCACATGGGGCCCGGAGGAGATAAAAATGTAAAGGACCACGTTGGGCCCGGAGGAAATGGAAATGCAAATAAAAGCGAGAAAGAAAGGGGAGGGGGTGCTTCCCCAAATATGAATGGCGCGGCGGCGTTTCCGGTTGGACGGATGGAGAAGAGGAGGGAGATGCTCCCGCTTCGTTCCGCTCCGCGTGAAGAACGCGATGGATCGACAAGGAAGAGCTCCTTGAGTCGGAGGTTGAGGCGAGGATCTGGCAGGGCTTCACCGCTTCGTGGAACCCCCTCTTACAAATGACCCTCGGGTTCAATTTATAGAGATGAAATCTTGGAATCGCGTCGGGTACGGCCGACACGACAAGAAGCTGAATCGTGTGTGGGCGGCAGGCCGCGACTTGAATCACGTCAGGCTAGTGCGCCGTGACATGGATTGAATTGTTTGGGCGGCAGGCCGCAATTCTCAAGGTCAAATTGATGAGACATGCGTAGAATTGTCGTCACTTCTTCTGAATCGCGTCCTGTCAGGGCGCCGCGATAGGGATATGAATCGCGTCTGCCATGGCTGTCGCGACTTGAAATGCGACGGCCATGGCCGACGCGATTACCTTAGGGGCAATTTCCGAGGCAATCAGCTCATAAATGTGTTGTCTGCTAACGGGGAATTATGATTTTACCTTTTAAATCACGTCTGCTGACAATGACGCGATTACAGGATTTTCTCATGATTGTGGGCCTACGCGCGATGACTTTCTGGGCCATAGCCTTTTTGACTTTCAAATCGCGTCCATTGGATTGGACACAATTTGCTTTAGGCACGTGCTGATAAACGCGTCCGGCATGCATGACACAACTTTCATGGTTGCGCCTTGCATGGCCGTCGCGTTAAGGTCGCCCCCCATGAAGCCGTCGCGTTAAGGTCCTGAATCGCGTCACCATCCCGAACGCTTTTCATAATGCGGTTGCCATACCCATCGCGACATGGTATTTGATGCCTATAATCCCTGAGGGGCCATGGAAATGGAGGGGAAGCACCAGGGGAAGAATGGGGTGATCCAGAATGATTGGGGAAACTACTCTTGCAAGGCAAAATGAGGGCCATTTGTGGCATTATGACGCAATATGAAATTTTTCCCGCAGTGGAGCCAAATTCGCGTGTCTACAGCTGCCACGCCTTGGCGTCTGCTTTGCAGGGGAGAGAAGCGGAGGGACACGAAGTGGAGTGTAATGCAATGAAGTGAAGTGAAAAGAAATGTAGCATAGTGAAGTGGAGTGCAGCGGGAACAGACTGAAAAGTAGACGCCAAGGTGAAAAAATAGACACGCGTAATCATTGGGTGACTGCCACCTGATAAGAGTCTTTCACCAACAACTAGGAAGTCACCACTGAGAAGAAGACCTAAAGAAAATGAGTGTTCGAACATAGGATAAGAAAATAAAGGAAAGGTGCCATGGGTGCAAAAGGAAAGAAAAGATCAACTTCCAATGTCGGGGAAGTACCTAAGGACACAATCCGTTAGGTTTCACCATTGAGGGCGTCTGCCACTGCCGCAGGTGGATCGTGGGGAGTGAAAGAGAGATCAACTTCCAGCGAAGGGGAAGTACCTAAGGACACAATCCGTTAGGTTGCACCATCGGGGGCGTCTGTCACTACCTCAGGTGGATCTTGGGGAGAGAGAGAGAGATCAACTTCGAGCGAAGGGGAAGTACCTAAGGACACAATCCGTTAGGTTGTACCATCGGGGGCATCTATCACTGCCTCAAGTGGATCTCTGGGAATAAAGACGAAAAATAAAAGGGATAAGTCCAAACAAAAGTTCTGAAGGAAATCATCCTGGAGGCGGCAATAAAGGGAGTTGGGTATTTGACCCGGAATGGAATATTTCAAATTACTTTTGAATTTGAGGCGAGGATGGCCCTCAAATTACATTGGAAGAGTGGATTTCCACTGCGATTTCAAGATGCATGTATGCGGGCTAAAAGGAAAAAATAAGCTCAAAGAGGAGTAGAAAATAACCAAGGATAATATTGTTACAATGGCGTTGAGTCAGGACCGAGGGGTATGCATGGGTCCGTCGTCCTCACATGCCAAGCGTAACGGCCTATCCGTGCGGCTAAGGATCCCCTGGGATAATCATTATTTTTGATAGAGGGGAACTCAAATCCCAGATTCTCAGAGCCACAAGGTCCTTGGTATGCTCTAAAGGTATAACATATAGTAGATGCAGATAGCTGATGGTAAAGGCAGCAGCAGCCTGATGTAGCGCCAGATGGGGTAACTCAAATCCTGCGCTCAAAAACCCATTAGCCAAGATAACACAGATATCATGAAAAAACAACATTCACGGCTTAGAGCATTAATAAAGCATTAAATAAACAGCTCATTCGGTTTGTTTTTTTTACCATGAGGATAAGCGGATTTGGCTGAAAGAGATTGGAGTACAAGGATGGGAGGAACCAATGATTGGAAGAATTGATGCGATCTGACGCAGACAAGAGGCAATGCGCTTGCTATGGTGAAAAACCATCATGAATTTTTTGGATTTTTTTTGAAATATTTTAATTTTTGTGGATTTTGAAAAATTTGATTTTTTGTTGGATTTTTGGAATATTTAAATTTTTGTTGGATTTTGAAAGTATTTGGATTTTTTGTTGATTTTGAAAATATTTAGATTTTTTATGATCTTGGAAATATTTGATTTTTGTTGATTTTGGAAGTATTTGATTTGTTTTTGGATTTTGGAAGCATTTGATGTTTTTTGGATTTTGGAAATATTGCCATGCCATGGCGACATTAGGGTTATAAAAATTGACTGGCGAGGGGTCTTTCGTTACCTCCCATTTCATTGAAGAATGCCCAGAGTAGGGCGTGCATTTTAATGTGGCGCCTACGAGCGATTGCACTTGGTTAACAGTGCACTATCAAAGCCACGCCTGGAAAAGGCGACTAAGTCTGACAGGAAGAAGGGAAGATAATTTTGGAGGTAAGCTTGACATGGGTGTTCGAGGAGTTGGGTTAGACTTCCTTCCTTGACACAACCGTCAGAAGGTTTAGTCTTATTAAACACTGGGGCTTTTGGATTATTTTGGAATCTTGAGTGATGACCACTTGATTGTAGGGACATGCGTACGCCTAGGTCCATTTGTATCCCTGCGGGGACTTTGCCACTCTTTGCCATGCCCTATTGACTTTGATTGATTTTAATTTTTGCATGCATACAGCCGGGTCCATTTGGATCTCCACGGGGACTTTGCCACTCTTGACATGGATTTGACTTTGATTTCTTTTGTTGGTCATTTGATTTGCCTGTTTGGGACCTCCTCTTATGACGGAGTGCCTTGGGTTGGTTGCCTTGCCCAAACTACCTCTGCTACCCATATTTTGGTCGAGTAAGAGGAGAAACAGACTTTTGTGCCTTTCAGGCGTGGCTGTGATGGTGACGGCGTCTACCGAGAGCAATCGGCTTAGGGCACCGTGGAGTGTGTGCAAGTGCCCATGCTAAGGGCAAACCTTAATGACCCAGGAGGGAATTTTGGACTCCTGGCACGGAATTCTTATAACAGAAATGCTGCTATGGCATGGCAATGCTGAACATTCATCATTTTTTTTTGGATTTTGATATTGCTAAAATATAGTAAGTTTTTAACATAAGATTTTTTTGGAAGGTAAAAGGGGACGAATGCCCTACGTTGGGGCAAAACTCGGGGTCTACAAGAATTTACATTTTTTGTTTGGAATTAAAATGGCGAGTGGGGGCTAAAACCTCGAAAACAATGCGAGAAGGGTCGAAGGACCCGATTAAAGGCAGCGAGGAGAGAGTGGAGGAAAGATTTTGGAGACTCCAGTGGGCTGGAGAGGTTTATAGAAGAAGGGGGGCGTGGTGCCCTGAAAGAAGAAAAGAATCTGGCAGAGCCGGAAGGGAGAAAGGAAAAAGCGGGCCGCGAGGGGCCAGAAAGGAGGGTGCGTAGCGTGGGGCACAAGATGGAGAGGTGCCGCATGGGGCATAAGAGAGAGTTGTGCCACGTGGGGCACGGGATGGAGACGTGCCACGTGGGGCACAAGAAGGAGATGTGCTACGTGGGGCACTAGAAGGAGATGTGCCACGTAGGGCAATGGAAGAAGATGTGCCACGTGGGGCACGGGAAGGAGGTGTGCCACGTGGGGCACGGAAGGGAGATGTGCCACGAGGGGCACAGAAGGGAGAGTAAGGAGTACAAAAAGCGGCATGATGCCTAGTGCAAGAGGATGGATTATACAACAAATGAAAATAAAATGCTTCCTATGGGGAGGGAATGTGGAGAACCCACGGGGAGGTGCTAAGCAGCACAAAAGATGATTGGAAAGAAAATGAAAATGATGGAGGAGGCCCCTTGGTCTTTTGCCTTGCCGGGTGTTTAGGCTCCCGCTTGGGAATTGGCCTTTTGACCCTCAGGTACTTCCTCATAAATTTTGCCCAACGGGCGGAAGGTCTTGCTCTTCTCCTTGAGATTGAACGGCTCTCAATGATTGGAGGGTTGTTGACTTCCGTCGAAGTTTCAAGCAACAGTGGTAACTCTCTTGGAATATAGTTTAATGAAAGGGTGGGGGGTTCCACTGGTGGAATTGGAAGTAACAATGAGGGGACCGTGCCCAAAGATTGTATAGCGTGTTACGGAAGGGGGCACGACCCCTTGAGTAATAGATTGTGCCAATGATTTGGCCTTGGAGTGCGTGAGCACATTCTGAGGAGCTGACCCCTTTACTAGAGTGAGAAGGTTCACAACAATGGTGTGAGGGGTCATGAGAGCTTGGAGGGTTTGATTCCCTATGAGTATTTTAAAATGGCGCTGGCTGGAAACGGGAATGATTGGCATTAATTTAGAAGGCCTCTTGACGACCATGATTGGAGAGGAGGACTCCCACTCAGCGAATGTACCGGGTATTTTGACAATGACTGGCATGCGAGGAATAAAATCTTGGATTTTGAAAAGCACGCCTGGTCCCAGGGATTCCTTCTTCTGATGCTTGAATCTCCTTAAACGTTTGCACCCGCTCCGACGGATGGGAGTGGATATGGTGGGTGTAATGGGAGGTTGTATGGCCTGTGGAGGCGCGATGGGTATGAAGGGGAAGATTTGCTCGATTTGGGTTACCAGTGGTGTTGGCGAAATGGGAGGTGTAATAATTGGTGTAATGGTGGGTGGAGGCTTAATTATGGAAGGCTTAATGGTAATAGATGGCAATATGGGAGGAGTAGGTAAATGGCGTATGAACATGACCTCAGAAGGTTCATCGTCGTAACACCAAGTGGTTTCACAGGTGGGTTGGCTGCCGACAACCTCAGCCCGAGTAACAGGCTGTGGTGGAGGTGGAGGTTGTTGTGGTGGAGGTATGGGAATCGGCATGGGAGCCAAAGCAGGTGCAACATAGGGCACAAGAGCTTCTTCATTAAAAATAGGGGCATCGTAGGGCCCAGTGGAGGTTGTTGAGTTCGAAAAGGATGAATCAGCGGACGCCTGGGCGGCAACATGTTGTGATAAATGGGTGTTTGTGGGGGTGTATATGGGGTGTATGTTGTAGGGAGGGGTGGATGGTGGATGGCATCCACTGATCCGTTCTTTCTCGGTTTAATTTGATCAAATAGCTCTACGATCGGGGAGTCTATTAAATGGGCTTGAATGTAACGTCCCCACTCGTAGAGCTCCTCCATAGAGGTGATTTGGTTCGTGGCATGAATGTGCCTGAACCTCGGAGTAGAGTTAGAAATGATTATTTTGACTTGCTCTGACTCCGAGAGCTCATGCTGCAGGCGGATGGCCATTGACCTCCAACGGTCAGCAAATTGTACAAATGCCTCATCGGCCCCCATCTTCTCAGATGCTAGATCCGTGACAGAGAGATAAGGGCTGACGCGGTCTTTGTACCTTTGAAAGAATTTTTTATGCAGAGGGTGGAAGTCCCCTGCCTCACTTGGTTCTAGAGAGTAGAACCATTCGAGTGCAGGGCTGTCAAGAGATTTTCTAAATAAATATGCCAAGGTAATGGGGTCTTTCTGCCAACGCGAAGACTCATAAAGGAATTCTTTAATGTGAAGGTAGGGATTGCCCGTGCCATTGTACAATCGATACGTTGGCATCTCCGATAGATGTATGTAAATTTGAGGGAGAGTCAGCGTGGCGGCGACGGGGTCACCCATGGGATCTGAAAGCTTATTGATTTGATTCTCCAAATTATTCAATTTTTGGAGAAGAGCATGTTGGAGTGGAGTGGGTTGCTGCTGGGCATATGAGGGAGTACATGGGGGTGGCCTTGAATTAGTGGGCCTTCCCAGGGGACAGTCTGTACGGACCGGAGCACAGGAATGCAGTTGGCCAGGGGGCCGAGGTGATGGAGAATGTACAAAGGTATGTGGCAAAGTCGCCAAAATATAAAGGCGGGTGCCTGGGGGAAGGAGAGAGGGGAGGAGTCGCACCCTCAACTAAAGATTGAATCAAATTTATTGAGGGGTGAGTTGATCAAGTGCATGCAGGACAGTTTGGACTGTGGGATCATGGTGGGGGGAAGGCTCTTGTCGGGTTTTGATTGGAGTGAGGTATGAAGGGACATCAGATAGGCTAGTGTGCGGTGTGCGCACGTAACCATAGAAGGTGGAATGTTGTCCCTCACGGTGGTGAAATGGATGGATATGGGATTGGAAAGATTGGATGCTTGAATTATCCTCATAGTCCTCATAATAAAAATTGGCATGATAATATTGGTCCATTTTGACAAGGCAAGCAGACAAACAAGTTGAACAAAGATTAATCAAGCAATATGGTTCAATCAAGTTATGATGCTTAACGCTTGTTTTTAGGAGTTTCACAATTAATTAAATGGATTGAAAAATATTGTGTCACTCCAGGTGAGATCCTAGTTGGGCAGAGTATAGAACTTCGGGGTGCAACTAGAATCACCTCTCACCACGCAATAAGATAGCTAAACCCGGGTCAACGGAAGGGTACCGCCAGCTCGGTCCGCCATGAGGGAATCCATGGGGTACAGAGTTTTACGGGGTTCAGGGAGAAAGTTCGCTAGTCCAAAGGGACGGAATATGCCCAATGGAGAGCTTGCCTTCACCGAAAGGGTGTGTGGAGCCTAGGGTATGAGGGAAGGAGGTCCCCTGACAGATGTAAAAAAAATGCCCTGCATCTGATAGGTTATAGAAAAAATGGCAGCGAAGGGGGGGGGGGGGTTTATATCAGTCAAATCGTGTCCGGTACAGCGACCACGATTTGACTAAATCGCGTCCACTCACTAGGCCGCGGATCTGGAAACCGTTGAAGGCTGCTAGAAATGCGGCCGGTCCTTGTGGATGGATTGTTAGACAGAAACGCGTCGGCCTTGGCCGCCGCGACTAGAAACAGAAATGCGTCCGGTCTGCCGGTCGCGTTATCAAACAGTGAATCGCGTCCTCTATGTGGGACATGATTCCAAATAGGCACCTGAGAACAAAATGGAAAGCAGGAAAAAAAAGCAGTAAAGAGATGCATCGGGCTTAGCCGCCGCGACAACAGGAACGCGTCGGCTAAGGCCGCCGCGACAAGGAAGCTGAATGCGTCGGCTTTGACCACCGCAACAACAAAACAAAATGCGTCCTGTGCAGTGGACACATTATAAATGCGTCCTCTATGTTGGACGCGATTCCGACAGGCCTCCGGAGGACAGAAAGAAGGGGCAGAAAAGTAGGAGATTTATATATATAAAGAAAAAATTAAACACACATGCCGCAGGGTATTAAGAAAAAAAGAAGAGTGCCACGTGGGGCACGAAGGAGGGGATAATCAAAGAGGGAAATATGCAAAAAAGAGTCCCATCGCGATCGCCAATTTGTAGACACCGCTGACGGACGACGCGCGGCCCACAAAGAGGGGTGATAGATGAGGGTGGGGTGATTGTGATTGTCAGGCACGCGTGGGTGCCGAATGGAAGAATGCACGGTGAGGGGCGAGATGGAGGAATGTGATCGCGGAATACCTGTTGAAGCGTGGGAGATTGCGTGGGGGATGATGTGAGTCCTTTTTTCCTCTACAAATATGGCCGGCCGCAACTGGATAAGGACAGAAAGAGCTTTCATTCCCAAGTCCTCCTCCCTTGTCATCAATCACAACAAGTGAATCAATCAGAATTAGCGTCGCAGTGAAAAGACAGAGGTCGATAATCTGGCCTTTGAATCTACTTTCACGATGACTAAAGTGAGTTTGACATGACAGCCTATGAATTTGATCCTTCAAAGATAGATAGGCCAATCTACGCCACAGTTTCAAACTTGTCGATCTGCTCGCCGGACACTGGCAGTTTCCCTCTATCTAGGAGTGGCATTCCTTCTGCCGATCAAAGCAAAAGAGGTAGATGACCCATCAGAGAAGGCCCTTTCACCAAGTGCCCACCTCCAAGAGACCTCCTCCCCGGCTGCAATTCTTGCATCAATATCAAAGTCTTCCTTTAAAGAAAGCATAGGGGAGCTCTTTGAATTTAATATTAATAATCTGACCTCCTATCCCTCACTGATAGGAATGACTACTATCTCGCACTAAGACTCACAAACGCACTGATTGGACAGACTGGCTACTACCTTGCTTTCGACCCCATGCCCTACTAGGACTTAGAAAGCCTCCTTCAACTACGACTTACAGTTCACTTAGATCACTCTGACCTTTTCTCTTCTAGCCTGGCTTACTTCTATCTATTTACCAAGAAGCGGAATTAGAGACAGGAGACCGAACAAGGGCACTAAGCTCGGCTCTTGAGGATTGCTTTATGCCTGACTCCACTCACTACTTTGATTTTAGCGCGTGAATGAATAAAGAAAGGCCATCAAAAAGCTCGGTACCAAAGAGGCACAGCTAAGGAATCGTGCACTCAAAGGTACAGTCATCCAAGCAAGGTCATTTGAATTCCCACAGTCGGCTAACCGGGGAATTCAAGACTTTAGTAAGCCTGCTGGCCTTGCTTTCAGCAATCCTCAAGAATAGCTCCTATTCTTTCTTTCATTCCACTGCGTTCTTGATGCGGGTAGCCAAGCGTGAAGCAGACTGAATCATCTTATCTCTTCGCACTCTCTCGTCTGTGAGCTCCTTCTTCTTTCGCTCCAGTTCCCGACTTGCTTCCACTAATTGGACAATCAGCTACGGTATCTGCTCTTTAAGATTCCCGATATAAATCGGGAGCCGATCCAGGCTCGTAGTGCTTCATGTTCAGATGCCACCTCTTCGGCCGTACAATTCTTAGGCAAGCAGCAGAACGAGGCAGTCCTTGGTTTTCTGAATCGCACCCCTACGTCCTGAGATAGAAGCAAAGTAGTGATGATCATCCAAAGATTACAGCTCGTTTTCTTTAGGTCTTCTTCTCGGTGGTGACTTCCTAGGTTGTTGGTGAAAAACTCTTATCAGGTGGTAGTCACCCAATGATTACGCGTGTCTATTTTTTCACCTTGGCGTCTACTTTTCAGTCCGTTCCTGCTGCACTCCACTTCACTACGCTACATTTCTTTTCACTTCACTTCACTCCATTACACTCCATTACACTCCACTTCATGTCCCTCCACTTCGCTCCCCAGCAAAGTAGACGCCAAGGCGTGGCAGCTGTAGACACGTGAATTTGGCTCCACCGCGGGCAAATTTCATATTGCACCATAATGCGACGAATGGCCCTCATTTTGCCTTGTAAGAGTAGTTTCCCCAATCACTGGATCACCCCATTCTTCCCCCGGTACTTCCCCTCCATTTCCATGGCCCCTCAGGGATTATAGGCATCAAATTCCATGTCGCGACGGGCATGGCAACCGCATTATGAAAAGCGTCTGGGATGGTGGACGCGATTCAAGACCTTAACACGACGGCTCTAACAGGCGCGACCTTAACGCGACGGCTTCATGGGGCGCGACCTTAACACGACGGCCATGCAGGGCGCAACCATGAAAGTTGCATCATGCATGCCGAATACGTTTATCAACACGTGCCTAAAGAGAATTGCGTCCAATCCGATGGACGCGATTTGAAAGTAAAAAAGGCTATGGCCCAGAAAGTCATCGCGCGTAGGCCCGCAATCATGAGAAAATCCTGTAATTGCGTCCTTATCAGCAGACGTGATTTAAAAGGACAAATCATAGTTCCCCGTTAGCAGACAACGCATTTATGAGCCGATTGCCTCGGAAATTGCCCCTAAGGTAATTACGTCGGCCATGGCCACCGCGTTTCAAGTCGCGGCAGCCATGGCAGATGCGATTCATATCCCTATCGCGACGCCCTGATAGGACGCGATTCAGAAGAAGTGACAACAATCCTACACATGTCTCATCAATCTGACCTTGCGAATCATGGCCTACCACCCGGACACAAATTCAATCCATGTCGCGGCGCGCTAGCCCAACGCGATTCAGGTCGCGGCCTGCCGCCCAGATGCGATTCAGCTTCTTGTCGCGGTGGCTGTATCCGACGCGATTCCAAGATTTCACCTCTATAAATTGACCCCCGAGGGTCATTTATAAGAGGGGGTTCCACCAATCGGCGAAGCCCTGCCAGATCCTCGCCTCAACCTCCGGCCCAAGGAGCTCTTCCTCGTCGATTCATTGTCTTCTTCACGCGGAGCGGAACGAAGCGGGAGCGTCTCCCTCCTCTTCTCCATCCATCCCACCGGAAACGCCGCCATGCCGTTCATATTTGGAGAAGCACCCCCTCCCCTTTCTTTCTCCCTTTTCTTTGCATTTCCATTTCCTCCGGGCCCCACGTGGCCCCTTTTTATTTTTACACACATGCATGCACACACACACACCTACTTTTAGGGTTTAAAGACCACCACAAGGTGTGTTCTTCTCCTCTATTCGCATTCATTTTATTCATTTGAGAATTGTATACTACATCCGGCTAATCCTCCCTTCTCTTCTTTGTCTTTTTTGTCAGGGTAATCGAATGAGGAAACGCCCTCTACCGCGGCCGACCGTGTTCGTAGAGGAAGAAAGGACTCACATCATCCCCCGCGCAATCTCCCATGCTTCATCCGCGATCACATTCCTCCATCTCGCACCCCTCGCAGTGCATTCTTCCATTCGGCACCCACACGTGCCTGGCGATCACGATCACCCCACCCTCATCTATCACCCCTCTTTGTGGGCTGCGTCGTCCGTCGACGGTGTCTACAATGGCCACGAAGGTGTCACCTTCGGTCACTGAACGTAGTGAGGTAACCTATCGTGTTCCCCACCTGAAGGTCCTAAGGGCAAGCCAGCCCTGGGGCACACGTCGACACCCCAACCGGAACCACGGAAACACCCGAGGCAACACAGGTACTGTTGCATCCCCCTTAGCCATCGCGATACCATCGCGACAGGGAAGGGCACCACGACAGCAACCCTGTCGTGACAGGGAAACGCACCCCGATAAGATCACGTCGGACCGCCCGACCGTGATGCCATCGCGTCAGACCGGTGCGTCCTGACACGATCGCGCCCTCTGGTGTCGCGACAGGCACCACGGTCGCGACGCCAGAAGAAGGGCAGACCCACGGGATGCTCCATCCCGCGGCCACACACACACTACAAACACTCCACACAGGGGAGGGGAGCATGGAGAAGCAGTAAATACTATCTACAAACCCTGAGGGGCTCCCAATCCACCAGGATCGAGAAGGGTACAAGCAATCCCTACCTTAACCGAAGAACCGAACCCATAGGGGCCCTTCACGTCGGATTGGCCACCTCCTCCTCACTCCACGCAAGCTCCACGATGCCGGGAACACAAGCACGACCCTCCTCCTCGCTTGAAATGCACAAAGGGGAGAGAGGGAGGTGGAGCACTTTCGGAGGAGAAGAAAGGGAAGAGGAAGAAGAAAGAGAACAAGGGTCGCGCGGCCAATGCCTTAAGCCTTCGGCACCCAAGACGCGACGGGGCGACGCGTCACGTTAAGGACCTTAGCGCGACTGGTCAACACACCGCGACAAGAACGTGTCCCCCCAGGGACGCCGTGACAATGCGACAGGTTATACTGACATGCCTGCCACCTTGACAGGCGTCAGACGACCAAAACGACAGAACATTATCGTGACCCGTTGACCAGTCACGACAAGAACGCAACAGGAAAGTTGGGCGCGACAAGGATAACTATCGCGTTGGACCCACACGACGTGACACTAACACGTCGCCCAACCCGGACGCGTTAGTGGCCAGTCATCGAAGCCGGAAGCCGGGTCTTACATTTCCCCCCCCTTAAAACAACTTCATCCTTGAAATTGGGGCAAGCCCAAAAGATCTCGAGGCATGAAACGAAGCACAGGAAGCAAACAGTAAGATCAGCACGAAGAAGCCACTAAGCCTCACCATGACCTCCTCGTGGCAACAACCGCACCGCCAAATGTGCACGGAGCACACAAAACCGGAAAACCAACAGCTCACACAACGGGCTCCAAACACATGGGGAGCACACAACTGAAAACCCAACGGCTCACAACACGCTCCAAACGCACCTGAAGCACAAAACCGAAAACCATTGGCTCACTCCAGCCACACGTTGGGTGTCCAAACGGAATGACAACCACATAGGTGTCGAGCAACGCCAAATCTGACCTGAACGGTAGAAAATGCCAGCTGAAAACCACACAGCTGTAGCCACCAACAGACTCCGTTGTTGGGACCAACCAATCAGCAACCCACTCTGTCGCCAGCAAAACCAGACAAAGTACACAATTGCCGACAACAACACAAGAATCGCCTGTCAGCAACTCACTCTATTGCTAGCGAAACTTGACAGAGTACACAATTGCTGACAACAACCAAGAAAAATGCCTGAGAGTGAAGCACACACTCAGGGGAACAACCTCACGCTACTAGCAACAGCTAGCATCAGTCACCATCCCAACTGAGGAGAAGCCATGCGAGAGACAAGAACCAGAGCAAGAACACCCTCGCGGAGAATCTTGAACGCATGAAACAACGTCCACCGCCACCGCTAGGTCTCACCTAGACCTTCCTCGTGGTCCAACAAGCACAACAAACGCACGTGGAGAAACCTCAACACGTGAAAATGACATCCACTGTCACCACTAGGTCTCACCCAGACCTTCCTCGTGGTCCGACAAGGACACCAAACGCACGCGGAGCCACAAAAACTGGAAAACTACACACTCACAGTGTGACACACCACGACGAAAGCACGGAAGGCGTCTGAGGTTAAGTCAAAACCGAGCACCTCACAACGTCGACAAACCACGTGGTCGAGTACTAGCGAGCCAATAGGCCTCAATGTCACCAAACAAACTGACAGGAGACTCCGCCATCGGCTTCCAGACTCACCAACACCACGCACAATGGAGAACCAACGAGGAGTTGGCAGCACACCCGCCACGCACACATAGGGCTCAGCGCGGGTACCAACATGCCAACCACCAAAAAGACGCACAGCCACACAGCAACCAAAACAACCGCAGAGGTCGAGAACAACACGTCGACCTCAGAGGGACCCAGACCGAAGCAAGGTACTACAACCGAACACACTTGCTCCAAAGCGAGGGGGGAAACCTGGACACAGGCCACAACCAAAGCTTGGCGTACCGATAGGGCTACCTAGACAAGGCAAGGCAGCCACCCCCAACGGCAACGGTACAACCACAAGGCACAAGCTAGCACACTTGTCCCAGAGGCGGAAATCCCAATGGCTCCAATACGGAGCAAACTCCTGAAACACCACACGAAGTCACGATCAATTGACACGACACAACACACGGTACCAAATTCAGCACCGGGAGCCACCCAAGGTACAACACAATGCATCAAGGCTCCAAAAGGAACAAAACCAAACACTTGAGCATGAGCACATAGTGCTACCACAAGCACCAAAAACTAAGCAAAGTGCAACACAGGTGCACCAACAGTCGAAAACAACATGGGCTAACGGGAAGGACTCTTCACCAGAGACCCGCCAAAAAACCACACGGAAAGAACTGCAAGCCTAAAATGGCACAACAAGCCACATCGGCCGTAGCCCTTGAGGCACAAAAATATGAAGCATCGAAAAATGCTCAAGGTGCAGCACACACAACTGCACCAACAGCCCGAGATGACACAGGGCCCATCGAAGGGGACTCTCCACTAAAGACCCACAACAGAAGCACACGGAAAGCCGACGACTTCAAGAGTGCAACGACTAAGTCAGCTCCAAAGACCACACAAAACATGGAGCACCGACTCTACCTCACGGGGAGCAAAAGAGACTCTATGGTGTGCAAGAGCAAGAAGCACCACCTCTATCGTGACCGATAGAGAGGCCAAACACCAAAGCAATGACACAAAAAGCCTCCAATGCACAAGCCTAGGCACAATCGAGCACACACTGGAACAACGCTTGCACGAGCAAGCCAAGCAAGAAAACAGGTGCACAACAGAGCAACACTCACGCATGCAACCCAACAAGAAAACGATACTACCTCACACCAAACCAACAGGGACCCAATGCCCCAAATTGTTCAGGCAGACAGCAAGAAATAATCACAACAACAAATGGCACGAACAAGTCCACCGACCCATGGTACCACAAGGAAACGTCTGCATGAGGGGAGCAACCAGCTCAACCCAAAAACAACTCAAGGGAAGATGACTCCACCAGAAGGTCGCAATGATGCGCACCTTTGAAACACAACACCACCATGGAGCATCGCCACCCTGAGCAACCCACGAAAAATAGAGGAAGGAGACATGCAACACAATGAGTCTCTTCCACGTGCGTGAGGGAATTCCACAATGCAAGATTGACACTTCCACAAGAAGCAAAACAGCCAAACACCCACTACATGTTAGGATCGAATATTTGGTGATGGCAAAGCTAGAAGGGGGGGTTGAATAGATTTGCAGTGGAAACTTAAGCAATTTAAAAAATACTTCGAAATAATGAATCTACTCAATTAAAAACCCACTAACCTGATGTGATCAGTGCACAAAGTGTGTGAGACAATTGAACAATCAGATTATGTGAACTAGTGTGTGAATGTTAAGAGTTAATCGAACCCCTATGCATGCATCTAACAATGAGACAATATCAAACCATTGCACAAGATTTTAGGTGGTTCGGAAATCACACCACGTGACTCCTATGTCACACCCTCACACAGTGAGGACACACTACTCAAAGATGAGTACAAGACACACACTGAGCACGACGACTCAATCACACACACACACGCTAGATCAAGTCCACAATAGATCAGATCCTCAAGCCTTGATCTGATCAACACACCACACACATAGAAAAAATTGCTTATTAAGTGAGTTCAACCCACAATCACACACACACACGTTGTCTGAGGCAAACACGCACTCAGAACAACCACACACATGTGGATCAAGCACAAGGGATGCTTAAACCACTTCCACACACAGAGTAGTGAAAAGTGGAAAGAATAAGAGTTCTGAGATGTAGAAACAAATCCAGATGTGAACTCTTCGTGGTGGTCGTCCAGAAGAACTCCAAGCTTCGAGTTGATGATGATCATATGATGTAAACGAAGCTTGATTCGTGGACGGACCGGTTTCAATTCCTCATTCACGTTGGATCTTCTTGGAAGAGGCAGGAGGGTTGAAGCAGAGCAGCAGAGATGCAGGGAGAAACCTTACTTCTTGGCCTTTTGCTTAGGGTTTTGATATGGTGGCTTCTTGCTGCGAAAATACCTCTATATGATCTATATATAGTGGTGCCCAAGTATGGAGAGTCGTGCCAAAAGGGAACACCCCAATACTGATCATATCCTTATCACGTTTCTGACTTATCCCTGCATCTGTCGACAGGTGCTTCATAGCTGTCGATAAGCACTGCTGACATCTGGTTTCCAAAACCATGTTGTTGCTGGAAAACTGGATCTGTCGACAGATGATTTGGTGCTGTTGACAGATAACCTATATCTATTGACAGGCACACTCCAGCTGTCGACAGTTACTGCTTTTTAAGCGCTCCCAAAAGCTTGATTATTCTGTCTTGGTCTATCTGTCGACACATGCCTTGGGGCATGTCGATAGGTGAGCACTTGTTGCGTTTTTCCAGTCTTTTGCACTTGACTTTGGTTGTTTGTCTTGTGTATTCATTCACACCTACATGAAAACCATTCCAAGTGAGATATCATGAATACATAGATGGTTATAGAAAATAATTTTCACTTGATCATTTCTTTCATGTCTTTATCATGTCTTTGCAACATCAATCATGTCATTCATCAAAAACATCAAACATTTAAGCACAATCATCATCATTCACATTGTAACCCAACATTCTCCCCCTTTTTGATGATGACAATATTTACAATTGATGTTCTCCCCCTTTTGACAACATTCAAAAAGATAGTTCATGCATCAATGGACAGAAGTAAGCAAGTAACTGTGATTTCATTGATTGAGCGGGAATTACACACAGTTCAAAAACATATCCATTACATGACACAAGCAAAAGCAAAAGGGAAATGACATAAGTGACAGACAAAGCATAACCCAAAGTAACCCAACTAGTAAAAAGAGAAACATGACCCTCATTTGACCCTAGACATGCTAAGCATCATCATTCCCAGGAGCAGTGGGATGACGGAAGTCATGAAACTCCTTAGTGAGATGATCAGAAATGAATGGGGAATGAGTGTTCAAATGGCATTTTAAGGTTGAGAACTAGTACATACCCATTACAAAATGTCATATCCACTAGTGTTAAGACATACAAATGGTCTACAATGGTTAAGAGATAATACCCCGAGATTCTTAAGTTGTAGCATTTAGAAAACACCGTTCAAAAGTATATGAATATAAGATAACCCCTTTGAATAAAACTGTTGTAGAAAAAAAAAACATATTCCTTAGTGGGCGATGTTTAGTTGGTAAGTGAAGGTAATGTTGACATGAGCAATTAACAATAAACAACAAGTTGCCCTTGATTTAAAAACATGGAGGCTTCACTCTTTTTCTAGCATTAAACTATTTTGTCAAGTTGATGTGGGAAAAATGGTAATTAGGTTCACTTTCACCTTTTAGCGTGAAGGTAGACATTTGTGATGCCCGTATCTCCAGTTACTCAGTATAGGTGACCATCATACCATTGTGCAGAGATAATAAAAGGACTTTTTGACGTGAAGACAGACATTTGTGATGCCCATGTCCCCGGTTACTCAGTGAATCTATCATTACTCTGCCATTTCCCATTTCATATTTGTTTTTATTTGATTTTTCTTGAATTTGGAAATAGGTAGCTTTTCTCCTTTTTTTTAATTGAAGGATCAAGTGCAAAAGGTTATTTAAGGTCAAAAGCCAATGAAAAACATGAAGTTCAAGAACCTTCTTACTTATCAATCCATTTCAGAAAAAATGATCGTCCATAAAGGAGTTATTCAATTGAGTTATGTTAAGGCCATTAGATTTGTTTAATATGTTCTAGATGACACAACTTAGACTCATACACAGAATATTATTTCAAAATCATTGTGATTTAATCAATGTCTTTGGTACTATGTGAGTATGAAAGGTTGTAACTTAGTATAAATGCCCAATTCTCCCCTTCAAGGAGAGTAATGAACATACTCATTGAGAAATGATAAAGAAAGAAGAGGAATTCATAGAAAAAGTGTATCTGTCAACAGCAGAATGGGGGTTGTCGACAGCTACTGAGAGCCAAAGGATGGTGGTTCTGGGAGAGGCCATCTGTCGACAGCTGAAGTGGGGCTGTCGATAGCTACAGAAAAGAGCAGTATGGAGGCTTGGAATTGAGGGACAAATGGATCAAATGGTTGAAATATGATTACAACATGATTATGAAAGTGTGTCCCTCAAGCATCTCACTCAAACTACTTTGACTTACTCCCCCATAATGTGTGCATGTGGTGAGACAACATTCAAGCAATTCAAGCAGTTTTATACACATTCATGCCAAACTTGTGCACAAAGAGGAAACATCTATGAGCAAGTGAGCACCAAAATTTCATTCTTTTAAAGAGATAAATGTGGCAAGATTGATGTGAAAGAATATCCCTCAAACAACTCACTCAAAAACTCTTTTGACTTACTCCCCCATAATGTATGCATGGTATTGAAATGAACATTCAAGCAATACACACATGTTCCTGTCAAGTAATTTGCACAAAGAGAGTATAAACATGATCAATTGAAGTTTTTGAGACTATGAATTTTTTCTTGATAATCTTTATATAGTAGAAGACTATTGATACTTGACGGAGAATATTTCTCACGCATAATGATAGTTTCCAGACAAGCCTAACTTGTCCTTCCACATTTCGCCATTTGATATACCAAATAGTCACTACATAAAAGATCAATTTCAATGAATTTTAAAGAACATTTTGTACTTTTTCAAATTTACTCCCTTAACATGTGTATGAACTGAGAAGAGTTGGCAAGCAATTCATTATTACGCACACAAAATAATGGATATAGTTAAGCAAGCATGATAGTACAAATATGATTCCAATTGTTAAGAGGCACTGCCATTTGGGGATAGCATCAAAACACATTTTTCATTGCTCAGATAAAATTAAAAATCTATTTCAATTCCAGCAGTTTAAATCTGAAGTGATAAAGAAAATTTACCTGAACAGTCTTCAATCACAGTCTCAAAAATTTTACATTTGTTCTCCAATTATTTCTTGCCTTGCACAGCCAACGTCATGAATCCATTTACACTATATGGCTGCAAGACATCTCAGCTTATTGATCAAGTTGGTTTTGGCACTTGCTTGGGTCCTGCAATGACATTAATGTTAGGATTCAACAATAATTTCAGAATCCAAAATGATTTTATTTTTGAAATAGATGTATTTCTTTCATTAATGGAACTATGAGCAGCATTAGTCCCATACTCTTCTTTAGTCTTGTTCAATACATCTATGTTTTCATGAAATATTTTGTTTTTAGGACTTTTAGCATGAAGAACAGAACACTTCTTTTGTCCAGCAATCATGTTCTTATGTACATGGAATTTCTGAGTATTTAGTATGAACATGATTTTTATTCCTATGTACATGGGCATGTGTATGAACATGGGGCTTCAGAACATGCACAAGATGAACATTTATATGCCAACAGTCCCTAGAGATATGGCCATGTTTTTGACATGTAAAGCATTGGACAAACTTGGCATATTTATGAAAGTGTTGACCTTCATTCCAGCAGAATTTGGCAAGGTGACTAGTGACTAGGTCTATTGCAATTAAAGCAAACGAGTTGAGTATTTACCTGGAGCTTACCATAGTATGAGTTCATTTGTTGGAATCTCTGAGATCCTCTAGAGTACCTTTGATTATTCTTGGGTTGAAAAGGAGGAGGTGGTACCATTTGGTAGCTCTTGACATGATGTGGAGTTGCAGATTGTCATGGATTTTTCTAAGCTGATGGAGGAGCTATGGAGACCTTGTAGAGTCTTGTTTTCTTTTTCATTTTCTGATTTTCAATTGAAACATGATTCTTCCTATTTGCAGCATTTTTTTTCAATTTATCATTTTGTTTTTGAACATTTTTCTGAACATGAATCTTAACAAGTTTTTCTTTAGGTGAAATAGAATTCTTGTTCTTAGAGACATTGGCAAATGAGGTCTTTGTTTTGTTTTCAAAATCCTTTTGTTCAAGAGGTTAAATCCTAAACCCTTCTTTTGAAAATTGACTTTTATTCCAAGAAGATTATCCAAATTCTGAGTTCCTTGAACAAACTTAGATAAGGCAGATTTTAAACTCTCAACAGTTTTGTTCAATTCCGAAATCTTCTTTTAGATTCTTGATTTTGTTTAACAACCACTTCAAGTTCACTTGTCAATTTCCTTTTCAGCTTTTAATGAATCAGTTTCTTTTTCTGAAGTTTGAAGTTGATTTGTCATAACATCCAGACCATTTCCATTTTGTCCCTTTCAATTTCACTTTTAACAATTTGATTTTCCAAATCAGTAATTTTTTCTTAGAATTGTTGCATTCATCATTTAATGGTCTGTCATGATACAAACATTCAATCTTTATTCTAAGATGATTATTTTCCTCAACCAATTAGTTACATTTTACTTTTCTTTGATGATCATGAGCCATGTTGGAGATTTGTTAGTTCAATTGATCATTATCAAGTTTGAGATTCTCATTATGATCAATCAATTTTTCATTTTCATTTTTCAAATCAGAATTTTTAGATTCAACCTGATCATGATCTTTTTTCAATTTAGAAAGCTTGTTTTCATAGTTTCTGACTTCATTCTCCAATTTTTCATTCTCCATTTTCAATTTTTCATTTTCTTCATAGAATGCTTGAGCATTATTAATTCTCATTTCATTCTTATCCAACTTTTCTTTTAGCTTCTTGTTTTGAGATTTTACCTTCTTAAATTGATTGGACAAGTGCTCATAGCATTCTATCAATTCATCATAGGATATATCATTCTCTGAATCAGAGTTAGACAATGATCTATCACATGGGTCTGAATTAGATTTACCTGACCCTTGATAGTTTCTTGACTTCTCCGATAGATATGATCCTTCAGATTTGTCTGGACTAGGAGAACCTTTGGAGCTGCCATGAGCCATGTAGCATTTTTCTTTGATCTCCTTTCCAATTATGCTTGTATTCATAGAGGAATCCTGCATAATATCAACATTGTCATTAAACTCAATGATCATAGGTCTATTTATGATACTTGAGAACTTAGCCATATTTCTGAGTATGTTTCAGATGATTAGATCAATCAAAAGAATATTGAGTCAGATAAAAAACAATCAATCAGTTCAGAATCAGATGAGCGATTAAGCACACAAAAATAGATCTGCCAAATCATAACTGATGAACAGAAAACCTGCTCTGATACCAATTGTTAGGATCGAATATTCGGTGATGGCAATGCGAGAAGGGGGGGGGGGTTGAATAGATTTGCAGCGAAAACTTAAGCAATTTAAAAAATACTTCGAAATAATGAATCTACTCAATTAAAAATCCAACTAATCTGATGTGATTCAGTGCACAAAGTGTGTGAGACAATTGAACAATCAGATTATGTGAACTAGTGTGTGAATGTTAAGACTTTAATCGAACCCCTATGCATGCATCTAACGATAAGACAATATCAAACCATTGCACAGAGATTTTTAGGTGGTTCGAAAATCACTCCACGTGACTCCTACGTCCACCCCTCACACAGTGAGGACACACTACTCAAAGATGAGTATAACACACACACACTTGAGCACGACGACTCAATCACACACACACACGCTACATCAAGTCCACAATATATCAGATCCTCTGGCCTTGATCTGATCAACACACCACACACATAGAAAAAATTGCTTATTAAGCAAGTTCAACCCTACAATCACACACACGCATGTTGTCTAAGGCAAACACGCACTCAGAACAACCACACACACATGGATCAAGCATAAGGGACGCTTAAACCACTTCCACACACACAGACTAGTGAAAAGTGGAAAGAAGAAGAGTTCTGAGATGTAGAAACAAATCTAGATGTGAACTCTTCGTGGTGGTCATCCAAAAGAACTCTAAGCTTCGAGTTGATGATAATCAGACGATGTAAACGAAGCTTGATTCGTGGATGGACCATCTTCAATTCCTCGTTCACGTTAGATCTTCCTGGAACAGGCAGGAGGGTTGAAGCAGAGTAGCAGAGATGTAGGGATTAGCCTTTCTTCTTGGCCTTTTGCTTAGGGTTTTGATATGGTGGCTTCTTGCTGCGAAAATACCTCTATATGATCTATATATAGTGGTGTCCAAGTATGGAGAGTCGTGCCAAAAGGGAACACCCCAATACAGATCATATCCTTATCACGTTTCTGACTTATCCCTGCGTCTGTCGACATGTGCTTCATAGCTTTCGACAAGTACTGCTGACATCTGGTTTCCAAAACCATGTTCTTGCCAGAAAACTAGATCTGTCGACAGGCGATTTGGTGCTGTCAACAGGCAACCTATATCTGTCGACAAGCACACTCCACCTGTCGACAGTTACTACTTTTTAAGCGCTCCCAGAAGCTTGATTGTTCTGTCTTGGTCTATTTGTCGACACATGCCTTGGGGCCTGTCGACAGGTGAGCACTTGTTGTGTTTTTCCAGTCTTTTGCACTTGACTTTGGTTGTTTGTCTTGTGTATTCATTCACACCTACATGAAAACCATTCCAAGTGAGATATCATGAATACATAGATGGTTATAGAAAATATTTTTCATTTGATTATTTCTTTCATGTCTTTGCAACAACAATCATGTCATTCATCAAAAACATCAAACATTTAAGCACAGTCATCATCATTCGCATTGTAACCCAACACTACACTCACCAGACCACCATCTGGGAGAGCACGCCGGGCACAGAAAAACAAAACAAACCATCCGAGCCATGGGGACACACAAAGTCCCACCGGCACAATCGAGAAACTTGGAAACGAACAACAAGACAAGCTGGCCAACGCAGTAGCCAGATGCACAGCCAAGGGCACCACACATTGACTGGAAATGCCCAAGCAGACTATAACACAGACAGTCCAACTGGCAACACCGATAGCTTATCTCTAGATAGAGAGAGAGCAACAACGACCAAAACAAACACAGGGCAGCTTTGGGGGGGAACCTCCACCAAAAGCGCCAAGAGACGTTCTGGGAGAACCTCACCAGAACGCAGCCCAACCAAACGGCACACTTCAAGCCACAGGGGCAACACAACAGTGGCCCGAAATGAACACAGAACACTCCTGGGAAGAACCTCCGCTAGAAACGACAAAGGGTGATCCTGGGAAGGACCTTTATTAGAACGCACAATCCAATGACCAAACGACACAGAACTTCAGAGAGAACACCGCAGCAAGAAGAACTGCAGAAGCAACGCAAGTTGGTCCTGGGAGAACCTCCACCAGAACCACCAAGGCACAGTTCTGAGAAAATCCACCAGAACGCACCAGCCAAAACAACAACTGTGACGGACCAGGGTATTTATGCCTAATAAGGCTCCATATCCAGATCCGCCTCCCGCGAACGGACCGAAGTTTCGCAAGGGATATCTTATACACGTGTCTAGTAAGAATAAAAAAGACAACTACGAAGTATAAAACACAAGAAAGTACATGTGCTCATACCTGCATATAACAATTTACAATTGTCCCATTACACTATTACATGTCCAATTAAAAAGTACAACTACCTGGGACATACCCCGTGGGAGTACAAGCTCACACAAACTAATTACTACACTACTGCTGGTGGTGCAAGTCTGACACAACGTTTCCATGAACCGAACCAACGATAAGCCCTGAAAAGAACTGTAGGGAAGTGAGCCTCAACAAGTCACAGGCTCAGTAGGGGACCACCCAAAAACCTCAACAACTAAACAGAAGAGACCTCAACCCTTGAGGGTCTCACTGGCAACACTGAAAACCAAACCATGGCATGCTCACATCATTTCAATAATAACAACTAAGTATAATCATAACAATGAATATAAAACCTCGAAAGAAACGTGGGATTACAAGACTAGTACAACACTACTAGTCTGCCCAACAACTGAAGTGCCTAAGCTATAAGCAACACAGGCAAATCACTGCCAGGCTACAAGCTTCACAGGCGAACATCAAACGCTTGGGTAACAGGACTGCTAACCAAGAGCTGGTCCCTTATACCCCAAACCACACTACGTCGGAAGCTACACACGAGATAACAGGACTGGCTATCACGAAGCTAACCATAACCACACTAAAACCATAATTGGAATCTTACCTGAGAAAGGGGAAAAACAACGAATGGAAGGTCACACCGCACGACCTTCACAGAACGCAGCTCCTCCACAACACCTAAAAAGACTGGTACACTATATACCACGAGAAACAAACAACCATAAAGGGTACGGGTACCTACCACCAAGAGGTACCACTACAGAAATCACAACCACACCAGTGCCACACACAAGGCACACCACCACGATAAAACCTTGATACTACTGTGCCAACCACGGGGCACACCACAAAAGTCAAACCACAACCAGTGAGTCACCGCTCACAACCAACACTAGTGATCCATTGCTCACAAACCACACTAGTGAGCTACCGCTCACAAACCACGACCTGTGGTAAAGCACGAGTCGGAAAGGAACGACGCCACCATACGGGAACGGACTACTAGATGATCAGGCCAGTATCCAACCCGGACAACACAACACAAGAACAACCTCTCAGTCTCGCAGTCACGGACGTAAGGTCCAACTGCCTCTCCACGAGAACAAGTCAAACAACTGTGGAGACCAACCAACACCACACCTGCAGACACACAGCTGAAGGTCCATGCCTGACACCTTTAGGGACTCTGGCCTAAGCTCCCTAAAGTGAGGCACTGGAAAACAAGACTAGCTGGGGACTAGTGTCGACTCCTGGTGTCCGTACCCCCAACTACGAGCGCGCTACAAGCAACTGCACACCCACAAACACAAGTCGCTGCCCTACTGTCATCTTTCCCTCAGCTGGACGTACAACTCAAACACAAGAGTGAGGGTGTCTAGGAAGACGACGCAGACCTCAACAGTACCACACTGCACTGGGACAAACCCCGAGCACAACAAACACACGTGCCTGGCTCACAAAGAACCTGGGGTACCCAACTAGAGAGGCATTCCGGAATAGGCGCCAGACCACCACACTCGGCAACACACAAATCACGATATATACACAAACACTTTCTATTACCAAACATGGTACATATGTTAGGAATAGCTTGTTCTAGTCACCTTGTGACTTACAAGCTAACCTACATAATCACACACATTAAACCATATTAATAATAACACCACGGCCTGTCATCGGTCACCTTGTGACCTCCGTGGCAACACACACATCACTTAACACATAAATCAATATAATACTCTTCGAAGGATAACAACAGACCAGGACTAGGTCCATACATGACCTTCACTACCCAATTACCTCAGAGTAATTGCACAAATTATATCACAATAATCATAACGACGACCACTAGCCATGCACACATATGCATGACACACAAATCATGGAAACAACACAATGTCACTGCTAGGTTCACACAGGAACCTCACGGCCCAATTACTACGACAAATCATAAGAATTACATTACGACAATACGTGTGCCATGCACACACCCAAACCAGGTAAACACTACGTGTATGATACACCAGCCAGGTGCACCACACGTCATTCACGTAAACAACATGTCCAACACATGGACAGCACGCTTCAAGAGCGCTACGGGTGCCAACGCACCACAAATACTACGTAAACACCAAGCCGATTATGCACACAACACATTAACCATGTAAAACATGCCCACCTCATGAGCAATACGCTCCATGAGCGTAACAAGTGCACTGGCTCCACCTGTCATTGCCATGCACAACAAATAACAATAACCGCATAATTAAAAACACTGAAAGCCTGCATAAACAGACCTCTCAGCTGAGGTCGCGACATAGGGTACTGTCGCAACCAGGTCACGACACCCCGATGGACCGCGACCAGAAACCTTAACGTGACAGGGAGCAACGGCACAATGAGATCGCGCCACCCAAACATGTCGCGATAGGAAACTCTAACGCGACGGGTTCACTTGTCGTAACCAGGTTGCGACAGGAACCTGGGCCGCCATCAGATCGCGACCCACCTATACGTCGCAACAGAAACCCGAATGCGATGGATCGTGCTGTCGCGACAAGGTCGCGACACCCTGGGCCGTCGCCTTCACAGGCGAAAACCCTAATCCGGAAGGAACTCCACGGATCACCATTCCGGACGATTCAAACCATGCTTAATTCACGTTTTTCATGCTTTAATGGATACCCTAGCATGGTATCTACTGTTCTTTAAGCTTTAAACAAATCAAATCCACACCACGAGCAATCCACACAATCGAACAAGGTGGAAACACCCTACCTTCACGAAGAACACGAAAATCGGAGGTCCCTCGGCGTTTCCCCCGCTCCACACGACGGCCTCGCGGCGAGAACATGCCCCACGCACCTCCAGAACCTTGAACTGCCCGGAAAAACCCCGCAGCAGCTCCCCCTAGCCGAGCAGAGCTTCCTCTGCTCTGTTCGGCTGGGGTTCCTTAAAAACGCACAGCGGTTGGGATCACGACGTGCACCCCCATCGCGACCTGATCGCGACCTAGGTGACCGTCACCTTCCCAAGGCCGACGTCAGCTGACTGTCCGGTGCGTGATACGCGGCAGCCATGCAGACGAAAACCGCCAACCAGCGGCAACGTGAAGGCGACCCTCAGAGCCGTCGCGTTAAGAACGCGACCCAAGCCTCTGTCACGTTCACAGGCAAAGAACCTGTGAGCGCTTTGGGCCCAACTGCCGTCCCACCAAGCCTCACAACATGCGCGGGCACCTAAAACACAAGCTAATGGGCCACACATTGGCCACCAAATCCGCTAAACAAGGATCCACGAAGATCTGAAAAACGCACGACGATACATTATTATCACCTAAAAAGAATTGTCATCCTAGACATTCAAAACAAACCACAGTAAACCGAATTATCACCTAAAAAGAAATAACACCGTATACAGAACAAATATGATACACTTCCTTTGCATCTGCACTGACTGATCCATCTGTTCAATTTCATGCTTGCTCTATTTCCCTTTCTCTTTAATTTATTTCACAACTGTTCCATTTTATGAATTCAGTCTACCACTCCTTATCTTTCATCCATAGGTGATTCTACCTTGCCAACGGTGCTTTATCTCCTTAGACTCAACTTACTTCCACATTTTCTGGGCTATGTTGGCAACATTTCTTTCCGGGTCATTTTTCTTGCTCAAATCCTTTCACTTATTCCGCTACCTTTGGATGTTCTTTCGTGCTAAACCTTGCTTAAATTCTCAAATTTCTTAATGCCATTCCATTACTCACTTGACACTGCTAGCCATTATTATGTTTTATCTGCATTCATATACTTAACTGTCTAATCTGTGGGTTATTGTCCCACTACGCTTCCGCTGCGCCACTCTGATTATACCGAATGCTGAGCAAAACCATAATTCTGACCTCAATTTCTACTTTACTGACTTTCGTAATTATTCTATTTATTCACTTACCATTGGATGAAAACACTATTATTTCCAATATGTTTTTCTTATTCTGATTGATCCACCTATTCAAACTCTAAATTCTGGCATACCACTGCCAACATATTTTACCTTAATTCATATTCTCAGACTAACACTGCACTTTTCTATCTCATAATGACACTGCTTAACTGACCCTGCTCGGATTTTGTCTTCAATTATTTTTGTGCCACATTAAATTCTGAATTTTATCATATCACTACCGACATACTTTACTCTTTATATGCTTTCCTCCCTTCACGCAATATTTTCTGACTGACTTAGCAAACCAAACTTATATCTTTTTACAATTTCTATTCTCACTGTTGTAACACTGTGCATATTTACAGAAATCTTTGTATCAAACTTTCTATTACCATCTTTATTCATAACAGTAATATTATGAAACTCTTCACTGCACCCATCTCTAACCACAAAACACACTTCATCTAACTGCCACGCATTACTGTTCATCTGTTTGTTAATACCACATCTTTAACTGAACTATCTCCCTTAATTACTTCAAACCTGACACATCACTTAATCACACCACTTCCTTAATATCTATTCACACAAACCTCAAATACTATAATTAGTTTTGCCAAAATTCTCAACCATAATTCATATCTAACATTCCTGATCACATTGCTCTATGTCCCACCATAACACTGTTCCTTCTGCCATTCCATCACATCATTACTCTATACCTGTCTCTGCTAACGATGGTCCTCACTAAAACACCTTTACTGATTTCTATAACTGAATTCATCAATCTCTTTAATTTCTATAACTAAGAACCTTTAAACAATTATAACTTAATCACAGACTGGCACCCTGATGCAACCACACTCACTTTGCACTTTTAACCGTGCCATTTCTCTGCCATCTCTAACAACTGCCAGTTTAACAAACAGAAACACGCAATTCTCATACCAAAAACTCTCATGAAAACCACACTACAACTACACAAAACTGTAGACTTACTACCAGAAGTGGACATTAATCCATGTATTGGGACATTGTAACCTTAATGCCTTTTTATATTTTAACTGGACCATGCTCTGATACCAACTGTGACGGACCAGGGTATTTATGCCCAATAAGGCTCGATATCCAGATCTGCCTCCCGCGAACGGACCGAAGTCTCGCAAGGGATATCTCACACACGTGTCCAGTTAGAATATAAAAGACAACTACGAAGTATAAAACACAAGAAAGTACATGTGCTCATACCTGCATATAACAATTTACAATTGTCCCATTACAATATTACATGTCCAATTAAAAAGTACAACTACCTGGGACATACCCCGAGGGAGCACAAGCTCACACAAACTAATTGCTACACTACTGCTGGTTGTGCAAGTCTGACACAACGTTTCCACGAACCGAACCAATGATAAGCCCTGAAAAGAACTGTAGGGAAGTGAGCCTCAACAAGTCACAGGCTCAGTAGGGGACCACCCAAAAACCTCAACAACTAAACAGAAGAGGCCTCAACCCTAGAGGGTCTCACTGGCAACACTGAAAACCAAACCATGGCATACTCACATCATTTCAATAATTAACAACTAAGTATAATCATAACAATGAATATAAAGTCCTCGAAAGAAACGTGGGACTACAAGACTAGTACAACACTACTAGTCTACCCAACAACTGAAGTGCCTAAGCTATAAGCCACACAGGCAAATCACTGCCCAGGCTACAAGCTTCACAGGCGAACATCAAACACTTGGGTAACAGGACTGCTAACCAAGAGCTGGTCCCTTATACCCCAAACCACACTACGTCGGAAGCTACACACGAGATAACAGGACTGGCTATCACGAAGCTAACCCATAACACACTAAAACCATAATTGGAATCTTACCTGAGAAAGGGGAAAACACAACGAATGGAAGGTCACACCGCACGACCTTCACAGAACACAGCTCCTCCACAACACCTGAAAAGACTGGTACATTATATACCACGAGAAACAAATAACCATAAAGGATACGGGTACCTACCACCAAGAGGTACCACTATGGAAATCACAACCACACTAGTGCCACACACAAGGCACTCCGCCATGATAAAACCTTGATACTACTGTGCCAACCATGGGGCACACCACAAAAGTAAAACCACAACCAGTGAGTCACCGCTCACAACCAACACTAGTGAGCCATTGCTCACAAACCACACTAGTGAGCTACCGCTCACAAACCACGACCTATGGTAAAGCACGAGTCGGAAAGGAACGACGCCACCACACGAGAACGGACCACTGGCTGATCAGGACAGTATTCAACCCGGAAAACACAACACAAGAACAACCTCTCAGTCTCACAGTCATGGATGTAAGGTCCAACTGCCGCTCCATGAGAACAAGTCAAACAACTGTGGAGACCAACCAACACCACACCTGCAGACACACAGCTGCAGGTCCATGTCTGACACCTTTAGGGAATCTGGACTAAGCTTCCTAAAGTGAGGCACTGGAAATCAGGACTAGCTGGGGACCAGTGTCGACTACTGGTGTCCGTACCCCCAACTACGAGCGCGCTACAAGTGACTGAACACCCACAAACACAAGCCACTGCCCTACTGTCGTCTTTCCCTCAGCCGGACATACAACTCAAACACAAGACTGATGGTGTCCAGGAAGACGACGTAGACCTCAACGGTACCACACTGTACCAGGACAAACCCTGAGCACAACAAACACACGTGCCTGGCTCACAAAGAACTTGGGGTACCCAACTAGAGAGGCATTCCCGAATAGACGCCGGACCACCACACTCGGCAACGCACAAATCACGATATATACACAAACACTTTCTATTACCAAACACGGTACATATGTTAGGAATAGCTTGTTCCAGTCACCTTGTGACTTACAAGCTAACCTACACAATCACACACATTAAACCATATTAATAATAACACCACGGCCTGTCATCGGTCACCTTGTGACCTCCGTGGCAACACACACATCACTTAACACATAAATCAATATAATACTCTTCGAAGGATAACAACAGACCAGGGCTAGGTCCACACATGACCTTCACTACCCAATCACCTCAGAGTAATTACACAAATTATATCACAATAATCATAGCGATGACCACTAGCCATGCACACATTTGCATGACACACAAATCATGGAAACACCACAATGTCACGGCTAGGTTCACACAGGAACCTCACGGCCCAATTACTACGACAAATCATAAGAATTACATTACGACAATACGTGTGCCATGCACACACCCAAACCAGGTAAACACCACGTGTATGATACACCAGCCAGGTGCACCACACGTCATTCACGTAAACAACATGTCCAACACATGGACAGCACGCTTCAAGAGCGCTACGGGTGCCAACGCACCACAAATACTACGTAAACACCAAGCTGATTACGCACACAATACATTAACCATGTAAAACATGCCCACCTCGTGAGCAATACGCACCATGAGCGTAACAAGTGCACTGGCTCCACCTGTCATTGCCATGCACAACAAATACCAATAATGCATAATTAAAAACACTGAAAGCCTGCATAAACAGACCTCTCAGTTGAGGTCGCGACATAGGGTACTGTCGCAACCAGGTCGCAACACCCCGATGGACCGTGACGAGAAACCTTAACGTGACAGGGAGCAACGGCGCAATGAGATCGCGCCACCCAAACATGTCGCGATAGGAAACTCTAACACGACAGGTTCACTTGTCGTAACCAGGTCGCGACAGGAACCTGGGCCGCCATCAGATCGCGACCCACCTATACGTCACAACAGAAACCCGAATGCGATGGATCGGGCTGTCGCGACAAGGTCGCGACACCCTGGGCCGTTATACCAACCCACGTCGTTATAGTGAACGTTGCCACAGTGGAACATTTACCCAACAATAACATTCAGCTGAGATACACGTGAATATAATAACAGAGTAGCGGAAGTAAAAGAACCACTGTCTTCATTTCATTCATCATCCACATTTAACATACATGATTCGATAACATTTAAAGAACTAAAAGTCCACATAATTAAATTTCTGAAAATCAAATACATAATTGTTCACACTTAAACATTTCTTTCCATGATAATGCTAACACAATGTTTCAATTACATACATCAAAATGCCAAAATGTCACAACTAAGCTCCACCAAACTAGCTACTCCCAGCGCTCGGAGTCGCTTTCCACGGTCTCCTCCAAAGGTGTATCACCTACTACACCTGTACGCCGAAGCAAGTAATGAGTCTAAAAGACTCAACAAATAACTCTACACATACCATTCATATACATGTCATAGCAGGTTTACATACACATTTACAAGACACAATCATGTAGCATGCTTGTGATTGAAATTAACAACCTATCATGGTGATTCTACTTATTAAACACATGATTCATGCTTTCAGATTTTCTAAATCAAAATCTCCTATCACATGCTCTCTAATCATTCCTACACATGAAAGTTCTACTTTCAATTAAACTAAAACATGAGAGCAATCTAGCATGACTAGCTTACATACATGAAAGAAAATATTGCTAACATGGTTACTACTCATTCGTATACATGCACATAACCATTTCACATGCTTTAAGCTTGCTGTTTTGATGTGGTTTGACACTTTACAATCTAACACATGAAATCTATGTTCTCATTCAAACCACAACGTGAGGGCATACGCACATGGAATGGTTTACACATAAGTAAGGATTGTCCCTAGCATGGGTTCTACGCATTGTACACATATAGCACAAAATCATAACCACATTTATGTTGCTGTTCTAACATGATTTCAGATCATCATATCATGGGTTTTCAATTTCACATCCTCACATTTTGGTTTCGCATTTTTACGCAATTTCTAATTCACATACTTCACTTTTTACACATTGCACATTTACACATTCACATTTACACATTGTTCACACTACACAATTTGCACATGATCACAATCACATTCACATTTTACACTTTAGTGCCGTGACACATAGTCCAAACCACCATAAGAAGGACACATCACATCACATACACATAGACGTCACCTAAGCAATACAGTGATGACTCTTGGACTGCGCAGACCGGGAGAACAAGTCTCCACCCTAACCAGTGGTACTTGTCCACCTCCAGGATTTCATCCTAATGCCTTTAGGATCACAACACATTGAACCTTCTCAGGGGGACTTTTCCCTGATACGGTTCCACTGCCCTCTATGGAAGCAGTGTCACACTTGGCACAGTTTACACATTACACATATCGGTTTTTACACACACTTTACACATGACGCTCATATCTCATTTATTCTTTCACTCCCAATATGACTATGTTTCCTAATCATGCCACTATAGATGACATAAATTAACATTCAGGAAGCTTCACAATCAGGTTGGGTTACACAGAAATTAAATCATTTCACCAAGGCATGCATTAATTACCTATTTTTGCATGGAAAATTTATATTGCATGGTATAGTCATCCAAATGACCTGAGAATTTAACCACATGCTGATTTCGGGTTTAGGACCCCACATGAAAATTTTCACATTTTTCTGATCCAAAATGCAATTGCAGAAAATTTAACCATAAATTTCCGTATTATTCAAAATTCAATTTATCATGATGTATAACATAAAATTCAGTTTTAACAGATCATAACCCTGAACTCAATATACACAATACCACAGGAATTTTCCCAAATTTATTTCACAGTACACAATTTACTGGAGATTTTACAACCCTACATATGTTTTTCTAATTCCATTTCAGAAAATTCAATAAATCAGAGGAACATGGAGAAAATTCCAAAAAATTTAGAGCATGGACTGATTCACCCATTCTTGGTTTAGCAAAATTTAGGGTATCCAATTCCACATGAATTGCACAAATGGTAACGAACATGGTCTAGGTCTCATCATGCATACATTCTCCACGATAAAACCATTTATGCCAAATCACAGAAATTACAAAGATCTCACCACACATTCAACATCCATATTACATATCATAATAAGTTTACAATATATCCTCATCGAAAACACATCGAAATTAATCAAATATATCAGGAAGAACAGCTCACTGTTCTGTCCTGGAGAACATAACGGCGGTCTCTGGCCGTTCCAGGAGTGGACGGCTAGATCGCTGGACGCACACCAGGGATCTCGGCGTCAAGGGCATTGACGCCAAGTTCCTGTCTGTGCAGAAACACAGACTGAACTCCAAAAATCAAGAATGGGGGATCCAGGACACGAGGAAAAATATGTAAAAATCACAAAACCCTACTAGACATCTACATGGACGATAGGGGTAGGTTACTTGCCTTCCAAAAATCTCTAGAAGGATCAAAGGTGGCGGTGAAGCTCTCCTTGGGCAGTCCCAAGAAGCTCCCAAGAAAGCCTTCCTCCGTGTTCTTGAGCAATCTCCACAACAGGTCGAGGTCGGGGATGCCTTCCTCGATGTTCCAGCTACCTCCTTGTCGTGGTAGATGGCCGGAACAAGCTTCAAACTGCCGGATTTAAGGTTGCAAAGGTGGGGTTTTCTCACAGATTTTCTAGGGTTTCTTCTTCTCCTTCTTCTCCTCTTGCAAAGAGAGCCAAGAGAGGTTTTCTAGTTGCAAAGGGGTTCAGATATAGGAGAGAGGCCTCTCCCATTCCCGCAGGGTTGATGTGAACCCTTTCAGATCGTTGGGGACAGCTCCCCAATGGGTGAGCAAGCTTGCTCCCGGAAATCCGGCTCTGCAACGTATGCAGGTCAGAGAAATTAGCGTCCACATCGCTGGACGCTAGACTTAGTGTTGGCGTCCATATGGTTGACGCCTACACAACACAAACGTCCATTGATATTGACGCCAAGATGGCCTTTGGCCAGAACTCTAAAACATGCAGAAACCATGCACATCTTATACCTATATATGTGCCATATGTATACGTTATCATGTACACACTACCATCATACCATTCATACATTATTTAGAACTAATTATACACATGCATACATAAGTATACTAATTAGTACTTACGTAGATATTTACATACGTACATACACAACATGAATTATTTACATGCAATATGAATAATGCAACAAAATTTGAGGGTCTTACACCCTCTCCCCCTTAATGAAACTTCGTCCTCGAAGTTAGAACGACACTACTCAAACAAAAGGGGATACTTCTTCTTCATCGCATCCTCAAGCTCCCAAGTAGCCTCCTCTCGTGAGAAGTTCCGCCATAGAACTTTCACCGACGCAATACTCTTGTTCGGAGATGCTGAACCTTCCGGTCAAGAATAGCTACTGGTTGCTCGACATATGACAGATCTGGCTAAATCTCCACTGGCTCATGACTAATCACATGAGACGGATCTCGACATACTTCCTGAGCATCGAAAAGTGGAAGACGGGATGAACACTAGTCAAAGATGGGGGTAATGCTAGCTCATATGCCACGTGCCCAAACGTATGAGAATCTCATACGGGCCAATGAACCTAGGGCTCAACTTACTATGCCTGCCAAATCTGACAACACCACGAGTAGGTGATATCTTCAAGAAGACATAATCACCCACCTCGAACTCAAGATCCTTCCTCCTGTTGTCGGCATAGCTCTTCTGCCTATCCTGCACCGCAACAAGCCTCTTTTTGATAAGCTGGACCTTATCCGAAGTCTCCTAAACTAACTCCGGACCGATCAGCTGCCTATCACTGGTCTCCTCCCAACATATAGGAGATCTGCAGGGCCGACCATACAATGCCTCAAATGGAGCCATACCAATACTCGCATGAAAATTGTTGTTGTATGCGAACTCCATAAGAGGTAAATGACGCTCCCAATCATCCTTCCAATCCATACACACGCTCTCAACATATCCTCGAGCGTCTGGATAGTCCTTTCGGACTGTCCATCAGTCTGGGGATGAAACGCCGAACTGAGCTTCAGCTCCAAACCTAAAGCATCCTGAAGACCCTTCCACAACCTCGAAGTGAATCTCGGATCCGATCTGAAATGATCGACTTCGGCACACCATGCAATCTAATGATACTACTAACATACAATCTAGCTAAACTCTCTACTGACTGCTTCTTCTTCATAGGCAAGAAATGAGCAGTCTTCGAGAATCTATCTACAACTACCCAAATTGAGTCATTGCCCCTTCTAGATCGAGGCAAACCCGAAACAAAGTCCATAGTGATAGCTTCCCACTTCCATATTGGGATGTCCATCCTTTGCATAAGGCCGGATGGTCGCTGTCGCTCGGCCTTCACTTGCTGACACACCAAACACCTAGACACATAATCCGCTACATCCCTCTTCATACCAGACCACCAAAAGGACCTCTTCAGATCCTGGTACATCTTAGTGTTACCGGATGAATAGAGAATCGCGATCTATGAGCCTCCGCTAACACATGCTCACGGACATCTACCAAATCAGGGACACAAACACGGTGATGAAATCTAATCACACCGTCCTCATCACGAGCAATGCCTACCTTGCCCACTAACTCTAAGAGTCTAGGGTCGGCTTTCTGTTGCTCGATCACCTCATCCAAAACCGAGGACCTAAGAGATAACTGAGCTACAAAAGCCTGGCATAGCGATGGCTCTAACTCAGTCAACGCGCAAGCCGCATCCTCCAACATCTTCCAGTCCTGCTGGAGAGATGGCCTCTTTCTACTCAGAGCATCTACTACGACATTCGCCTTTCCAGCGTGATACTGAAGGTCGAAGTCATAGTCCTTCAAGAACTCAATCCATCTTCTCTGCCTCAGGTTTAGTTCCTTTTGGGAGAAAAATACTTCAAGCTTTGTGGTCGGTAAACACCTCAAATCTGACACCATAAAGATAGTGCCTCCAGATCTTTAGTGCATGAACCACTGCTGCGAGCTCCAAGTCATGAGTCGGATAGTTCTTCTCATGCTCCTTCAACTGACGAGAAGCATAAGCCACTACCCTTTCCTGCTGCATTAGCACACAGCCTAAACCAATCCGAGACGCATCCGTGTAGATAGCAAAACCCTCTACACCGCTCGGTAAGACTAACACCGGGGCTGTCGTGAGCTTAGTCTTCAACAATTGAAAACTACTCTCCACTTCTCGGACCAAACAAACTTCACTCCCTTTCTGGTGAGCTGAGTCAAAGGGGCGGCGATGGATGAAAATCCCTCAATAAATCGCCGATAGTAACCAGCTAAACCAATAAAACTACGAATCTCCGAAGGGGTCTTGGGAATCTCCCAATCCATAACTGCCTGGACCTTTGTTGGATCCACTGCTACACCAGCACTGGAGATAACATGCCCGAGGAAATGAACCTCGCGCAACCAGAAATCGCACTTGCTGAACTTAGCGTACAGCTTGTGCTCATGAAGAACCTCTAACACTACCCTCAAATGCTGACGGTGTGTGGCCTCGTCCGGAGAGTAGACCAGCACATCATCAATAACACCACGACAAAGCTATCTAGATAAGGCCTAAACACCCTGCTCATGAGATCCATGAATGCTGCAGGGGCATTGGTCAATCCGAAAGGAAGGACCAAAAACTCATAATGTCCATAACGGGTTCTAAACGCCGTCTTGGACACATCCTCACTCTGAATCCTCAACTGATGATAACCAGATCGCAAGTCAATCTTAGAAAAGACTGATGCATCTCGCAACTGGTCAAACAAATCATCAATACGAGGTAAGGGATACCTGTTCTTCACAGTCACTTGGTTCAGCTTTCTGTAATCAATGCATAACCTAAGTGACCCGTCTTTCTTCTTGACGAATAATACATGTGCGCCCCAAGAGGAAACACTAGGGCGAATAAATCCCTTATCAAGCAACTTTTGCAACTGCCTCCTCAACTCGGCTAACTCCGCAGGTGCCATCCGATATGGAGCCTTCGAGATAGGAGAGGTGCCCGGAAGCAACTCTATGGTAAACTCTATCTCTATCCGGTGGCCATCCAGACAAGTCATCAGGAAAGACATCTGGAAAATCCTGCACTACCTCAATCTCCACAAGAGTAGGTGACTCATCAGCCTCTGGCACTAACACCACGCTGGCAAGAAAAGCGTCACAACCCTTGTTTACCATGCGCATCACCTTCATGGCAGAGATGACTTACTTTCCAGCCAAGTTCCTTGGCAAGGGATGAGAGAACTCATCCTCACCAGGAATGCGGAAAACAATCCTCTTCCGGCGACAATCCATAACGCATAGTGCTCCTCTAGCCAATCCAGACCAAGAATAGCATTATAGTCCTTCATCTTTAGAAAGAAGAAACACCCATCTAGGACTCTATCCTCAATGCACACAGGTAACGACGGAATGTACTTCCTAGTCGATACCGTACCGCAAGGGTGTGCACAAACAAAGGGACCTCTAAATCCTCAGACTCTATGCCAGACTCTAGGGCTAACTGCCTAGCGAACTGCTCGGAAATGAACGAGTGAATAGCACCCGTATCAAACAAAACCCGAGCGTGCACACCTAAAGTAAAACCGTACCTTCGGTGACATGCTCCGCCTGCTCGGCGTCCTCGCGAGCTAAAGCAAACACTCGAGCTGGGGCTCGAGGCCTTCCTGGTCTTCCTGTAGCTGGCGCTGCTGCTGCTACTGCTGGGGCTGGCGCTCCGCGCTGGACTCCCTTCTGAAGTCTCGGACAATCCTTGATCTTGTGGTCGCTGCTTCCGCACTTCAAGCACTTTCCCATAATCATCCAACATTCGGTACCACCATGTGTCTTCCCACAGTGGGGACACTCTTTCTTCACACCAGGGGAACTTATAGAAGGTACCTGAGAACTGCGATTGCCACTGATCACTGCTGTGTCTGGTACACCGCTTTCTTCTTGTCCTGTCGCTGGAACGTAGCTGCAGGTCTCTTCTGCGAAGCCTTCTTCTCTTCAAGGTATTGCTCCATCTCACCCTCATGCCTACAAGCAGCGCTGAGGGCCTCGTCCAAAGTGCGGTGGTCAAACGCCACGAGTCTCGTCCTCAGTGATGGTTTCAGGCCCATCATGAACTTCTTTGTCTTCTTGCGCTCGTCTGCCACGATATGAGGTGCATATTTAGAGAGTTCAGAAAATCTTACCTCATATTCCAGCACGGTCATAGAGCCTTGAGCCAAAGATAGGAATTCATGCTCCATCCGATCTTGAACATGCTCGGGGACAAACTGGCCCAAAAGAGTCTCACGAACTCATCCCAAGCAACATCAATAGCTCCGTCCTCAAACCGGGTACGCAGCAATGAAGCCACCATACATCAGCTCTTTCCTGCAGTACACGCTCATAAGCACCATCTAAACAAATTTAACTTAACAAAATATACAAGCATATAAACTAAAGCATACCTGTAGCATGTAGGTGGCTAATGTGACTTATCCTCATCTGCACACCTGATGGCTCGGAAGATCTTTTCTATCTCTCTCATCCAGCTTTCTGCCAACAATAGATCGCTCTCCCCCTTAAAAGAGGTGGCAACATCCTCTTGAATCTTTCCATGGTAGAAGGTCCACCATGGTTCTGAGCGGTACCTGAGCCTGCTACAGTACACAACAAGCAATTCACAATCAACATAATATCGCATAAGCAAATAAAATAGATTATAAATCATTTTATTAGTCTAACCTGAGCCTCCAACTGTGCCTGGAGTGCTGCATGGGTATGAGCCTGCGTCTGCATGGCTTGCACCAGACCTTGCATGAATACTCCATAATCCACAGGCGGCAGTGGGGAAAGTACAGAACCTTGCGGTGCCGGGGCCTGCTGCTCCGCCCGCTCGTACGTCTCGGCTCATCCTCACAAGCCGGGCTCCGCCACGCCTACCTCTCGAAGCCATGGCTGTAATAAATTTCAGCCACCATTAGCTAGGTTACTAAGCTTTCTAACCATTTTCTTATCTACTTTTCATTCATTATTAATCAATTCTACACATGTGGACATTCCTGTAGACTTAGCATGTAATGGGGATGATGACTTATGTATATTCATGTGCAATCTCAACTGGTTGCTCTGATACCAATCTCTGTGGCGACCCTCATTATATCGGTACGGTTATACCAACCCACATCGATATAGTGAACGTTGCCACAGTGGGACATTTACCCAACAATAACATTCAGCTGAGATACACGTGAATATAAGAACAGAGTAGCGGAAGTAAAAGAACCACTGTCTTCATTTCATTCATCATCCACATTAACATACATGATTCGATAACATTTAAAGAACTAAAAGTCATATAATTAAATTGTTGAAAATCAAATACATAATTGTTCACACTTAAACATTCTTTCCATGATAGTGCTAATACAATGTTTCAATTACATACATCAAAATGCCAAAATGTCACAACTAAGCTCCACCAAACTAGCTACTCCCGCGCTCGGAGTCGCTTTCCACGGTCTCCTCCAAAGGTGTGTCACCTACTACAGTACTATAGCAACCTAAATTTTACGAAAATAAAATTTAAATAAAGAATTTAAAACTTAGTTAAATGGATATTTAAATAGAGTATTAAATAAAACCATTAAATGGAAAAGAGTAATGGACTTTGCTTAATGGATCTTCTAGAATTTATTGGGTCAATATGAATTTACAAAGGGAGAATAGTAGGAAAATTCCCTAAATTCGTAACTAAATTATTACCTAAATAGAAAAGGGGTATTTAATGCATTAAATGGGAAGTTAGAGTTGGAATTGGATTCCTAAACCTACCCCATATGGGTTAGCACGAATTTAGATCTCTTCCTAGTCTAAATAGAGATTTGGAAGGCAAGGAAGGAAGGTGGGAGTAAGGAAATCTCGGAATTAAAAAGGAATTAGAGTAAAAGTAGGAATTGAAATACATACTTGCATAAATACACCTCTTAAACTCTATTGGGCAACCCTAGCTCGTTCCCAAGAGTTGCTGAACGTAGAGAGGAGCTAAGGAGGAGAGGGTTTCGTGGAGAGAAGAAGAGCTTGAAGCTTCTTCCCTTGTTCTTCAAGTTCTAGCCCTAGAAGACAATTCGAGTCAAAGGTAGGCATTCCACAAGCATAAAACCATGAAACTTTTTCTGTAGGTTCTATCTACCCTCTTGAACGAAACCCCCAAGTTTCATATTTTTCCATCCATCCTATATTTTGTTCTTAATTTCTAAAGAACTACAAACATGATAACCCCGAGGTGTCATGTTTAATTCAAATCTCTATGTATACTTGATCCCATGCTACGAAAGTTTTACTATAGATACTTCACGTTGTTAGGGATCATTTGCCCCTAAAAGCCTAAATTTCATTGAGCATGTTGCTCGAATTAAATCAGTCTTGCTCTCTATGTCTTGTTCTGTGTTACTCGTTGTTGTTCACGCTCAAACCATGTTCAAACCATGCTCTCTCTCTAATCCTATTTACTGGAAGTACCCTCGCATGTCTAGTTTCATTTGCCACTGATTTCATGATTTTTCATCGTGTATATAATAGTTATGAATTTCTGAACAACCCTGTATCAAAGGTTGAAATCCCTGGTCCGCAATCCAATGTCTGGTCTGACTCCTGTCAGAGTCAGACGCAGACAACCAGAAGGCAACACCTCGACATGTCGCTTTCTGGGGCCTGATTGCGACACCCTCCCTGTCGCGACCAAGAAGGCGACAGGTGAGCCGTCGCTTTCTCAGTTCCCGATTTGCATGCCCTGTCGCGACCTGTGCAAGATGTTGTCGCGTTCTGCCTGGCCCATGTCGCCATCCTTACAACCTATGTCGCCTTCACAGGTTTTTGATGAAAAAACCCATAAAAAAATAAAATAAAATATTTTGTCACTTTCTAAATAATTCTTACGCCTTCTTACAGTTATACCCCCAGTAAAAACCTACTTAAAAATGGTGCTATATTGAATGATTTAAAATACATGTTCACGACTTATTTCTATCTATGATTTCTCTTACACCTGCACACACTTGAACCATCCATATATGGCTGAAATCTTGAAGGAAATATCTCATAATGTATTTGGTAATTATTGAAATGAAGTACATTAATTTCCCTATTTGAAAGGACTTGTATTTATTTCTCGCGTTGTTTATGTACCGATATCGACGCTCCACTGTCCTAGAATTCCTCTAGAACGTCGAGCACCTGTTTTATATACACACTTTACTTGGCTTGTGGTGAACTCTACATCGGATATTCCTTTCGCCGGACTAGTGAACCTTGCACAAGGCCTCCGTAAGTCTCCTCTGATCATGGATTCCCACATGGTCGACGAGCTGGTTGTACCCTATACCTATGATACCCTTTAGGGATCTATATGATCCAAACGGCTATTAGAGTTCACTCTTACCTTGAATCACATCGAACCTCTGGACTTGTGCATAACATGGCCAGTGGGAAGATAGTGAATTCCACCTGACTGCCATACGACGTGCGCGTGTTGTGCAACTGTTACTATCGCCTGTTTACTCGTCGTATTACGTGCAAAGACCCCTAGCTCTCATCTGTACTCTACTCGCTCGTCTATTCACGTTCACTCCACTTTCTCGTCTATTCATCTAGTGCTCTCATCTACTTCTTGGTACTCTATATTGGCCATTGACTGATTGTCTAAAGATAAACAATATAACCAATGCTTGGCAATATATAAAGGGCCCGATCTGGTCCTGGGATGTGCGCCCGAAAGTGCTAGTGCCCATGGGAGTTAAATGATCAGAGTGTTTGGCATTACACTCAAGTGCTATCTATCTCGACTATCTATATGACAATCAAAAACACAAAACGTGCTACACTCTCTCGATGTCTAGAATGACAAACAAGTGCTATACTCGTCGTGCTATACTATACTTGTGCTAGTCGTGCTATGGCCATTCTGCTATTCGTGTTATACTCGATACTTGTGCTACTTTGGAAAACTATACTCGCTCTCGTGCTATTGTGTTATCTCTTGCTATATTTGACTCTCTTGTACCTGTTATCTTTAGATACTCTGTCATTAAATGCATTAATTAATTAAAGCCTGCTTGAGCTGAGATTTAAGTCCTACTGGGCGTTATCGCTCACCCTACGTTACGTGATGTTGTGTTCTCAGGTGAGACCGAGGATGACACATACACTCACGAGGAAGGGAATGACCAAGAGTGAAGCCAGGAGTACCCTCGAGTCATTATGTTATCTTAGAGTTATAGTTAGTCATTTCCTTTTATTGAAATGTAATTGGGCCCTATAGATTGGCTCTGATATTAGTGGTTGTAACTAGACATTTGAAATGTTATTAATGAGAAAGATTTGATTTAGTATCATTCAATGTGCAATGGTTTGATGTCTAGTATTTGCTCTATACCTTTTCTTGCAACTGCCTTCGTGCTCCGATATTCCGCATTGGGGCATGACATGTACGCCGAAGCCAGTAATGAGTCTAAACAGACTCAGCAAATAACTCTACACATACCATTCATATACATGTCATAGCAGGTTTACATACACATTTAAAGACACAATCATGTAGCTGCTTGTGATTGAAATTAACAACCTATCATGGTGATTCTACTTATTAAACACATGATTCATGCTTTCAGATTTTCTAAATCAAAATCTCCTATCACATGCTCTCTAATCATTCCTACACATGAAAGTCTACTTTCAATTAACTAAAACATGAGAGCAATCTAGCATGACTAGCTTACATACAGAAAGAAAACATTGCTAACATGGTTACTACTCATTCGTATACATGCACATAACCATTTCACATGCTTTAAGCTTGCTGTTTTGATGTGGTTTGACACTTTACAATCTAACACATGAAAGCTATGTTCTCATTCAAACCACAACGTGAGGGCATACGCACATGGAATGGTTTAACCATAAGTAAGGATTGTCCCTAGCATGGGTTTACGCATTGTACACATATAGCACAAAATCATAACCACATTTATGTGCTGTTCTAACATGATTTCAGATCATCATATCATGGGTTTTCAATGTCACATCCTCACATTTTGGTTTCGCATTTTTACGCAATTTCTAATTCACATACTTCACTTTTACACATTGCACATTTACACATTGCACATTTACACATTGTTCACACTACACAATTTGCACATGATCACAATCAAATTCACATTTTACACTTTATTGCCATGACACATAGTCCAAACCAACCATAAGAAGGGACACATCACATCACATACACATAGACGTCACCTAGGCAATACAGTGACGACTCTGGACTGCCGAGACGGGAGAACAAGTCTCACCCTAACCAGTGGTACTGTCCACCTCCAGGATTTCATCCTAATGCCCTTAGGATCACAACACATTGAACCTTCTCAGGGGGACTTTTCCTTGATACGGTTCCACTGCCCTCTATAGAAGCAGTGTCACACTTGGCACAGGTTTACACATTACATGTAAGGCCCCGAATTTCTTTCCCACTCTGTTTATGTATATGGTGTTTACTTATTTTTGCATAAATGGCATGCATGAAGATGATGCTATTATAGATATAAATCTTGCATGTGTATATGCGAGGATGTGTTAATATATGTGAATATAAGTAATTGGCCAATTTTGTGTATAAGGTATCTATTCAATATTATGCAAGTACCATCTAAATATTGAAGTATACCTTATATTGCCCATTTCATAAATATTGTGTGCGAAGGTATGAAGTGCATATGTGTAGGTACGTATGTAGATTATCATATGCATGTGATAATTGTGTACTTAATTTTACATATGTAACACCTTGGTATACTTAGGTATGCATGAGTATACTTAGTTGTAAACGTTGTTCATTTGCATGGTGTAGTTAAGGTGTACATGGTACTTGTACATTTTAATATACATATAAAGTGCAAGTATGGTAGGTGTATTTAGTAGTGTATATGGAAATCCTATATTCCTCACGAATAACATGCATGTATTCTGTGATAACTAGGTGAGAATAAGCGATTAGCTAAATTGTGCATAGAGTACATATTAAGGAATTCCATGCATATAGTACTTAAGTAATGGGTGCAAGCTTAGTCTAATTACCGGTGTGCGTGTTATTGTATCTATCTATTCGTGTATAATATACGTAAGTATGTTACATCCGTGTACGTAGCTATATATATATATATATACATTGTATGCGTATGAAGATATTCATGTAGTGTTATTATCTTGATGTACCTGTGTATGCATGTGTGTGATTAATAGTAAATATGGATGGTTACATGGTGTAGTGGTGTATACACTATACTACATAGGCATGTGTATATATGTGTGGATTAAGCTTGGTTCTGCATGATTTTAAGTTCTGGCAGAAGGATGTCTTGGCGTCAACATGGATGGACGCCCATAATATGTCAGCGTCCATATCGACTGACGCCAACCCTAATGTAGCCGTCCATGGATGTGGATGCCAATATCCCTAATTTTCTGTGCGCAACAGAGCGCAGAGAACACCCATTGGGCCAGGCTTCTGATTGGGGAGATGTCTTCCCACCGGCCCTTTCATGTCCCTTCAGCCCTGTACGAGCCCCTCTTGTTCCCTAGTTTATGAAAACACACCTTTGGCAACCTAGAGAGCTCTCTTGGCTCTTTACTAGAAAGGAAACCCTAACAGAGAAAGAGAGGAAGGACTGACCTGGAGGGCTTGGATCCGGCGACTGGAGGCGTTTCTGGTGATCTTCTACGACAAGGAGAAAGACCATACGTAGGAGGAGGCTCCCCCGGCGCTAGACTGCGGCCTACAACCCCCTAGAACCCGGAGCCAAGGAGTTTTGGAGGCTTCTTGGCACTGCCAAGGAGAGCTTCTCCGGCCATTAGATCCGTTTAGAGATTTATTCAGAGGCAAGTAACCATAGATCTCAATCCCATACATGTTCCCTAGGTCCCAGTAATTTTATGGATTTAAATCGTGTCCTGGACCCTCTTTTCACTGAGTATTTGGGGTTCGGTCTGTGCTGTTGCACAGACAGGAACTTGACGTCAAGCCATTGACGCTAAGGTCTCCCATAGGCGTTCAGCGATCGTGCCGTCAAAACTCTTGAACGGCCAGAGGTTGCCGCCAAGTTCTTCAGGATAGAACAGTGAGTTGTTCTTCCTGATAGATGATTATTTTCGATATGTTTTCGCCATGAGGATATAGTGTAAACCTATATGCTATGTAAAATGGATAATGTGGTGTGTGTGTGTGGAATTTCTGCATTTTCTGTGAATGGCATGAATTCTTTTGATTATTGAATACATGTTGGAAAAAGGATGTATTATGCATGTTATCTACTGTCTACCTAATTCCTGAAAATTAATGCCCTAGATTTTTCTATACATGTGTATATGTATCAGTCCATGCCCTGAAAATTTGAGAAATTTTCCATGACTGTGGAATTTACTGAAAATTCTGTTTTGGAAATAGGAGACATGCATAGGAATTGTAAAATCTACAGTAAATTGTGTATTGTGCAATAAATCCGAGGGAAAATTTCTGTGTTGACAAATATGTTAGGTTCAGGACTATGAACTGTTAAACCCGATGTTCATGTTATGTTCCAGGTTAAATCAAATTATGAACGGCATGAGATTTATGTTTATTTCTGTAAATGTAATATGGTTCAGAAAAATATGAAATTTGCGTGTGTGTGATTATAAACCTGAAATGTGTCTGTGGTTTAAAATCTCAGGTTGTTTTGATAACAGTAAGTATCGTTATGGATTTTTATTGAGAGAAAAACGACTATGTGAGCATGTTAATTGTAATTTGATGTGATTCAGTAGATTTCGGTATAGTTATATCTGTATTATGATTATTTGGTAGTTGCAACAGTGAAGTTAAAATTAGTGAATGAGGACTTATGTGTGTGTGAATTTTTGCATGAGTGTGTGTGCTGAGACATGGGAAACAAGTGGTATAAGTGTGTAAAACGGTTAATGTGATAATGATAACCAAATATGCCCATAAGACACTGCCACCTTAGATGCTTGGAGCTGTACTGTAGTGGTGCCCTACGGGAAAGCTCAAAGTGTTACACCTAGGAAAGGGTCTTGATAAGTGTAACCCTGGCAAAGGGTCTTGAAAAATCCTGGAGGTGGACAAGTTCCACTGGTAATGGGGGAAGGGCTTTCCCGGTTTCTGCAGAGACTAAGACTTATCACTGCGCCGGTGATGGTGGTTTGGGCGTGTCTTGGCATTTAAGTGAAAATAACCATAAGTGTGATGTGAAAAGTGACATGTGTTCAATAGACAAGGTATGTGCGAGATATGTGTAAATGTGGCACAGGTTATGTGCAAAAGTGAAGTGATAAGAAGTGTGTGAATGTGAAAGAGGAATTAATGGCAAATGTGTATGAGTATTGTGTGATAGAACAAAGTGAGTGTATGTGAAAGCCAAGGTTCATCATGTGGTTATGTGTAATGAGAAAATAGTATAAGTGTAAATGACAATAGTGTTGATTGATAATTGTTTATTGATGTGTACAAATGTGTATGTGTATGTGTTTATGTATAACTTATTGCTAAAAGTGTGTTACTAGGTACCAAAATGTAAGTATATGCTTTCATATTCATGGAATTTGAATGTTGGATGCACATGTGTGTAGTATCATGTTGTATAGTTAAAAGTGATCCTATGTAAGGGTTTAAAATGAATGTCATAGATTTATAGAAAATCAGCAAGCTAAATGTAAGTAAATTGTTAGGTTGCATGCAAAGTGAGTTAGAAATCATGCTAGCATGAAACTATCTCGCATATGTTTTCCACGACTAGTTATGAAGTTTTACAATGATGTGAGTAAAGTGTGAAGGTATGTAAATGTGTATTGTACTTATGATAATGACGCCATGTTATTAGAAATCTTGTTAGATTATAGTTTTACATGTGTTAGAATAGTTGTTTAATACAATCCCATGTGACCTATTTGGTTATAGCACAAGCATGTATGATTAAATTGCAAAATTCTATTGTGTTAAATTGTTAAAAAGCATGTATGTATTGAATCTTAAGTTACTTGCTGAGTCTATTGCATAGACTCACTCTTGCTAATCATTTCAGGAATTAGCAGTGGAGGAGCTAGCAGGATTGAAGTGGAGTTGGACTAAGTGATTGAAGAGTTGTAGTTGATATTTCATAAGTATGTAATGCTACAATTGGAAATTTGGATTTTGTTCAATGTACTTGGAGTCGGCTATGTAATTGGAACATTTTTATACTTATGTATCTCTGTTGAACTATACAGACTGTGGCATGTGGATTGAAAAGTTGATGGAATGAGATTCATTTAAATTCCGTTGCATTTATTTAATTCTATTTGTGTATATCTCAGCTCATTTATCACTTGTTGGGATATTCTCCCCTGTAGCGGCTTGCTCTCATCCGACGTGGGTTGGTATAACCGTACCGTGGAAGTGGGTCGTTGCATTACACATATCGGTTTTTACACCACTTTACACATGAGCTCATATCTCATTTATTCTTTCACTCCCAACATGACTCTGTCTTTCCTAATCATGCCACTACAGATGATAGAAAATAACATTCAGGAAGCTTCACAATCAGGTGGGTTACACAGAAATTAAATCATTTCACCAAGGCATGCATTAATTACCTATTTTTGCATGGAAAATTCATATTGCATGGTATAGTCGTCCAAATGACCTGAAAATTTAACCACATGCTGATTTCGGGTTAGGACCCCACATGACAATTTCACATTTTTATGATCCAAATGCAATTGCAGAAAATTTAACCATAAATTCCGTATTATTCAAAATTCAATTTATCATGATGTATAACATAACAATTCAGTTTTAACAGATCATACCCTGAACTCAATATACATAATACCACAGGAATTTTCCCGAATTTATTTCATAGTACACAATTTACTGCAGATTTTACAACCCTACACATGTTTTCTAATTCCATTTCAGAAAATTCAAATAAATCAGAGGAACATGGAGAAAATTCCAAAAAATTTAGAGCATGGACTGATTCACCCATTCTTGGTTTAGCAAAATTTAGGGCATCCAATTCCAAATGAATTGCACAAATGGTAACAAATATGGTCTAGGTCTCATCATGCATACATTCTCCAAATAAAACCATTTATGCCAAATCACAGAAATTACAAAGATCTCACCCACATTCAGACATCCATATACATATCATAATAAGTTTACAATATATCCTCATCGAAAACACATCGAAATTAATCAAATATATCAGGAAGAATAGCTCACTGTCTGTCCTGGAGAACATAACGGCGGTCTCTGGCCGTTCCCGGAGTGGACGGCCAGATTGCTGGACGCACACCAGGGATCTCAGCGTCAAGGGCATTGACGCCAAGTTCCTGTCTGTGCAGAAACATAGACCGAACTCTAAAAATCAGAAGAAAGGGGGATCCAAGACACGAGGAAAAAATATGTAAAAATCACAAAACCCTACTAGACATCTACATGGACGATAGGGGTAGGTTACATGCCTTAAAAATCTCCAGAAGGATCAAAGGTGGCGGTGAAGCTCTCCTTGGGCAGTCCCAAGAAGCTCCCAAGAAAGCCTTCCTCTGGGTTTTGAGCAATCTCCACAGCAGATCGAGGTCGGGGATGCCTTCTCGATGTTCCAGCTACCTCCTTGTCGTGGTAGATGGCCAGAACAAGCTTCAGACTGCCGGATTAAGGTTGCAAAGGGGGGTTTTCTCATAGATTTTCTAGGGTTCTTCTTCTCCTTCTTCTCCTCTTGCAAAGAGAGCCAAGAGAGGTTTCTGGTTGCAAAGGGGTCAGATATAGGAGAGAGGCCTCTCCATTCCCGCAGGGTTGATGTGGAACCCTTTCAGACCGTTGGGGACAGCTCCCCATTGGGTGAGCAAGTTGCTCCCAGAAATCCGGCTCTGCAACACATGCAGGCAGAGAAATTAGCGTCCACATCGTTGGACGCTGGACTTAGTGTTGGCATCCATATGGTTTGACGCCTACACAACACAAACGTCCATTGACATTGACGCCAAGATGGCCTTTGGCCAGGAACTATAAAACGGCAGAAACCATGAAATCTTATACCTATATATGTGCCATAGGTATACGTTATCATGTACACACTACCATCATACAATTCATACATTATTTACATAATTATACACATGCATACATAGTATACTAATTAGTACTTACGTAGATATTTACATACGTACATACACAACATGAATATTACATGCAATATGAATAATGCAACAAACTTCGAGGGTCTTACACCTCTGCTCTGTTCGGCTGGGGTTCCTTAAAAACGCACAGCGGTTGGGATCGCGATGTGCACCCCCGTCGCGACCTGATCGCGACCTAGGTGACCGTTGCCTTCCCAAGGCCGACGTAGCTAAGTGTACGGCGCGCGACACGCGGCAGCCTTGCAAACGAAAACCGCCAACCAGCGGCAACGTGAACGCGACCCTCAGAGCGTCACGTTAAGAACGCGACCAAAGCCTCTGGCGCGTGTCACAGGTAAAGAACCTGTGAGGCTTTGGGCCCAACTGCCGGCCCAACAAGCCTCACAACATGCACGGGCACTTGAAACACAAGCTATGGGCTACACATTGGCCACCAAACTCGCTAAACAAGGATGCAAGAAGATCCGAAAAATGCACGACATTACAACAAACATACCTCGGACCCTAAGGCAGCACAACAATAGCAAAAACGAGCGCGGAATAGTCCTGGGGAAAACCACTCACCAAGACAACAACAAACGGTTCTGGGAAACCTCACCAGAACACAGACAACTAAGCGATGCACCTCAACTAGAGGGCAACGCAACAGCAACCAGAAACGAGCACAACACAGTTCTGGGGAAAACTCACTTCCGCCAGAACAACAGAGAAGAACTTAGGAAGCACCTCACCAAGCTCACAGCTGTAGACACCCATTTCTGACCCATAAGTCGAGCAAAATCCCTTGTCGTATCATTGATGCCCCATGTTGGCTCATCATCGTCAATGGCTTTCTCGATCATGCATCATTTCCATTAGTTCATCGCCTGGAGGACTCTTCTGGTCAAATCAATCTCTTTTCACTATAAGCTCTCTGAGTATAAGTCTGATATTCATCCTGAAGGTGTGCGTGGATAATGGAAGCATTACATGCCGAATGCAGAAAAGACCAGAAGCGACAGGCCTAGGTCGCCTTCCTGAAAACGATGTCCCTATGTCGCGTTCATAATTCCACATTTAAATCCTCAGAAAATCGCAAAATGACTTAAGTTACCTTCCATATGAGGAAGGCGACGTATCGAGCAGTCGCATTCAGAAGGCGCACCAAGGCCGTCGCGTTCAGGGCCTTAAACAGGAAACTCAATCGAAGCCAATTGGGACCCATGCTATGATGTAATTGCTTCATTTGGACGTCCAAATCATGTCCAAATCCTCTTAAATTCGGAGCAGACCTTCCTAACATGTCCCTTTCCGAGTTCTAATAGCCCTTGCACAGCCATACTTGCCCAGAGTCGGACTCTTGCCCATTATTCCTCTCAGAACCGAGTTGGGAATAATCACCCATAAGTACATCGTCTCTGTCTTTTTGGACAAGGCCGGATTCTTTGGTTCGTGAGCAAGAGAGCTTATCTTCCACAAAGAGAGTTCTCCCTCCAGACGATCAGGAAGAGCCCTCCAGGGTTGTTTTCCCATCGGCTACACAATTCTTCTTCCCTTCTTCTCTTTATTTCTTTGATTTCATGTATGCATAGCTTCGTTTCCTTCTAGTTTAGCATTAGATCACGACACCACACCACCTATTCTTAACACCCACAGGGTTTAAAAGCCCCAATCTCGTGAGTTCCCCCTAATAGTTCATGTTCATGTGCTTTTCATTGAATAGATCTTCTACACACGAGTTCTAATGGGTGTTTTGTTTATTTGAATCACTTTGGCAGGTGTTTAAAGGTCAGAGCAAGGTGAGGCTCTTGCCCCTCGGCGGCTGAGGAGCAGGAAGACGAAGAACCCAAGTCTCATCCACTGAAGAAGAAGGCGACGACCGATGTGCGCGATCAAGAGGCGCCGTTGCCTACGTCGCGTTCATATCAAAGCATCGTGACGCCCACTCTGTCGCGTTATCAGGTACGCCTTCCTCTTCATATTTCCTTTCAAAGGTAGTCAGCCCTCCATCTGAACATCAAGCGGGCGACTGCGTTGGTGGCGATCACGGTTAGTTCCTAATCCTACATCTTCACAATCAATTTCAAAAGGGGATACAAATCCCGTGATTACACCTTTTGGCGATCACGGTGGGACCACTTGTGCCATCATGCTTGTTCTTCCTTTCCCTAGCGTCCCTATTATCTACAGGTATGTTGTGTGGTTAGTTTTCCCTTTTGGGTTCTCTTCCTTTGAAGTTATCAGTGTTCTGCGGTTCTGGGAGAAGAAAGCGACGATCAACGTCGCGATCCAAGTAGCGACACAAGGCCGTCCCGATAAGGTACGCACTCTGCCCGTACGCCTTTTGCATTATTTAAAGATTTTGTTGAGCCTTTAAAGAAAGCGACAAGGCGTGTGTCGCGTTAAAGGAGGCGACGGGATTCTTGTCGCAATCAGGTCAGTACCTTATTTTTTGAGTCTCCTTGCAAATTTGGGTTTACTTTTACATACTCCATCCATAGTCCATCACATCATGCTTATTCCATGCTCTGAGAGATTGTTGAGTCTTGTATGTTATAGGATTGTGTGATTTTCCGTGCATAATTATGATTTACTTGCTCTCTGTCCACTGCGAGAAGGAAAGCGACAGTCACAGCGTCGCGACCTTGGTCGCGACATAGTCCCTGTCGCCTTCTTCCTCTGAGAGCAATTAGCCCTAATTCTTGTTGTTTAGTACTAGGTTAGAATCTTGCATGCACTCCGGTGCACATAGGATTTGCATACATCTTTCCATATTCGTAGTGTAAGTTTCCTCCTCAGTGACGCTCGCTCTCTCGGCCACATACTCCTTGTGTCCGACTAGAGCACTCGCTCGAGGGCCTCCGTAAGTCCCCGCTGACCGTGGATTCCCACACGGTCGCCGGGTGGTTGTACCCGCGCCACCTAGGATCGAGTCTAAAGTTCATTGGTAAGGTTGAGAGAACCCTAGTCATACCCGAAGTTGGAAGCCTTCTCCCATTTAGGAAACCCTTCCTCACTTGGAGAGAACTTGCTAAAAGTCAAATCACTAAAAGGCAAATTCGAATCAATTAAAAGTAACCATCATCATTGCTAACTGGTTGCTTTGGGTGAGACGTTTTCTCTTTCTTTTGTCTGCATAGGATCGCTTGTTTAGGAAATAAGAGTCTGTCTAGGTTAGGTTGCCTCTCTCAAGACTGGAAAGGCTCTCCCCATCTCTCTCCACCACTTTCCAAACATGGAGTCTTTCTGAACCCGATCTACAATAGTGAGAATCCAGACGCTGCCCTCCATAATTCCTAGGATTACGAAGATCCCTACCCCATGATCTCTTTGACGAGGTGGCCCGGCCTTGGATCCCTACCGTCCATACCTCTGAGGTCGCCGTCATGACGAGGCAGCCCGTCTCGGAACACCCACCCTCCTAGTCGGATGATCAAGCCGCTCAGCTCTTGCACCTAATTCCTCAGCTTGATCAGTCCCAAATCCAGACCCCCATGACGGCCCTCAAAGGAAAGGCCGCTTCCTCACCCTCACCCAGAGCGGCGCGTCACACGCCGCGGCAGCTACATCCGGCCCCCACGTCACCATGGGACGAGCCGACAACACCCCCATCCGACCGCGGACCATCCTGTTTACGCCATTTGAGTCTGAGCACTATATTCCCCGTGAGTCGAGGCCGCGGTCTCCACCATACCAGCCATGTTACTCCCCTCATCGTCCTAAGCCACGCGCCAGGCCTACCTCTCGTGCCTCATCCATATACGCTTAGCCATCCGCCGCACCAACATGATGTCCGAGTGGGCGTCCATCAAGAAGGAGCTCAAGAGCTCCGTAAGCAAGTCGACCCTAGGCAGCACCACGACGTGCATATGCCAAATTTCAATGGCCTATGGGTCCCCTCTCCATCCGAGCTGCCGAAGTACCGCAAGTACAACGGCTCAGGCAATCCTTACACTCATATCAAGGCTTCATCTATGAGTCCGCTCCCTACCAGCATGACCGCCGTCTCATGGCATATCTCTTCCGCCGGTCGCTGGACGGGCATGCTCTTGATGGTTCTACTCCTGCTACCTGAGGACGCTGAGGACTTCGCTGTCGTGAAGGCCAAGTTCCTCGAACAATTCCAAGACAGGGTCGGACCTAAATATTCCCTCACGGACCTCATAGCTGAGAAAATGAAGCCGGATGAGGATTTCTCAGCGTACGCCGATAGGTGGAGGCAAATGGCCACCAGAGTTCCGGGGTACCTTCCAGAGGGGGAGAAGGTGAAGATCATCATCGCCAACGCCACACCTGCCTACCGCAACATTTTGGCGATGAACTACATCTCCAATATGCATCAGCTCTACAGCCGGGCCCGGTTCATCCAGACCCAGCTCAAAGATTCTCCCATCCATTCCATGTTTGAACCCCAGAAGTCTCGTTTCCAAAGGAAGCCTCAGGGGCCTGTCACCGAAGGCGTCCAAGTGAACGAGCAAGTAAGTGCGTTCAACCCTACCGGCCAGAGCCAAAACCGCCAATACAATGCCCAGGGTCAGAACCCTACCAGTCCGTCACAAGGGCAGCAGCAGCGCCAGTACAACCAAGTACCACCTCCTGATGGCTCTCAACAAAGGCGTCCCATGGGCCCTAGGAGAGCTCACACCCACCATTGCCGGAGACACTCTCCGACATATTCTTGGCCTTGCTCTCCACAGACGCCATTAGGCTCCCTCCTGAGAGGCCTCTAAACCAAGTGTGGATCAAACCCGATACTGTGTCTTCCACAGGCAGCCTGGTCATACCATCGATCAGTGCTTCACATTCAAGGACTTGGTGTATGACTTGCATGAGCAGAAAAGGATAGATTGGACAGCCCTCCGGCAGGTGATCGGAGACATCAAAGAAAGGCAGAGACAACAACAGCAGCAAAGGCAGCAGCGCCAACCACCCCCTCCACAACAACAATAACAGCAACATCAGCAGCCACTGCAGGACCTCGGGATCGTCCACAACCCCTTACCTAACCATCCACCAGCTCCGAACCCACACCACAACAACCTACCCAGGTAAACCCATCGTCCACCACCCTCCTCCACAAGCAAACTGGACGTACGATGATGAGCTGGACGTTCAGCAGATGATGGCCATTAACCAATATCCTATCCAGTCCCAAAAAAACACAGCCTACGCGCTCCCCAATCAGTCCCTCCTATAGTTTCCATGGCCAACGCCGTCATACTGCCCGCCAGTTCAGCATATGCGCCAGTCGCTAGTCCACCCATCATCTTACCTTTCTCCACCTGTCTCCATCCCTCTACCCCCTATCATATCCACTCTCACCCATCATCCTACCACCACCTGGGCCGGACCAACCCTCCGCCGCCACATTATCCTCCGTAGACAGCCACCTACCAACCCGACCACCCTACGGAGCGGGCGAGTCTTTCGCCGCCCGTACCCACCTATCTCCACCACCACCACTTCCACAAACCCCAGCAGGTCCTGCAGCCGCCACAGCAACAGCAGCTCAGCAATAAGCACAAGATGAGGGGTTGATGAGCCACTGCCTGGAACCCACTATGACATCCTCAAGCACCTGGACCACGTGCCAGCCAAGATCTCCATCTAGACACGTGCCAGCCAACAAACCCATCATCTCAGTGCTAGACATCAACTACCCTGAAGCTACATGTTCCAGTCCCAGCGAGAGGTCAACCTAGCCCGGGTCAATGCGGTCAAGAGAAAGAGCCACTAAGCACAAAGGGGTGGCAAATTATGATGAAGTTGGGGTATGAAGAAGGGCAAGGGCCTAGGGGCGAGCTACAGGGTATAGTCAAACCCATCCCTGACATCGTCACGAAAAGCCGATGGGGCTTAGGGTACAGGGAGAAATCCAAACCATGGTCATCCAGCACATCCACTCTTAAGGCCGACCGAGAGCCACTCACCTGGACACTTTGGTGTCATTTTATCAGGGGGCCTACCCAACCTGGATACAACACCGTGGTAGTCGAGGCAAAACTCTCACAGCACGAGGTGCATGGCCGAACTTCTCTCGGCACATGGCCCCGTTGCTGACCTATAGAGCCCTAGAAGCCCTCCGTCCGACCAGGAGGAGAAAGACAGGAGACCCAGAGGCTGAGTGGTATAGATGGTTCGACATAGAAGACATCACCATCGCCTTCAGCCGACTATTCTGGAGGAGGAGAGAACCTGGCCTCCAGCTGCGGAAGAATTGCTAGATCCACCCGTTGCTATCACATCCAAAAGGCAGCTCATGAGCGATGCCTCAGACGTAGGAGAGCCAGACATCCCCTACGAGGAGGGAAAGACCGTTGACGAGCTCTGGAAAGGCACCTGCCTAGCCATACACCCATCCCTCCTGGATTCCCTCCTTCCAGTCTGGTCCATCCTCTCCTCCTTTGCTAATCCAGCTGACTCCTCAGCTCCTCATGGCGGCGCACAGCCTCCTTACACCCGAGCTCCCACCGGATGTCCTCTCCGCTCTTCAAGCTGATCCAGGTGACCACGAGGTCACCCTCTCCTGTTGCATGCTCTCCTCCGATCCCAAAAAAAAAATGTCCACTTTCAAATGCACATTGAGGTCTAGGAGCCGGCATACATCCTGCACTCTGCTGATCAGGGGCACCCCTCGACTGAGGGTCCCCCTCCTGCTCCTTCATTAGGAGCCATTCTCTTCGAGGACACATGTCCTCCCCCAGTCTTGTAGAGTCATCTAGTTTAGGAGAGTCTAGGGTAGGTGAGTCTAGCGTTAAGATAGATAGGCCTAGGATAGAGAGTCAGGTTAGCCCGCCATCCGCCAATCACAACACGTCCTAGGAAGCAGCGGGGAAAGCTATTCCCCGGAGATATCTTCAAGAGCTAGCTCGGTGGTGTCAAGCGCTGCTATTGATAGAGGAGTTCACGAAAGAAGCGCTGGTGTTCGAAGAAGTGTTGAGCAGGATGGGGTGTTCATAGACGACGGGTTTGGTGTCTACGAAATAATGAATGATGAGGACCCAGTCGATGAAGAGGATAGCGAAGTAGATGACGCTGCCGAAAAATATGCCAGTGGAGTAAGAAGGTTCGATGAGCCTACAACGGCAGTGGATGAATCTACTAAGGAAGTCAACCTGGAACAGAAGAGATCCCAGGATTGTGATTATCTCAGCAAATCTCCCTCCTGATGAAGAAGAGGAACTGGTGCAAATCCTGAGGGAGTACAGGATACATTCGCCTGGTCTTACGAGGACATGCCCGGTCTAGACCCCTCACTAGTGGAGCATCGACTGGTACTGAAAGAAGGGGCAAAGGCAATCAAGCAGAAACTCAGAAGGTTCCATCCGCTCACAGCCCTGAAGATGAAAGACGAAGTTGATAAACTGCATAAGGCTAGATTCATCAGGGTAGTGCTTTATCCGAACTGGGTGGCCAATATAGTCCCTGTCATGAAGAAAGATGGCAAAGTCAGAATCTGCATCGACTTCAGGGATTTGAATAAGGCATGTCCAAAAGACGACTTCCGCTTCCTCATCTTGATGTGCTAATCGACAATACTGTCGGGTATGAGACCCTCTCATTCATGGATGGGTATTCAAGATATAACCAAATCCGTCTATCTCCTGAAGATCAAGAGAAAACATCCTTCACCACGCCCTGGAGAACGTACTGCTATGTAGTCATGCCGTTTGGGTTAAAGAATGCCGGCGCTACTTATCAGAGGGCAATGATGGCCATCTTCCACGATATGATGCACGTTTATGTAGAGGTATACGTGGATGACATCTTGGTGAAGTCAAGAACCAGGAGAGAGCACCTCGACCCAATCCTAGCCAAGGTGTTGCAGAGGTCTAGAGAGTATCAGCTGAGAATCCGAAAAAAATGCGTGTTCGGGGTCATCAGGAAAGCTGTTAGGTTTCATAGTCAGTAAGCGGGGCATTGAGATCGATCTAACAAGGCTAAGGCAATAGCAGAGATGCCGCCTCCAAAGAACATCTCGCAATTAAGAGGGCTAATCGGGAGTTTGCATTTATTAGAAGATTTATCTCCCAACATTCACAAAGATGTCGCCCATTTTATGATCTCTTGAAAGGAGGGGCAAAATTCGATGAATGACAATGCCAAGCAGCCTTCAATGAGCTGAAAAGTTATCTCATGAATCCCCAGTCTTACAGCCTCCTGTACGGAAAGCCGCTAATCCTATCTCTCTCAGTCATTGGACTCCCTAGGAGCTGTCCTGGCACAACATGACGAATCTGGGAAAGAAAGGGCAGCATACTACCTCTCTAGGCTCTTCAACCCCGCTGAATCCAAGCTCACCACCGTGGACAAAACTTGTGCCGCACTCATGTGGGTAGTCTCAAAAACTCAAGCACTACTTCTTGGCCCAGAGTCAAGCTGATCTCAAGGATGGATCCACTCCGTTATCTCTTGAAAAGCCCATCCTTTCTGATCGGCTGGCACGCTGGCAGAGTTCCTCTCCCAGTTTGACATATCCTTTGTGGTCCAAAAGGCCGTCAAGGGGTATGCCATCGCCGAGCATAGCCCATCTACCACTCCCTCACAGTGACTCCCTCCGAGAGGAATTCCCGATGAGGAACTCTCAGTCATAATCAAAGATTCCTTCTGGTCCCTTCATTTCGATGGTACGTCAACACTCAGGGACGGGGCATTGGAGGCGTGCTACTTACCCCGGAAGGTATCACCATCCCTTTGCGTATCAACTCACCTTCCCCGCTACCAACAACATGTCAGAGTATGAGGCTCTCCTTGCTGGTCTCAAGCATGCTTATCTGCTGGGGCATCGCACCTCAGAATTATAGGAGACTCTCAGCTCGTCCTGCGGCAGGTGCTCTCAACTTACCGCACTCGTGACCCGAAGCTCAAGCCATATCAAGACCTGGTCACGCTGTTGGCAAGACAGTTCTGTAAGGTCATCTACATCCACACTCCTCGTTCCCAAAAATCTTGGCCGACGCTCTGGCGTCGCTAGCCTCATCCCTATCCTTCCCTCTGAGTCGCCGGACTGAGACAATCATCGTCCAGCGTCTCGATGTCCCATCTACCCAGGACCCTTGTTTAGCGACCTTAGGGCAACCTTAGAAGAGAGGCTAGGAAAAGAGGAGTGCAACAAGTCATGATAACTGAGCTCGAGGAGATTCTGAATGAAGAGGAACTGCCATGGTACTTTGAGATAGAGCAGTACTGCAGGGATGGAACATATCCTGAAGGGGCAAGTGCAGAAGACCGTAGGGCCATCAGGATAGCTACCTTAAGGTACACAGTTGTCGAAGAAGTTCTGTACAGGCGATCCCTTAATGGAGTCCTTTTAAGGTGCCTTACCGATGATGAAGCTTGGAAAGTGGTGGAAGGGCCCATGCTAGTGAATGCGGAGGGCACGTCAACAGTCAGATGCTAGCAAAGAAGATCATTAGGCAGGGCTATTACTGGCCAACCCTAGAGGAAGACTGTACCATCTACGTCTGTAGGTGTGTCAAGTGTCAACTCCATGCCCCATCCTCCTCACTACACCCACTCTCCACACCATGGCCATTCTCCATGTGGGCTTTCGACATTGTCGGCCCTCTTGGTGACTCTAATGCTCAAACCAAACAAAAGTTTATCCTAACTACGACTGAGTATTACACCAAGTGGGCAGAAGCTGAAGCCTTCACAGAAATCAAAGCATCCACGGTGTGCCGCTTCATCATGAGAAACATCATCTCGCGGTTCGGAGTGCCAAGCAGCATCGTCACGGACAATGGGCCGCAATTCATCGCACAAGATCTCCAGGACCTCTGTAAGAAATACAACATCACGCTGCATCATTCATCAACGTATTACCCACAAGGCAATGGCCAAGATGAAGCAACAAACAAAACCCTTCTTAAAATCCTAAAGAAACCTGTGAGTCACATAAATTCGCCGACTGGCCAGAAAAGCTAATAGAGGCTCTATGGGCCTACCGCACCTCCGTCCGCACTCCCACGGGACAAACCCCGTACGCTCTCACCTACGGGATGGAGGCAGTAGTTCCATATGAGATCCTAATTCCTTCACTAAGAGTCCAACTAGACAAGGAACTTAATCTTGATGAACGTCGAGAGGCGTTACTAGTCCAATTGGAACTTTTAGATGAAAGGCGGCTTATGGCAGCCGACCATGTGCTTTCCTACCAAAGGCGAATCTCAAGGTCTTTTCAAAAAAAGGTAATTGAACGAAAATTCCAAGAGGGTGATATGGTCTTGAAACGCATCTTTATCAAACCCGGAGGTCCTAGGTCCAAACTGTAACCCAACTGGGAGGGTCCGTACGTTGTGAGGGAGGTCTACCCTGGAAATGCATATCGCTTAATCAATGCTGAGGGCGTCGAATTATCACATCCGTGGAACGGGTTGTACCTTAAACGTTTCTATCCTTAGGCCTATAGGTGTGAGGCCACAACACCTGGATCGGGGAGTAGCCCCATGTTGGGAGTCTAAGATACCTCTCTAATCGCCAAGGGCTGCTCTAAGTTAGGATTAACACACACGCACACGGCAAACCCGGATAAGACTACACTCAGTAGATGCTGCGATTATGCGGGCTCTACTCTAGCGATGCATCGGTCATTCTCTCCTAATCGGTCGAAGTGTAGGGGCAAAAGGGTCGTAAGGGTGAGGTCGTCAACCTACAGCATACCCCGACGAGAGGAAGTCTCAAACAGGGACGGTCAAAATAAAAAAAGGGCAAAGAAGCAAAGAAACGAAAAGAAAAGAAAATCCATAATACAATAGGGGCATGGCAAAGAGTGGCAAAGTCCCCGCGGGACACTAATGAGCCCGTCGTACGCATGCCCCAAAGCAAGGCAAGTCCATAGCAAAGACCATAAAGTCCCTCCACAACAGACCCAATCTCCGAATGGTATGCTGGGAAGTAGCCGAACCCAACATCCCTATACCCACACAAGACTTTCCTTAAATAATCTTCCGTTTCTCCCTATAAGGCTGAGTCACCTCTTGGGTGGGGCTTAATTAGTCGCAGCATCAACCAAGGGTAGGTTTCCGAGGCATTGTCACCCCTTACGCACGTCCTAACTTAGAAAGCCCTGTGGCGAGAACCGGAGGTGATCAAGATTCCTAACCAGCGGCGGCTCGAATCAGTTTAAGTGTTGTGGCCCGAAGATGCGAGTACCTTCCGTCTCGCGTGTCTTTTTTTAGGAAGGGCTAACGCCGGCTTAGGCGCTAACAAAAAACTCAAAAAAATCAGATATTTCAAGACAAAAAAAATCAGATATTCACAAAAAACCCAAAAAAATCAGATATTCACAAAAAACTCCAAAAATCAGATATTCCAAAACTCCAAAAAATCAGATATTTCAAAACCAAAAAAAAAAAATCAAATATTCCTCAAAACTCAAAAAAATCAGATATTTCCAAAACCCCCAAAAAAATCAAATATTCCCCAAAACTCCAAAAAAATCAAATATTCCTCAAAACTAAAAAAAAATCAAATATTTCTGAAACCCTAAAAAATCAAACATTTAAATGATGTTTTCAAAATTCCAAGCCGTTTGCATACATACATTTCATTTGATTATTCGCATCTTTTGCCTATTTAATAAGGCTTAGCCCCTTGACGAATTATCAAGGTCGCTCACTCGTCGCATTTTAAGGCAAGGGGCTAAGCCTAAGAACAGATCTGACTTGTTTCATGGTTGTCTAAGTGTGCAGGACGGAAAAGAAAGCGGCACTCATCTCTCACTCGTCGCTCTCACTCAGTCGCAAGCCATAAAAAAACACAAAAGGTTTCATTCCATTCATATCATGTACACCATCATGACAAAAAAGGAAAGGAGCAAAAGGTACAAACCCTCAACCACTCTCCCCCGTACCCTCAGGCGGGCGGGGAGATGGAGGGGCCATCACTCTCGGTCCGGTCTCATTCCCCTCTGGTGCTCTCCCGCGCCGTCGTCGCTCCTCCTCCTCGTTCCTCCGCCGTCCGGAGGAACCCGTCAGGTAATGCCCAGCGGACCCGCTCGGGATACCGCTCCTGCTGGTCACTGACCGGCTGCGCCCGACCAAGGCCAGGGCCCTCTCCAGACCCCTCATCTCGGATCGCAGCATGTCACTGCGATGCCTCTCCTCCCCCAGCTGGGTGCGGAGGTCCCCAGCCTCGGCGCGCAGTCGTGCCGCCTCCTCGCCTCCTGGCGCCAGCGCGTCGCCTCCGTGCCTCCTGCTGCCAGCGGGCCGCCGCCTCTGCCTCCTGGCACCACCGTGCCACCTCCGCTGCCTCGGGGCGTAGGCGTAGCTCCGCCATCTCCGCCTCCAGCGTGGTCGTCCGCGCCAGGGTGGTCCTCAGCTCCTGCTCCTGCAATATCAGAAAAATCTTGTCAGAAATCACAAAAGAAGCAAAAGCCTAGGGGCATCTAATAAATAACTTACCTGCTCCCGCAGCTGGGCGAGGGCGTCCTCCGCTCGGGCCGCCGCTGACGCTAGCTGGCCCTCCAAGACGGAGCGGCCGGGATCCTCTCGGGAGGAGGAAGCACCTCCCACCATCTGCTGCCCTGGTCCAACTCTGCCCGCTGCAAAAGAAACATCAAGGGTCATCAACCACAATAGAAACAGAAGGGTAAGGTGCAGGTACTTACCAGCTGATCCACCACCGCCTGGAGGTCGTCTCGCTGCTGGATAGTGGAATGGAGGATGCCCTCGAGCGAGGAGATCCGTCCCTCGGGGTCAAGCTGCAAACACAGGCCAAGTCAGTCACATAATCACCTAAGAACTCAAGCAGACTGAAAGCAGTAAGGACTCACCGGTCGTCGGGACCCTTGTACACCTGGGCCCCGTACTTCCGGGCATAGGCCCGGAAGTAGTCCTCGTCGCTGGTGGCCTCGGAGACCACCTCCTTCCCTCGCCGCTCCCAGTCGTCCAGCTGCTCTCGGACCCGGACTGTCCAGTCCGTGACCTGCTGGATTCCCGGAAGCTGCAACCGGGCCTCTCCCATGACCTCTGTCGGGTCAGGAACTCCACCACCGCCTGGTGGAGTCCCATGTCCGCGCCACTAGCCGGTGGTGGAGCGGGACCACTGTGTTAAAATAGTAAAGCCAAATGTCCCTACCGAAGTAGGGACGGCCCCGCTCCACCCACAGCTGGGTGGCGTCGTCCTCCCCGACGTAGGGAGTCCACTGTACCTGCACACCACAAGTAAAGACCCGTCAGTCAATGTCAAATAAGCAAAGTAAAGGAAAAGGTTAAGGCTAGAAGTACTTACATGTCCGAAGGGACAGTGTCCAACGCGTCATGGATGAGCGTCACCTGTCGCCGCAGGGACCGCTCGTCGCGGAAAAATCGCCAGCGCTGCAGGAGAGGTACAGCGCCGCGTCGCCTCGCCACCCGCGACCCAGGGAGGGGAGGTGGTAGTACGCCCACACCTGCAAAAGTAATACAAGTCAGTACCACAGTTAATTAAGACAAGCAGAAAAAAGCAAGTAAAGGGTAAGGGTGAGGAGCATACCTGTAGCAGTGGGAAGAACCCTACGACACTGTCTCCTGCTGGAGGTGCCCAGATGTCAAAGAGGTGGGCCAGGAGGGCTGCACCCCCGCGTAGTTGCCCACGCTGGACAGATCCTCCAGCAGGGGCAAGAACCGGCAGCCAACTGGGTCCCCTCTGGTCCCCAGTATCATCTTCCCGATCACGAGGGTCAGGAACCGCCGTAAGTCTCTGTCAGCTGCCTCTCCCTCCTCCTCCGCCATCGCCGCTCTGGCGTCATCTGTCATCCGCTCCATGTGCTCGCCTGTCCCTCCCCCGTCTGGCGGCGTGCACTCACCACCCCTAGGCTCGCCTGCAGCACCGTCCGCTGCACTAGCGAGGACCTCTCCCCCCTCACCTCCAGTCCAAGTAGCCTCTCCACGGCTCCTGGTAGCTGATATAGGTGGTCCCAGTCACCGCCTGGCCGTCCACTCGTAGGCCGGTGATCCGTACCACGTCCTCTAACGTGGGGACCATGTGCCCCCACGGAAAGAGGAACGCGTGGCACTCGGGTCCCACCTCTCCTTCAGCGCCTGGATGAGTGTGCCACGTCTGGTGCCAGCTCCTCCAATCGCAAGAAACGCCGAAACCCATGCCCTCCAGTCGGCGTACCTGGAAGTCCGGTAACCGTCATAAATTGCCGGATCACTGCCCACCCGAGCCGGGACCGCAACTCACTCTGCAAAGCAAACACCAAAGGTCAGAAGTCGGAAGGAAAGAGAGCAAATCACTCTCTGTTCTGATAAAGACGACAGGGGGTCTGTCGCCTTCTTAAGGCGACAAAACCCCGTCGCTTTCTGGTTTTCATTCGACAGGTACCCTGTCGCCTCAATAAGGCGACATGGGGGGTGTCGCCTTTGCTGGTAATACGACAGGGGGTCTGTCGCATTACCAGGGCCGAACCGAGATGGAAATTTTCTCTGTTTTTCGGCCGTTCCCTGGGCAAATCACCCTACAAATGGGTGCTCCGCACCCCCCCACTCCCATTCAAGCTTAGAGTTCGGGGAGACCTACCTTTTGGGCCCGACCGGCTCGTCCTCATCTCCCGTCGCCAGTATGGGATCCTCCTCCATTGGCACGACGGAGGGGCTTCCGGGGCCGCCGTCGACGTCCCCTCACCCAGTTGGCGTCGCCGGATCGATTCTTGCACCGCCGGCCACCACCATCGCCGCCTTGGCCCTCTCGGTGCTCCTCCTCCATCGCCGGTTGTCAAAGGAGAGGAAGAAGGAAGGAGAAGAGAAAAGAGAGGGAGAAGAAAAGGGGGGGGGGGGCTTGACGGAGAGAGAAGGTTGAAGGAAAGAGGCCGGAAGGAGAAAGGAAATCACCGGATAGAAAGGAAGAGAAAGGAGGGAAGAGGAGAGAAGGGCGCTCGGCCCGAATTCAAACTGCCCCGGGACCTGTGAACGCGACAGGATCTGTGTCGCCTTCTCGCCGGTAGCGACATTGCCTATGTCGCCTTCACTTTTATGGTAGCGACCGTTGACTGGTCGCCTTCTTGATTGCGACATAGCCAATGTCGCCTTCTTAAACCAGTGCACAAAAAAACCCATAAAAATCAATGCTCATTGCAATAAACCAATGCTTACATCAATAACATGTCTCACTCCCCTTACATCAAGCATCAATCTCACCACACTAAGTCCCATCAAAACATCAAAAGCGCAATCAAGTCTATCTTTCTAGCTCACGGTCCCCTCAGTGGCCGAATCTTCTCATGCTCCAAGAGGTACGCCTGGTGCGTTTCCCGGTCCTCGTCAAGTCTCGCGGGAGTGCATGGGTAGCGCACGCCCTCCACAAGGCCAGCGCACTCCGCACGGCCTGCTCGTCCTCCGGGTTCCCCAAGCGTCGCTTCTTCACGGGAGGCAAGTGTGATAGCGGAAGTACTCTCGTCCTTGGCTTCCCGATCTGTAGGTAGCACTGCTGCGGGTTGTAGAGCACGGTCGCCATATTCCCTATCAATTGCAAGTCCAAGCCGCGTCCGAGTGGTAGCCGGATCTCCGCTCCACGAAGTGCCGCTATGCCCAAGCAAAGTGTTCCACTGGTAGGGTGCTGAAGCAAAGGCGCCATGCACTCCTTGTCTTCTTGTCCGCCGTCCTGCATAAAACCTTGTCGGAGAATTTGGCCGCCCCGCCAATAAAGTTCAACGGATGGCACCCGAAGATCCGACTTTCGGTGGTGGGGTTGTCTACCGGTTTGAATTTTATCCTCACACCCAACCAACACTCTAGAAGGATCATATAGCCATAAAGGAAACCCCCGTGGAAGCCGAGGTAAGGCCCGAGTAAAGGTACTCCAAGACGGCGTGAGAGAGTGAAAGTCCTCGCCATACCCCACTAATCGCACTAAGGCTAGCATAGTCTATGAGGTGATCCCCATACGGGAAGAGCACCACCCCGCATAAGCATATGGCCACAGCCTTGGCTATCTCCCGTTGGTCTACGCTCTTGTCCTTGCACTTGGATATGACCCACTTAGACAATGGCATTAGATGTATGAATTGTGGGCTAACCATGGTGTAAACATCCCCGGATCGGTCATGAACTCCCTAGAATAAACTTCGGGTTAATGGGCTCAACCGTGTAGCTTATGTTTTGCTCGTCCCCGGGTTTGGTCTTGGGAAGAGCAAGGAAGGCCTCGACCTCCTCTAGAAGGACGGTCGCCTCAAATTGGGGAAAATAAAAGTATGGGTTTGTGGGTGCCATAATTCTATCAAGGCCGTGATACTATGCCAATCAAAGGAAATTTTGTGGTAATTGTGAGCCGCTATCAAAACCCCACCCAAACCCCACTCTCTTAGGAACCTAATGACATACATGGGTAGAGATTTGATCATCGGGGCAATCCAAGTGAGCTTAGAGTAGCGGCGAGAGCCGGGGAAGAGCTGGGGAAGAAAGGAAAAGAGAGAAAAGAGGAAGAACAAGAACACAAAATTAATGAAGAAATTCGGAGCATAAAATCATGAAAATTGAAAACACCAACCAACTTACCTCTCTCACTTCCTCGCTCCGGCTCAAGTGGTTGGGAACATCCGTAATCCTCATGAGAGCTTCAAAGGCCGCCCGAGCACACTTCGGACCTTCGTAGACCGCCTCCCAACCCATGGGATCAAGAGGAGCTCTTTTCATGGCCATGGTAGCTTGCAAAGCTTGAAGAAAAGAAGAGAGAGGTGATAGCTCCGAATTTGGCCTCTCACTCCCCTTATTTATAAAGCCTTAATACTCCTAATCCTGCTAGGAAAGGGTAGGGGAGACCCATTAAGAGTAGGAGTTTGAGTAGGGAACACTTAGAGTCCAAATGGGAGTCAAACCCAAGTCCTATGCTGAAAGCTTTTGAGCTCGGGCTGAGAAACTTGTGAAAGCGACATATCGACCCGTCGCCTTCATGATGGTGACAGGTCTCGCGTCGCCTTCTTCAGTCAAGTGTCGCGACATGCCCTATGTCGCCTTCTGACCAGTCTATGCTGTCTTGCTTATTCCCCTGTGACTGTTCAGGATATTTGCACATATGTTTTGATCTTATTGCTTTGATTATTGAAAATCCATAAAAATCAGAAAATGCAGGAAAATCCATAAAAATTCAGAAAATTCAGAAAATCAAGAGACGTCCGTCAGGTAAGTCAGGTAAGTATCTCTAACCCTAATCCCTCCACATTACTATATGATATCTACACTATTATATTGGCTCAAGGACCGGCTGGTTCTCAGTGTGTTCCAGGATCTGAGTTCCCCTTCATCAAAAACAAGGATGATCTAAGTGCACGTTGCTAATCGCTGGATAGGCCGTTGGGTGATATGACTCGGGACGATGGATTCTATCGCACGTCGGGGATGCGAAGTGTCTTGACCCTTGCTCATATTGTCTAGCAATATTATCCTTGAATACTTGTTATTTTCTCTCTTTCCTTGCATTCGCTTTTATGATTTCCTTTTTTTAGCCCATCATGCATCATGTAGGAATTTTGAGCTTCACGAATCACGATTTGTCAAAGTCAGCTTCTCAATGATGTCCCAACCCAGATCCTCATTTTAGACAAGGATTCCACTCCAAATTTGAAAGTTTTCCTCGAGCTAGTGCTCGGTCCGGTCTGTCAGTGTGGTTCCTATGCAGGATTCTTCTCACCCCCATTCATTATAACAGTCATCCCTTTATCCCCAATCCGCTCATTAGTCGTGACCCGCTCGAAGGCCAGAGTCGAATCGACCCGCCGGGCAGCACCTGTCCCCTAATGAACGAAACCTGCACGCTAAAGATAGCCAGGGTACCTCTTGAATCAGAAGGTTGATCATTCTTTTCTTCGATTTTTATTCATCCCAAATAGGAACCATCCTCGCACTCTGTTCCCAGCCATGATCAAGGTCAGCCGGATAATTCTCGCTGCTTATTCATTCAGAATGGGTGTCTCTTTACCTTGATGCCCGCTTTTCAGCTCATTCCGCTTCATTCCGCTACATCGCCGTTTCACGCCACTTTCGCTCCATCACCGCTCCACTCCCTTGCAAAGCAGGCATCAAGGAGGGGCAATCTGTAGACACCCATTTCTGACCCATAAGTCGAGCAAAATCCCTTGTCATATCATTGATGCCCCACGTTGGCTCATCATCGTCAAGCTGGCTTTCTCCGATCATGACATCATTTCCATTAGTTCATCGCCCTGGAGGACTCTTCCTGGTCAAATCAATCTCTTTCACTATAAGCTCTCTGAGTATAAGTCCGATATTTCATCCTAAAGGCTGTGCGTGGCTAATTGGACGCATTACATGCCAAAATGCAGAAAAGACCAGAAGGCGACAGGCCCTAGGTCGCCTTCCTGAAAACGACAGCCCCTATGTCGCGTTCATAATTCCAAATTTTAAATCCTCAGAAAATCACAAAATGACTTAAGTTACCTTCCATATGAGGAAGGCGACGTATCGAGCAGTCGCATTCAAAAGGCGACACCAAGGCCGTCGCGTTCAGGGCCTTAAACAGGAAACTAAATCCGAAGCCAATTTGGACCCATGCTATTGATGGTAATTGCTTCATTTGGACGTCCAAATCACGTTCAAATCCTCTCAAATTCGGAGCAGACCTTCTTAACATGTCCCTTTCCGAGTTCCAATAGCCCTTGCACAACCATACTTGCCCAGAGTCGGACTCTTGCCCATTATTCCTCTCAGACCCGAGTTGGGAATAATCACCCATAAGTACCTCGTCTCTGCATCTTTTTAGGCAAGGCCAGATTCTGTGGTTCGCTGAGCAAGAGAGCTTCATCTTCCACGAGAGAGTTCTCCCTCCAGACGATCAGCAAGAGCCCTCCAGGGTGTTTTCCCATCGGCTACACAATTCTTCTTCCCTTCTTCTCTTTATTTCTTTGATTTCATGCATGCATAGCTTCGTTTCTTTCTAGTTTAGCATTAGATCACGACACACACACCTATTATTAACACCCACAGGGGTTAAAAGCCCCAATCTGTGAGTTCCCCCCATAATAGTTCATGTTCATGTGCTTTTCATTGAATAGATCTTCTACACACGAGTTTTAATGGGTGTTTGTTTTTTGAATCACTTTGGCAGGTGTTTAAAGGTCAGAGCAAGGTGAGGCTCTTGCCCCTCGGCTGGCTGAGGAGTAGGAAGACGAAGAACCCAAGTCTCCATCCACTGAAGAAGAAGGCGACGACCGCTGTGTCGCGATCAAGAAGGCGTCGTTGCCTACGTCGTGTTCATATCAAAGCATCGCGACGCCCACTCTGTCGCATTATCAGGTATGCCTTCCTCTTCATATTTCCTTTCCAAGGTAGTCAGACCTCCATCTGAACATCAAGAGGCGACTGCGTTGGTGGCGATCACGGTCAGTTCCTAATCCCTACTTCTTCACAATCAATTTCAAAAGGGGATACAAATCCCATGATTACAACAGCCAATCAGCACTAGGCCGTCAACAACCATAGACAACTATCCCAGTGCTCAACCAGCGATGAGCAACAATGCCGACCGAGTAGAGCACAGAACACATAGTGCACAGAAAGAGACACACACACAACCAACACAGCCACACCTCAACATCAGGGGAATAGGCAACAAGGTAGGGACACTTCAACTGGTTCCACAGACACAACTCTGCACCAGTGAAGGCCACACCCACACGCAGGCTCTCTCAGCCTTCGCGACACACACGCACCCAAATACGATGAAAATTACCAAGAGCACCACTCTTAGACTTGCCTGCAACCGTCCTCCATACGGAGAAGACCACTGCTAATGAGTCCACCGCCAACCGCGCCACCACGGCACAAACACACCGAGCGACCATGCTCGCCACGCATGCGACATAGCAATAGCTGCAACCCTCATGCAGCACACACATGAACCTTGTAGGGAAACCGCACACCTGGAAAACAATTGAAAGCACAAGCCTAACACTAGACGGACTGTCACGCCCCGACGTGGAATATCGAAACGTGAGGCAGTTGCAAGTAAACGGGCACAGTGCATGTAATTGACATCAAACCATTGGACCAAGAATAAATACCAAAGCAAAAGCATCTCATTAATAATTCCTCAAAACGTCTATTACAACCACTAATATCAGAGCCATTCTATAGGGCCCAATTACATTGAATAAAAGCAAAAGACTAAACTCAGACTCTAACATAATACTAAGACGCCAAGGTACTCTTAACTTCACTCTTGGTCATTCTCGTCCTCTTGAGTGTAAGTATCTTCCTCGGTCTCACCTGAGAACACATGACAAGTAACGCAGGGTGAGCGATAACGCCCAGTAGGACTTAAATCTCATGATCAGGCATACTTTAAATGATTAATGTATTAAAAGCAGAATCACTACATGATAGAGCGAGAGAGTCAAGTAACGTACGAGATAGCACGATAGCATGGAATTGAAATAGCACAAGTTTCCAAATATAGCACAGAGCAGGATGGCTATAACACAAATAGCACAATGTATAACAATAGCACAACGAGTATAGTATAGCACTTTGATTGTCATATAGATAGTCAAGATAGATAGCACTTGAGTGTAATGCCAAACACTCTGGTCAATTAACTCCCGCGGGCAAATAGCACTTTTGGGCGCTACTCTCAGGACCAGACCGAGCCCTTTTATATTGTCGGCATTAGTTATATTGTTTATCTTTAGATAATCAGTCAAATGGCCAATAGCGAGTACCAAGAAATAGATGAGAGTACTAGATGAATAGACGAGATAGTAAAGAGAGTGTGTATAGACGAGCGAGTAGGGTATAGGTGAGAGCTATAGGTCATTGCACATAAAATGTCGAGTGTCGACAGTCAAGTGGAATTCACTTCCCTTCCATTGGCCATGTTATGCACAGGTCCTGAGGTCCGGCGTGATTCAAGATAAGAGTGAGACAGCATTCTAAAGCCATTTGGATCTTACTAATCCCTAAAGGGTATCATAGGTATTGAGGGTACAACCAGCTCGTCGACCATAGGGCTGTTCACATTTCGGTTCAAACCAAAAAACCGAACAGAACCGACCGGTTCGGTTCAGTTGGGTCCCTATATAGTTCAGTTCGGTTTCATTTCTTGAAATCGAATAAACCGATTATATATATATTATATACATTATTTACTCAAATAAAAGTTAGCACAGTTGGTTAGCGCATGGGGGGGGGGGGGGGTTTCGGGTTGGCGCGGGTTCGAAACCGGCTGCCTACAAAGGGTTATTTTCTTAAATAGTGAATTTTGGCCCAAAAAAAATGAGAAACCTGGGTTCGAACACAGAACGTGTGGTGAAAGGCTTCAGCGCCTTGGCCATTGCGGCAAGCGGGCGGTTGCGATATAGCATCTATTAGAATTCGGTTTAAACTGAACCGAACCGGTTCGGTTTGGTTCGGGTTGACCTTGAGATTCGGTTCGGTTCGGTTTGGCCAAAAAATGGACCAACCGGACCGAACCGAACCGTGTTCAGCCCTAGTCTGACCATGTGGGAATCCATGGAAAGAGGAGTCTTACGGAGGCCTTGAACAAGGATTCACTAGTCTGACAGAAGGAATATCCGATGGAGAGTTCGTCCAAGTCAAGAGGAAGTGTATATAGAAACAAGTGCTCGATGTTCCAGAGGAATTCTGGAACAGTGGAGCATCGGTAACGGTATTCCCAAACATCGCGAGAAACGAAGACAAGTCCATTAAAAATATGGCAATTTAGATGCATCATTAAAGTAATTTACCAGATATATCATGAAGTATTTTCATGCCAAGTCAAGTCATTATTGGATGGTTACAAGGAAGTGCATGTGATGAAAAGAATCATGGATATGAAAGATCATGTGTATGTCTTTTAATAACTATTACATATCCAAGTTTAACAGCTTCGTTATTGTGTTAAGACAGTTAACAGGGTATGTGGTTACTGTAGAAAGTCAAAATTTGCAAAAATATAGGGTTTTCATGCAAAAGACCAGAAGACAAAGTACCCTTGTAAAGATCGCGACAGGGTACAGCCAGAATGCGACAGGGTCTTTCACAGAATGCGACGGGTCGGTCAGGATAGGCAGCCAGAACGTGACGCCAGGGCCTGTCATGTTCAGAACGTGACAGGTTGCTGGTCGTGATCAGCCTTGAGAACATGGCCTATCGGGCCGTCGCGTTCTCAGGTCCTGCGCCTGAGTCCGAGCGGGAAAAAGAATTGCCTTGGATTGCGGTCCAGGCTTTCTAGGTTTTGATACATGGTCGTTCAAAAATTTATATCTCATTGTACAGTTGATTAAAAATCACAAAACCACTTTAAACGAATCTAGACATGCAAGAGTATACACAGTAAATAGGAATTTGAAAAGCATCATGGTCTTGACAAGTTTTAAACATGATCATGCACGAAGAACACCGAACAGTGTACAGTGAAGGTAAAAGAATTAATTCAAGCAGTATACTAGATGAAAATTACAGATTTCAGTGGCAAAAGTTTCCCGACATCGAGCAGTATCTCCAGTAAAATTTTCATGGCATGGATGAGTATACATGGAGATCCAAATTTAATATGAGGGTTCGGGGTCAAGATGATAGCAAAGCTTCAAAATAAAAATCAAAAGATAGGGTCGATGAAAAATCGAGCAACAAGAAGGCTTTTGTTCCTGATGGTTGGAACATCCTACAGACGAATTTAATTGAGTTTAGCTTGTGAGAATGCCTACCTTTGGGTCAATTTGTCTCCTAGGCTTTGAACTCGAAGAACAGGGGTTGGGTCTTTAGCAATCCTTCTCCCCATAAATTCTCCCTTCCTTTGGCCTCTCCTCCATGTCCAACAAGCCTCAGCAACGCATTAGGGCCGGCCATGGAGAGATTGGGGGGGTATTTAAGCTTCCTTTGTTTCTATTTCCTATTATAACTCTAATTCCTATTTAATTCTGAGTTTCCTTATTTCTTCCACCCTTCCAAGCTTTCCACCTCCTAATTGGGTTAGGTTAGGTTGCAAATTTGTGCCTAACCAATTTGGGTAGGGTTAGGAGTCCAATTCCAACTCATATTAGCTATTTTAATGATTTAATAGCTCTTTTCCTTTTAGGAAATATTTAAGATACGAATTTAGGATATTTTCCTATTATTCATCTTTTAAAAATCCCTATTTTGGCCCAATAAATTTTATATGATGTATTTAACAAAGCCTGTCACTTTTTTTGTTTAATGGGTTTTAATTAATTCCCTTTTCTTTGATTTTTTCCCAATTTATCTATTATTATTATTATTATTTTGAAAAATCAGGTTGCTACACGGACAGTGTCTGTCACCCCCCGACGCGGAATATCGGAACGCGAGGCAGTTGCAAGTAAAGGGTATAGAGCGAGTACTAGACATCAAACCATTGCACAGTGAATAATACTAAAGCGAATTCATTTCATTAATACATTTCCAATGTCTAGTTACAACCACTAATATCAAAGCCAATCTATAGGGCCCAATTACATTGAAATAAAGCAAAAGACTAAACTTCAAACCTAACTACTACAACGCTAAACATAGCAATAGGACGCTAGGGTACTCATGACATCACTCCAGGTCGTTCCCGTCCTCTTGAGTGTATGGTTCATCCTCGGTCTCACCTGAGAATACAACGACAAATAATGCAGGGTGAGCGAACATCGCCCAGTAGGACTTAAATCTCAGGCTCAAGCAGGCTTTAAGTAGTTAATGCAAAAGGCTAATGATAGAACGGGAGAGAGAGTCAAGTAAAAATATAGCAGGACAGTACGTGAACGAAATAGCAAGACTTTCTAATATAGACTTTCCAAAAAAATAGCACAAGTGTCGGAAATAGCACAATAATAGCAAGATAGCACAAAGTCAAGTATAGCAAGATGGCCATAGTACAAATAGCACATAGCACAACGAGTATAGCATAGCACTTTGTTGTCAATGGACAACGAGAGAACATAGCACTTTTGATTGTCATTTAGATAGTCAAGATAGATAGCACTTGAGTGTAATGCCAAACACTCTGATCATTTAACTCCCATGGGCACTAGCACTTTTGGGCGCACATCCGAGGACCAGATCGGGCCCTTTATATATTGCCAAGCATTGGTTATATTGTTTATCTTTAGACAATCAGTCAATGGCCAATATAGAGTACCAAGAAGTAGATGAGAGCACTAGATGAATAGATGAGATAGAAGAGTGAACGTGAATAGATGAGCGAATAGAGTGTAGATGAGAGTTAGTGGACCTTGCACATGAAACGTCGAGTAACGAGCGATAGTAATAGTTGCACAACATGCGCACATGGTGTTGGTAGTCAGGCGGAACTCACGACCTTACCACTGGCCATGTTAAGCACAGGTCCAGAGGTCCGGCGTGATTCAAGACGAGAGTGAATTTCTAATTGCCGTTTGGACCATATTGATCCCTAAAGGGTGTAATAGGTGTTAGGGTACAACCGACTCGTCGACCATGTGGGAATCCATGGACAGAGGAGACTTACGGAGGCCTTGAACAAAGACTTACTAGTCCGGCAGAAGGAGTATCCGACGAAGAGTTCGTCCAAGTCAAGAAAGTGTGTATATAGAAACAAGTGCTCGACGTTCTAGAGGAGTTCTAGAACAGTGGAGCGTCGATATCGGTATTCCCAAAACATCGCGAGAAACGATAGACAAGTATATTTAAAATATGGTAATTTAATTACATAAATTATCAAATGTATTATGAAATAATTTCATGCCAAATTACGCCATAGTTGGATGGTTCAAAGTGTGTGTAAGTGTCATTAAATTGTAGATAGAAAAGGATCATGTGCATGTATTTTAATCATACATAAATGTTTAATTTATAACCAGAGTTATTTTCTGTATGTATGACTGTTAAACAAGAGTACAAACACTATAGATAATCAAGCATTGCTGAGATAGAGGGTTTCTTGTAAAAACCCAGATCGCGACGTACCCTAATGAGGGTCGCGACGGGGTCAACTGAGATCGCGACGGGGTCTTGTACAGGTCGCAACAGGCCTAGTCAGGTCGGGCAGCAGATCGCGACAACAGGCCCTGTCGCGATCATATAGCGACAGAGGGCACTGTCGCGACAGCCCTTGTGAACGCGGCCTATCGGGCCGTCGCGTTCACAGGGTCTGTGCCCGAGTCTGACAGGGAAAGGACATTACATTGGATTGCGGGCCAGAACTTACCCTATTTGACACAGGGTGATTTAGAAAATCACAACTAATTGTATAGTCAACGAAAAAGCATTAAACCAGTTGCAAAACGACCTAGACATGCATGGGTACTTATAATAAATAGGAATTGGAAAACAATTAGGGTTGAGACATGCTTTAAACACAGTATTGATGATGAACATGAAACAATACATAGTTGAGATCAACGAGTAAATTTTCAAGATTGGACGAATCAAATTTGGGGCTTTTAGGGGCAAAAGATGACTAACATGCATCAGTTCCTATAGTAAAAATCTCGTGGCATGGGATTGAGTATACAAGGAGATCAAGAATTAAGAAAAGGGTTCGGGGTCATGTAAGTTGTAGAACATGAAAAATCAAGAACAAAAGATATGCTCCTTGGAAAATTATGAAACCAAAGGGCTTTTGTTCCTAATAGACGAGACATCCTACAAAAAATGTTTCATGGTTTGTTGTTGTGAGAATGCCTACATTTGATTATTTTCTTCTTCTAGGGTTAAGAGCTTGAAGAACTCGGGGAAGAACTTGAGAGAGACTTCTTCTCCACGAATTCTCCTCCTCTTGGCCTCTCCTCCTGGTCTAGGAACCTCTTGGCACGAGCTAGGGCCGGCCATGAGGGTTTAAGAGAAGTATTTAAGCTTCTCCCTATTCTCTTTCTTAGAAGTCTAATTCCTATTAAATTCCGAATTTCTTATTTTCCTCTCCCCTTTTTTAAGCAAGAGATCTCCTATTTGGGTTGGGAGAGAGAGGATTTCATGGCCAACCCATTAGGGTAGGTTTAGGAATCCCAATTCAACTCAAGCTTCTATTTTTAATGCATTAAATACCTCTTTTCTATTTAAGTAATATTTACTTACGAATTTTGTGTATTTCTCTATTATTCCTCTTTTTAAAATCTCTATTTAAGCCCACTAATTTCTAATGGGTCAATATAGCAAAGCTCATTACTCTTTTCTTTTAAATGGGTTTATTTAATTCTCTCTTATTTGATTTCCTAGTTGTTTAATACATCTTCCTTTTATTTGATTTCTTAATTAAATAATATAAATATTTAAATTTTTATTTTCCCAAAAAAGAATTAGGGTTGCTACAGTGTCAGTAGCATACTAGTACATTTCCTTGGGACAGATATAGTTATTAACTTATTACAAATCTCAGTAGACTCCGCTCTGATACTAACTGTAACGACCCGACCTCCCGGACCCCCGCCAAGGATCCCGAAGTTCGCGTCACCACCCATGGATCCGAAGACCTGGAAGGGTTAGAAGAAATAGTCTAGTGAGATATGTACTGAATTTAAATAACTATAACAATATAACAACTATACAACGTGTCCCAAGTAAAAGCATAGGTACAAGAAGAAAGGTGCAGTCCTTAAGGGGCATACCCCAAGAACTTGCAAAGCACAACTCTCAAGTCACTCAAGTACAAGAGCTCACAACACTCGCTCTCATTGCTGCTGACAACACACGGCGCCACAGCCGCCTTCGTAACCCGTCCAACACCGAGCTCCCGCGATGACGAGCCCTTAGCTGAAGGAAGTAGGGGGTTGAGACTCGCGAACAAGGCCCAATAGAGATTACCAGTCCCTCACCGGCCAGAGTAGCAAGAATTCCGAAAATAGGAAACTACACTAGAAAGCTGTAAGCGAAAAACACCTACAGCAGGGTACTACAAAGCAGCAAAATAGAACAATGCAACGCCACGACCACCAACCAAGGTCGTGAAACACACACAACTCCCGCAGAAACCAACGGAGACCAAGAGGAAGCAACCCTCGGCACACCCGCCGAGACCACGCAACAACCAGATGAGAACGATATCTCACCACAAGAACGGCCACCTCAGACCTCCACAAGGTCGAGACCCACAAGCAGAAGCACCCTAGACCCCGGACACACCACGAGGTCAGGAAGCCACACACACCGGTGCCACCACGGACTGGCCCCACGCCTGACCTCCCTATGCGGCTCCAGAACCAATGCAGAGCGAGGCAGTGAGAAGAAGGACTAACTGGCCTGTGCTGGGAAGAACTCCGAACGTCCTCGGCATCCCATACCAACCAAGAGAGCTCTATAAACGACTCGGCGCCGCTGTCCAAACCTCATTTTCCCATCAACTCCAGAGTCCACCAACTCGGCTGCCAACTCGAGCATGCTTGTAGCCCGGAGCACTCCCTCAACAGGCTTCCGAGGATGGGGGTCCCAGGCAATAGAGACAACCTCTAAACGGGACAAGCCCTCAAGTGCCACGCATCGGGCGAACAGGCGAGGCAAGCACAACAAAAACCACGCTGAACTGCTGGCTTATAACTCACGACAAGCCCAGCAAGCACGAGGCACGCACAAACCCTCGAAGGCCATCGGCCAACCAAGGCACTCACAAGCAGGCCAGAACCTCGGAACACCACCATACAGTACAGAAAACATCACTCTGCTAATAATTGATTGAATGTCGAACAATCGACTATTAGACAGACGCGAGCCTCCTGGCACTGCCGCCAGGACACAGCCATGAAGGTGTCACCTTCGGTCACTGAACACAGCGAGGTAACCTACCGTGTTCCCCACCTAAAGGTCCTAAGGGTAAGCCAGCCCTAGGGCACACGCCGACACCCCAACCGGAACCACGAAAACACCCGAGGCAACATAGGTACTGTCACATCCCCCTTAGCCGTCACGATACCATCGCGATGGGGAAGGGCACCGCGACAGCAACACTGTAGCGACAGGGAAACGCGCCGCGACAAGATCGCATCGGACCGCCTAACCGCGACGCCATCGTGTCGGACTGGCATGTCGCGACATGATCGTGCCTTCTGGTGTCGCGACGGGCACTGCGGTCGCGACACCAGAAGAAGGGCAGACCTGCGAGATGCTCCATCCCGTGACCACTCACACACCACAAACACTCCACACGGGGGAGGGGAGCATGGAGAAGAATTAAATACTATCTACAAACCCTGAGGGGCTCCCAATCCACCCGGATCAAGAAGGGTACAAGCAATCCCTACCTTAACCGAAGAACCGAACCCATAGGGGCCCTTCACGTCGGATTGGCCATCTCCTCCTCGCTCCACGCAAGCTCCACAACGTCGGGAACACAAGCACGACCCTCCTCCTCCCCTAAAACGCACAAAGAGGAGAGAGGGAGGCGGAGCACTTTCGAAGGAGAGGAAAGGGAAGAGGAAGAAGAAAGAGAAGAAGGGTCGTCGGCCAAGGCCTTAAGCCTTCGGCACCCAAGATGTGACAGGGCGACGCGTCACGTTAAGGACCTTAACGGGACTGGTCAATGCACCGCGACAAGAACGCACCCCCCCCAGGGACGCCACGACAACGCGATAGGTCGTACTGACACGCCTACCACCCTGACAGGCGTCAGAAGACCAAAACGACGGAACACTGTCGCGACCCGTTGACCGGTCGCGACAAGAACGCGACAGGAAAGCTGGGCGCTACAAGAATAACTATCGCGTCAGACACCCATGATGCAACACAAACGCGTCGCCCAGCCCAGATGTGTTAGTGGCCAGTCATCCAAGACCCCGAACGGAAAGCCGGGTCTTATAGTGGGCCTCAAGGTTGGCGACCGTCGAGGACGTCTGTCGGCTTCTATCGCATATTCCCGAGAATCTTTTGAGGCTACCGTTATGGAGTGTCATCGGATCACGTAGGATGATCACCTTTGAGAAGTCTATTTTGACAACTTTCACGCAAGAAGAATGTGTCATGATAGCGGAGGAGATGGTTCCACCGCTATTGAGCAGTACTCTTAGGCTTTTATCGTCTTTTTTGTTTGTATGTAGATTGCCTTATAAGGCTTGTACTTGTACAAACTTTTGGAAGAAATGAGAAATTTGGATGAACCACTTTTGAATGTGACTCCTTGTCTCTTATCTGAGTGTCGAGTGCCTCTTATAGCCCAGCAGAATGTGAGGAACTTCTTATCCAGGCTGGAAAAACCTAAGGAACTTAGGTCGTACCCCCATATTTCCCCCCAATTGGCAATCAAGAGAAGATAAGGAGTCTCTCATAAAAAAATGTTCTGTGAAATCATTCAAGAGGCCCCTCCTAGAAGTAATAGTCCTTTAAATTCGAAATGTGCTAGGTTTTGGGTATGGGCTCGTCGTCGAGGGTAGACAACTTATAGGAGCCCTTTCTGAGAACCTAGATGACCTTGTAAGGTCCTTCCCATTTCGGGCCTAGCTTACCAATAGCTCTTTGAGGGTCCAAAGGTGAGAAACGACGTAGTACCAGATTGCTTTCGCAGAAGCGTCATTCGCAAACTCGAGCATTGGAATATTAAGCAAGTAGTTATTGATAGGAGACCAACCTGATGCTAGCGTCACTCCATCATTCTCCGAGCATGTCCATGTTTTCCCTGAGTGCTTGGTTGTTAATTGGCTGCCTCGTTGAAATGATTTGTTCGGAGTGTTGGGAGAGCAACTTCCAAAGGAACCACGGCTTCTGTGCCATAGGCCAAGTGGAAAGGAGTCTCCGGTAGCTACCCAAGTATCGATGGCACCAGAGGACGTTAGGGAATTCCTCCAACCATTATCCTTCTGCCGCTTCAACCCTTGTGTGTATTCCATGCAGCAATGTCTGATTGAAAATTTCTACCAGACCGTTGGCCTGGGGATGTGCTATTGAGGTGAAGTGATTATAGATACCGAGCTCCAAGCATTTCTATTTAAAGAAGGTACTGTCAAAATGCTTCCCATTGTCAGTGGTGAAAACCTTTGGGATGTCGAATCAGTAGAGAATGTTTTTCCATACAAACTACCAAGCTGACTGGTCTGTGATCTTGGCGACGGCTTCAGCCTCGATCCACTTAGTGAAGTAATCAATGGCGACCAAGAGGAATTTCTTCCTGCCTTGGGCCTCTCGGAATGGTACCATAATATCTATGTAAGGCCTTGGGCCTTATTGGACCCTTAATGGGCCTTTCTAGAATAGTGTTGGTTGACATCAACATTGTGTTGATGGCAACATAGTGTGCCATCAACCATGCCTTGGCGGCAATAGATGTTGCCGTCTACCCAGATTTATGGAAATTTCTGTGCTTCAAACTCAACGACAATCAATGTTGACGTCAAGTTCTTGGCAGTGTAGTTGATGGCACCCTAGGTTGATGTCAACTGTCGCCGGGCCTATTTTTATGGGGCAACCCGAGGCCTTCCCATTCCACCCCTTCTTTCCTTCCACACCACCACCTTCACCTCTTTCCTACTTCACCACTTCCGGTGGCCAACAAAAGCTTGTGGGGAGGTTGCAGCACTGTGGCGGCCTTGGATCAGGCGAGAAGACGGCAGATTTAGGGATTCAACCTCGCGGGGTGTGCTTGGAAAAATAGTGTTATTTTGATGTTTTCCATGGAGTTTCTGGCATTTGGAGGTAGAGATCCTACCCCTTAACCCCCCCCCCCCCCCCCATCTATTATGAGTTAGAAATGCATGAGATTTGTGTGCAAATCGAGTTTGGGGAGGGTTTTCAATGCTAGGTATTTGAGGGGTGTGTTGTGCAATCCAAGCATGGGATCATGTTTTACAACGTCATATTGGTGTTATTTGATGAGGGAAAGTGTTTCCCATCATCAGATCGTGTTTTCTGGGCATGGATTGCCCTAGGGAGTGGCCTAGGGCCATATCAACTACTGGAAGCTGATGAACTTGATGGCATGGGTTGCTGCCATCAAGTTCTTAGGATGAACTTGGCGGCAAGACCCCTTGCCATCAAGGTATGGTTAACGACAATCGACACTACCGTCTACTATAGTAGACAGGAGTGGACTGTGCCGTCTACCACTAGTTAACAGCAATTAGAATTTCGTCAACCACATAGGTAGGTCCCAGCAGTCTGAGCCCCTTTTTATGTGTGAGGTTTAGACATGTGGTGTCTGCCTCCTAGCACGGTGTGCTATACGTTGAGAGCGTCTCCATCTCTGCGTGTGTTGTGCTTTGTTGGGCTTGTGTTTATGTTGTGTTCCTCCCGGGCGTTGGGCTGGGCTCCATCTGGTGTTGAGTTGTTCCGTCGGTGAGCCTGGGCTTTGAGTGCGACTCCTTCCAGTGTGTGCCCTTGTGGTGGTTACGAGTCAGTTTTCGTGGGGCCCCTTCTCCACCTTTGAGTCCGGCATAGGGGAAAATCGGTCGTGAACTAGACACGAGGGAGAGCATATGAGTGTGCACACGTGGATAGGGTTTAAGGACTCTGTGGTGTCGAGGCGACAAGCCATAACCCTAGCTGGTCCTACTTTCTTGTGTGAATGTGACTGTTGTTGTGTTGTGTACTATGGAGCTTGTGAGGTTCTACTCTTTTAACGCGCTCATGTGAGGAGCTGGGCATCATGCCACCATTTTCCTTGTGTTTTAGTGCAGTGTTACTTCAACATAGTTTACTTTCTTGCACTTTTTGTACTATTTACCGATGGAGATTAGTGTCCCTACTGGGTCTCTTCTTGAGACTCACCCCCTTCCCTTTCAGGTGGTTCGTCGTCAGCTTCAAGTGCTAAGGAGCCGAGTCACTCCGGTGCTGGACCTTCTTAGTTGCTGGGAGTAGTACTCTTTTATGTATGTACTTGTTGTCCTTTTTTCTTTTGTTGGATCTGCTCTGAGTTGTACCATGGTGGCATATTTATATATAATGGTTTTTATTTGTTCTTGTGGTTTGTGCGCTATCTTATATATTCTCCTCAGACATTTCCTTTAACCCTTCTGAGCTTCTATCACGTCTCGAGAATTATGCAGCGGATATTAATAATGCAGAATAATTCGAGACGATATCCCGAGACGTGAACAGTCGGCAAATAAGCCTCTAGCTATCACGCACTAAGTGTATAACAACATACATCATCATAGGGCCCAAATATTAAACTCAACTACTCTTGTATTCAAATCTCAACTCATTGTATTCCAAATGGAAACTATTACAGGACTAAGACTCAATAAAAAGGAAAAGTACATTTTATTCCTCCCTTCCTACTACACGTTCTAACACTCAAAATAAACTAACTATAGATAGACTCATAATTGGAACGCTCATCACTCGGACGCATTCCCATCCTCGACTTGCTCTTCCTCTTCAATGTCATAATCACCTAGAATGGTTAAGAGTAGGGGATGAGCAAACTAGCCCAGTAGGATTTATATCTCAATGTGCGGGCAATGATATAAGTGATTAACAATTTAGAACTAGGTAAGCACGATGAATGTCATGATATGTATGTACGAATAAAACTCGTTAAAACATGATACGTGAACAAGCTAGATAGAGTGATTATGATAGAGCAAGATTTTTGAACAAGATGACAAGATAGAACTAGCAACATATCACTTTGTACAAGCACGCAAGATTTCACTTGATGTCAATAGCATTCAAAAACGCAAGATATCACTAATTGCATTAAATGCATGATGGCCATATCACGCAAGCAAGCAAGCAAGAACGCACGAGCACGATCAGGTAACACTAATCTGGCACGTAGACACTAATGTACACCAAGGAAAGATCCACAAAGAATGTACACCAGAACACGTGTATGTGGTTATTGTATCTATCATTCAACACAACACGCACGACTCCCAGTGCAGATGCAACGCCAGTAATAATTATACCCCATGGTTAACAGTATATTTTTGACTCTCCATCATTAGGGCTAGACTGGAGCCCTTGGACACTCGTCGTGCCCGGTCAGCATCTCACTTAAATTTTAAATGTAGATACCCATAGTCATTAATAATGACCAATGAGAGTTTCAAGATGTAATCATATGTAATGTCATGTTCATGATGATGATGAGAACAAGTAATAAGTAATTGAACATGATTTCATGATAACAATGGTCAAGAGATAAATTTGGCAGCATAACGGTACGATTTATACTTTAGTTCAATATTTATATTAATGGCTTTAGTCTAGATTGTAAATCACACTCACGAGAACAAGATGAGAGAGGAAGTGCACGCTATCTCCATGGAACTTCAATGGTACAACCAACTCGGCCTCCATGTGCGAATCTACGGAGAGCGAAGATTTACGGACGTCTTAGAGAAAAGGTCACTAGTCTACCGATTCAGAATGACCGATAGAGAGCTTCCAAATCCCCAAGAAAGGGCTGCCTAGATGTGCAAGTGTGTAGTGATGTACGCATCTCAATCCACAATCCACCGGTTTCAAACTCGCGGGAAGCACTTAACATGATGGCACGCAATGAACAATGCATTTAACTACACATGAGTTTGCAAGATTTTAAGATAATAATTATCATTTTAATCAAGCTAGAACAGTAACAAGAGCGAATCACAAGTTTCATGAATGATCACGTCATTAAGAAAACAATTAGAATAATAATCACATAATTATAACTTTTAAATTGGTTAAACACTTTTAAGCCATTAAGTAGACATCATGTAATGATCAGACCCAAGACATGCAAATTACACACTAGCTACCATATTAAACAGACCTCGGGTAAGCTTGGAAATTTGTGTCCAACACAGAGGACGCACTTCAAAACACACTGCGCAGCGAAACCAGCGAAAACAGTGAAGACTACAAATCGCGACCACACTGGTGGCCGCCTTCAATACTGAATCGCATCGTGGAAAAGCGATGTGTTCATGCAATATTATTAAAGAAATCACTGGGCGGGAAAACTGCCTGAAATGCGTCGTGGCATCCGGCCGTGATTTGACCAGCGCTGACTCCCAGGCGGCGCGCAGACCCACGCGCGGGTTGACCCGTCAACACGTTAAACGCGTGGGTCTCCTGGACACCTTTCAGAGGATCACGTCGCCCTGCAGCGTCGCGATACCAGAGGCTTGAAACGCGTCCCCTAAATCGGACGCGGTTCAGGGTCCAGACCGAAAACGCAGAAAACTGCACTAAGGGGGGGGGGGGTGGGGGGGGTGGGGGGGTTCGATCCATGCAATGCTTATATCTTCTAAACCAGGGCTTTTCGGATAAAAGTCTCAACAGAAAGTTGTAGGGAACATGGAATATATGCAAACTATGATTTTTAAATAATTTAAAACGGCCTCAGAATGTGCAATAAATCGACAAGAACACAAAAAGTCCCTAACAACCGCGACTTTGGTAAAACACCTATAATTCAAAATCTACTCATTGGAATTCGATGAAACCAACTGGAAATGAAACTAGACTTGATGATCTACACATTGGTATATGATTTGTTAATGTTTGGCCCGAGAAAACCTACCTTTTGGGTAGATGAAGTCTCATTCTTCAGAAATCCCTTGTTCAGACCACTGTTTGAAGAACGCCTAATACGCCGTGTATACTGCATAGAATTTGTGCATTCCACTTGGGTTAGAATGTAGACTTGACCCTCTTTCCAGGGTTATAATCCTTGTACGATGGGATTTAGGTTTGACCTACCTTTGGTCAACTCCAAGTGGACGATTTACACAGGTCATAGCAGACAAACAGGGGAAGAAGATGAGCTTCTTGTTGTCGTTCCACAGCTCCCCAGCCACCAATAACTCCTCCACATGACCCCAACAAGTTATAACACTCGACCCTAAGGTTTTGTGGAGAGTATTTAAGCAACCATGGGTTTTAGGAGTCCTAATGCAACAAGGAAAGCCAAGTTGCGGTTTTGACATATCACTTTCCTAATTTGAGGATTTCTTCCTCCATTAGAGTGTGTGAGGCTTTAGGAAACCTCCCACCATGGTTAAGCACAAATTGGGTTGCCAATAAAGGCTAATTGCCTTGGCATTTGCCCTAATTACCCCCTTCTATTTTCAGCTTAATTAGAGCTGCGAATTTCCATGCATTTTCTCACTTCATTAGATTTTTGCGCCAAATGTTGTCCATTGGCCCAATTATGATATTGGGTCATTAAAATATAATGTTGGAAGTCTCTCCAATATTTTTATTTAATTTATGATTGCATCGTATTTCCGTGTTAACGATTTTCCGACTTGTTTCCTTATTTGGATAATCGGTCACCATGTGATGTACACTTGGTTAATCGGATTTTTTGTCGCACGAATTTATTCGTGGAATATTAGGAATAATGTGTGGGGTTGATTTATAATTTTTACAGAATTTCTGATGCGTTTTAGCACATACGATAATGATACGTATGTTTTAAATACTCTGATATTATGGAAATTATTTATTTCTATTTATTTGAATTTTTATGTAATTAAAATTTCCGGGGTGCTACACCCTCCCCCACTTAAGAGAATTTGGTCCCCAAATTCATAGATCATTAATTGGCTTTTGATAGTTATGATCCTTGAGATCGTTTCGGATTTAATTCCTCTAACGTGTTTCCACATCGTGGATGCTATTCCAACATCTACACCTATGGCCACCCGTACTATTCATTTGGTTCCTTCCACTCCTGTTTTCATTCCACAGTTGTCATAACTCCATCTTAATCCTCCAGATGAACTATGGTATAATTACTAGATTATTCCTTTCTAATTTCTCCTTAATGATCTCCCCCACTTAGAAATGTACTAATAAGAAAAACATCATAAGTTCAGTCTAGGGGTTTAACAATCATACCTCCTTCCGGGAACTCCGCTTGCGTTATTGCATTCACACGTCCCTGACGCTTTACCACTCCCTGGTTCCTTCCAACTTGGTCTTTTAGCATGGTACAGTTCGATATACGATGTTCCTGACTCCCACATCGCAGGCAAGCCCCGTCCTTCTTCCAACACTTGTCCGCTTGGTGCCCAGGCTTGTCGCAAAATTTACAATATTCCACCGTCATTGTTTCTTCTACTTTGATCTTTTTCTCCATGCCACAGTCCTTCCCAGTGGTTGGCCTTTTGTTGTTGTAGTTGTTGTTATTGTTGTTGTTGTGGAAAGTTCCAATTGTATCGACTGATCCTCTTCTTATGGAGGTCGGCTTTGAAATGTCTTTCCCCCTTATGCCTTCCACCTTAGCCATAGTGTCTTCTACCAGTTGAGCTCTTTGAACCATCTCAGTGTAGGTTTGGATGTTGTGTTGTCCGAGCTTTTCAATGAACATGGGCCTGAGCCCATCCATGAAACGGTTTGCCTTCAGTCTTTCAGTTTCCACCATGTGTGGGGCATACACAGCCAGACGCGCGAACTGAGCCTCATACTCAGCCACGGACATTCCTTTCTATTTTAGTGCGGCAAACTCCGCCGCTTTCTTCTCCTCCACTCTTTCAGAGAAATATTTTCCTCGGAATGTCTCCAGGAATCCACCCCACTCCAATTCGCCAACATTAGGCAGGTGGGTCGATGTGGCCTTCCACCATGCTCGGGCATCCTTAGTGAATTGAAAAGTGGCCAGTACCACCTTCTCCTATTAGTGCATTGCATCACTTGGAAATTTCGTTCTATCTCCTCTTGCCAATTATTTGCCTCGTCTGGGTCAGGGGATCCAGAGAAACGAGGAGGGTTCAAACTCCTAAAGTTACGGTGTAGATCATCGGCTATGTTCCTAGCTGCAGCAGCCTGATTTCTAGCCTGAACCACATTTTGCAGGGCCTGTGTGAGTCCTGCCACTATTTCTCGCATAGCTTGCCATTGGTTGCGAGCCATTGCGGTTGAGTGAGAGAGTTATGAGGGTTCCTGAGAAAAGGATGGAAACCAATTAATGTCTCTAGATACATTATAAGAGTCAATGGGTAGGAGTGTTTTGTTCATTCTATCATATTCCCAGTCTCTACCCATTCTCACCAGGTACTATATTTAATTTCCATGACCTAGGTTCCATAGGTATCTCCTAATCCTCAGACATATATCCTATTTGGAATTCCTAGGCTCTAATACCACTAAACTGTCACGTCCCGAGAATTACGCAGTGGATATTAATAATGTGGAATAATTCGAGACGATATCCCGAGACATGAACAGTCAGCAAATATGCCTCTAGCTAGCACGCACTAAGTGTATAACAACATACATCATCATAGGGCCCAAATATTAAATTCAACTACTCTTGTAGTCAAATCTCAACTCATTGTATTCCAAATGGAAACTATTACAGGACTAAGACTCAATAAAAAGGAAAAGTACATTTTATTCCTCACTTCCTACTACACGTTCTAACACTCAAAATAAACTAACTATAGATAGACTCATATTTGGAACGCTCATCACTCGGACGCATTCCCATCCTCGACTTGCTCTTCCTTTTGAATGTCATAATCACCTAGAATGGTTAAGAGTAGGGGATGAGAAAACTAGCCCAGTAGGATTTATATCTCAATGTGCGGGCAATGATATAAGTGATTAACAATTTAGAACTAGGTAAGCACGATGAATGTCATGATATGCATGTACGAATAAAACTCGTTAAAACATGATACGTGAACAAGCTAGATAGAGTGATTATGATAGAGCAAGATTTTTGAACAAGATGACAAGATAGAACTAGCAACAGATCACTTTGTACAAGCACGCAAGATTTCACTTGATGTCAATAGCATTCAAAAATGCAAGATATCACTAATTGTATTAAATGCAGGATGGCCATATCACGCAAGCAAGCAAGCAGGAACGCACGAGCACGATCAGGTAACACTAATCTGGCACGTAGACACTAATGTACACCAAGGAAAGATCCACAAAGAATGTACACCAGGACACGTGTATGTGGTTATTGTATCTATCATTCAACACGACATGCACGACTCCCAACGCAGATGCAACGCCAGTAATCATTATACCCCATGGTTAACATATATTTATGACTCTCCGTCATTGGGGCTAGACTGGAGCCCTTGGACACTCGCCGTGCCGGTCAGCATCTCACTTAAATTTTAAATGTAGATACCCACAGTCAATAATAATGACCAATGAGAGTTTCATGATGTAAGCATATGTAATGTCATGTTCATGATGATGATGAGAACAAGTAATAAGTAATTGAACATGATTTCATGATAATAATGGTCAAGAGATAAATTTGGCAGCATAACGGTACGATTTATACTTTAGTTCAATATTTATATTAATGACTTTAGTCTAGATTGTAAATCACACTCACGAGAACAAGATGAGAGAGGAAGTGCACGCTATCTCCAGGGAACTTCAATGGTACAACCAACTCGGCCTCCATGTGCGAATCTACAGAGAGCGGAGATTTACGGAGGTCTTAGAGAAAAGGTCACTAGTCTACCGATTTGGAATGACCGATAGAGAGCTTCCAAATCCCCAAGAAAGGGCTGCCTAGATGTGCAAGTGTGTAGTGATGTATGCATCTCAATCCACAATCCACCGGTTTCAAACTCGCGGGAAGCACTTAACATGATGGCACGCAATGAACAATGCATTTAACTACACATGATTTTGCAAGATTTTAAGATAATAATTATCATTTTAATCAAGCTAGAATAGTAACAAGAGCGAATCACAAGTTTCATGAATGATCACGTCATTAAGAAAACAATTAGAATAATATTCACATAATTATAACTTTTAAATTGGTTAAACACTTTTAAGCCATTAAGTAGACATCATGTAATGATCAGACCCAAGACATTCAAATTACACACTAGCTACCATGTTAAACAGACCTCGGGTAAGCTTGGAAATATGTGTCCAACACAGAGGATGCATTTCAAAACACACTACGCAGCAAAACCAGTGAAAACAGTGAAGACTACAAATTGCGTCCACACTGGTGGCCGCCTTCAATACTGAATTGCGTCGTGGAAAAGCGATGTGTTCATGCAATATTATTAAAGAAATCACTGGGCGGGAAAACTGCCTGAAACGCGTCGTGGCATCCGACCACGATTCTGACCGGCGCTAACTCCCAGGCGACGCGCAGATCAATGCGTGGGTTGACCCGTCCACACGTTAAATGCGTCGGGTCTCCTGGACACCTTTCAGAGGATCGCGTCGCCCAGCAGCGTCGCGATACCGGAGGCTTGAAATGCATCCCCTGAACCGGACGCTGTTTAGGGTCCAGACCGAAAACGCAGAAAATTGCACTCAGAAGGGGGGTTCAATCCATGCAACGCTTATATCTTCTAAACTAGGGCTTTTCAGATAAAAAGGTCAACATGAAAGTTGTAGGGAACATGGAATATATGCAAACTATGATTTTTAAATAATTTAAAATGCCTCGGGATGTGCGATAAATTGACATGAAGACAAAAAGTCCCTAACAACCGCGACTTTGGCAAAATGCCTATATTTCAAAATGTACTCATTGGAATTCGATGAAACGAACTGGACATGAAACTAGACTTGATGCTCTACACATTGGTATATGATTTTTTAACGTTTGGCCCGAGAAAACCTACCTTCTGGGTTGATGAAGTCTCGTTCTTCAGAAATCCCTTGTTCAGACCACTGTTTCAAGAACGCCTAATACGTCGTGCATACTGCATGGAATTTGTGCATTCCACTTGGGTTAGAATGTAGACTTGACCCTATTTCCAGAGGTATAAGCCTTGCATGATGGGATTTAGGTTTGACCTACCTTTGGTCGACTCCAAGTGGATGATTTACACAGGTCGTAGCAGACGAACAGGGGAAGAAGATGAGCTTCTTGGGGTCGTTCCACAACTCCCCAGCTGCCAATAACTCCTCCACACGACCCCAACAAGTTTTAAAACTCGACCCTAAGGTTTGGTGGAGAGTATTTAAGCAACCATGGGTTTTAGGAGTCCTAATGCAACAAGGAAAGCCAAGTTGCGGTTTTGACATATCAATTTCCTAATTTGAGGATTTCTTCCTCCATTAGAGTGTGTGAGGCCTTAGGAAACCTCCCACCATGGTTAAGCACGAATTTGTATTGCCAAGAAAGGTTAATGCCTTGGGATTTGCCCTAATTACCCCCTTCTATTTTCAGCTTAATTAGAGCTGCGAATTTCCATGCATTTTCTTGCTTCATTAGATTTTTGGCCAAATGTTGTCCATTGGCCCAATTATGATATTGGGTCATTAATATATAATGTTGGAAGTCTCTCCAATATTTTTATTTAATTTATGATTGCGTCGTATTTCCGTGTTAACGGTTTTCCGACTTGTTTCCTTATCTGGATAATCAGTCACCATGTGATGGACACTTGGTTAATCAGATTTTTCGTCGCACGAATTTCTTCGTGGAACACTTAGGAATAATGTGTGGGGTTGATTTATAATTTTTATGGAATTTTCCGACGTGTTTTAGCACATACGATAATGATACGTATGTTTTAAATACTCTGATATTATGAAAATTATTTATTTCCATTTATTTGAATTTTTATGTAATTAAAATTTTCGGAGTGCTCCACCCTCCCCCACTTAAGAGAATTTGGTCCCCAAATTCATAGATCATTAATTTTCTTTTGATAGTTATGATCCTTGAGGTCGTTTCGGATTTAATTCCTCGAACTTGTTTCCACATCGTGGATGCTAGTCCAACATCTACACCTATGGCCACCCGTACTGTTCATTTGGTTCCTTCCACTCATGTTTTCCTTCCACAGTTGTCATAACTCCATCTTAATCCTCCAGATGAACTATGGTATAATTACTAGATTATTCCTTTCTAATTTCTCCTTAATGATCTCCCCCACTTAGAAATGTACTAATAAGAAAAACATCATAAGTTCAGTCTAGGGGTTTAACAATCATACCTCCTTTCGGGAACTCCACTTGCGTTATTGCATTCATGCGTTCCTGATGCTTTACCACTCCCTGGTTCCTTCCAACTTGGTCTTTTAGCATGGGACAGTTCGATATACGATGTTCCTGACTCCCACATCGCAGGCAAGCCCCGGCCTTCTTCCAGCACTTGTCTGCTTGGTGCCCAGGCTTGTCACAAAATTTACAATATTCCACCGTCATTGTTTCTTCTACTATGATCTTTTTCTCCATGCCATAGTCCTTCCCAGTGGTTGGCCTTTTGTTGTTGTTGTAGTTGTTGTTATTGTTGTTGTTGTGGAAAGTTCCAGTTGTATCAACTGATCCTCTTCTTATGGAGGTTGGCTTTGAAATGTCTTTCCCACTTATGCCTTCCACCTTAGCCATAGTGTCTTCTACCAGTTGAGCTCTTTGGATCATCTCAGTGTAGGTTTGGACGTTGTGTGGTCCGAGCTTTTCAATGAACATGGGCCTGAGCCCATCCATGAAACGGTTTGCCTTCAGTCTTTCAGTTTCCACCATGTGTGGGGCATACACAGCCAGACGCGCGAACTGAGCCTCATACTCAGCCACGGACATTCCTTTCTATTTTAGTGCGGCAAACTCCGCCACTTTCTTCTCCTTCACTCTTTCAGGGAAATATTTTCCCCAGAATGTCTCCAGGAATCCAGCCCACTCCAATTCGCCAACATTAGGCAGGTGGGCCGATGTGGCCTTCCACCATGCTCGGGCATCCTTAGTGAATTGAAAAGTGGCCAGTACCACCTTCTCCCTGTTAGTGCATTGCATCACTTGGAAAAATCGTTCTATCTCCTCTTGCCAATTCTCTGCCTCGTCTGGGTCAAGGGATCCAGAGAAACAAGGAGTGTTCAAACTCCTAAAGTTACGGTGTAGATCACCGGCTCCGTTCCTAGCTGCAGCAGCCTGATTTCTAGCCTGAACCACATTTTGCAGGGCCTGTGTGAGTCCTGCCACTGTTTCTTTCATGGCTTGTCATTGGTTGCTAGCCATTTGCGGTTGAATGAGAGAGTTATGAGGGTTCCTGAGAAAAGGATGGAAACCAATTAATGTCTCTAGATACATTATAAGAGTCAATGGGTAGAGTGTTTTGTTCATTCTATCATATTCCCAGTCTCTACCCATTCTCACCAGGTACTATATTTAATTTCCATGACCTAGGTTCCATAGGTATCTCCTAATCCTCAGACATATATCCTATTTGGTATTCCTAGGCTCTGATACCACTAAACTGTCACGTCCCGAAAATTACGCAGCGAATATTAATAATGTGGAATAATTCGAGACGATATCCCGAGACATGAACAGTCAGCAAATAAGCCTCTAGCTAGCACGCACTAAGTGTATAACAACATACATCATCATAGGGCCCAAATATTAAATTCAACTACTCTTGTATTCAAATCTCAACTCATTGTATTCCAAATGGAAACTATTACAGGACTAAGACTCAATAAAAAGGAAAAGTACATTTTATTCCTCACTTCCCACTACACGTTCTAACACTCAAAATAAACTAACTATAGAAAGACTCATATTTGGAACGCTCATCACTCGGACGCATTCCCATCCTTGACTTGCTCTTCCTCTTGAATGTCATAATCAACTAGAATGGTTAAGAGTAGGGGATGAGCAAACTAGCCCAGTAGGATTTATATCTCAATGTGCGGCAATGATATAAGTGATTAACAATTTAGAACTAGGTAAGCACGATGAATGTAATGATATGCATGTACGAATAAAACTCGTTAAAACATGATAAGTGAACAAGCTAGATAGAGTGATTATGATAGAGCAAGATTCTTGAACAAGATGACAAGATAGAACTAGCAACAGATCACTTTGTACAAGCACACAAGATTTCACTTGATGTCAATAGCTTTCAAGAACGCAAGATATCACTAATTTCATTAAATGCAGGATATCTATATCACGCAAGCAAGCAAGCAGGAACGCACGAGCACGATCAGGTAACACTAATCAGGCACGTAGACACTAATGTACACCAAGGAAAGATCCACAAAGAATGTACACCAGGACACGTGTATGTGGTTATTGTATCTATCATTCAACACGACATGCACGACTCCCAGCGCAGATGCAACGCTAGTAATTATTATACCCCATTGTTAACAGTATATTTATGACTCTCCGTCATTGAGGCTAGAATGGAGCCCTTGGACATTCGCCGTGCCCGGTCAGCATCTCACTTAAATTTTAAATATAGATACCCACAATCATTAATAATCGCCAATGAGAGTTTAAAGATGTAAGCATATGTAATGTCATGTTCATGATGATGATGAGAACAAGTAATAAGTAATTGAACATGATTTCATGATAACAATGGTCAAGAGATAAATTTGGCAGCATAACGGTATGATTTATACTTTAGTTCAATCTTTACATTAATGGCTTTAGTCTAGATTGTAAATCACACTCACGAGAACAAGATGAGAGAGGAAGTGCACGCTATCTCCAGGGAACTTCAATGGTACAACCAACTCGGCCTCCATGTGGGAATCCACGGAGAGCGGAGATTTATGGAGGTCTTAGAGAAAAGGTCACTAGTCTATCGATTCGGAATGACCGATAGAGAGCTTCCAGATCCCCAAGAAAGGGCTGCCTAGATGTGCAAGTGTGTAGTGATGTATGCATCTTAATCCACAATCCACCGATTTCCAACTCGCGGAAAGCACTTAACATGATGGCACGCAATGAACAATGCATTTAACTACACATGAGTTTATAATCAAGCTAGAATAGTAACAAGAGCGAATCACAAGTTTCATGAATGATCACGTCATTAAGAAAGTAATTAGAATAATATTCACGTAATTATAACTTTTAAATGGGTTAAACACTTTTAAGAGATTAAGTTGACATCATGTAATGATCAGACCCAAGACATGCAAATTACACACTAGCTACCATGTTAAACAGACCTCGGGTAAGCTTGAAAATATGCATCCAGCACAAAGGACGCACTTCAAAACACACTACGCAGCGAAACCAACGAAAACAGTGAAGACTACAAATCACGTCCACCCTGGTGGCCACCTTCAATACTAAATCGCGTCGTGGAAAAGTGATGCGTTCATGCAATATTGTTAAAGAAATCACTGGGTGGGAAAATCGTCTGAAACGCGTCGTGGCATACGGCCGCAATTCAGACCGGCGCTGACTCCCAGGTGGTGCGCAGACCCACGCGCGGGTTGACCCGTCAACACGTTAAACGCGTCGAGTCTCCTGGACGCCTTTCAGAGGATAGCGTCACCCATCAGCGTCGTGATACCAAAGGCTTGAATCGCGTCCCCTGAACCAGACGTGGTTCAGGGTCCAGACCGAAAACTCAGAAAATTGCACTCAGGGGGGGGTTCGATCCATGCAACGCTTATATCATCTAAACTAGGGCTTTTCGGATAAAAGTCTCAACATGAAAGTTGTAGGGAACATGGAATAGATACAAACTATGATTTTTAAATAATTTAAAATGGCCTCGGGATGTGTGATAAATCGACATGAACACAAAAAGTCCCTGACAAGCGTGACTTTGGCAAAACACCTATAATTCAAAATCTACTCATTGGAATTCAATGAAACCAACTAGACATGAAACTAGACGTGATGCTCTACACATTGGTATATGATTTGTTAACATTTGGCCTGAGAAAACCTACCTTCTGGGTTGATGAAGTCTCGTTCTTCAGAAATCCCTTGTTCAGACCACTGTTTGAAGAACGCCTAATACGCCATGTATACTGCATGGCATTTGTGCATTCTACTTGGGTTAGAATGTAGACATGACCCCTCTTTCCAGGGGTATAAGCCTTGCATGATGGGATTTAGGTTTGACCTACCTTTGGTTGACTCCAAGTGGACGATTTACACAAGTCATAGCAGACGAACATGGGAAGAAGATGAGCTTCTTGTGGTCATTCCACAGCTCCCCAGCCACCAAGAACTCTTCCACACGACCACAACAAGTTATAAAACTCGACCCTAAGGTTTGGTGGAGAGTGTTTAAGCAACCATGGGTTTTAGGAGTCCTAATGCAACAAGGAAAGCCAAGTTGCTGTTTTGACATATCACTTTCCTAATTTGAGGATTTCTTCCTCCATTAGAGTGTGTGAGGCTTTAGGAAACCTCCCACCATGGTTAAGCACAAATTTGGATTGCCAAGAAATGCTAATTGCCTTGGGATTTGCCCTAATTTCCCCCTTCTATTTTCAGCTTAATTAGAGCTACGAATTTCCATGCATTTTATTGCTTCATTAGATTTTTGGGCAAAATGTTGTCCATTGGCCCAATTATGATATTGGGTCATTAATATATAATGTTGGAAGTCTCTCCAATATTTTTATTTAATTTATGATTGTGTCGTATTTCCGTGTTAACGGTTTTCCGACTTATTTCCTTATTTGGATAATCAGTCACCATGTGATGTACACTTGGCTAATCGGATTTTTTGTCGCACGAATTTCTTCGTGGAACACTTAGGAATAATGTGTGGGGTTGATTTATAATTTTTACGGAATTTACCGATGTGTTTTAGCACATACGATAATGATACGTATGTTTTAAATACTCTGATATTATGAAAATTATTTATTTACATTTATTTGAATTTTTATGTAATTAAAATTTCCGGGGTGCTACATTTGGCTCGTGGGTGGTGGTTCAGGGTTCGGGTTACTAGTGGATAACTTGTAATTCGGATCCTGGGTAGTTACAATTGGTATCACAGCCTGGTCTGTCGAGACATATAAAGAAGTGTCACAAGTTGGTAACTCAGAGCATAAGAGTATAGTGGCAGCAAGCAATGCCGGAGTAATTTTATGTATTAATTTGTATGCATGTCCTATATAGGTCCATTGTGACACCTAGCTGTTGTCCTATTGATGTGGTGGCCGAGCATGCACCTCAGCAGGAGGCTTGAGATCCCCCGCCACCGCAGCAGGTGCAGCCTGGACCGTAGGATGAGCACAGTGGTGTTGCGCCACCACCACCCCCTCCTCGAGCTACACCTGAGTTTGACTAGACTTGTTTCTTGAGGGGATGGCATAGTTGGTTGCCCAGCACCATGACGCTCTAGCACCTCAGGGAGGTCACGCAAGGGTGTTGAGAGAGTTCTTACAATTTCAGCCTCCCCAGTTTGAGGGGCAGCCAGAACCTGATGCAGCCCGGACTTGGTTAAATGCTGTGGAGTGGACCTTCAGTTTCATGGAGTGTGAAGAGGAGGAGATGGTTCTGTTGGTGAGCTACCAGTTGCAGAGCCAAGCACTGGCTTGGTGGACTTCGTAGTAGGAGACCACTTTTTAGCCTCCCCCGCTCAGGTAGATTACTTGTGTCACACCCTGACGCGGAATATCGGGACATGAGGCAGTTAATATAGTGCGAGTATAGAGCGAATTAAACATCAAACCACTACAAAATTTAAATAATACAAAAACAATTGTATTCCTTATTCCTTCCACTGTGTCTATTACATGCACTAGTTCAGAGCCTTAACTATGAGCTCAGAGAACTTCATCATACTTAAATAAAAACAACTAACTAACTAAACTCTAACAGAACTGGACGACACTGGGGTCACTCTTGATCTTGCTCATCCCCATCCTCATGAGTGGGGTCCTCATCATCATTATATTCACCTGAAGACATATCACAATTACATAGGGTGAGCAATCATGATCAGTAGGACTAAATATCTTGTAAAACATACATGCTTTAAGTGACTAATTGTATTAAAGAGCAGAGAGTCAAAGAATGAAGAAAGTCAGGTAATGTCGAGAGTAACAAATATCATGGTATAGACAGCACATGTTTTAGGTATAGTACAAGAACAAAATGACCATAACATGTATAGCACAACACAGTTCATGATGGCACATAGCACAGTGATTCAAGTATAGTATAGCAATTTGATTGTCAATAAATAGTCGAGATAGATAGCACTTGAGTGTAATGCCAAAAACTCTGGTCAAGAAACTCCCATGGGCACTAGCACTTTCGGGCGCACCTCCCAGGACCAGACCGGGCCCCTTATAATATTGCTAAGCATTGATCATGTTTTTATCTTTAGACAATCAGTCGAAGGCCAATAGAGTATCAAGAATAGATGAGAATAAGAAGAAATAGATGACAGTGTAGCGAGAACTTGAATAGTTGAGACTTTAGGGAAATTTGGATGAGAACTATGGGTTATACATGTAAAATAACGAGTAAAACCAACGATAGTATCTATTGCACAGCACACAGTCGGTATTGGCAAAAAGTTTGTATTCTTTTCCTTTTTGTTTGGTGTGTGCTTGTGAAGAAGAATCAAAAGGGCAGTGACATAAGATCATGTACATGACTTTTGGATAAAGAATTTAGCATAGTTTAACCTTAATATCACTTGTTATTGTGTTACAATATTTACAACAACTTAATGACAAATTCTACAAGATATTATGACATGATGGTCCAGAAATCTAGGTTTAGGGCTAGAGGAAACTTATATATATATATATATATATATATATATATAATACGAAAAAAAATTATGAAACATGTTTATAACAAAACTAACACGAATCTTTAACATGATATACTCAAAAGAAATCAAGGATTTTGACAAGGATTTTATGGAGAACAAAGAGCAAACAAGAGGTCACGGGTACATAAAATAATAGGACCTTGAACATGAAAATCTCACAACTTGAGGGATGAAATCTGGGACAAACATGCACTTTGGTTACTGGTTTCATGGACTATCTATGAATGAGATTGATTAGATTTTTTATTGAGAGATTGCCTATCTTTGAACACTCCTAAAAAATATTTCTGCAGAACGAAGCAAATCGCAGTTTGGGGAAGAAAGCTCTGGTTGGCGATCTCCTCCTCCTCTGGTACTCTACTACTCTTCCACAAGTCCTCCAGCTAGTTGGTAACTCGCCCCCATGGCTTAAGACGAGTATTTATAGTTAGGATCGTTAGGAGTCCTATTGTAACTAGAGAAGTGGAGTTGCGGTTTTATCTTGATCCCTTCTGTATGTGGAGGATTCCCATCTCACTATGAGTGGAAACCTTTAGAGAACCCCCTCTTGCTAGGCACAAATTTAGATTAATATAGAAGTCTAATAATGGTTAAATCTTCTGGTGGGTTTGCAGTTTCCTAACTCTTGGTAGGAGTCATATTAGTTCCAGAACTTCCATAAGAATTGTTTCAGTAACAAGTCTTCCTATTTGGTTTAGTACTAGGGATCAGGTTCGGAATCCACGATTGGATTCAGTCACGTTTTATGGTCCCTACTTCCATGTTTATCTTAACTAACTCCTTTTATTATTGGATAGAAAACTAACACGTATTTTATAGTTTAAAAATGATCGGTAACTTTGTCATTTACGAAGTCAAACACGATTTAGTCATGGACAGTCGAAGCTAACTTCGTCGTATATGAAGTCCCACTTCGTCATATTCAAAGTCTACTCCATCATATCCGAAGTTTGTTGGATCGGGATAACATTTTAGATGTCCTAGAGGGGGGTGAATAGGACTTCTTGCACTTTTAAAATTTATCTGAAAATAAATCACACTAGATAGTATCGTTAGTACTTAGTGTGGTGTGTGTGAAACAAGTGAGAACTTGGCGGAAACAATCACACAAGTGCACAAAAGATTTATCCTGCTTCAGACCTCCTATCAATCATGAGTCCTACGTCCAGTCCCCAAGCACCCCTTGGGATTTTCACTAACTTCCAAGAACAGTTGGCCTTCTCTCAACTTGAGAGGTATTACAACCCACTTGCACCCAAGTAAGTCTTCCCTTCACAGAGGGGTATTACAACCACTTACAACCGTAGGTCTTCCCTTCATAGAGGGGCACTATAGGGAACAAACCCCCTACTGGTTTCTTAAACAGAAAAGAACATAGTATGTATGCTCTGAAGGATGAGCAAACACAGACGGTCAGAAAGAGATTACAAATGGGATTGAAAGCTCTAACTCTTTCTGACTCAAAGAGGGTGGACTGAGATGAAGAACCACAGTAGCAAAAAGCCACCTAAAGAGAAAGACTTCTGAATGTAAGAGACTTTGGAAGACGAGGCTTGAAGCAGGCTCTCTTCAGATCTTGAGCTCTTCTCTCTTTTCTTGCTAAGTTTGAATGTGGTTATGTATGTGCTTTGTATGTGTTGCTTATTGTTTTCACTTTCAAACTTCAACTTCTTATAATCTTCAGAAATTTCCCGCTTGAAAAAGGCTATTTGAAAATAGTCGTTTGAAGTGTCTGTTGTCTCTTATTCCTTGGTGCTCGTTTCCATGCAATCACAGCAAATCTTACGTTGTAGAAATATGTGACTACCAAAAACCTACATGCATTAAATGCTAGGAGAGATCTTCAGTCAACGAAAAAAAGTGTTAATAGAAATATAGAAATGTCCATTCTATCACCATATAAATCATAAGAAGACTTGTTATAAGAATGGCAAACCGTAAAGTGCTTTCTCCAAGAGAACTGTGACTCGTGACTAAGTAAGCCACAGACAGATAAGTTCCTTCCTGTTTACTCATAAAGTATTAGAAGACTAATCATAAGAATAGCAAATTGTAAAGCACTTTTTGTAAGGGAGCTATGTCCTGTGACTAACCAAGCCACAAACAGATATTTTAGAATACTTACTTGAGAAGATGTATTTCCAAGAAAGATATGTTCCTTTCTGTTTACATGTAAAGTATTAGAAGACTTATTATAAGAATAGTAAACCTTAAAACACTTTCTACATGGGAGCTATGTTTCGTGACTAACCAAGCCACAAACAGATATTTTAGAATACTTACTTAAGAAGATGTGTTTCCAAGAAAGATATGTTCCTTTCTGTTTACACGTAAAGTATTATAAGACTTATTATGAAAAAGGCAGTAAGTCAAAAAGTCATATTGCATGGGAACTATATCCAGTAATAGATTTTATATATGGAAGATATTTTTGAATGCATATATGAAGTATTAACAAACGCCGGGAGATTTGAATTTCACACAATCAAACACTAAGAATATTTAAAACATGTCTGAGAATACTTTAATCATTTTATCAATGCTATTTTTAGAAAGTTCTTTGATAAGAGAGAATGCAATATATAAAGATAATAGATATTTTATTTGAAATATCATTTTATATGATAAAGCCAATCGATGTTTATATGGACAATCGATGTTTAAGTGAAGCAAACGATGTATGAAATGGTCAGCAATCGATTGGTCAAGAAACAACATAAACGGTCTAAGTGAAGCTTCGGATATGACGAAGTGTGACTTCGAATATGACGAAGTGAAGCTTCGTATAAAATAGATTATAATGTTGTTGGTCGAAGTTAACTTCCTATAAAGCTTCGGATATGTTGAAGTCAACTTCGGATATGACGAAGTGGACTTCTGATGTAGAGAAATTAACATTGTCGATCGAAGCTGAAACACACAGTCAGTCGAAGTGAACTTCGTATATCGCTTCAGATATGATGAAGTTAATTTCAGATATGACGAAGTGGACTTCAGATGTATAGAAATTAATGTTATCAGTAGAAGCTGAAACACACAGTCAGTCGAAGTGAACTTCGTATATCGCTTCGGATATGACAAAGTTAACTTCGGATATGACGAAGTCTAACTTCGACTGATCATGACCAAAACATGCATGACGAAGTGCCAGCTTCGTATATGACGAAGTGGACTTCGGATATGACGAAGTGTAGCTTTGGATATGACGAAGCTAGCTTCGACTGAACATGATCAAAACATGCATGACGAAGTTGAAACTCAGTGTAAATTTATAATGATAGTGCAAGAATATATTATATTCATGGGAGAAACATGATATAATATATTAATAATATTTTTTTAGGGTAAACATGAGTTTTGTTATCACCAAAATATAAGGATAAAATATAGGAATGGTTCAACAATCTCCCCATTTTTGGCGATGACAAAACTTATGTGAATTTTCTACAAATATTTAATACAGAAAATTCATAACATAAAATACTCTCCCCCTTTTTGGCAATAACCAAAAAAGGAAGGGTCTTACCATTTTGCTTTCACCTCTTTTGAAGAGACTTCTTACCAATATATTGTGAGATTGAAGGAGAGGGGTTCAACAATACTTGTCATGAATTTACACCTCCCCTTATTTCTTTCTCCCCCTTGATGTGAGACTCCCCCTCAGTTGAAGCTTGTCAGATCTTCAAGGATTCTTTCTGATCTGTCGACCACTTTGGCATTTATCTGTCGTCGGTTGTGTCTACCTGTCTCCTCTATGTGTCAATATAGCTGGATCTGTTAACATCTACTGTGGTATTTCCACTTGCTGTTCTGTTGGGAGATCTTTAGGAAGACTCCTTGCATTTGTTCATAAAAAGATACTTGCAAGAAATTTGTTAGTAGTAATGTTAAAGGACAATTAAGAATTTAACACATCTGTGACTACTTCTTCTTCAGGGATGTCCTCCTTGAGAAAATTTGAGGCTCCTCCTCAACCTGAGCTTCCTGTTGCTCCCCTATAGTCGGTGCTTTTAGCATACCGTCAGCATGTAATTCTTTTAATAAAAGATAGTTAATCAAGGAGTAGCAATAAGCATTACTTTATTCTGGGTTGCACATCCCTATTTCTCTTCTAATTGAAGTAAATCTATCTTGAGGGAGTGGTTTAGTAAAAATATCTACTAATTGATTATCTGTAGTAACAAATTCAAGTAAAATATCACCATTACTTACATGGTCCCTGATGAAATGATGTCTGATCTCAATGTGCTTGGTTCTTGAATGTTGGATTGGATTTTTGGTCAGATTGATTGCGCTTGTGTTATCACACAACATTGGAATTTCATAGAATTTGTGACCATAGTCTTCCAGTTGATGTTTGATCCACACCAGTTGAGTGCAACAACTTCCAGCTGCAATGTATTCTGCTTCTGTTGTGGACAATGCTACTGAATTTTATTTTCTGAAAAACCAAGAAATTAAGCATCCTGCAAGAAATTGGCAAGTACCACTGGTGCTTTTTTGTCTATTTTACATCTACTATAGTCAGTATCACTATATTCAAGCAGTTTAAATTCAGAACATCTGGGATACCATAAACCTAATTTACTTATATTTCTAAGATATCTAAAAATTCTTTTAACAACATTAATATGAGATTCTCTAGGATCAGCCTAAAATCTGGCACACGAACATACATTGAACATTATGTCTGGTCTACTAACAGTAAGATAGAGTAATGGCCCAATCATACTTCTATAGATCTTTTGATCTACTTTCTTGCCAATTGGTTCACTATCTATTTTTATTTCTGAGCTCATGGGAGTTCCTAAATACTTACACTTGTCAAAGCCATACTTAGAAAGTAAATTTGAAATATACTTGCTTTGACAAATGTGAGTACATTCCTTAGTCTACTTGATTTGCAAGCCAAGAAAGTAATTAAGCTCACACATCATGCTCATTTCAAACTCACTTTGCATAAGGTTTTCAAAGAATTTGCAACGTGATTCATTAGTAGAACCAAAGATAATATCATCAACATATATTTGTACAATTAGGATCCCTTCAGAAAGTTTCTTAATAAATAGTGTGCTATCTACTTTACCTCTTGAAAATCCATGCGATAGATGGTAAGCACTTAGTCTCTCATACCAAGCTCTTGGAGCTTGTTTCAGACTATATAGTGCCTTCTTTAATTGAAAAACATGATTTGGATATTTAATATCTTCAAGCCAGGTGGTTGTTCAACATATACTTCTTTTTGAAACCATTCAGAAAAATACTTTTAACATCCATTTGATACAAATTGATATTAAGAGAACATGCGTATGCTAATAAAATTCTGATTGCCACTAATCTAGCAACTAGAGTATATGTTTCATCAAAATCAATGTCTTCCTCTTGAGAATATCCTTGTGCTACCAGTTTGGCCTTGTTCCTAGTGATTACCCCTGATTCATCCATTTTGCTTCTGAAGACCCATCTGGTCTCAATAACTGGATGGTCAGAAGGTCTAGGTACAAGAGTCTAAACCTGGCTGCATTGGAACTGATTAAGTTCTTCTTGTATAGCTAGGATCCAAGATTCATTTGGCAGTGCATCATTGATTGTCTTATGCTCAATCACAGGGAATAGTCATACCTCTAGTTCATACCCTATCTAGAGAATCACCTATGATATTTTCTCTTGGATGATCTCTATAATACCTCAGTTCTCTAGGAAGTTCTTCACGTGCTTCTTCTTGTTGTTGTAGTTCTGCTAGTGGAGGATCTTCCTTGTCTTCACCTTTTTTCTTCAAGAGAGGCTTGTTCTAGATCTCTGCATAAATTTTCAACATCTTCTTCTTCTATTCTCTTAATAGAAGGGTTAGTTTCATCAAACAAAATATGAACAGACTATTCTATAGTTAAAGTTCTTTTGTTAAACACTTTATATCCTTTAGGTTTTGAAATATACCCTAATAGAAAACCTTCATCACTCTTAGCATCTAATTTACCCAAATTGTCTTTACCTTTATTCAAAATGAAACACTTACAAGCAAAAGGTCGAAGGTGACTGACGTTTGGCTTTTTCTCCTTGTATAGCTCATAGGGTGTTTTCTTCAAAATTGGTATGATCATGCACCTGTTGATGATATAGCAGGCTGTGTTGACTACTTCTGCCCAGAAGTACTTTGGTAGATTGTATTTAGTAAGCATTGTTCTGGCCATGTCCAGCAGTGTCCTATTCTTCCTTTCTGCTACTTCATTCTACTGAGGTGTTCTAGGTGCAGAAAAAGTATGTTCTATGCCATTTTCTTCACAGAATCTGACAAACTCTTCATTCTTGAATTCTCTACCATGATCAGATCTGATACTAATTATTTGATGTTTCTAAGTTTTCTGTACAAGTTTATTGAACTTCAGAAATACTGAAAAAGTCTGTAATTTGGCTTCCAAAAATGATACTCAAGTGTATCTTGAATAATCATTCACTATTACATAGCCATATACCTTTCCTCCAAGACTTACTGTTCTTATAGATCCAAAAAATCCATGTGGATGAGTTACAATGGTTTGGAGGTTGTTACCAATGTTTTAGACTGAAATGATGTCTTGGTTTGCTTTCCTTTTGCACAAGCTGTACAGATTTCAGATTTCTTCAATTTCAGCTTTGGAAGACCTTCAACTAGATCATGCATGATTAATTTCTTGATCACTGAGGTGCTTGCATGTCCTAGTCTTCTATGTGATAGATCAGTCTCTTCATTCTTCATAGTTGCAATGCACAAGTTGACTTCTTTCAGTTTTGTCAGTTGTATGGTGTACAAATTCTTAACTCTTAGAGCTTCAAAAATTATTTTTCCATTCTTTTGAATAACACACTTATCGTTCTGAAATTTTATCAAGTGACCTTTATCACATAATTGACTAATACTAATGAGATTATGCTTTAATCCTTCAACATACATAACATCTTCTATTAAATCCTTTTCTTTTGTTCCTACTGTTCAACAACCTAATACTTTTCCTTTTCCATTATCACCATATGTGACTTGACCAACTTCATTTCTGAAACTTGTAAATAATTTTCTGCCTCCTGTCATATGCCTAGAGAACCCACTATCCAAATACCATTTGGATGCTCTCAGGCGCCCCTGCAAGCAAAGTTAGGTTGAAAATTTTGGTACCCAAACTTTCTTGGGTCCTTGAAGGTTAGTTTTAGGAATCCAACGTAAATGCCTAGTGGTGCATGTGCTAATTGTGTGACCTAATTGATTACAATGACTACAACACAAATCAAATGCATATTTTGAATTTGTTGTGTTATTAGTTTTAAGTTTCTGCTTGTAGACATATTGATTAACCATTTTAGGATTTTTAATTCCTTTCTCTTTTACAAGGTTAGGAGTTGGGTATTTTTCAGGATAAACAATATCTTCTACATTTGTTGGAGGTGTATATCCTACTTCATATTCTTTTTACCTGATCTAACACCTTTTAGTTTTACAATTAATGGTGTTTTGCAGTTTGTTATTCTGTCTATTGTAGTTCTTAAGTAATCATTTTCTTCTCTTCATCTTTTAATTCATTTAGATTTGATTCAAGTTCCATGATTTTACTATTTTTAGACTTTAAGTTTTCACATAATACTTCATTTGTTCTTTTAGTTTCAGCTAGGTGTTGTCCTAACCTTTCTACTTCATTTTTTAGAAAAGTGTTAGATTTTTCGTGGTTTATCAGATTTAGTTTAACCACTTTCATTTGTTTAACTACAATTTTGTATTTATCATACAACTCATTAAATGCATCTTCCAGACTGTCTGAATCAGATTCTGAACATGAAGTGAATGAAGTTTCAGAATTTACCTGATCTAGTCCTGCCATGAGGGCTAGATTTACTTGTTCTTCTTCTTCTTCTGATTCTGAGCTTGATGAGTCTGAACTTGTAGCTTCCTCATTGTCCCATGCTGCAGCCATTGCTTTCTTCTTGTATTTTTTGAAATTTCTTTCTTTGTCTTTCTTTTTCTCATGCTTATCAGTCTGGTCTTTCTTTTTTAGTTTAAGACATTCTGATTTGTAATGTCCTGGCTGGTTGCATTCATGGCATGTTGGCTCTTTCTTCTTTTCCCTTTTAAAATATCTTTTTTAACCAAACGTTTTTTCTTGGCAAGGATTCTTTGAAGTTTTCTTGATAGCATGACTTCATCATCACTGTCTACAGATTTTCCTTTTGAGTCATCAGAAGATGATGAAGAGGAATCTGCAACCTTCAAAGCATTTGAAATTTTCTTTTTCGAAGAACTTTCAGAAAATCTTTCCATGTTAATTTCATGAGCCATGAGAGAGGCAATTAGTTTATCAATAGGAAGTTTAGTAAGATCATGCATTTATGGAAGCCAACCATGTTGCTGATGCTCTGGCGTCTTATGCTTGTTCAGAAGCTAAAAAAAAGTCTTCACCTCTTCTCTTCGCTCCCCGTGGCTTGTAGGGGCTCAGCGATCTTGGACAAGATTGGCCTTCCAATTTTTCGGCTAGTCTAGTCCTTGTTCTGTAGGGTATGCCCCAATGTTTTTTGTTATCTTTCACTTTTCGATTAATAAAATTTCAGGGGTTAACCGCCCCATATTTTTCTTAAAAAAAAAAGTAAGATCATGCACCACTTCAATAGCAGTGACTTTAGGAGTCCAAGAGTGAGTTAATGATCAAAGAATTTTTCTAACTGTTTCTTTATTTGTGAGATTTTTACCTAGTGAACTCAAACCAACTCTTATATTGGTGAATCTATTATACATTTGGGTAATGTTTTCATTGGGTAACATTTTGAACTGTTCATACTGAGATACCAAAATATCTATTCTAGTTTGTTTAACTTTATTTGTTCCTTCATATGTTAATTTTAGTTTATCCCACATTTTTTTTTTCAGCCTTACATGTGGATAATCTATTAAATTCCTTTTTAGATAATGCACAACATAAATAATTTTTACCTTTGTAGTTTAGAGACATATTTTTTTTTATCAGCTATCGATAAGACAGAAGTACCATCAGTAAGTATAGTATAATCACCTTGCTCTATTACTTGCCACAGATCAAAGTTTGTGCCTCGGATAAAGCATTCCATTCTCATCTTCCAATACTTGTAATCTTCTCTATCAAAGAATGGTGGTCTTAAGATGGGCTGTCCTTCATAGTTGTAAGCTTCAGCTGCCATCTCTTCTCAAATCTTTCGATTCTTCTAAGAAGACCTCGCTCTGATACCACTTGTTGGATTGGGATGGCACTTTAGATGTCCTAGAGGGCGGTGAATAGGACTTCTTGCACTTTTAAATTTTATCTGAAAATAAATCACACTAAATAGTATCGCTAGTACTTAGTGTGGTGTGTGTGAAACAAGTGAGAACTTGGCGGAAACAATCACACAAGTGAACAAAGGATTTATCCTAGTTTGGACCTCTTATCAATCAGGAGTCCTATGTCCAGTCCCCAAGCATCCCTTGGAATTTTCACTAACTGCCAAGAACACTTGGCCTTCTCTCAACCTGAGAGGTATTACAACCCACTTGCACCCAAGCAAGTCTTTCCTTCATAGAGGGGTATTACAACCACCTACAACCGTAGGTCTTCCCTTCACAGAGGGGCACTACAGGGAACAAACCCCCTGCTAGTTTCTTACACAGAAAAGAACACAGTGTGTCTGCTCTGAAGGATGAGCAAACATAGATGGTCAGAAAGAGATTACAAATGGGATTGAAAGCTCTAACTCTTTCTGACTCAAAGAGGGTGGGCTGAGATGAAGAACCACAGTAGCAAAAAGCCACCCAAGAGAAAGACTTCTGAATGTAAGAGAGTTTGGAAGACAAGGCTTGAAGCAAGCTCTCTTCAGATCTTGAGCTCTTCTCTCTTTTCTTTCTTAGTTTGAATGTGGTTAAATATGTGCTTTGTATGTGTTTCTTATCATTTTCACTTTCAAACTTCAGCTTCTTATAATCTTCAGAAATTTCCCATTTGAAAAAGGCTATTTGAAAATAGCCATTTGAAGTGTGCGTTGTCTCTTATTCCTTGGTGCTAATTCCCATGTAGTCGCAACAAGTCTTACATTGTAGAAACATGTGACTACCGGAAACCTGCAGGCGTTAAATGCTAGGAGAGATCTTCAGTCAACGAAAAAAAAGTGTTATATAGAAATAGAAATGTCCATTCTGTCACTATATAAATCACAAGAAGACTTGTTATAAGAATGGCAAACCGTAAAGTGCTTTCTCCAAGAGAACTGTGACCCATGACTAAGTAAGCCACATACAGATAAGTTCCTTTCTGTTCACTCGTAAAGTATTAGAAGACTTACCATAAGAATAGCAAACCGTAAAGCACTTTCTACAAGGGAGCTGTGTCCCATGACTAACCAAGCCACAGATAGATATTTTAGAATACTTACTTGAGAAGATGTGTTTCCAAGATATGTTCCTTTCTATTTACACGTAAAGTATTAGAAGACTTATTATAAGAATAGCAAATCATAAAGCACTTTATATAAGGGAGTTGTGTTTCGTGACTAACCAAGCCACAAACAGATATTTTAGAATACTTACTTAAGAAGATGTGTTTCCAAGAAAGATATGTTCCTTTCTATTTACACATAAAGTATTAGAAGACTTATTATGAAAAGGCAGTCAGTCAAAAAGTCATACTACATGGGAACTATATCTAGCAATAGATTTTACGTATGGAAAATATTTTTGAATGCGTATGTGAAATATTTAACAGACGGTGGGAGATTTGAATTTCATACAATCAAACAATAAAAAATTTAAAACATGTCTAAGAATACTTTAATCATTTTATCAAAGATGTTTTCAGAAAGTTCTTTGATAAGAGAGAATGTAATATCACCAATATTTGATAAAGATAATAGATATCTTATTTGAAATATCATTTTATATGATAAAGCTAATCAATGTTTATACAGACAATCGATGTTTAAGTGAAGCAAACGATGTATGAAATGGTCAACAATCGATTGGTCAAGAAACAACATAAACGGTCGAAGTGAAGCTTCAGATAAGATGAAGTGTGAATTCAGATATGACGAAGTGTAACTTCAAATATGACGAAGTAAAGCTTCGTATAAAACAGATTATAACGTTGTCGGTCGAAGTGAACTTTGTATAAAGCTTCGGATGTCATGAAGTCAACTTCGGATATGACGAAGTGGACTTCGGATGTACAGAAATTAACATTGTCCGTAGAAGCTGAAACACACAGTCAGTCGAAGTGAACTTCATATATCGCTTCGGATATGACGAAGTTTACTTCGAATATGATGAAGTGGACTTCGAATGTACAGAAATTAACATCATCGGTCGAAGCTGAAACACAGTTAGTCAAAGTGAACTTCATATATCGCTTTGAATATGACGAAGTTAACTTCAGATATGATGAAGTCTGACTTCTACTGATCACGACCAAAACATGCATGACGAAATGCCAGCTTCGTATATGATGAAGTGGACTTCGGATATGACGAAGTGTAGCTTCGGATATGATGAAGCTAGCTTCAACTGAACATGATCAAAACATGCATGACAAAGTTGAAACTCAGTGTAAATCTATAATGATAATGCAAGAATATGTTGTATTCATGGGAGAAACATGATATAATATATTATGATATTTTTTAAAAGGTAAACATAGGTTTTGTTATCACCAAAATAAAGGATAAAATATACGAGTGGTTCAACAAAGTCATATATGATTTGGTCATGAACATTCGGAGCTAACTTTGTCATATATGAAGCCCAACTTCGTCATATACGAAGTCCACTTCATTTTGGTCGTGATCAGTCGAAGCTAACTTCGTCATATACAAAACCCACATCATTTTAGTCGTGATCAGTTGAAGCTATCTTTGTCATATCCGAAGTACAACTTCGTCATATCCGAAGTCCAACTTCGTCATCTACGAAGTATACTTCGTGTTGGTCGTGGTCAGTCAATTTGATACATCGATTGCCCTTAAACATCGATTGTTGTTATGCATATCAATTGTCCTTGAACATCGTTGTTATTATGCATATCGATTGTCCTTAAACATCGATTGCTGTTATGCATATCGATTGTCCTTAAACATCAATTGCTTCTTAAAACATCGATTGTTAACTAACATCGATTGCTTCTTACCGATTGTTGTTACACCATAGTTCTATATTGATTGCTGACTAGCCCATATCGATTATTACTATTTTATTTATTGCCTTTTCGTTTGGTGTTCATTGAATCAAATCTCTCACAAATTTATTATTATTATTATTTACTTATTTTAGATTTAAAAATATATGTTGTTACACCCTCCCCCACTTAAAAGAATTTGGTCCACAAATTCATAATCATAATAGGGAGAGTGACTTACTGAATATGTCAGGGTAGTTTCACCTCATTGTTGATTCAGGTTCCCATGTAGCTTCTTCTATTCCATGGTTATTCCATATAACTTTTACCACAGGGATGGACCTATTCCTGAGTTGTTGCAATTTTCGATCCAATATTTTGATTGGCTTTTCTTCATATGTCATGTCCTTATGCAGCACTAAATCCTCATTGCGTATGATATGGGTAGGATCGTACACGTATTTTCTGAGCATAGAGACATGGAATACATTGTGTACGGACGCTAAATATGGAGGTAATGCCAGTCGGTATGCGACTTCACCTGTCACGCCCCGACGTGAAATATCAGAATGTGAGGCAGTTGCAAGTAAATGGGTACAGATCGAGTACTAGACATCAAATCATTGGACAAGAATAAATACTAAGGCAATTGCATCGCATTAATAATTTCCAATGTCTAGTTACAACCACTAATATCAGAGCCATTCTATAGGGCCCAATTACATTGAATAAAAGCAAAAGACTAAACTCAAATTCTAACAACTACTAGGATGCTAGGGTATGCTTGACTTCACTCTTGGTCGTTCCCATCCTCTGAGTGTAAGTCTCTCATTGGTCTCACCTGGAACACATAACCAAAAACACAGGTGTGAACGACCTGCCAGTAGGACTTAAACTCAGGATCAAGCATGCTTTAAATGATTAAGTATTAAAGATAGAATAACTAATGATAGAACAAGAGTCAAGTAATGTAAGAGATGGCACGGTAGCATGTGATTGAAATAGCACAAGTTTCCAAATATAGCACAAGAGTCGAGCATAGCACAAAATAGCAGGATGGTCGTAGCACAATAGCACAAAGTATAGCAATAGCACAATAAGCATAGTATAGCACTTTGATTGTCATTTAGATAGTCGAGATAGATAGCACTCGAGTGTAATGCCAAACACTCTAGTCATTTAACTCCCGCGGGCAAATAGCATTTTTGGGCGCACATCCCAAGACCAGACCGGGCCCTTTATATATTGTCAGGCATTGGTTATATTGTTTATCTTTAGACAATCAATCAATGGCCAATAGAGAGTACCAAGAAATAGATGAGAGTACTAGATGAATAGACGAGATAGTAGAGAGAGTGTGAATAGATGAGCGAGTCGAGTATAGATGAGAACTACAGGTCATTGCACATAAAACATCGAGTAACAGACGATGGTAATAGTTGCGCAACACGCATGATTGGTGTTGGTAGTCAGGTGGAATTCACTACCCTTCCACTGACCATGTTATGCACAAGTCCAGAGGTCTGACGTGATTCAAGATAAGAGAAAACTTCTAATAGCCGTTTGGATCATGTTGATCCCTAAAGGGTATCATAGGTGTTAGGGTACAACCAGCTCGTCGACCATGTGGGAATCCATGGAAAGAGGAGACTTACGGAGGCCTTGAACAAGGATTCACTAGTCCGACAGAAGGAGTATCCGACGGAGAGTTCATCCAAGTCCAGAGAAAATGTGTACATAGAAACAAGTGCTCGCCGTTCTAGAGGAATTCTAGAATAGTGGAGCGTCGGCAATGGTATTCCAAAACATCACGAGAAAACGAAGACAAGTTCATTTTAAAATGTGGCAATTTGATTATATAATTGATATAAATTACCAGATGTATTATGAGATACTTCATGCCAAGTTAAGCCATAATGGATGGTTCAAGTGGTGATGTGTAAAAGAAATCATAGATAGAAAGAGGTCACGTGCAGTCTTTTAATCACTCAATATACATTCAATTTCTAACAGGTATATTTACTGCGTGTATGATTGTTAACAAGGGTATATGCACAGGGATAGTAGAGTATCACAAATCATGGGTTTCATGCAAAAAAACCCAGATCGCGACGTACCCATATAAGGGTCGCGATAGGGTCTAATCAGAAAGTGACAGGGTGTTATATAGAACGCGACGTCAGTGCCTGTCGCATTCAGAATGTGATGGGTGGCTCTGTCGCGATCAGCCCTGGGAACGCGGCCTATCGGGCCGTCGCGTTCTCAGGTCCTGCGCCTGAGTCCGAGCGAGAAAAGGACATGTTCTTGGATTGCAGTCCAGGTTTCTATATTTTGACACAGGGTTGTTCAAATATTAAGAACAAATCGCACAAAACGATAAAAATTCACGAAACTAGTTTTAAACGACTCTAGACATGCAATAGTATTCACAGTAAATAGGAATTGCAAAGTGGACATGGTCTCGGCATGATTCAATCAAGTTAACATGGAACTGTGCACAGTGGAGATGAACGAATTAATTCGAGCAGAAGGATGGATGAAAATTAGGGCTTTCAGAGGCAAAAGATTCTTGATGTCGATCAGTATCACCATTAAAAATTTCATAGCATGGTGTCAAGTATACATGGAGATATGAATTAAACATGTTGGTTCGGGGAGATGGGGATTTCCAAACTTCAAAAATCAAAATCAATTGATTGGCTCGAAGGAAAATTATGAAACAAAAGGGGTTTTGTTCCTGGGTTGGAACAAACTACAGACAAAATTAATTAGGTTTTGCTCGTGAGAATGCCTACCTTTGACTCGTTTGATCTTCTAGGGTTAGAACTTGAAGAACTCGGGTTGAGGCTTGGTCTAGCCTTCTCCCCACGAATTCCTCTGCTCCTTGGCCTCCTCTCCTCGTCCAACAAACCCCATCAATGTGTTAGGGCCAGCCATGGAGGGTTTACAGAGTATTTATGCTACTTGGGTTTCTATTTCCTAATAGAACTCTAACTCCTATTTAATTCTGAGATTTCCTATTTCTATTTTCCTTCCAAGCTTTCCAACTCTTAATTGGGTTAGGTTGGGATGCAAATTCGTGGCCAACCTATTAGGGTAGGGTTAGGAGTCCAATTCCAACTCAAATTATTTATTTTAATATTTTAATACCCCTTTTCTATTTAGGTAATATTTAAGTTACGAATTTAGGGTATTTTCCTATTATTCCTCTTTTAAAAATTCCTATTTTGGCCCAATAAATTTTATAGGGTCCATTTAACAAAGCCCATTACTTCTTTTCATATAATGGGTTTTAATTAATTCTCTTTTCTTTGATTTTCCAATTGACTTAATTTTTAATATTATTAAATTTTTATTTTTCGAAAAATCCAGGTTGCTACATCCTCCCCCTCTTAAAAGAATTTGGTCCCCAATTCATATGATCATAGTGGAGAGAATGTCTTACCGAAAAGATCGGGGTAGTTCCGTTTGATGATTCCTTCAGTTCCCAGGTGGCTTCTTCCACTCCACAGTAATTCCACAGACCTTAACCATAGATGGGACGGTTTTCTGAGTTGCTGCACCTTCCGTTCTAGTATCTTGATTGGCTTCTCCTCGTATGTCATATCCTTTTTCAGCACCAACTTCTCATGGCGAATGATGTGCATAGGATCATATACGTATTTCCTAAGCATTAAGACATGGAACACATTGTGTACTCATGCCAAGTTTGGTGGCAATGCCAATCGGTATGTGACCTCACCAATGCTTTTGAGCACTTCAAAAGGACAGATGAATCTAGGACTAAGCTTCCCTTTTACACCAAATCTTTAGATGCCACGAGTAGGTGACACCTTTAAGAGTACATGATCACCGACTTGAAATTCTAAATCTCGCGTTCTCTTGTCAGCATAGGTCTTCTGTCTAGACTGAGCAATCTTGAGTCGATCTCTAATCACCTGAATGTCCCTTGTTGTATTTTGCACCATGTCTGGGCCTAGCCATTGTTGTTCTCCAACCTCATTCCAGCATGCAGGAGATCTACAGTTTCTGTCATATAGTGCTTCGAACGGTGTCATCTTAATACTCGCCTGGTAACTGTTGTTATAGGCGAACTCAATTAGGGATAGGTGCTCGTTCCAATAACCTTGGAAGTCTATGGTGCAGTGTAACGTAGCGCGTTTCTCGGATCTTTGCGGATCGTGGATTAGTGGTAGTTCGGATCTGTGTTTATTGGTTTTGGTATGGTGCTCATGACCAATATGGGGTCATTGGGCCTTTGTTGAGGTTTCCGCGCATTGTGTGAAACTTAGTGGGCCGGCAGGTTAGGCCCGTAGTGCCCGTTGGTTCACTGAGTGTGAACGCGACGGTGGTGTAGGTCGCGTTCTGAACGCGTCGGTAGTGGGGGTCGCATTCAGGTTGCCGCTGTTTGGTGTCGACGTCTACATGCTCGCCGCGTGTCACGCACGAGGCGGGGTTGTTGACGTCGGGAATGGGAAGGCAATGCCTTAGTCCGTCACGATCAGGTCGCGACGGGAAGGTACGTCGCGATCCCAACCGCTGTGCGGTTTTTAAAAAGGTTTGGCCGAACAGAGCTTTCCCAAGCTCTGCTCGACCAGGGAAGGAGCTGCTGCGGCTGTTCGGGGCGATTTGGCGTTTCGGCGGAGTTCTCGTCGCGCTTTCGACGCGAGGACTTCGCGAGGAGTGGGGGAAATGCCGCGCCATTCATGGATTCCACATTCTTCATGGAGGTAGGGAGATTCCACCATCTTTGATTGCGTGGATGGCATGTGATGCGTATTCGATAGGTTTAATGCTTTATGAACAATAGATAGCATGTTAGGTTATTCATTAAAGCATGAAAATCGGATATTAAATGTGGTTTTCATGGAAATCCGGAGATGGTTCCCAGATTAGGGTTTGCGCTTGATATGGCGACAGATCCTGCTGTCGTGACCAGGTCGCGACAGGTCGTACCGTTGCGACAGGATTTCCCATCACGACATGTCAGGGTGGCGCGATCTTATGGCGTCGTTGGCCCTTGTTGCGTTAGTGTTTCTGATCGCGGTCCATCGGGGTGTCACGACCTTATTGCGACCAAACCCTATGTCGCGATCGCAGCCGAGGGTTCTGCTTGGCATGCCTTTGGTGCTTTGGTTATTCGATTATCGTCGTTTTATTGTGCATGGCTTTGGTAAGAGGTGTATTGGCCTTTGTAAAGCTTTGTGAGCAGGTTGCCCACATGTTAGCGGGTGGTTTACATAATTGGTGTGGTGTTATCGTGGTTCAAGGATGTGCATGGCACATACTTCGTTGTAGTGGTGCTTCGTGTGTGTGTGTGTGCATGGCACATGCACTGGTTGACGTAGTGGTTGGGCAGTGAGGTTCCTATGTGAATCTAGCCCTAGCTTTCTATTATGTGATTATAGATTGGTTAAGATGGTTGACTATCGTGATTTATGTGTGTGTTTGTGTAGGATAGCTAGTGAGTCACGAGATGACCAGGTCAAGCTAGTCCATATGTTGTATCATGGTTTGTAATAAAGATTGTATGAGTTTATGATGTGTTTAGTGCATTGCTGAGTTTGGTGGTCCGGCGCCTATTCCGGAATGCCTCTGCAGTCAGGTACCCCAGGTTCTGTGTGAGCCAGGCACGTGTGTTTGTTGTGCTCAGGGTTTGTCCCGATACTTATGTGTACTGTCGAGGTCTGTGTCGTCTGTCATGGACACCCTCACTCCTATGTTTGAGTTGTACGTTCGACTGAGGGAAAGACGACAGTAGGGCAGCGGCTTGTGTTTGTGGTGTGCAGTCGCTTGTAGCGCGCTCGTAGTTGTGGTACAGACACCAGTAGTCGACACTGGTCCCCAGCTAGTCCTGTTTTCCAGTGCCTTCACTTTAGGGAGCTTAGGCTAGAGTCCCTAAAGGTGCGAGGCATGGGCCCGTGGCGTGTGGTTCGCGGGTGTGGTGTTTGTTGGTCTCCCCTATTCTTTGGCCTGTGTGGATGTGGAGCGGCAGTTAGACCTTACGTCCGTGACTGCGAGACTGAGAGGTGCTTCTTGTGTTGTGTTGTCCGGTTGGATACTGGCGTCATAACCGTAGTCTGTCCCGTGTGGTAGCATCGTGCTTTCCGGCTCGTGCTTTGCTATTGGCTATAGCGTGTGTTAGGTTAGTTCCACCGTTGGTTGTGTGCCATGGTGTTGGCACAGTTGTTATTGTGGTTGGTGAGCAGAGTCTCACTAGTGTGGTTTGACTGGTTGTGGTGTGCCCTAGTGGTGGCACAGTTGTGTTTGTGTTTCAGTGGTGGTACCTATAGTCTTTGTGGGTACTGGTTTCTCATAGTACGCTGAGTACTAACCTTTTCAGGTGGTGAAGTGGAGGTCATGCAGTGAGACCTTCCACTTATTGTGTTTTACCCTTCCTTGAGTAAGTTTCCGAATACGATTTAGTGTGCGATGGATTGGCATCGTGGTAGCCAGTCCTATTTCTTAAGTGTGATATTTGACACTTCGTGATTTAAAGGTATAAAGGATTAGCTCTTGGTTAGAAATCCTGTTACCCATATGTGTAGAAGCTTGCCAGTGAAGCTAGTAGCTTAGGCAATGCATTGCCTGTGTGGCTTACAGTTTAGGCGACCAGTTGTTGAGGTGGTGTGCCTGTGAGGCTTGTGGCCTAGGCTTTGTGGTGATTGAATGAACTAATGGTGTTGTTGTCTCCTCGTCTTTCCGAAACTTGCAGCAACTGAGTTAGTTATGTTTAGTATTGTTAATTATACTTTGTTGTGAGCATGAAATGGTTTGGTTTCCAGTGTTGCCAGTGAGACCCGTTGGGGTTGAGGTTCTCCTACGTTGTGTGTGCTTTTTAGGTGGTTCCCTACTGAGCCAGTGACTTGTTGAGGCTCACTCCCTTACAGTTCTTTTTAGGGTTTACCGTTGTGTGGCTTGAGGAGTGTTGTGATAGACTTGTACCACCAGCATTAGTGCTAGTAGAGTTGTGTGAGCTTGTGCTCCCTCGGGTATATGCCCCAGTAATTGTACTCTTCTTAATTTGGACATGTAATATGAATAGGACAGTTTGTAATTGTATATGCAGGTATGAGCACATATCCTTTCTTGTGTCTCTTACTGATGGGTTTGTCTTTTATATTCTTCCTGGACACGTGTGCGACATATCCCTTATAGGACTTCGGTCCGTTCGCGGGAGACAGATCTGGATATGGACCCTTATTGGGTATAAATATCTAGGGCCGTTACATGCAGGCTCTCAACATGTCCTCAACAATTTGGTTGGTTCTCTTAGTCTGCCCATCAGTTTGTGGGTGGAATGCAGTACTAAAGTTGAGCTTAGTACCAAGTGCACTTTGTAGTCCTTTCCAAAAGTGGGACGTAAATCTTGGATCTCGATCCGAGACAATAGATGATGGAACTCCGTGCAGTCTTACTATCTCCTTGACATATAAGGCAGCTAGTACCTCTGCCGACCACTTACTCTTTATAGGGAGGAAGTGAGCGGATTTGGTTAATCGGTCGACAATGACCCATATGGCGTCGAGTCCACCCGCAGTCTTGGGTTAACCCATGATGAATCCATGCCAATACTTTCCCATTTCCACTCCGGGATATCTAGTGGTCTAGCACGCCAGTAGGCGCATGTGTTCTACCTTTACTTGTTGACAAGTAAGGCAATGAGCCGCATGTTCGGCTACCTCTCTCTTCATGTTCGGCCACCACCAAACATTCTTTTCATGTCCTGATACATTTTGGTACCTCCAGGATGAATAGTGTACTTCGTCTTGTGAGCTTCATCCATTAATTTCCTCTTCAATTCTTCATTGTCAGGGACGCATGTCCTCCTTTGAAATACAAGCCTTCCATCCTCGGTCATAGCAAAGTCAGTTCCTTCTACTAAGGTTTCCTTGATGCGAACCAAGAATGGATCACTATCTTGTTGGGCTTTGATCTCTTCCAGCATGTCAGATTGAATCTTGATATTGGCGACCAAGACTCAATCATCCCTATGTTCAATATTCAAGTCTAGCCTTGCGACTTGTTCTATTAGTTGCATCTCGCCAAGAACTAGACTCGATATAGATGCCATTGGCTTTCTACTAAGAGCATCAGCCATGGCGTTTTCCTTGCCTGGATGGTATTGGATGTTGAAGTCGAAATCTTTTAGGTATTCTAGCCATCTTCTTTGTCTCATGTTGAGTTCCTTTTGGGAGAATAAATACTTCAAGCTCTTGTGATCAAAGTAGAGAGTGAATTGCTCTCCATATAAATAATGTCTCTAGATCTTTAAGGCGAAGACCACGGCAGCCAACTCTAAATCATGCACAGGGTAGTTGACCTCATGCATCTTTAGTTGTGTTGAAGAATAGGCAATGACCTTCTCCTTTTGCATCAATACACAACCTAGCCTAATTCCTGAGGCATCAGTATAGACAGAGAAATCTTCTCCCTCTACTGGAAGAGCGAGAATAGGTGTTGAGGTAAGACAGTTTTTTCGAGTCTGAAAACTCTTCTCACACTCTTTACTCCAGGAGTAGGGATTCTTCTTTCGTGTCAGATGTGTGAGAGGAAAGACGATCTTTGAGAAGTCCATTATGAACCGCCTGTAGTAGCCAGCCAGTCCTAAGAAGCTTCTGATTTCGTGACGTTGGTTGGTCTCTCCCAATTGAGTACAACTTCGACTTTGGAGGGATCAACGGAGATGACGTCCTTTGAGATGACATGGCCCAAGAAGGACACTTCTTCGAGCTAGAATTCACACTTGCTCAACTTTGCGTACAATTTGTTGTCTCGTAAGACTTGCAGTGCTACCTTCAGATGTTCTTCCTTGGTCTTTGAATATATAAGGATATCGTCTATGAAGACGACCACGAACTTGTCAAGGTATGGCCGATATGTTGTTCATGAGTTGCATAAAGGCTGCAGGAGCATTGGTTAGACCAAAGGCATAACGATGAATCATAGTGTCCATACCTGCTCCTGAAAGCCGTTTTGAAGATATCATCATCCTGATCCTCATTTGGTGATAGCCAGATCGAAGGTCGATCTTGGAGAAATATTGAGCTCCAGATATTTGGTCGAAAAGTCATCGACCCAGGCAATGGATACTTATTCTTGATGGTTAGCTGATTGATTGAGTGATAGTCGATGCATAGCCTCATCGATCCATCCTTCTTCTTAACGAATAGCACGGTGCTCCCATGGGGAAGTACTTGGTCTGATGAACCTCTTCTCTAATAGCTCCATCAGTTGCGCCTTCAATTCCTTTAGCTCGGTGGGTGACATCCGGTACGGTTGTCATGATACCGGGGCAGCTCCAGGGATCAACTCTATGGCAAAGTTGACATCTCGTTTCGGGGGAATCCCTGGAAGATCATTGGGGAACACATCTGGGAAATTCTGGACTATATGTATGTCTTCTATTTTAGAGCCCTTCTTTTCAACTATTACGGCCGCAAGGAAGGCAATGCAACCTTTCCTTATCATATTGTGGGCCTTTATGGCAGAGACTAGAGACATCCGTCTCTTATGCCTAATCCCAGTGAATGACAGCTTAGGGAAATCACTAAAGGTAACTTTCCCTATCTTACAATCGACGCTTGCCCCATAAGTGGACAACCAGTCGGCTCCCAAAATGACATCATAGCCTTCCATGGGCATACACACCAGGTCAGCTTTTAGGTTATGGTCTCCGATCATTACATCGGCAGATGGAAATTTTTGTTCAATTTATCCTTCTCTCCCAGTGGGTTTGTGACAAAAATTCGCATCCCATAGATATAGGTTTAGCATTCAAGGTATCAGCAAGTTTGAGATATGAATGAATGCGTTGCTCAGTAACAAATAAAACAATGCTGATAAGGAGAAAACTTGTAGGGTACTTTCTACCCTGCCACCTTCCTCAGTGGGCTCTTCATCATGCAGGGCTTGCAGTCTGCCCTATGTCTTAGGCACATTAGGGCACCTTTCATTTTCCTTCAGCAGCGGGCACTCAGGGATGCGGTGCCCGCAGCTTCCACATCGCAGACATGCGCCGACTTTCCTCCAACATTCATCTGCTGTGTGACCTAGCTTGTCACAGTGCTTGCAGTTGCTTTTTGTTGGAGTGATGGGGACAATAGCTTTGAGTTTCCTTTCTTGGCTGGGTCCCTCCGTGATGTTGAAGGGACGCTTCTTTCCGTTGGTCGGCTTAGCAGATGATGGACCAGACGTCATTTCCTTCTTCACGAACTTCCCTTTGGTATGGTCAGTGAAGTCTGTAGCATCCTCTAGCAGTTGAGCTTTCTTTACCATCTCGGCATAGGTTTGGATGTCGAGAGGGGCCATTTGAGTAATGTATTGTGGCCTAAGGCCGTTGAGAAAGTGCTTAGCCTTCATCCTTTCAGTATTCACCATGGGTTTAGCATAACATGCCAGTCTTGAAAACTGGGCTTCATACTCAGCCACAATCAAGCTTCTCTATTTAAGAGCAGCAAATTCCACAGCCTTCTTCTCTTGGACACGCTCCAAGAAATACTTGGACTTAAAGGCTTCCTTGAATTCGGCCCAAGTAAATTGACCATTAGCTCTGTTCGCTTCTACTGACTCCTACCAAGTGTAGGCGTCCTTTTCTAATTGGAAAGTAGCTAGTAGCAGCTTATCCCCCGTTGCACATTGCATAACACGGAAAATTCTTTCCGTCTCCTTTAGCCAGTGCTCGGCCTCATCCGAATCCGTGGATCCACTGAACCTAGGTGGGTTCAGACTCCTGAAGTTACGATGAAGCTCGCTTGCACCGCCACGATTTCCACCGCCTTGGGTAGCTTGCATAACTGCTCGAGTAAGTTCTTGGATGGTTAGTTGCATGCCCCTCATTTGAGCACGTTCAGCAGTCATCTTGGTTGCTTAAGTTTCCTACAAATATGTTGTTGTTATATTGATGTGGAGTTTAATTTGTGCATGTGTGTGGTTTATTTTATCTAGTTCCCATGGCTCTAACCACATCTCCCATAGGTAGGATAACTGACTCTAGTCGAGGTGGTCACCTAGATCATCCTATACTTAAGAACAACCTAGGCTCTGATACCACAAAACTATCACGCCCCGATACGGAATATCATAACGTGAGGCAGTTGCAAGTAATGGTACAGAGCGAGTACTAGACATCAAATCATTGACAAGAATAAATACTATGTTGGGTTGAGTGTGTATTTGAAACCTTTTAATGATGACTTTAAACATGACTAATTGACATCACTCATAATTGATTTTGATGATGACATTTGTACATTTTGTACATATTAAAATGATGACTAATTGAACATGTTATACATTTTATACATATCACAACAATGCTTAACAACATGTTTTTGATGTTTAATATCTCACATTTTAATGATAATCTTGTATTAATGGTTTACAATTTATATTTCCAGGTTTACACAAATTTGTCACAGTAGTGTCGACACAGTCCACCTGTGTGTCGACACTAGTTCACTGTCCCAGAAGCCTGTTCTGAAGCAGTAGCCAGTGGTGTCGACACAGTTTGCCTGTGTATCGACACAGTCTGCCTGAGGTGTCGACACAGTGCCCTATGGTGTCGACACTAGATGACTGTCCCAAAAGCCCAGTTTGAAGACAATGTCTGTGGTGTCGACACAATGTCTTGTGGTGTCGACACATGTAAGAGTCGACTTCCCGTCTTTCCGTCTGGCGTCTGGGATGACTGGCCACTGACGCATCCAGGCTGGGCGACGCGTTAGTGTCGCGTCGGGTGTGTCTGACGCAACAGTCATCCATGTCGCGACGCGCGTGTGCATCGCGTTGTTGTCGCGCCCGGGGTGTCCGTCGCATCTTGGTATCGCGACCGGTCAATGGGTCGCGACTGCTTTATGTCGTTTCGGTCGTCTGACGCCTGTCAGGGTGGCAGGCGTGTCAGTACGGCCTGTCGTGTTGTCACGGCGCTCGTGGGGGGCGCGTTCTTGTTGCCGTCCGTGGTCCGTCGCGTTAAGGTTGTTAACGCGACGGGGCGGTCTGTCGCGTTCTGGGTGCCGGGGGCTTAAGGCACTGGCCGGCTACCCCTTCCCCCTCTCTCTCTTCTTCTTCCCTTCTCCCTCTCCCTCCGGCGGTGCTCCGCCTCCCCCTCTCCCCTTTGAGTGTTTCAGGCAAGGAGGAGGGTCGTGCGTGGTGCCGTGGCATCGTGGACCTTGCGTGGAGAGAGGAGGAGGTGGCCAACCGTCGTGAAGGGCCCCATTGGGGGTTCGTTCTTCATGAAAGGTAGGGATTTCTTGTGCCCTTCCCAATCCGGGTGGATCGGGAGTCCTCGGGATTTTGTAGTTAGCTTTACAGCTTTCCCCATGCTCCCCTCCCCGTGTATGCATGTTTGTATGGTTCTGGGCGGCCCGGGATGGAGCATCATGTGGTCTACCTCCCGACTGATGTCGCGGCCGCGATGCGCATCGCGACATCAGTAGAGGCGTCACCCCGGTCGAGCACAACCTTATTGCGGTGTGGTTGGCGGTCGCGATAAGGGTCGCTATCGCGACCTGGTTTCCCGTCGCGACAGGGAGGCTGTCGCGACGGCCTGTGGGGGCGCGACAGTGCCTATGCTGCCTCTGGTGGTTTCCATGGCCGGTTGTGTGTCGGCGTGTGCCCCAGGGTAGGCTTTTCCCTTAGGACCTTCCGGTACGGAACATGGCTGGTTGCCTCTCTGCGTTCAATGACCGAAGGTGACACCTTCATGGCCGTGTTCTGGCAGTGGTGCTAGGAGGGTCGTGTCTATCTAATAATCATTTCATGGGCGGTCAATCAATTATTAGCAGAGCGACGAGTTTCCGTTCTAGTTGGTAGTGTTCCGAGACTCCAGCTTTTCCGTGCGTGGTTGGTTGGCCGACAACCCTGTTGAGGGTTTTGCGTGCTTCTCGCCTGTTGGGCTTGTCTTTGTTACAAGTCAGCTGTTCGGCGCAGTTTTATTGTGCTGCCCCGCCTGTTCGCCCAGTGCTTGGCACTTGAGGGCTTGTCCCGTTTAGAGGTTGACTCTGTTTCCTGGGACCCCCATCCTCGGGAGCCCGTTGAGGGAGGTATCCAGGCTACGAGTGTGCTCGAGTTGGCAGCCCACGTGAGCGGACTCTGGAGCTGAGGGGAAAACGAGGTTGGACAGTGGCGTTGAGTCATTCGTAGAGCTCTCTTGTCTGGGTCTGGGATGCCGAGGGGTTCGGAGTGCTTTCCTGGCATAGACCAGACAGTCCTTTGTCTCACTGCCTCTCTCTGCATTGGTTCCAGTGCCACGTAATGGTGTCAGGCGTGAGGCCGCAGCTTGGCCAGGCTGCGGTGTTGTGTGCGTTGTGCGTTTCTGTGGTGGCTCTGTCTCACCCTTCTGCGGGGGCAGAGGCAAGAGCTAGGCTAGCGAGCAGAGCGTGTGGACCGCGGGTCCCCCTCGTGGCTGCTAGCGGCGGTGGCTTAGTTGTTGTTGTTGTGACGACGTTTCCTCACGACGTTTCTAAGTGTTATCCGTTGCCCTAGCTGGTACGGCGGTTATAGCCTGGCCGTGCCTAGTTCCCGTGGGCATTGTTGGTCTGGCCTTGTGCAGACTTGTGCTTCCGGTGGTCCCCGCTTTGGTGTTCTCTCGGCTCCGCAGTTCCGTTCTTGGGTGCTAGTTTTTGGTGGCACCGGCGTGTGTGGTCTCCCAACCTCGTGGCGTGTCCAAGGTTTAGAGTGGTTCTACGTGTGGGCCCTCGACCCTGTGGAGGTTTGAGGTGGCTGTGCTTGCGGTGAGACGTCGTTCACCCTTGGTTGTTCCGTGGTCTCGGCAGGTGTGCCGAGGGTTGTTTCCGCTCTGTGCCCGACTCTGTTGGTTTCTGCGGGAGTCGTGTGTGTGGCCCGACCTCGGTTGGTGGTCGTGGCGTTGCGCTGTTCTCTTCCGCTGCTTAGTAGTACCCTGCTGTAGGTTTACTCGCTTTACAGCTTTCTAGTGTAGTTTCCTTTTTTCGGAGTTCCTGTTGCTCTGGCCGGTAAGGGACTAGTAATCCCTACTGGGCCTTGTTCGCGAGTCTCACCCCCCCTACTTCCTTCAGCTAGGGGCTCGTCGTCGTGGGAGCTCAGTGTCGGACGGGTTGCGGAGGTGGCTGTGGCACCGTGTTGTTGTCAGCAGCAGTGAGAGCGAGCGTTGTGAGCTCTTGTAGCCTGAGTGAGCTGAGAGCTGTGTTTTGCAAGTCCTCGGGATATGCCCCTTAAGGACTGCACCTTTCTTCTTGTACTTGTGCTTTTTCTTGGGATGCGTTGTACAACCCTTTTGTATAATGTACAGATTATTATAGTTATTTGAACTCAGTACATATCTCACTAGACTTTTTCATATAACCCTTCCAGGTCTTCAGATCCGTGGGTGGCGGCGCGACCCTCGGGGTCCCTGGCGAGGGGTCTGAGTGGTCTGGTCGTTACAGTTGGTATCAGAGCATGGGTCTACTGAGAATTGTAAGGAGTTAATAACTATAGCTGTCCCAAAGAAAGGTACTAGTGCGCTGCTGACACCGTCCGACTAGTGTTAGGCTTTTTCTTTCGATTGTTTTGCATGTGCGCGACTTCTCTGCATGGTTTGTGTGCTTGTTGCAGTGGGTTGCAGCTGCTGATGTGCCGCGTGCGTGGCGAGTGTGGTCGCTCGGCGTGTTCGTGCTGTGGTGGCGCAGTTGGCACTGGACTCGCTGACAGTGGTCTGCCCCAAGGGAGGACACTTGTAGGTAAGTCCAGGTGCGGTGCTCCTGTTCGTCTTCGGCGCATTTGAGTGTGTGTGCATCGCGGAGGCAGAGAGAGCCTATGTGTGGTGTGGCCTTCACCAGTGCAGGGTTGTTGCCCTTGGAACCAGTGGAAGGTGTCCCTGCCTTGTTGGATGCCCCTCTGTCATTGGTGTGTGTCATGTGGTTGTTGTGTGTTTGGCCTTGTGTGCCTGTGCGTTGTGCTCGGGATGCCGAGCTGAGCAGGTGCTTTGTGTGTGGTGTTGCATCGCCGGTTGAGCACTGCGACACTTGTCTACATTTGTTGTCAGCCTGGTGCTGACTGGTTGTGAACTCTAGTGAGGTGCTCCTGGAGTTCTTCTCTGTTGGTTCTGGCGGGAGTGAGGTTTCCCCAGAACTGTGTTGTGATCGTTTCTGGTTGCTGTTGTGTTGCCCTCTAGGCTGAGGCGCATCGCTTGGTTGCCCTATGTTCTGGTGAGGTTTCACAGAACCATTGTTGTTGTCCTGGTGAGGGTCTCTCAAGAGTGTTCCACGCTCGTTTCTGTTGTTGCTACGCTACCTCAGATCCTGAGGTATGCTGTTGGGTTGATTGGTGCGTTCTGGAGGGTTTTTTCCTGAACGGTGCCTTGGTGGTTTTGGTGGAGGTTCTCCTAGGACCGTCTTGTGTTGCTTCTGTAGTTCTGCTTGCTGCAGTGTTCTCTCGGATGGTCTGTGTGTTTGGTCATTTGGGTTGTGCGTTCTGGTGAAGCCCCCTTCCAGGATCGCTCTTTGTCGTTCTGGCGGAGGTTCTTCCCAGAAGTGTTCTGTGTTCGTTTTGGGCTACCGTTGCTTTGCCCCTGTGGTTCGAAGTGTGTCGTTTGGTTGGGTTGCGTTCTGGTAAGATCCTCCCAGGACGGCCCTTGGCGCTTTTGGTGGAGATTCTCCCCAAAGCTGCCCTGTGTTGTTTTGGTCGTTGCTGCTCTCTCTCGGTAGAGATGAGCTGTCGTTGTTGCTAGTTGGACTGTCTGTGTTATAGTCTGCTTGGGCGTCTCTGTCAAGGCGTTGTGCGCTTGGCCGTGCGTCTGGCTGTTGCGTTGGCCAGCTTGTCTCGTTGTTCGTTTCCATGTTTTCTCGGCCGCGCTGGTGGGACTGCGTGTCCCCGTGGCTTAGATGGTTTGCTTCGTATCTTGCACCCTGCGTGCTCTTCCAGATGGTGGTCTTGTGAGTGTAGTGGGCGTTTGGCTGGATGTGCTTCTTGTGGAAGCATCAGTCTTGCGTCATGGATTTCTCTCTCGTGTGGGGAAGAGACTCGTGCGTGTCTCCTTCCTCTACTTTTCGTGGGTTGCTCGAGGTGGTAGGTGCTCCACTGTGGTGTTGTGTTGCAAGGGTGCGCATCGTTGCGACCTTCTAGTGGAGTCATCTTCCTTTGAGTTGTTTTTGGGTTGAGCTAGTTGCTCCCCTCGTGTTGTCGTTTTCTTGTGGCACCTAGGGTCGGTGGACCTATTCGTGCTGTTTGTCGTTGTGATTGGTTCTTGCTGCCTGCCTAGTCAATTTGAGGCATTAGGTCTCCGTTGGTCGGGTGCGAAGTAGTATCGCTTTCTTGTTGGGCCGCTCGCATGAGCGTTGTTCCACTGTGCTCTGGTTTTTCTGGTTGGCTTGCTCGTGCAAGCATTGCTCCGTCTTATGCTCGATTGTGCCTCGGCGTGTGCCTTGGAGGCTTTTCGTGTCGTCGTTTTGGTGTTTGGCCTCTCCATCGGTGGTAATGGAGGTGGTGCTTTCTGCTCTTGCATGCCAGGGAGTCCCGTGGTTTTCTCTCCCCATGCGGTAGAGTCGGTATTTCGTGTTTCGTGTGCTCCTGCTGTGGGCCCTGTGTTGTTTCGAGCAGTTGGTGCAGTTGCATGTGCTGCACCTTAAGCGTTTCTTCGATGCTTCGTGTTTTTGTGCCTCAAGGGCTGGGGCCGGCATGGCCTGTTGTGCCCTTTCGGGCTTGTGGTTCTTGGCGCGTGGATTTTGGTAGGTCTCTGATGGAGAGTCCTTCCTATTAGCCCGTGGTGTTGTTTCGGCCGCTGGTGCACTTATGTTGCACTTCGTGTAGTTTTGGTGCTTGTGGTAGCACCGTGTGCTCGTGCTCGAGTGTTTTGGTTTGGTGCCGTCTAGAGCCTTGGTGCATTGCGTTGTACCTTGGATGGCTCCTGGTGCTTGTGTTAGCACCATGTGTTGTGCCGTGTGCCTTGATCATGAGATTCGTGTGTTGTTTCACAAGTTTGCTCGGTGTTGGAGGCGTTGAGCGTTCCGCCTCTGGGACACTCTGTGCTGGCCTGTGCCTTGTGGTTGTGCTATTACCGCTGTGGGGTGGCTGCTTTGCCTTGTCTAGGTAGCCCTATCGGTGGTATGCCAGGCTTTGGTCGTAGCATGTGTCCGAGTTTCTCTCTCGCTTTTGGAGCAAGTGTGTTCGGTTGTGGTACCCTGCTTTAGTCTGGGTCCCTCCGAGGTCGACGTGTTGTCCTCGACCTCTGTAGTTGTTTTGGTTTCCGTGTGATTGCGCATGGTGTTGGTGAGTCTGGAAGCCAATGGCGGAGTCTCCCATCAATTCGTCTGGTGACAGTGAGGCCTATTGGCTTGCTAGTACTCGACAACGTGGTTGGATGACGTTGTGAGGCGTTCGGTTCAAACCTAACCTCCGGCGTCTTCCGTGTTTCCGTTGCGGTGTGCCACATTATGGAGTGTGTGACTCCCAGTTTCTGTGGCTCCGCGTGCGTTTGGTGTCCCTGTTGGACCATGAGGAAGGTCTGGGTGAGACCTAGTGGTGACAACGGATGTCATTTTCACATGTTGAGTGTCCCTCCGCGTGCGTTGCTGTCCCTGTTAGACCACGAGGAAGGTCTGGTGAGACCTAGCGTGACATGGACGTTGTTCCGTGTGTTGCGGATTCCTCTGAGAGCGCGATGTTGCTCTGGTTCTCGTCGCTCGTGTGGCTTCTCGGTTGGGCTGGTGACCGGTGCTAGCTGATGCTAGTAGCGTGAGGCCGTTCCCCAGAGAGTACTTGTGGTTGGTTCTCAGGTGTTTCTCATATGGTTGTCAACAATTGTGCACTCTGTCAGGTTTTGCTGGCGACAGAGTGAGTTGCTGACCGGTGTTTCTTGTGTTGCTGCTGGCAACTGCGTTCTCTGTCAGGTTTTGCTGGCGGCAGAGAGGGTTACTGATTGGTTGGTCCCAACAGCGAGGTCTGTTGGTGTCTGCAGCCATATAGTTTCGGCTGGCGTCTTCCGCTGTTTAGCCTGGATTTGGCGTCGCTCGGCATCGGTGTGGTTGTTGTTCTGTTTGGGCCCCCCACGTGTGGCTTGAGTGAGCCGTCGGTTCCTCGGCTTGGTGCTCCTGGAGTGTTGGAGCATGTTGTGAGCCGATTTTCGATTCTGTGCTTCCCGTGTGTTGGAACCCGCGATGTGAGCCGTAGTTTTTCGTCCTCGTGTGCCGTGCATGTTTGGCTGTGCGATTGTCGCCACGAGGAAGTCGTGTTGAGACTTAGTGGCTTTTTCGCGTTGGTCTTACGTTTTCTCCCTGTGTTTTGTTTCGTGCCTCGGGATCTTTTAGGCTTGTCCCAATTTCGAGGATGAAATTGTCTTAAGGGGGGTAGGATGTAAGACCCGGCTTTCCGTCTGGTGTCTGGGATGACTGGCCACTGACGCGTCCAGGCTGGGTGACGCGTTAGTGTCACGTCGGGTGTGTCCGACGCGACAGTCATCCATGTCGCGACGCGCGTGTGCGTCGCGTTGTTGTCGCGCCTGGGGTGTCCGTCGTGTCTTGGTATCGTGACCGGTCATGGGTCACGACTACTTTATGTCGTTTCGGTCGTCTGACGCCTGTCAGGGTGGCAGGCGTGTCATACGGCCTGTCGTGTTGTCAGGCCACTCGTGGGGGGGGGGGGGGGGGGGGGGGGGCATTCTTGTCGCCGTCCGTGGACCCGTCGCGTTAAGGTTGTTAACGCGACTGGGCGGTCCGTCGCGTTCTGGGTGCCGGGGGTTAAGGCACTGGCGGCTACCCCTTCCTCTCTCTCGTTTCTTCCCTTTTTCCTCTCCCTCCGGTTGGTGCTCCGCCTCCCCCTCTCCCCTTTGAGTGTTTCAGGCAAGGAGGGAGGGTCGTGTGTGGTGCCGTGGCGTCGTGGACCTTGCGTGGAGCGAGGAGGAGGTGGCAAACCATCGTGAAGGGCCCCATGGGGGTTCGTTCTTCATGAAGGGTAGGGATTTCTTGTGCCCTTCCCAATCCAGGTGGATCGGGAGTCCTCAGGGTTTTGTAGTTAGCTTTACAGGTTTCACCATGCTCCCCTCCCCGTGTGTGCATGTTTGTATGGTTCTGGGCGGCCCGGGATGGAGCATCCCGTGGTCTGCCTCCCCACTGATGTCGCGGCCGCGGTGCGCGTCGTGACATCAGTAGAGGTGTCGCCCCGGTCGGGCGCGACCTTATCGCAGCGCGGTTGGCGGTCGCGATAAGGGTCGCTGTCGCGACGTGGTTTCCCGTCGCGACAAGGAGGCTGTCGCGACGCGCTGCCCTGTCGCATAAAGGTTATTGTCGCGGCGCCCTTCCTCGTCGCGATGGCATCATGATGTCCTGTGCGGGCGCGATAGTGCATGTGCTGCCTCGGGTGGTTTCCGTGGCCGGTTGTGTGTTGGCGTGTGCCCCAGGGCAGGCTTTGCCCTTAGGACCTTCCGGTAAGGAACACGGCTGGTTGCCTCTCTGCGTTCAGTGACCGAAGGTGACACCTTCGTGGCCGTGTCCTGGCAGTGGTGCTAGGAGGGTCGCGTCTGTCTAATAATCGATTGATGGGCGGTCAATCGATTATTAGCAGAGTGACGGGTTTCCGTGCTAGTTGGTAGTGTTCCGAGACTCCGGCTTTTCCATGCGTGGTTGGTTAGCTGACAACCCTGTTCAGGGTTTGTGCATACTTCTCGCCTGCTAGGCTTGTCAGTGTTACAAGCCAGCGGTTCAGCGCGGTTTTGTTGTGCTGCCCCGCCTGTTCGCCCGATGCTTGGCACTTGAGGGCTTGTCCGTTTAGAGGTTGTCTCTATTTCCTGGGACCCCCATCCTCGGGAGCCGTTGAGGGAGGTATCCGGGCTACGAGTGTGCTCGAGTTGGCAGCCCACGTGAGTGGACTTTGGAGCTAAGGGGAAAACGAGGTTGGACAGCGGCGTTGAGTCGTTTGTAGAGCTCTCTTGTCTGGGTCTGGGACGCCGAGGGGTTCGGAGTGCTTTCCTGGCACAGACCAGATAGTCCTTTGTCTCACTGCCTCTCTCTGCATTGGTTCCGGAGCCACGTAGTGGTGTCAGGCGTGAGGCCGCAGCTTGACCAGGCTGCGGTGTTGTGTGCGTTGTGCGTTTATGTGGCGGCTCTGTCTCACCCTTCCGCGGGGGCGGAGGCAAGAGCTAGGCTAGCGAGCAGAGCGTGTGGACCGCGGGTCCCCCTCATGGCTGCTAGCGGCGGTGGCTTGGTTGTTGTTGTTGTGATGACGTTTCCTCACGACGTTTCTAAGTGTTATCCGTTGCCCTAGATGGTACGGCGGTTATAGCCTAGCCGTGCCTAGTTCCCGTGGGCGTTGTTGGTCTGGCCTTGTGTAGACTTGTGATTTCGGTGGTCCCCCCTTCGGTGTTCTCTCGGCTCCACAGTTCCGTTCTTGGATGCCAGTTTGTGGTGGCACCGCCATGTGTGGTCTCCCGACCTCGTGGCGTGTCCAGGGTTTGGAGTGGTTCTGCGTGTGGGCCCTCGACCCTGTGGAGGTTTGAGGTGGTCGTGATGGCGGTGAGACGTCGTTCTCACTTGGTTGTTCTGTGGTCTCGACAGGTGTGCCGAGGGTTGCTTCCGCTCTGTGCCCGACTCCGTTGGTTTGTGGGAGTCGTGTGTGTGGCCCGACCTCGGTTGGTGGTCGTGGCGTTGCGTTGTTCTCTTCCGCTACTTAGTAGTACCCTACTATAGGTGTTACTCACTTTACAGCTTTCTAGTGTAGTTTCCTATTTTCGGAGTTCCTGCTGCTCTGGCTAGTGAGGGACTAGTAATCCCTACGAGGCCTTGTTCGCGAGGCTCACCCCCCTACTTCCTTCAGCTAGGGGCTCGTCGTCGCTGGAGCTCGGTGTCGGATGGGTTGCAGAGGCGGCTGTGGTGCCGTGTTGTTGTCAGCAGCAGTGAGAGCGAGCGTTGTGAGCTCTTGTAGCCTGAGTGAGCTGAGAGTTCTGTTTTGCAAGTCCTCGGGGTATGCCCCTTAAGGACTGCACCTTTCTTCTTGTACCTATGCTTTTGCTAGGGGACACGTTGTACAACCCTTTTGTATAATGTACAGTTATTATAGTTATTTGAACTCAGTACATATCTCACTAGACTTTTATATAACCTTCCGGGTCTTCGGATCCGTGGGTGGCGATGCGACCCTCGGGGTCCCTGGCGAGGGGGTCTGAGAGGTCGGGTCGTTACAACACACTTCGACTAAAACTCAAAAACATGAATTTTTCTGGACACGTGGCTACTTGGGAATCAAGGGATTTGACCTAGATTTACGTGCCCATGCACCCCAAGGCACTTTATGGACATATGGGGCTATAAATACCCATGATTCTCCTACCCTAATGGTAGGAGAGCCCATACACTTCTAGAAGAAGACTTTTGGCGGCAAAAAGGGTCTTCCAGGTCTTGCTCCATCTCCAGAAGCTGCAGGCCATCCTTTCAAGAGAAAGGACGTGGGAATCAAAGGGAATCTCTGGAGAGAAGTTGTTGTGCTAGGAAAAGGAGCAGATCAACTGAAGAGTAGCAGTAGAAGAGGGATTTCTGGCATTTCAGATGCCATCAAAGTAGAGTATTGCCACTGAGGAGAATCTCCACCGAATTCCATCAAGGCTCCTCAATTCAAGTGTCTGCAAGACCTCTTCACGAGAACCATCAATCATACTCTTTCACCTAATTCTTGGAGTGTTCATCTTATTTCTTCTTGTGAGATCTGTACATGAAGTTCTAAATAGATTTCTGAGTTTATGAGTCTGTGAATCAGATCATTGCTAGAGGATCTGATCTCTTTTGTGTTTGATCTAGCTTTGTATTGTGAGTCATCGAGCTCTGTTTGTGAGTCGTTGCACTCACGGTGTGTTTTTGAGCGATCGTGCTCAATTTGGAGTCGTCGTGCTCTAGTTGTGTTTGAGCCGTCATGCTCAGTTTGTGAGTCATTGAACTCAAAGTTGTGTGTTGAGCCGTCATGCTCAAGGGTGTTTGGAGTCATCGTGCTCCGGTGTGAGTTGTACTCTTTTGAGTAGTGGAGCCTCACTGTGTGAGGGGTGGATGTAGGAATCACTGGTGTGATTTCCGAACCACTAAAAAATCATTTGTGCAATGGTTTGATCTGCTTGTCTGCGCTAGATGCTTGCATAGGATTTCACTCTCACACTAAGTGTTTAATTGCTTCACATATAATCTACACACACCCACACTTCAGATCAATAAATTGTTTGTTTGAATTGAACTCTGATTCGAAGTAATTTTGAATTGCTTAAGCTTATGCATTAATTGGTGTTAGATCTAGTCAACCCCCCCCCTTCTAGATCTGACCATCCACCTATTCGATCCTACAATTGGTATCAGAGTGGGTTAATATCTGTTTCTGATCTGATTTGATTGCCTCTGTTTGATCTCTGTGTTGCTTGCTGAGTTGTTTGCTGCTCTTTCATTATCTTTATTGTGATTGATGGATTCTCGAGGATTGTAGCCGAGGGCCATTCCATTAATAGACCACCATTCTTTAATGGGTCTGATTACTCTTATTGGAAAAATCACATGCAAGTTTTTCTTAGGGCTCAAAACTATGAAATTGGAGGATAGTTGAAGTGGGTCCTTATGAAAATTAGGGAGATAAGGAGAATTGGACTAGAGAGAAAAAAAGGAAAGCTACTCTTAATTACAGTGCCATGAATATGCTTCAATGTGCTGTCCACCCTAAAGAATATTCAAGAATATCCATGTGTAAGTCTGCTAAAGAAATGTGGGAGAAACTTGAATTAATATATGAAGGGACATCTCAAGTTAGGGAAAACCAAAGCAAACATACATGTTTCTGATTATGAATTGTTTATGATGAAATCTAACGAATCAATTTCTGAAATGTTTGCTAGGTTTATGATAATTGTCAATGGACTGAAGGCACTAGGTAAGGAATACACTGATGCTGATCTGGTAAGAAAAATCTGCGCTCTTCTCTCTGTTTGGCACACAAAGGCTACAGTGATTGAAGATTCTAAGGATTTATCTAAATTTTATTTAGATGAACTCATAGGATCTTTAAGACTTATGAAATAAATCTAAAAAGAAGTGAAGAACATATGCTTAAAGATAAACCAGTAGCACTTAAAGCTTCATCAAGCAACAAAGAGAAAAGTCAAGAAAATCAAGTTCTGAAGAGTCTGAGTCTAATGAGGATGAACTTGCCCTCATGACTAGGCAATTCAGAAAATTTTTAAAATCAAGAGGAGGAAAATTCAATGGAAAGAAAAAAATCTTCTAGTAAAAGGAATGCTTCTCTTCAAATTTTAATGCTAGCAGAAATCAAAAAATTGATGAAGATATTGTTTGCTACAGGTGCAATAAGACAAGACACATGAAGGGTGAGGGTCCTGAGATCAAAAAGGACAAATACAAAGAAGAACAACAAATTGAAGAAACCAAAAGCCATGATAGCAAACTTGGTCGGATGAAGACCAAAGTGAAGATGAAGAAGAGAACTCCTCAAGTTATGTGAAATGAGGAGTTATGCTTTATGGCAAACAGTAGTGATGGAAATGTAAGTTCTTCTTTTGAACAATATTCATTAAAGATTGGCAAGAGCATATGCTGAGTTGATTGAAAAATATTTTGAAATAAGAAAAGAAAACAATATCTGAAAAAGAAAATAAAAATGTCATGCATGACACTTCCTTAAATAGAAGAATATCTGAACTTGAAAATGAAATAACTGAACTTAATGAAGAAAAGGAAGATCTTTGAATGACATTGATGAATTTAAAATTGCATCTCAAAAGGCCAACAAAGATTTTGAAAAACTTCGAAAGAATAGAATTGCAACAAAAAGAAAAGCAACAAGTCATGATGAAGTTCAGAAAACTCGAGAAGTTGTTGGATGAAAAGGAACAAGTGATAAAAATTTTCACAAATGGAAAGGAAAACCTTGATGCATTGTTAGGACTAAAATGAATGCTACAAAACATGGACTAGGATTCACCACAGAAAAATCTTTAAAAATAAATCTGGTGAAAAGAAAGAAAAACCTTCAAAAATTCTTTGATAAAATTTGTCAAAAGCACTAGTCCAGAAAACAAAAATAAACAAGTGTCAAAGAACACATCTGAAATACCAAAAAATCAGAACAAAAAGAATGTTTCTAACCAAAAGAACAAAATAGGTTGACACACATTGCTGATAGGTAGACACCAGTCAACCACAAGTTGAAAATTGTGGCTGCTGAGTTGACACCAGTCCAACACAAGTCGACCTGTCCAATTCTGAAAAACAACAACCAGTTGAACAGAAATTCAAATAAAAATCTGAAAAATTGTAAAAATATAAAAACAAACTTTCATGATGGTTATTGGAGATACATGACATCATGTCAATCTAATTGGATCAGTTCTTGGAATCAATGGTATCATAATCCTTATTGGTACCATTCACAATCTTTTTATCCAAAGGTTCCAAGATATCAACAGAATTCTTGGTTTTGGATTTCCATACATGAACAATCATGCCAAAAATGAATTTCCCTGCTCATGAAAGGAAAAATACTGGGTTTCATTCCAAATCAGAATGTTAAAATGCCAAAAGGGAAATCATTTCTGAAATAAAACAAAAACAAAAAAACAACTCAAATATGGATCAAAAAAGACTTATTGTTTTTGTTCAAACAAACTGATGGTCCAACAATGTTTGGGTACCAAAATCTTTTCTTCTCTGATCTGATTTATGCAGGAAAGTCGTGCACCCAACTCCAATGTGTGGTTCCTTGACAGTGGGTGTTCATGACACATGACTGGAGACAGAACAAAGTTTCATTTCTGATTGAAAAGGAAGGAGGATCTGTTAACTTTGGAGGTAAAAATAAAGGGAAAATCATTGGATCTGGAAAGGTTGGTAAATCCTTCTCAAACTCAATTGAAATGTTTTGTTAGTTGATGGTTTGGATTATAATCTTTTGAGTATAAGCCAATTGTGTGACAAAGGTCAAGGTTGTTTTTGAATCTGATTTTGCAAAATAATTGATTCTTCAACTGAAAAAATAAATTTCTTGGTAAAAGAGAAAATAATGTCTACATGATCAATCTTGATAAAAACTTGCTGAAAACATTTGTTTGGTGGCAAATAAAATGAAATTGCATGGACATGGCACAAAAGACTTAGTCATGCAAGTTTCAACACAATAAATAAACTCTAAGGTTAAATCTGGTTAAAGGACTTCCTGACTCTTTCCAAATGTTGAAGATCAACTGGTGATATGTGCTCAAGAAAAACAAACCAGAAAATCTTTTAAATTTTCAATGATGTACTCACTTCTAAGCCACTAGAATTACTTCATATGGACCTTTTTGGGCGAACAAGAATCTTAGTCTTAGTGGTAAAAGATATGGATTGTCATCATTGATGATTTAACTAGATACACTTGGGTCATCTTTCTATCTCACAAAAGTGATGCTTGTTTAGAATTCAGGAATTTCTGCACCACTACCTTAAAGGGTTTTCATATAAAATCAAATCATTTTGACTGATCATGGGGGAGAATTTGAGAACAAAGCTTTTTCTGATTTATGTGCTGAACTAAACATTTTTCACAGATTCTCTTCCCCAAGAACTCCAGAACAAAATGGAGTTGTGGAAAGGAAGAATAGAACTCTGGTGGAAATGGCGAGATCTATGCTCTTGGAAAGTAAATTGCCCAAATCCTTCTGGGCTGGATCTGTAAACACAGCAAATCACATCTTGAACAGAGCATTGGTCAGATCAAAAATTAGAAAACCCCTATGAACTTTTGAAAAACAAACAGCCAACTTTGTCTTATTTTAAAATCTTTAGTTGCAAGTGTTTTGTACTTAACAACAATAAAGAAAATCTTGATAAATTTGATGTCAAAAGTCTTGAAGCCATTTTTCTTGGATATTCAGAAATTTCTAGAGCTTATAGAGTTTACATTCTCAAGAATAAAACTGTGGAAGAATCTCCACATGTAGTTTTTTATGAAAACTCATATCAAACTGATGACTCTACATCTTGCAGGGTTCCTCAAAATAATGAAGAGGATGACTTCGTTGTCGAATCTTCACCACTGTTGAAGAGGATGAAGATCCATTTGAAAATCTAGACAATCAATCACCTACCACATGTGGTTCAGGTTGTTTGTTCCAGAACTGAATGCATCCCAAGAGGTAATTCCTGAGAACAGATTTCTAAGAGATCATCCAATTGAGAATGTAGTTGGTAATATGCATGATAGAGTTAGAACTAGATCATCTTTTCTGAATGCAATAAATGAAGACCCACTAGCACTAATTTCCTAAATTGAACCCAAGTCAATTGATGAAGCCCTAACTAGTGAGGATTGCATCAATGCAATGCATGATGAACTTCATCAATTTGACAGAAATCAAGTGTGGGAATTAGTACCTAAACCTAGTGACCAATCTGTTATTGGTACTAGATGGGTGTTTAGAAATAAATTGAAAAAATAGATAGGTTGTTAGGAATAAATATAGACTAGTTGCCAAGGGGTACAATCAGGAGTTTGGAATTGATTTTGAAGAATCATATGCCCCTGTAGCTAGACTAGAAGCTGTGAGAATATTTCTTGCTTTTGCATCATCCCTGAAATTTATAGTTTATCAAATGGATGTGAAAAGTGCTTTCTTGAATGGATACATCAAAGAATGTTTTTGTAGAACAACCTCCTGGATTTGAAAAAATCAAAAATATTTTTAAACTCAATAAGGCTCTTTATGGTCTTAAGCAAGCTCCAAGAGCTTGGTATGACCGTTTGAGCTCATTTTTGTTGAATAAAAGTTACACAAGAGGTAATGTAGACCAAACTTGTTTACAAAAATTGTCAATAATCAAATCATGTTGTCCAAATATATGTTGATGACTAATTTTTGGGTCTACAAATAAAGAACTGTGTACTGAATTTGCTGATCACATGAAAACTGAATTTGAAATGAGTTTGATGGGAGACTTACAATTCTTTTTGGGATTGCAGGTACATCAAACCAGTGAAGGGATTTTCATAAGTCAAACAAAGTATGTGAAAGAACTTTTGAAAGTTTGACTTTCAGCACCTCAAGCATTCAAGCACACCAATGGCAATAAATGTAAGACTAGAGGAAGACTCATTTGGTAAGTCAGTAGATCCAAAGACCTACAGAGGTATGATTGGTTCTCTACTTTACCTCACACCTCTAGACCAGATATTCAGTATAGTGTGTGCATGTGTGCTAGGTTTCAAGCCAATCCTAAAGAAAGTCACATGTTAGCTGTCAAAAGGATTTTTAAATATCTTGTTGGATCATGTGAACTTGGAATTGGTATCCTGCTGGTTGCAAGTTAGATTTAATTACTTACTGTGATGCTGATTATGCTGGTTGTAAGCTTGATAAAAAAGTACTAGTGGCTTGTGTTTATATCTAGGTGGATGCCTAATTTCATGGGCTTCCAAAAAGTAACATTCAGTAGCTCTATCCACTGCAGAGCCGAATATCTCGGCTGGTTGTTGTGGCACTCAAGTTCTTTGGGAACATCAGCTCCTAGACTAATCACAAATTGGGTTGTATTCCTATTTGTGTGATAACACTAGTGCTATTAATTTGTCTAAAAACCCAATTCAGCATTCACGAACAAAGCATATTGAAATAAGCACCATTTTCTAAGGGATGAGGTCGCTAAGAAATCTTTTGAACTTCACTTCATTGAAACTGAAAAACAAATTGCAGATATTTTTACTACATTTAGATCATTATATCTTGTAATACCTTGTGTTGAGTGTGTCTTTGTGATTAAACTTTGTTGCACAATAACCAAAACACAATAATTCTCTCATTTGATACTATCACTTTGCCTCACTTATTTTGATCATTCCTGAACCTTCATTTCCTATATTTCATTTCTTGATCTCCTACCATTCTTTGTTTCTCTCTCTTGTCTATCTTTTTAATGATGTCAAAGGGGGAGAAAGTTCCTTAAAGGGGGAGAAAGTTCTGAAAGGTTGCGGAATTCCCTATGTATGGTAATCTAGAAGGGGGGTTGAATAGATTACTATCAATTGAATAGCTTATCACCTTCTTTTCGCGAGAACACGGACTGTTGAAATACTAGCTAGCAGAGTTTAAACTATGTGTGGATGTGTGTGAATAGATGATAGATAGATAAACAAGCAATTAAGCATGTATAGATATGTCGTACCTACCAAACATCTAACGTAAATTCATGCAAACCATGAGACACGCAGATTTTACGTGGTTCAGAGTACACAACTTGTGTATCCTACATCCACGAGCCACACACACACGCAGAACAACCTACTTATGAGCTAGTTCGAGAACTACAACTCACACACATGAGTTATCTGATGTGCAACCTCGATCAGATGAACTCCCACACATGAATCAAGCACAAGGACTGCTTGAGACACAGACACACACACAAGTTTACGTAAAAACAAAAAATAGAGAGAGTTCTGAATTGTAGAACAAATCCTGATTAAAGAACTTCTCTCGTGAACGATCGGCTGGGCTTCAAGCTTCGTCTTGATGATCACAAGTTGATGATGATGCTTGAATCCTCGATGTTCAAGCTTCACCTCCGCTGGGAAGAAGTTTCTTCTTGAATCTGGGCGGCAGGTTGAAGCAGAGCAGTAAGAACAATTCTTTTGAAGAGAGCTTGCTAGGGTTCTTGGGTGGAGGCTGCTCGTGTACGTGATTCTCTTCAAAGAGATGCTTAAATAGAGGTGTTTACATATGGAGAGCCGTGGTATGTGGAAACACCATCTATGGCAACTTGAAGACTTTCCGTATTTGAAGATTCTCTCCGTCTGTCGACAGCACTGGGTGCTCCTGTCGACAGGCGCAAGCCAGCAGAAGGCTGAAAGGCCCTGGAAGGCAGTTGCTGTCGACAGGCGACTGGGTGCTGTCGACAGGCACAGGCAGACAGAAGACCAGGGGGTTCTAGGAGCCTCTTCCTGTCGACAGGTGACTGGGGTGCTGTCGACAGACACATCTGTGTTGAAGAGTGGCCTTCTGGCTTGAGTGTAGCTGTCGACAGGAGTCTTTTCTGCTGTCGACAGGTACTTGCTTTTCATGTATATCTTCATCATTTGAACATGTTCTTTGTACATGTCTTGCTTGGTATCTCACCTAAATTAATGAACATAGTTAGTGACATAGTGACATATAAATATGCTCAAGTGAAGTGTTTGTTCCATTTGCATTCATGAGTCATTTTCATCATGTTTTCATCATAAATTTTGTCCATGAAATGATTATCATCAAAAACACACTTGTGACTTGTTAGATTAGCATTCACATTAAGTGATCATGAAAATGAGAACTCAACATTCTCCCCCTTTTTGATGATGACAAAATTTCAAATTGAGCCACATTATGTAATTGATTTTTTCAATGAATTCTCAAGTTTTTCTCCCCCTTTTGACAACATCAAAAAAAACATTCCATTGCATAGTCAATGTCACAGGAAGAGAAATGTGCTTTTCATTAAAAGATAGGCAGTACATTGTAGCACATTAGACAACCATAATACTTGCAAAAAGAAACATGACAAAGAGGACTCTGAAAGCAAGATACATCAGTTAGACTTTGACATGACTTGGGACACGTAGACTCTCTAAGCATCATCAGGACCCGGTGGGGCTGGGGCCTGAGGAATCTGTGGAGCAGGAGTGGAGAGTCTGTTGAGCCGGAGGTGGATCTGAACTTGTTATCAGCCAGTGCTTCCAAGCTTGTGTCAACTGTGTCCAAACGTTCATTGATGTTTGTGAATCCAGTGGTCATCTGCAATTGCAACTGAGCATTGAGATCTCAGATAGAGGGCTCAGTGGCAATGTCAGCAACAGGTTGACTTGCATCATCTCCTGGAGCATCTAGTGGCTCAGAGTGGGAGTCTTCTTCGCCGTCTTCATTCTCATCTACTTCTTTATCAGCTGCTTCATCAGCTTCTTCATCACCCACAGGGACAGCTTGTCCCTTTCCCTTGAGATCCCTAGTGACTACGCCATCCACTAACTTGTAGCCCATCCGCTATGCAGCAGTCAGATCATATGAGCTACGGGCCGATAAATCAGTCATCTCCCCTTCTGGAATGATGATGCCAAGGAACAGGAAGAGGGAGGTGAGCTGACATGCATAAGGCATGGACCTCTTGGCGTTACGAAGGCAGAGTCGGAGGACGGAGCACATGAGTGAGGGAGATTAATGGGTTCACAGCACAAAAACTTATGGAGAGGGACTTGTGAACTGAGGTGACGAGTTCCCTACTTCCATCTTTTGGGACAATGATGGTGGTGAAAATGTGGTGGATGAGACGGTGAAGTGGAGGGAAGGAGTTTGCATTCAATGGCTTACGATCCGTGGGGTCGTAAGGCTGCGAGGTAATGAGGGTATAGTACTCCTCGGGGGTAGGGTGATGTACCAAGATTTCAACCCCGGTGTTCGGGATTTGCAGGGATACTGAAAGAAGATTAAGGGAGATGCGAAAGGAATTCCCCTTGACTCTGATATATAGATCACCTGCGGTAGTCTCCCGGAGGTTGTGAAAAAACTCTGTGATGGCAGAGGAGGAGTATTTTTTGTGGATATAGCAAAAAGGTGACCAACCTTGTGAGTCAAAGAGAGGCTGAAGACCTAGAAAGAGGTCTTCCAGTGAGATGAAGTCAACGTAGCGAGGCTGCGTGACCTTCATGTAGGTGGCATGGGTCTCTTTGAACTGGAGATTAGGAGGGATGAGCAACTCTGGCAGACGTCCTCCCGGTGCTTTGTGCGACACTCGGCGGGTGCCCTGGAGCCCTGTCTGGCTTCAGGAGACCGAGGACGGCGACGGGAGGCCATCTTCCTTTCCGGTGGAGCCATTGGAAGATGTAGCTCGTAGGTGATGGGGGCTTGGGAGAGGAAGGAGACAGGGGAAGGAAGGAAACACAAAGACTGGGGTTTTTGGCTGTCGCCCTGGAGAGAAGGGTTTTTGGAGAAGGAGGAAACGGGGGTTTTTTGGAAGTGAGAAAGAGGGGAAAGGGGGGGGTTACTTTTATAGAAAGGGTATGGGGATTTGAAGGGTAGGTCCCACCAAAACCGCCCTTACATGGTGCCCGTCGGACTTCCAAAGCAAGTGCTGCCGCCGGCTGTCGACAGGCATCCAGGGCCCTGTCGACAGGCATAGCCAGAAACCCTCCAGTAAGAGGTTTTGACAGAATTTTCAAGGGGCATGAGCATTAAATGAGTATGGAAGGTGGAAAATAGGTAACATCACATTATTAAGTGTCATACCCACAATGATTTAGGACATGTCAAGCATCTCCAATGGTCGTGACATAATATTCCCCGAACCTTTAGTGACAATGACACGAATCCATTGCGACAAAAACATTTGAGAAATAAAAAAACCCTCTTGAATGAGTCATTTGTAAAAGATCATTTGTCTTAGTGAGTGATGGCCACAAGATTTATGAGGAGGATGTCTACATGGGTAGTTAAACAAAAAACACCTAAAGGCCTTGTTAAAACACAATGTGGAGGCTACACTCTATTTCATCAATTAAAATTTTAAGCATTAGAGAAGCAGTGGTAATTAGGATCACTTGACCTTTTTACGTGAAGATAGACATTTGTGGTGCCCGTATCCCCAGTTACTTGGTGAAAGCGTCCATCAAACCATTTTACAGAGATAATGAGTAAGCCGTTTGACGCGAAGATAGACATTTTGTGATGTCTGTATCCCCGGTTACTTAGCAGAACTCAACATTGCTGTGCTGTTCTCTTCTTGGAAATTTGAAACCTTTGACTTATATTCTTTTGTGAAATAGATAGCTTTTCTCCCTTTATGAATATATATATATATATATTATATATTTTTAACACAAGGTCAAGAAGTAGAAGAAGTTTAAAAACCAATGAGACATAATCCTCATGACCTAGGGACGAAACACATGACTTTGAAAAATAATTTTCTACAAATGAGTTATTCAAGTGAGCCAATTTAGGCTCATGTGCTTTTGTTTGATGTACTCAAGTCAATGCACATTAGGCTCACTAGGAATGGTATGTCAAAATCATTGCGATTTAGACATTATCTTGATATCATGTGGATAGGAAAAAGTATAATGTTAGTATTGCCCATTTTTCACCTTAAATACTTTCAAGAAGGATGCTCATGAAGAATAATGAACCAAAAAGTTAAAGAATGGAAGAATACTGGTCCATCTGTCGACAGGCATAGGTGCCTTGTCGACAGCTGCTGACAGACTGTTGGATTGGTGTTCTGTGAAGTTCACCTGTCGACAGATGTCTTTGTTGCTGCCGACAGGTACGATAGACAGAAGGAGTGGTGTTCTGGGAAGGTGCTCCTATCGACAGAGGCCTTGGTGGCTGTCGACAGGTGCCTCAGAAACCTGATTCTTAAAGGCTTAGATGAGAGAGATGATGACGTGTTCTTCCGAGGGAAGTAAGGCAATGGCAAATGACATTTTCCCTCTAGTGTTTCACTCACCTATCCTAACATAGCTCCACCATAGTGTGTGCATGTGAAGACTCAACATTCAAGCAATGCAAAAACAATTTAACCAAGAGTTTCACACAATTGAACATCACACCATTAAAGTAGGGGAATAGCTAGCAAATTTTTTTGGTTTGTTTGTTTTTGTTTGGTTTTATTTTGCAGAAAGATTGGGCATACTGAAAAGAAACTTAATACCATGTCTAAAATAGATGTCCCTCTTTGTACTTCAACTATTGGTACGTGGTGGAGAATGTTTTCTCACGCATAATGAGAGTTTCCAAACAAGCCTGACTTGTTTTTCCACAAATCACCATTTGATATACCTATAGTTGTAGCTCACAAGGAACACATATTGGGACTTGATAGGAGTTTCATTGCATTTTGCACAAACCCAATTCTCTTCTTAGTGTTGTGAACCTATCCTCAGCCAATGGTTTTGTGAAAATGTCAGCTAGTTGTTTTTCAGTGGGTATAAAGCTCAGCTCCAAGGTGTTATTTGCTACCTCATCTCTTAAAAAGTGATGCCTGATTTCTATGTGTTTGGTTCTTGAATGTTGAATTGGGTTCTTTGAAAGATTGATGGCACTAGTGTTGTCACATAAGATAGGTGTGCATCCAATGTCAATATTATAGTCAGATAATTGACTTTTTATCCACAACACTTGAGCCGCACAACTCCCTGCAGCAACATATTCTGCCTCTGCAGTGGAGAGTGCAACCGAGTGTTACTTCTTGGATGCCCACGAAACCACACAACCGCCAAGAATTTGGCAATATCCACTAGTGCTTTTCCTGTCAATTTTACATCCAGCATAGTCAGCATCTGAATAAGAAACCAAAGTGAAGCTACTACCTGCTGGATACCAAAGACCCATATCATGCGTACCTGAGAGATATCGAAATATTCTCTTAACTGCAACCAAATGGCTTTCCTTTGGACTAGATTGGTATCTAGCACAAAGGCAAACGCTGAACTGTATGTCTGGTCTACTTGCAGTAAGATACAAAAGGGAGCCAATCATACCTCGGAATTGCTTTGCATCTACCGGTTTACTTTTCTCATCACTTTCCAGCTTTATGCTTGTGCTCATTGGTGTTGAGGCAGGCTTGGCTTGTTCGAACTAAAATCTCTTGAGCAGTTCTTTGACATATTTTTGTTGTTGATGAAGAATCCGTCTTCAAATTGTTTTACCTGCAAACCAAGAAAAAATTGAAGCTCCCCCATTAAACTCATCTCAAATTCACTGTGCATGTGTTTTGAAAATTCTTCACACAGTGAGGGGTTACTTGAACCAAATATAATGTCGTCCACATACACTTGAACCACAATGATGTGATTGCGGACTTTCTTAGTGAAGAGAGTTTGGTCTACTTTACCTCTTGAGTAGTTTTTGCTTACCAGAAAAGTGCTTAGCCTGTCATACCAAGCTCGGGGTGCCTGTTTCAAACCATAAAGAGCTTTGTGCAATTTAAATACATGGTTAGGTTTATGAATATCCTCAAACCCAGGTGGTTGAGAGACATAGACTTCTTCTTTGATGTAACCATTCAAGAAGGCAGTTTTAACATCCATTTGAAAAAGTTTGAATTTGTTTGAGCATGCATATGCTAACAAGATTCTGACTGCTTCTAGCCTAGCTACAGGAGCAAAGGATTCTTCGAAATCCACACCAAATTCCTGATTATATCCCTTTACTACCAGTCTAGCCTTATTTCTCACCACTTTACCCTCTTCTTCAGTTTATTCCTAAAAACCCATCTTGTTCCAATGACAGAAATATCGGAGGTTCTAGGAACTAGACTCCAGACATTATTTCTTTCAAATTGTCCAAGCTCCTCATGCATAGCATCAATCCATGAATTTTCCTTTAATGCTTCTTCAACATTTTTAGGTTCCACTTTTGACACAAAAGCTAGATGATCCTGTTCAACTATTTCCCTAACTTGAGACCTAGTTTGAACTTTTTCATTCACATCTCCTATTATGTTCTCAAGTGGATGGTCTTTAAAGTACCTGACATTTATGATTGTTGAAGTTCCGGGTTGATCTTGCATTTGAGGAGGTTGTACTGGAGGAGGGATTACTTGAGGAATTTCATCTTGAGATTGACCCTCTTGTGGATCTTCTTCAGGTTCTTCTTCTCCCTCTTTGAAGAGGATGTGATGGTCCTCTTCATCATCATTGTACCCTTGAAGATATCCACATTTGGCTTTTGGTGCTGTTTGAGTGCTCTTCTTGGCTGTCACTTGTAGCGGTTCTGTAAGAATTGTTTTATCCTCATGGGGAGTCCTGTGGAAATCAATTTTGTCAGTTTTTGCATGAGTTTCATCAAAGACAACGTGTGGAGTTTCTTCCACAGTTTTATTCTCGCAATTAAACACCCCTATAAGCTCTAGAGTGTTCTGAGTATCCAAGAAATATACCTGAATCACTTTTGGCCTCAAACTTGTCTAGATCAATTTTATCATTATTATGAATGAACACTTTTGAGCCAATACTCTGAAATACCAAATACTGGGTTTCTTACCTTTCAGAAGTTCATAGGGGGTTTTCTTTATGACAGGTTTTACCATGGCTCTATTGAGTATGTAGCATGATGTATTCACCGCTTCCGCCCAAAATGTTCTTGCAAGTTTGCTTTCAACCAGAAGGGTGCGAGCCATTTCCACCAAGGTCCGGTTCTTTCTCTCCACAACACCATTTTGTTCAGGTGTCCTTGGAGAGGAGAACAAGTGTTCTATCCCGTGGTGCCTGCAGAAATCAGAAAAAGAGTTATTGTCAAATTCTCCCCCGTGATCAGTGCGGATTGAACATATTTTGTTAATATTGCCATGCTCAATTTTATTAAAGAATTCCTCAAACAGGCTTATTGCCTCATTTTTGTGTGCGAGGAACTTAACCCATGTGAACCTAGAAAATTCGTCTACAATGACAAAGCCAAAGCGTTTGCCATTAAGACTCAATGTTCTAGTAGGTCCAAACAGGTCCATGTGCAGAAGTTCATAGGGTTTAGAAGTGCTTACCGATGCTTTTGATTTGAATGACTTCCTTGTTTGTTTTCCCTGTACACATGCATCACAAAAATTCACATTTTTATTGAAGGGGATATCAGGTAGTCCACTTACCAATTTGAGCCTCATGATTTTGTGCAAGGCATTGTAGCTTGCATGGCCAAGCCTACGATGCCAAAGTGTAAGCTCATCCTGTTTATTGGTTACAAGACACAAATCATTATTTTCTGGATCATCTAAATCAACCATGTAGATGTTATTTACCCTTTTTTCCAGAAAACGTTAGACTTCCTGTTTCCTTATCAATAATTTGACATGAATTTGTTTCAAAGACAACTTTGTGACCTTTATCACACAATTGACTTATGCTAAGCAAGTTGTGATGAAGGCCATCAACAAGTAACACGTTGTCTATAGAGTTAGAGGCATACTTACCAACCTTATCTGAGCCGATGATCTGGCCTTTGTTGTTGCCTCCAAAAATTACCTGATCTCCGTCTTTCTCCACTAGCAGACAGAATTTATCTTTATCGCCCGTCATATGCCTCGAGTAGCCACTGTCCAGGTACCATTTATTTTGATTATGGCTGCTAGGCATTCCTGCACATGTGGATCAGACAAGAGTTTTGGTACCCAAATTACTTTGGGTCCCATTGTATCATTCATACTAAATAACAAATTCTTAGGAATCCAAACTTGTTTAATGTTCAGTTTACTTGGTTTGTTCCTGCATTCATTTTCTTTGTGCCCAACTTTTTTACAGATTGTATATGATGAGGGTTTTCTTACAACAGTGGGCTTGTTGTTCTTTGGAGCATGCATGGGCATTTTACCTTTCTGTTGCTTTGTTGCTTTTTCTTTTGGACTCGATTTCCAGACCTTTCGACAGCTCTCCTTGGTGCTGTTGACAAATCTTGGAACAGTGCCAGCAACAAGCTTCTTTGCCTTGTTTTGTGGTTGCTTACCCTTAGTTTGGGTTTTGTTGTTCTTTTAGGGGATCTTCTTACTTGTGCTTGGGCATGTTTCAACAAAAGATGTTATCAAATTTTCTCCAATTTTCTTTTGTTTTACTGGTTGGTACCCAAGCCCATGTTTTGAAACAAAAACATTTGACCCCAATATTGCTTCAAGGTTTTGTTTCCCTTTAACAAACCTTGACAAATCTTCAGATTTGCCCTTTAGATTTTCTTCAGTCTTTTCCAATTTTTCTTTAAGCTTATCATGCTCACCTTGAAGAGTTTCAAGGGAGTTCATTAGAATTTCCCTTTCTTTCTGAGATTCTTGCAGTTTTAACTTCAAGGTGTCCATTTCCTCATGATGAGCTTCCTCATCAATCCTCATCATTTCAATGTCTTTGATTAATGATGCAACATGTTCATCATTTTGTGTGTTGTTAGCGAGAGAATTAACTTTCTTTTTTAGTGCTTTGTTTTCAGATTTAAGCTCACAAAATTTTTCAAACATAACAGTATAAGCTTCTTCCCATTCATCAACTGAATAGCTTTCAAAGGAAGAATTTACCTCATTTAAGTCATCACTTCTCGCCATGAGACAGTGGACTTCATCATCTCCAGAGGTAGCTTGACTGTTGTCATCCTCGTCTTCATCACTCCAAGTAGCCATCATTGCCTTGGCTTTCTTGAACATGAACTTTTCCTTTTTCGGCTTCTTCTTGAGCTCCGGCACTCTCCTCTCATGTGCCCTTTCTTCTTGCACTCGTACCACACAATCTCAGACTTTTTGTTAGAATCAATTTGTTGGAAGTTCTTTCTTTTGGAAAGGTTTAGAGTTACCTATACCTCTCTCTTGTATTTCAGGAATTTTTGAATTGCCTAGTGAGCATGGCCATATCGTCATTTTCACTCTCACTAGACGATTCAGACTCATCACTTTCCTAAATGACCTCCCTTTTGGAAGCTGAGGAATTTTTCCTGGAAGCCTTCAAGGCAAGTGGCTTCCTAGGATTTTCTTCAGTTTCCTTTCTTTTCATGTTGATTTCATAGGTCATCAGTGAGCCAATGAGTTCATCCAACTTCATTTTTGAGAGGTCTTTGGAATCCTCAATGACAGTGGCTTTGGTGTTCCAAGAGGATGGAAGAGACCGAAGAATCTTCCTCACCAAATCACTCTCTGAGTATTCCTTTTTCAGGCCTTTCAATCCATTAATAATTAACATAAATCTCGCAACATGTCAGAGATGGTTTCAGTAGAGTTCATTTTAACCTTTCATATTCAGAAACCAACATGCTTGCTTTAGTTTCCCTTACCTCGGACGTACCTTCATAGATTAACTCGAGTTTGTCCCACATTTCTTTTACTGATGTGCACGTGGAGACTCTCGAGTATTCGTTGGGGTGGACCGCGCATTGCATCATATTGAGGGCGCTAGAGTTGAGTGTCCCCTTCGCGATCTGGTCCTTGGTCCAGGTACTCTCATCCTCAGGAAGGGAATATTCACCCTTGTGGACTATCTTCCATAGCTCATAGTTCTGTGCTCTCAGAAACACCTGCATACGATTTTTCCAGTAAGGATAGTTAGTGCCATCAAAGAAGGGTGGCCTGGTCACTGAGTGTCCCTCGGCCATGTATCCCTTACTAGATTCCATGAGATCAAGATTCTCCTGATCGTAAGATCAAACAAATAATGCAGTAAATCGGAGAAACCTCGCTCTGATACCAATTGAAAGGTTGCGGAATTCCCTATGTATGGTAATCTAGAAGGGGGGTTGAATAGATTACTATCAATTGAATAGCTTATCACCTTCTTTTCGCGAGAACACAGACTGTTGAAATACTAGCAGAGTTTAAACTATGTGTGGATGTGTGTGAACAGATGATAGACAGATAAACAAGCAATTAAGCGTGTATAGATATGCCGTACCTACCAAACATCTAACGTAAATTCGTGCAAACCATGAGACACGCAGATTTTACGTGGCTCAGAGTACACAACTTGTGTATCCTACATCTATGGGCCACACACACACGCAGAACAACCTGCTTATGAGCTAGTTCGAGAACTACAACTCACACACACGAGTTATCTGATGTGCAACCTCGATCAGATGAACTCCCACACGTGAATCAAGCACAAGGACTGCTTGAGACACAGTCACACACACAAGTTCACGTAAAAATGAAAAACAGAGAGAGTTCTGAATTGTAGAACAAATCCTGATTGAAGAACTTCTCTCGTGAACGATCGGCTGAACTTCATGCTTCGTCTTGATGATCACAAGTTGATGATGATGCTTGAATCCACGATGTTTAAGCTTCACCTCCACTGGGAAGAAGTTTCTTCTTGAATCTGGGCGGCAGGTTGAAGTAGAGCAGCAAGAACAATTCTTCTGAAGAGAGCTTGCTAGGGTTCTTGGGTGGAGGCTGCTTGTGTACGTGATTCTCTTCAAAGAGATGTTTAAATAGAGGTGTTTACATATGGAGAGTCGTGGTATGTGGAAACACCATCTATGGCAACTTGAAGACTTTCCGTATTTGAAGATTCTCTCCGTCTGTCGACAACACTGGGTGCTCCTATCGACAGGCGCAAGCCAACAGAAGGCTGAAAGGCCGTGGAAGGCAGTTGCTGTCGATAGGCGACTGGGTGCTATCGACAAGCACAGGCAGACAGAAGATCAGGGGGTTCTGGGAGCCTCTACCTGTCGACAGGTGACTGGGGTGCTGTCGACAGACACATCTGTGTTGAAGAGTGGCCTTCTGGCTTGAGTGTAGCTGTCGACAGGGGTCTTTCCTGCTGTCGACAGGTACTTGCTTTTCATGTATATCTTCATCATTTGAACCATGTTCTTTGTACATGTCTTCCTTGGTATCTCACCTAAATTAATGAACATAGTTAGTGAGACATAGTGACATATAAATATGCTCAAGTGAAGTGTTTGTTCCATTTGCATTCATGAGTCATTTTCATCATGTTTTCATCATAAATTTTGTCCATGAAATGATTATCATCAAAAACACATTTGTGACTTGTTAGATTAGCATTCACATTAAGTGATCATGAAAATGAGAACTCAACAAGTTCCTTAAAGGGGAGAAAGTTTTTTTTTATGGGATAAAATTCAAAAAGGGGAGATTTGAGTCAGGCTATTGGGAGATTGTGCATATATTTTGTCATCATCAAAAGGGGGAGAATGTTGGGTTGAGTGTGTATTTGAAACCTTTTAATGATGACTTTAATCATGACTAATTGACATCACTCAAATTTGATTTTGATGATGACATTTTGTACATTTTGTACATATTAAAATGATGACTAATTGAACATGTTATACATTTTATACATATCACAACAATGCTTAAACAACATGTTTTTGATGTTCAATATCTCACATTTTAATGATAATATCTTATATTAATGGTTTACAATTTATGTTTTCAGGTTTACATAAATTTGTCACAGTGGTATCGACACAATCCATCTGTGTGTCGACACTAGTTCACTGTCCCAAAAGCCTGTTCCGAAGCAGTAGCCAGTGGTGTCGACACAGTCTGCATGTGTGTCGACACAGTCTGCCTGTGGTGTCGACACAGTGCCCTGTGGTGTCGACACTAGATGACTGTCCCAGAAGCCTAGTTTGAAGACAATGCATGTGGTGTCGACACAGTGTCCTGTGGTGTCGACACACTTCGACTGAAACTCAGAAATGTGAAATTTTCTAGACACGTGGCTGCTTAGGAATCAAGGATTTGACCTAGATTTTCGTGACCATGCACCCCAAGGCACTTTATGGACATATGGGGCTATAAATGCCCATGATTCTCCTACCCCAAAGGCAGGAGAGTCCATACACTTCCAGAAGAAGATTTTTGGCGGCAAAAAGGGTCTTCCAGGTCTTGCTCCATCTCCAGAAGCTGCAGGCCATCCTTTCAAGAGGAAGGACGTGGGAATCAAAGGGAATCTCTGGAGAGAAGTTTGTTGTGCTAGGAAAAGGAGCAGATCCAACTGAAGAGCAGCAGTAGAAGAGGGATTTCTGCATTTCAGATGCCATCAAAACAGAGTATTGCCAACTGAGGAGAATCTCCACTGAATTCCATCAAGGCTCCTCAATTCAAGCGTCTGCAAGACCTCTTCACCGAAGAACATCCAATTCATACTTCTTTCACCTAATTCTTGGAGTGTTCATCTTATTTCTTCTTGTAAGATATGTACATGAAGTTCTGTACAGATTTCTGAGTTTATTGAGTCTGTGAATCAGATCATTGCTAGAGGATCTGATCTCTTTTGTGTTTGATCTAGCTTTTGTATTGTGAGCTGTCGAGCTCTGGTTTGTGAGTCGTCACACTCATTGTGTGGTTTGAGCTGTCGTGCTCAATTTGGAGTCGTCGTGCTCCGATTGTTGTTTGAGCATCGTGCTCATTTTGTGAGTCGTTGAACTCAAAGTTGTGTGTTGAGCCGTCGTGCTCAAGGGTGTTTGGAGTCGTCGTGCTCCGGTGTGAGTTGTACTCTTTTGAGTAGTGGAGCCTCACTATGGGAGGGGTGGATGTAGGAATCACTGGTGTGATTTCCAAACTACCTAAAAATCCTTTGTGCAATGGTTTGATCTGCTTGTCTGCGCTAGATGCTTGCATAGGATTTCGCTCTCACACTAAGTGTTTAATTGCTTCACACATAATCTACACACACCCACACTTCAGATCAGTAAATTGTTTATTTAAATTGATCTCTGATTCGAAGTAATTTTGAATTGCTTAAGCTTCCGCATTAATTAGTGTTAGATCTATTCAACCCCCCCTTCTAGATCTGATCCATCCACCTATTCGATTCTACATACTAAACCAATTGCATCTCATTAATAATTTCCAATGTCTAGTTACAACCACTAATATCAAAGCCATTCTATAGGGCCCAATTACATTGAATAAAAGCAAAAGACTAAACTCAAATTCTAACAACTACTAGGACGCTAGGGTATGCTTGACTTCACTCTTGGTCATTCCCATCCTTTTGAGTGTAAGTCTCTTCCTCGGTCTCACCTGAGAACACATAACCAGAAACGCAGGGTGAACAATAACACCCAGTAGGACTTAAATCTTAGGATCAAGCATGCTTTAAATGATTATTGTATTAAAAGAATAACTAATGATAGAGTAAGAGTCAAGTAATGTAAGAGATGGCACGGTAGCATGTGATTGAAATAGCACAAGTTTCCAAATATAGCACAAGAGTCGACCATTTCACGAAATAGCAAGATGGCCATAGCACAATAGCACAAAGTATAGCAATAGCACAACGAGTATAGTATAGCACTTTGATTGTCATTTGATAGTCAAGATAGATAGCACTCGAGTGTAATGCCAAACACTCTAGTCATTTAACTCCCGCGGCAAATAGCTTTTGGGCACATCCCAGGACCAGACGGATCCTTTATATATTGCCAGGCATTGGTTATATTGTTTATCTTTAGACAATTAGTCAATGGCCATAGAGAGTACCAAGAAAGATGAGAGTACTAGATAAATAGACGAGATAGTAGAGAGAGTGTGAATAGATGAGTGAGTCGGGTACAGATGAGAACTACAGGTCATTACACATAAAATGTCGAGTAACAGGCGATGGTAACAGTTGTGCAACACCTGTGATTGGTGTTGGCAGTCAGGTGGAATTCACTACCCTTCCACTGGCCATGTTATGCACAGGTCCAGAGGTCCGGCGTTATTCAAGATAAGAGCGAACTTCTAATAGCCGTTTGGATCATGTTGATCTCTAAAGGGTATCATAGGTGTTAGGGTACAACCAGCTCGTCGACCATGTGGGAATCCATGGACAGAGGAGACTTACGGAGGCCTTGAACAACGATTCACTAGTCTGGCAAAAGGAGTATCCGACGGAGAGTTCGTCCAAGTCAAGAGAAAGTGTGTACATAGAAACAAGTGCTCAACGTTCTAGAGGAATTCTAGAACAATGGAGCGTCGGCAATGGTATTCCCAAAACATCGTGAGAAAATGAAGACAAGTTCATTTAAAAATGTGGCAATTTAATTATATAATTGATATAAATTACCAGATGTATTATGAGATGTTTTCATGCCAAGTTAAGCCATAATGGATGGTTCAAGTGTGTGCATGTGTAAAAGAAATCATAGATAGAACGAGGTCACGTGCATGTCTTTTAAATCACTCAATATACATTCAATTTCTAACAGGTATATTTACTGCGTGTATGATTGTTAACAAGGGTATATGCAGGGCGATTTCTGGCACTTCTTTATGGGGCACTTTCTTTCAGGCAAAGCACTTACATCAATCTCATTACACTACTGCTTCTTTTCATTTGTTTGCTGCTGCGGATAGAAGGTTGTGGCAACATGCTACTCGGTTGATAGCAACTAATCATCAGGTAATGGTAAAAGGCTTGGGCTCTCAGGCTAGTTTTTGGTTAGATGTTTGGATCGGATCGGCTCCACTTAGATGCTTCCTACCTGATCAAGTTTGGTTTAATTTGCCTGACAAATGTTGGTCTATTAACCAGGTGATATCTGACCCCACTTGCCATCATCTTCATATTGCTCAGCAGTTCTGCCCTCCTTCCCTACTCGGACACATTTTTGTTTCTAATGGTGGTTTGGATAAATGGATTTGGTGCCCTACTACTAATGGTGATTTTTCCACAAATTTTGTCTGTAAACTCCTTCAAGGTGCCCCAAGGCATGGCTGGTCCAAAATTTGGAGTCCCCATGTTCTCGTTAAGTGGCCGATTTTCACCTAGAGAATGGTACGTGGTTGTGTACCTACTGATGATGTCATATCTAGCTGTGGTATTCCATTATGCTCAATGTGTTCTTGCTGCCGTGACCCTCATTGTGAAACTTGTACTCATCTCTTCTCATGGAAAAGTGGCGACAGAAGTTTGGTCAAGTTTGTATGGTTTTCTAAATTCCTGCAACAGATCTGTTACTAATGCTTCACATGGTGTCATTCATTATATTTCTGGTCTGCATTGTTCTACATCTTGGGGACCTCTGGATAGACATATGTTTCTGGCAGTCATATGGGAGCTTTGGTGTAGCCGCAACAGAGCAAGATTCGACTCTCAGGCCATGGCGGCCCGTCAAATTTTGTATAGAGTCATGATGGTTGTTTCTGATTCTCTCAAAATTCTTCCTCTCCGTATTATGGACTTATCCACTACTCACAGGCGTCTCCTCTAGCTCTGGGGTATTGCTCTTCAGGTGCCTGTGCCTCTATCTCCACAGATTGTCAGATGGTACCTGCCTCCACCTGGGAGACTTAAACTCAATGTTGATGGTGCTTACAAAATAACATCTAGTATTGTTGCTGGCGGAGGAATCCTTAGGAATGATTTGGGTGATATTATTTTTGCTTTTGCTGCAAGATATCCTGGTGTTCATTCGAGTCTTGAAGCTGAGGCTCTTGCTCTTCAGAATGGAATATTGTTGTTTTATGAAAGGGGAATCTTGAAGTTTTTTATTGAGAGCGACTCTTTGGTGCTGGTGCAAGTCATGAAGGGTCAATATTCCTGCCCTTGGCGTCTCTCCATTACCATTCAAGATATTCTTCATCGTTGTCAAGATTTACATATTTCTTTAAGTCATGTTACCGGGAGGCAAATCAGGTGGCTGATAGTCTTGCTGGTCATGGTTGTACCATTTCTTGTTCTCGTATTGTTTGGTCATCATGGGATGATCTCCCTCTATCTGTAAAGGGACCCTATCGCCTTGATAAGATGGGGTTTCCTTCCATCAGGCCCTGACTATCCTTTGTACTGATTTTCAAGATTATATAAAATTTTCTGATAGGGGTGTGGTGGTGGAGTGACTAACTCATTCCTTCTATGAAGGGGTGAGCGCTCTCCTACTTCCCCTACCAGATATTCAAAAAAAAAACAAGGGTATATGCACTGTGGATAGTTAGAGTATCACAAATCATGGGTTTTCATGCAAAAACCCCAGATCGCGACGTACCCATGTAAGGGTCGCGACAGGGTCTAATTAGAACGCGACAGGGTGTTATACAGAACGCGACGGGTCGGTCAGAGCAGGCAGCCAGAACACGACGCCAGTGCCTGTCGCGTTCAGAATGTGATTGGTGGCTCTGTCACGATCAGCCCTAAGAACGCGGCCTATCGGGCCGTCGCGTTCTCAGGTCCTGCACCTAAGTCCGAGCGGGAAAAGGACATGTTCTTGGATTACGGTCTAGTTTTCTATATTTTAACACACGGTTGTTCAAATATTAAGACAAATCACAGGGACCATTAAAATTCATGAAACTAGTTTTAAACGACTCTAGACATGCATAGTATTCACAGTAAATAGGAATTGCAAAGTGGACATGGTCTCGGCATGATTCAATCAAGTTAACATGGAACTGTGTACAGTGGAGATGAATGAATTAATTTGAGCAGAAGGATGGATGAAAATTAGGGCTTTCAGAGGCAAAAGATTTCTGATGTCGATCAGTATCACTAGTAAAAATTTCTTAGCATGGTGTCAAGTATACATGGAGATATGAATTAAACATGTTGGGTCGAGGTCATGGGGATTTCCGAACTTCAAAAATCAAAATCAAATGATTGGCTCGAAGAAAAATTATGAAACGAGAGGGGTTTTGCTCCTGGTGGTTGGAACAAACTACAGACGAAATTAATTAGGTTTTGCTCGTGAGAATGCCTATCTTTGACTCGTTTGATCTTCTAGGGTTAGAACTTGAAGAACACGGGTTAAGGCATAGTCCAGCCTTCTCCCCACGAATTCCTCTGCTCCTTGGCCTCCTCTCCTCGTCCAACAAACCCCAGCAATGTGTTAGGGCCGGCCATGAAGGGTTTAGAGAGTATTTAAGCTACTTGGGTTTCTATTTTCTAATAGAACTCTAACTCCTATTTAATTCCGAGATTTCCTATTTCTATCCTCCTTCCAAGCTTTCCAACTCCTAATTGGGTTAGGTTGGGATGCAAATTCGTGGCCAACCTATTAGGGTAGGGTTAGGAGTCCAATTCCAACTTAAATTACTTATTTTAATACCCCTTTTCTATTTAGGTAATATTTAAGTTACTAATTTAGGGTATTTTCTTATTATTCCTCTTTTAAAAATTCTTATTTTTGCCCAATAAATTTTAGATGGTCCATTTAACAAAGCTCATTACTTCTTTTCATTTAATGGGTTTTAATTAATTCTCTTTTCTTTAATTTTCCAATTGACTTAATTTTTGATATTATTAAATTTTTTATTTTTCGAAAAATCTAGGTTGCTACATCACCAACCCTTGCAAGTACTTCGAAAGGGCCAATGAATCTTGGACTTAGCTTCCCTTTACTCTAAATCTTTGAATTCCACGAGTAGGAGAAACCTTTAAGAGTACATGATCTCCCACTTAAAATTCTAAGTCTCTCCTTCTCTTGTTGACATACCTCTTCTGTTTGGATTGAGCAATCTTATGCCGATCTCGAATAACCTGAATGTCTCTACTTGTGGCTTGTACCATGTCCGGGTCTAACCATTGTTGTTCACCAACTTCTGTCTAGCATACTAGTGATCTACAACTTCTACCATATAGTGCTTCAAACGGAGCCATCTTTATACTTGCCTGATAGCTATTGTTATAAGCGAACTCGATTAAGGGCAATTGCTCATTCCAATAGCCTTCAAAGTCTATTGTGCAAGCTCTTAGCATGTCTTTCACAATTTGATTGGTCCTCTCAGTTTGTCCATCTATTTGTAGGTGAAAAGCAGTACTAACATTGAGTTTAGTACCAAGTGCAGTTTGCAGTCCCTTTCAGAAAATGAGAGGTAAATCTTGGGTCATGATCTAAGACTATTGATGATGGAACTCTATGCAGTCTCACTATCTCCATTACATAGAGAGTGGCTAACACGTCTATAGTCCATTTACTTTTAATTGGCAGAAAGTGTGCAGACTTGGTTAGTCCATCAACAATTACCCATATGGCGTCGAGTCCACCACGAGTCCTGGGTAAACCCATGATGAAGTCCATGCCAATGCTTTTCCACTTCCACTCTGGGATTTCTAAGGGTTTTAGTACACTTGCAGGGCGCCGGTGTTCTGCCTTCACTTGTTGACAAGTGAGATAATGATCAGCATGCTTAGCTACCTCCCTTTTCATATTTGGCCACCAAAATATTCTTTTTCATGTCTTGATACATCTTGGTTGCACCAGGGTGAATAGTGTACATAGTCTAGTGAGCTTCATCCATCAGCTTTCTTTTCAACTCTTCATTGTCAGGCACATAGGTCCAGTCATGAAATAGTAATCTTCCATCTTCAGAGATGGAGGAGTCTGGTCTGTCTGCTATGGTTTCCTTGACACGAACAAAGAATGGATCATTTCCTTGTTGATCTCTGATCTCATCAAAGATGTTGGGTTGTATCCTGAGGTTAGCAACCAGTACATGTAACGACCCCGTCGGCCCAAGCCGAGGACCTAATTTTTGCAGTCGCCGCCCACAGATTTGAAGACTCGGAAGGGCTGTAAACACAAGTCTAATAGAATATGTAAAGGAAATAAATGTCAACTACTACTAGAGCATACACGCAGAAGCAGAAAGAAGAGCGAGACCGCTGCGTATCGCTCTAGTACAGTCCCAACACCCACAACTAGTACAAGTAAAGACAGGGGAAGAACAAGTCCCTTAGGGGCATACCTCGAGAGTGGCGTACAACTGAGAGGGGGAACCACTGCTAGCTACGGGGACGATGACTACCGCCCCGTCTCCTCTGCCCGGCGTGCGCCCTGCCACTGCTGAGAAGTCTCACCTAGAAAAGGAAGGGATGAGCTTCACAACAGAAGCTCAGTAGAGACTACCAATCTCCTACTGGATCTAACAGGTAGAAGAATACATATAATAATTAAATAACAACAGTTATATCTTCTACACTATAAAGGAAATTGCGGAAGCAAAGCTTACTAACTAGCAACGGTACGAAGAACACCATGGTCAGAAACTCAGTAGAACCTGCATGTCGTGACCACCACATGGCTGGCTACGCAGACAAAGAGAACCCCGCCTGGACAAGAGACACTAGCTACGGAAAATGCTACCACTAGTCAACCGGTCAAGTGCGTCCACTGACGTCTTATCCTCGACCCACGTCCAAACCTCCACTCTAGTTGGAGTGGGGTCGGGAACACAAGGTACACAATAGTAACCGTCGTAGTCTGGCCGGACTACGGTCCCACGCCTGGCCTCTCTAGGCGGTTCCGGGGCCGCCAAGAGCGAGGCAGTGAGAAGAAGGACTGCCTGGTGTGCACCGGGTAGAACTCCAGCCGTCCTCGATGTCCAAGACCAACCAAGAGAGCTCTGCAAATGACTCGACGCCGCTTTCCTAACAACCATTTTCCCTTCAACTTCAGAGTCCGTGACTCGAGTATGCTCGTCGCCCCGAACGCTCCCTCTAAGGCACACGAGGATGGGGGTCCCAAGCAACGGTAACAACCTCTCTCACAGGATAAGCCCTTAGGTGCCGAGCACCGGATGAACAACTAGAGTAGGATCGTACTAGGGAATTAGCAATGCTGCCATGGGTACAGTAAGAAGTGGAAATGGCGAAGACTCCATGGAAAATGGAACTCTGCAAGACTTACCTGTCTCTACTGTAGTCGTGACGCATCGGGCCGCCGTAACCATGTCGCGACGCCCAGGGCTGTCGCGACACTTTCGCGACAGCTCAACCTGTCGCGATCAAGTCACGACACAATAGAGCATCGCGACGATGTCGCAGTGGCCTAGCTGGTCGCGACATCATCACGACCTCTATACAGGTCGCGTTCTCAACCGAGGGGGGTCCCGGTGCACTCCTCTCAGAGACTGCCCCAAAAATAATACATTCACACCCACGCGGGGGAGGGGAGCATGGGAAACATAAAAGAAAGCTCATAAACCATATAAACCACCCTCAAACCCCACAAAACATGGATTACAACAAATCTACACTCGATGGAATCCTTACTCACACGAGCATGATTCTCACGCCCCCACAACCCCAAACCACGGAGAAACTACGATCTTAAGGGGGAAGGGAGCATACTTTGGCGAGCGGAGTCGAGGGTCCCAACCTCCAGAGTAGAGCCGACCCGTTGGGGCCTTCACTTGGAATGGCCACCTCCTCCTCACTCCAAGCTCCACGATCACGCCGTCTGCACGAACAGGGCGTCACCTCCACCACGAGCATCTCAAGGACGACGAGGAACAACCAGAGAAGAGAGAGCTTGGAGGAGGAAGAAGAAGGAGGAAGGAGAAGAAGGAAAGGGCGAGAGGGGGAAATGGGGCGCCAGCCTCAGTTTTAAACAGATGGCTCAAGACGCGATGACAATCCTCGAAGATTGGGAAACAAGAATACGACGGCTGACCAGGTCGCGTCAACGTTGTACGCACCTGACACTCGAAAAGGCCGTTCTGACAAACAGGGAAATGATTAAGTCGGTCAGAAAATTAGTCGCGACGCCACCAGACGCTGTGACAAGAACGCGACGCCCACCCTCGTCGCGACCATGTCGTGACGGCCAGGTGCGCCAGCACACAAACCCTGTCACCACGGGCTGTGGTAGTCCAACACGTGTGACGGATCTGTGACGTACCTCCTGAGCTGAGAAACGTGGAAAACACTATGCACGCCTGCCAACTCTGCTGGAAGACTCAACCTATAAGCCCCTCGCCGATCCTCTCTGTGATAGGGAAAGGCCCAATATACCTCGGACTGAGCTTTCCCTTCCTACCAAACCTCATGACACGCTTGGTCGGAAAAACCCACAAGAACACAAGGTCACCGACGCTGAACTGCAACGGCCTTCTGCGGACATCTACATAGCTCTTCTAGCTGCTCTATACTGCTTGAAGCCTCTGCCTGACTAAACTGATTGTGTCTGCACACTGCTATACCATCTCTAGTCCCAAAAGCTGCCTCTCACCGACCTCGAACCAGTGAAGTGGTGTCCTGCACGGCCGACCATACAAAGCCTCGTATGGTGCCATTCCAATTCTCGAGTGGTAACTGTTGTTGTATGCAAACTCTACCATCGGAAGGTGCGACTCCCAGGTGCCACTTCAGTCCAAACAGCATGCTCTCAGCATATCCTCCAAAGTCTGAATAGTCCTCTCTGACTGACCGTCTGACTGCGGGTGATATGTTGAACTCAGCCTCAACTCTGCACCAAGAGCTCTCTGCAAACTGCGCTAAAACCCAGAAGCGAACCTCGGATCTCTGTCAGAGATGATCGAAACTGGGGTTCCGTGCAACGGAACAACTCTGTCCACATACAGTCTGGCAAGCCTGTCCACTGACCAAGACATCCTGACTGGAAGAAAATGCGCTGACTTGGTTAACCGATCCACAATCACCAAAAATCATCATGCCTTTGCGGAGTACGGGGCAAACCAACCACGAAGTCCATAGTGATGTCGTCCCACTTCCACTCGGGAATGGGTAATGGCTGCAGCTCACCACCCGGACGTTGATGCTCAGCCTTCACCTGCTGACAGGTAAGGCACTGAGCAACAAACTCTACCACACCCCTCTTCATCCCTGACCACCAGAAAAACCTCCTCAGGTTATGATACGTCTTGGTGGAACCAGGATGAACAGCATACCTCGACCGGTGTGCCTCTGACAACAGCGCCTGACACACATCATAGGGAACATACAATCTACCTCTGAACTTGACCTCACTGTCCTCGTCCAGCTCAACATCTGGCATCTACAAAATATCTGCCAACTCTGAGTCTTCCTGCTGTGCCTCCAACCCCTGGCGGAACACTGACAGACGAACTGACAAACTAGTCATCACTGCAAGGTCCCTGCGCCTCGATGGGTAGAAAACTCCCTGGGACAAATCCTCAAACAGTCTTCAGTCTCTAACCATCAATGAACTCAAGCGAACACGCCTGCTCAAAGCATCTGCCATGACGTTAGCCCTTCTTGGGTAATAGGAGAGGGTAAGGTCGTAGTCCTTCAGGTACTCTATCCATCTGCACTGCCTCAAGTTCAGATCCTTCTGAGTGAATATATACTGCAAACTCTGATGGTCGGTGAAGATCTTGAACGCCTCGCCATACAAAAAGTGCCTCCACAACTTCAGAGCGAACACCACTACTGCCAGCTCTAAGTCGGGGTAGGGTAGTTCTCCTCATGCTTCTTAAGCTGCCGAGAAGCATAGGTGACGACCCTACCATGCTACATCAGCACTGCACCCAAACCTGACCTCGACGCGTTGGTGTAGACCACAAAACCTCCGCTACCTGACGGCAAAACCAACACTCGTGCTGAAGTCAACCTCGTCTTCAGCTCCTGGAATCTCTGCTCGCAGTCCGCAGTCCAAACAAATCTGGCCTCAAGCCTGGTCAACCCGGTCAACGGCTCTGCAATCCTGAAAAAATCTTGGATGAACCTCCTGTAATAGCCTACCAAACCCAAAAAGCTGTGAACCTCTGACACTAAAGTGGGCTACTACCAAGACAACATTGCCTCAACCATGGCAGGGTCCACTGCCACACCAGAACCTGAGATCACGTGCTCGAGAAAGTGCACCTCCCTCAGCCAAAATTCACACTTGTCGAACTTTGCATAAAGTTGGTGACTCCGCAACGTCTCTAGTACGATCCTCAGATGCTCCTCGTGCTCCTCCTTCGAAGCCGAGTAGACCAAAATGTCATCCACAAAGATGACCACAAACTTGTCCAGGTATTCACTGAACACCCTATGCATCAAATCCATAAAAGTTGAGGGTGCGTTGTGAGCCCAAACGGCATCACGACGAACTCAAAGTGGTCGTACCTCGAACGAAAAGTTGTCATGCCAATATCTGACTCTCTGATCCTCAACTGGTAGTACCCTGATCTCAAGTCAATCTTCGAAAACACATTGGCTGACTGCAATTGATCAAACAAGTCATCGATCCTCGGCAACGGATACTTGTTCTTCACTATTACCTAGTTCAGCTGCCTATAATTGATGCACAACCTCAAGCTGCCATCCTTCTTTCTCACGAACAGCACTGGCGCTCCCCACGGCGAATGATTCGGACGGATGAAACCCAGCTCAAGCAACTTCTGCAACTGGCACATCAACTCATGCAACTCAGTCGGAGCCATCCAGTTAGGTGTCTTAGACAAAGGCATCATACCAGGAAAAAGCTCAATGGAGAACTCTACCTCCCGCTCAGGCGGTAATCTAGGTAGATCCTCCAGGAAAACATCAGAGAACTCACAAACAACAAGCACAACAAAAATCGATGACCCGCTAGGCTCCAAGGAACAAGCAGAAGCAAGATATGCCACACAACCATCGCGGATCAAATGATGAGCTCTACAGAAGAAAATAAAAGGTCGACGGGTAGACCGGTTACCTCGAAAGCAGAGAACGGGCACTCCAGGTATCTCAAACCGAACGGTCTTCCGCTGACAATCCACCACCTGAGCAGCCTCCAGCCTCCAACCAACCCAGGATGACGTCAAAGTCATGAAGCTGCAACGCGTACAACCTGGCCAGCAACTAGTGTCCCTGGACCTCAACTGTGACACCCTCCAGGTAACCGAAAGAACACATGTAATCATCGGACGAGAGATCGACCATTACATCACACTGCCTCTCAGGGGTGTGACGAACCAGAGACTCGTAAAACTCCTCGGAAGCAAAATAAAGGGAAGCACCGGGATCAACAAAAACATGGGCAGCTCTACCAAGGATAGGCAAGGTACCTATAACCAGGTTCGACGCCTCAGCCTGCTCCCTGGTAAAAGCCATCACACGACCACATCCACGCCCAGCTGCAGCGCCTTCTGGGGCTGCTGCTACTGCGGTGACTGCTGGTGCTGTAGGAACTGCTGCTACTGTTGGTATGGTTGGAACTACTGAGGCTACTGATGCTATTGAAACTACTGAGGTTGCAAATGATACTACCCCTACCTGCTACTGCTGCCGGGGTGCCTACTGCTGAGGAGGGAACTCGTACTGTGGCAACGGCTGAGTGTACTGCATTGGCTGCTACGGCTGTTGGACTTGCCCCATCGGGCAATCCCTCCTGAAGTGGCCCGACAAACGACAAGTGTAACAAACTGCCTCCTATCTGCCCTGATCAGCTCCTTGATGGACTGACTGCTCTGCAAACCTTGACTGACGCTTCTGCTGCTTGCCCTGACCACCTCCACGAGTGGTCATCTACTTGAACCTCGAGCGCAAACTGGAACTGCCCGAATTGCCTGAGCCCGAAGAAGAAGTCGCACTACCACGACTACCTGGGGCGCTAGTACAGTGAGGACCTAGAAGAGGCTCCTCCCTACTGCTGCTGCTATTGCTGCTTCTAGGGCTGCCAGGTCTCTCTCTCCAAGGCGGTGGCCTTAGCCACGACATCTCCCAAAGTGGCGCACATGTGAGCAGTCATGCCCCACCTCAAATCTGGCCTCAGTCCTACAATGAACCTCTCTGCACAAGCCTGCTCGCTGCTGGAAACATGAGGAACATGCCTCAACAATCGGATGAACCTCTGATGGTACTGAGTAACTGACAGGTCACCCTGAACCAACTCGCGGAACTGATCTCGCCTCTCACGTCGAGCATAGTCAGGGAAATACTCGCCATGAAAGACCCCCAAAAACCTCTGCCAAGTGATCTGATCCAAACGCTAGCCTGGAAAGTGGGTCTACTGCTGAACTCTCCACCACTCATGGGCTGGTCCCTTGAGCTGATACACCGCCAGTCTGACCTGGTCCTCCTCGGTGCACTCCATAGTCTCGAACGTTTGCCCCAACTTGTGCGTCCAACTCTCTGCCTTCTCTGGATCATACTCAACGAACAACATCGGTGGTTAGAGACGCAAGAACCTCTCCAAGAGGGCGGTCCTATACTCAGTGACCGTCGTCCTTCTGCGATCTGCCTGGGTACTCCCAGTATCAGACGCCTACTGAACTGCTGGCTGCTCTAACTCTGGATCTGCCTACTGCTCCGGTACTGCTGGGGGAGGTACTGGAGGCTGACCTCCCGCCGCTGCCTGCCCAGGCTGCCATGCTCCCGGGCACAGGGTCCTGAAGAACTGCCCAGCCAGGGGGAACCAACCTACGTACTGTTGTGGCTGAGGTTGGTACTCCTGTTGTTGCTGCCCACCTTCTACTGCTACTACCGCTGCTCCCTGGGGCTGTGCCACAGACTCCTCTGCTAACACCTCCTCCTGAACCTGACCCGGCACTGGCTATCCGACTCATCTTGCTGCTCTATCAGCTCTCTGGCCTACCTGCACATGCACGGAGCCATATCTTGCACGGCACACAACCAACAAGGTTAACGATACCAACTCGGGCGGCTAGCAGTGTACTTGTACTACTGTTGGGACTATCTGTTGCAGTTTAAATCCGCTACAAGTCATGTCAGACTCTCGCTCTGATAACAACTGTAACGACCCCGAGAACCCGACCCTCGGCCCGAGCCGAGAACCCGATTTTCGCGGTTGCCTCCCACGGATCCGAAGACCCGAAAGGGCTATAAACACAAGTCTAACAGAATATGTAAAGGAAATAAACATCAACTGCTAACTAGGAGCACACATGCGGAAACAGAAAGAAGAGCGAGACTGCTACATATCGCTCTAGGTACAGCCCCAACACCCACAACTAGTACAAGTAAAGACAGGGGAAGAACAAGTCCCTTAGGGGCATACCCCGAGGGTGGCGTACAACTGAGAGGGGGAACCACTGCGAGCTACGAGGACGACGACTACCGCCCCGTCTCCTCCGCCCGGCGCGCGCCCTGCCACTGCTGAGAAGTATCACCTGAAAAAGGAAGGGATGAGCTTCACAACAGAAGCTCAGTAGGGACTACCAATCTCCTACTGGCTCTAACAGGCAAAAGAATATATATATTAATTAAATAATAGCAGTTATATCTTCTATGCAACAAAGGAAATTGCAGAAGCAAAGCTACTAACTAGCAACGGTACGGAGAACACCACGGTCGGAAACTCCATAGAACCTGCACGTCGTGACCACCACATGCCTGGCTACACAGATAGGGAGAACCCCGCCTGGACAAGAGGCACTAGCTACGAAAAATGCTACCACTAGTCAACCGGTCAGGTGCGTCCATTGACGTCTTATCCTAGACACAGGTCCAAACCTCCAATCTCGTTAGAGTGGGGTCGGGAGCACAAGGTACACAACAGTAACCTCCGTAGTCTGGCCGGACTACGATCCCACGCCTGGAGTCTCTAGGCGGTTCCGGGGCCGCCAAGAGTGAGGCAGAGAGAAGAAGGACTGTCTGGTCTGCACCGGGTAGAACTTCGGCTGTCCTCAGTGTCCCAGACCAACCAAGAGAGCTCTGCAAATGACTCGACACTACTGTCCTAACCACCATTTCCCCCTCAACTCTAGAGTTCGTGACTTGGGTACGCTCGTCGCCCCGAACACTCCATCTAAGGCGCACGAGGATGGGGGTCCCAGGCAATGATAACAACCTCTCTCACAGGACAGGCCCTCAGGTGCTAAGCACCAGGCGAACGACTAGTGTAGGACCGTACTAGGGAACTAGCACTGAAGCCACGAGTACAGTAAGAAGCGAAAATGGCGAAGACTCCACAGAAAACGGAACTCCGCAAGACCTACCTATCTCTACTGTAGTCGCGACGCATCGGGCCACTGCGACCATGTCGAGATGCCCAGCGCTATCGTGACACTGTCGTGAAAGCTCAACCTGTCGCGATCAGGTCGCGATGCAATAGAGCGTTGTGATGATGTCGCAGCGGCCTAGCTGATCGCGACATCATCGCGACCTCTATACAGGTCGTGTTCTCAGCCAAGGGGGGTCCCGGTGCAGTCCTCTCGGAGACCGCCCCAAAAACGATACATTCACACCCACACAGGGGAGGGGAGCTTGGGAAACATAAAAGAAAGCTCATAAACCATACAAACCACCCTCAAACCCCACAAAACATGGATTACAACAAATCTGCACTCGATGGAATCCTCACTCACACGAGCATGATTCTCAAGCCCCCACAACCCAAAACCACAGAAAAACTATGATCTCAAGGGGGAAGGGAGCATTCTAGGGCAAGAGGAGTCGAGGGTCCCTACCTCCAAGAGTAGAGCTGACCCGTTGGGGCCTTCACGTCAGAATGGCCACCTCCTCCTCACTCCAAGCTCCACGATCACGCCGCCTGCACGAATAGGGTGTCACCTCCACCACGAGCACCTCAAGGACGACAAGAAACAACCGGAGAAGAGAGAGCTTGGAGGAAGAAGAAGAAGGAGATAAAGGAAAGGGCGAGAGGGGGAAATGGGACGCCGGCCTCGGCTTTAAATCGATGGGCCCCAAGACGCGACAGGTCGGCCCGGCGTGACAACGAGCATGTAGGGGCGTCGCGACTATGTCAAGACGGCCGCCCACGGTGCGACACCAAAAGCGGTCAAACCTCGAAGATCGGGAAACAAGAACGTGATGGCTGACTAGGTCACGTCAATGTTGTACGCACTAGACACCCGACAAGGCCGTTCTGATAGACAGGACAGCAGTCAAGTTGGTTAGAAAAGCAGTCACGCCACCACCAGACGTCATGACAAGAACGCGACGCCCACCCCCGTCGTGACCATGTCGCGACGGCCAGGTGCACCGCCACACAAACCCTGTCGCGACGGGCTCCCCCATCGCGACCCTGAGGACGGGGCCAATGGCCCTAGGGGGCTAGGTCTTACATCCCACCCTCCTTAAGAAATTTCATCCTCGAAATTAAAAGAAACTCAGTTTAACAACAAGGAAGCACAAAAAAAAAAAAACAACGTACTGGTCAATCAAACAAATATGGGAACTGGTCTCTCATCTCATCCTCGCTCTCCCACGTGGCCTCGCCACCAACACGGTTCTCCCAAACGACCTTGACCAGCAAAATTTACTTCCTGCACAACTGCTGCACTCTGCGGTCCACAACTCTGACTGGGTACTCTAGCACCGACAAGTCTGGTGCTACCTCAAGCTATGAGTAGTCCAACACGTGTGATGGATCTGCGACGTACCTCCTGAGCTGAGAAACGTGGAAAACATTGTGCACGCCTGCCAACTCTGCCAGAAGACTCAACCTATAAGCCACCTCGTCGATCCTCTCTGTGATAAGGAAAGGCCCAATATACCTCGAACTGAGCTTTCCCTTCTTGCCAAACCTCATGACACCCTTGGTCGGAGAAACCCGCAGGAACACAAGGTCACCCACGCTGAACTAAAACGGCCTCCTGTGAACATCTGCATAGCTCTTCTGTTTACTCTATGCTGCCTGAAGCCTCTGCCTGACTAAACTGACTGTGTCTGCACACTGATGTACCATCTCTGGTCCCAAAAGCTGCCTCTCACCGACCTCAAACCAGTGAAGTGGTGTCTTGCACGGCCGACCATACAAAGCCTCTTATAGTGTCATTCCAATGCTCGAGTTGTAAGCACCCCGGAATTTTAATTCAAAGTAAATGGAAATAAATAATTTCCATAATATCGGAAGTATTTAAAACATACGTATCATTATCGTATGTGTGCTAAAACACATCTGAAATTCCGTAAAAATTATAAATCAACCCTAAATATTATTATTAAATGTTTCACAAATAAATTTGTGCCAAGAAAATCAGATTATCCATGTTTAAAGTGTTTTGCGACTTATTACCGTAATTCATGAATAAGTCGGAAATCATTATCACACATACTGGAATGAGTTAGAAATTAATAAAAATCATAATGGACTTCAAATAATATCCTATAATGACCCATCAAGAAATTTGGTTCAATAAAAATCATTTGGGCTAGGTTTAAGAGTTATGTGACCGATTATCCAATTAGGAGCAAGTCGGAAAACCGTTAACACGGAAATACGACGCAATCATAAATTAAATAAAAATGTTAGAATGCTTCTAACAATATATCAAAGACCCAATATCATAAGTGGGCCAATGGACCACATATGGCCCAAAAATCAATGAAGCAAGAAAATACATAGAAATTCGTAACTCAAATAGCTGAAATTAGAAAGAGGCAATTGAGTTGAATTGGGATGCAATCATGCATTCATGGCAACCCAATTCGTGCCTAACTATGAGGGGAGGTTTCCTAATGCCTCACACACTCAAAGGGAGGAGGAAATCATCAAAAATAGGAACTAAACATGCCAATCCCAAAACCCTCCTTTCCTAGTTATAATAGGACTCCTAAACACCATGGTTACTTAAATACTCTTCACCCAACCCTAGGAACGAATTTAGAACATGCTAGGGTCGTGTGGAGGAGCTCTTGGTGGCTGAGGAGCTGTGGAACGACCAAAGAAGCCGTTCTTCTTCCCCTTCTCATCTGCTGCGACTGCACAAACCACTCTCTTGAAGTTGACCAAGGTAGGTTTTTCTCGGGCCAAATCTTAACATATCCTATACCAATGTGTAGAGCATCAAGTTAACTTTCATTCCCACTTGTTTCATCGAATTTTATTTAGTAGATCTTGATTTATAAGCATTTTGCCAACGTCGCGCACTGTTAGAGCTTTTCCCGTTCTTAATATGTTGCACGAGATTCAAGACAGAATTAGAGGAAACTCTTAACATGGAAGTTATTCTACTTGATGTCACGATCATCTTTCATGTTGAACGTTTTATCTAAAAGTCTTTAGTTAGAGAGTTATGAACCCCGTAAGAGTCATGCATAATACTGTGTTTTCGGGTTTGCAGTTAGCCTTAGGTTATTCCTGTTTTCTTGAGATTTAAGACCGAAGTAGGTCAAGACTCCAACATGAAAGTTCTTTTATTAGTCGTTAGGGTCATCTTTCATGTTAAATGTTTTGTAAAATGTCATTAGTTTGAGAGTTATAAACTTCGTAATAGAGTCATGCATGATACTGCGTTTTTCTGGTTGCATTTAACTTTAAGTTCTTCATGTTTTTCACAAGGGCAAAGTCCGAATTAGGTAAAACCCCCAACATCAAAGTTCTTCCAATAGATGTCCTCGACATTTTCTATGTTGAAAGTTTTGTCTAAGGTCAGCATATAGAGAGATATAGGCGTTTCATGAATATCGCTCCTGTGTCAAAACAGGGTAAGTCTGAACCAAGAGCATGTCAGATCCCAGTCGGACTCAGGCGCAGATCCTGTGAATGCGACGGCTCGATGTGTCGCCTTCCGAGGTCTCGTCGCGACAGCCCGACATGTCGCGACCTGATTGCGACAAGACCGTTGTCGCGATCATGCTGCCTGAATCGGACCGCTCCAGTCGCGTTCTTCACAACCCTCTGTCGCCTTCTAGCCATCTCTCTCTTCGCGGCCCTTGTCCTGTCGCAATCACACCCATGTCGCCTTCCTTATATAGCCCTGTCACCTTCTCAGAATTTTTTACCTGAAACCACTGTTTTCTTACAAATTTTTCCGCATATACCCAAGGTCTGTTTAAATATAATTACTGTGTAAGTTACCTGTCTTGGGTCTGATCATACATGATTGTTTTTAATGGCTTAAAATTGATTACCCATTTAAAAGCTTTAATTACATGAATGCTATTCTAAGTGCTCCTTAATGCTATGATCCATTCGTTCTACTTGTGATTTAATCTTCCTACTTTCCTCCATGTTTAAATGATAATGATTATCATAAAATCTTGCAAAACATGATTAGTTAAAGTGCATATTTTATTCCATGTTATATTGTCAAGTGCTTCCTCCGAGTTTGAGACCGATGGTTTGAGAATTGAGACACCGTACCGCACTACACACTAGCACTGTTAGGTAGCCTTTCTTGGAAATTGGAAACTCTCTACCGGTCATTCCGAATCGGTAGACTAGCGACCTTTTCACCAAGGCCTCCGTAATCTCCTCTGACCATGGATTCCCACATGGCCGACGAGTTGGTTGTACATTGAAGTTCCCTGGAGATAGCGTGCACTTCCTTTCTCTTCTTGATCTCATGAGTGTGACTTGACAACTAGACTAAAGCCATTAATATAAAGATTGAACGAAGATAAATTGTACCGTTATGCTGCCGAATTTATCTCTTGACCATTGTTCTCATGAAATCATGTTCAATTTAATTATTACTTCTTCTCATCATCATCATGAACATGACATTACACATGCTACGTTTTGAAACTCTCATTGGCCATTATTAATGACTGTGGGTATCTACATTTAAAAATTTACATGAGATCTGACAGGGCACGGCGTGTGTCCAAGGGCTCCAGTCTAGCCCCAATGACGGAGATTCATAAATATACTGTTAACCATGGGGTATAATGATTACTGGCGTTGCATCTGCGCTGGGAGTACTTTCTGCTTGTTGAATGTTAGATTCATACCCACATACACGTGTCCGGTGTACATTCTTGATGGATCTTTTCTTGGTGTACATTGGTGTCTACGTGCCTGATTAGTGTTACTTGATCGTTTTGTGAAATCTTGCTTGCTTGCTTGCGTGATATGGCCATCCTGCATTAATGCAACTAGTGATATCTTGCGTTCTTGAAAGTTATTAACATCAAGTGAAATCTTGCGTGCTTGTACAAAGTGATCTATTCTAGTTCTCTCTTGTCATCTTGTTCATCAATCTTATTCTATCATGATCTCTCTCTCTAGCTTGTTTTTATATCATGTTTTAACGAGTTTTTATTCGTACATGCATATCATTCATCGTACTTGCCTAGTTCTAAAATGTTAATCACTTATATCATTGCCCGCACATTGAGATAAAAATCCTACTGGGCTAGTTTGCTCATTCCCTACTTTTACCCCATCTAGGTGACTATGAAGTTCAAGAGGAAGAGCAAGTCGAGGATGGGAATGCGTCCGAGTGAAGAGCGTTCCAAACATGAGTCTATCTATAGTTAGTTTATTTTGAGTCTTAGATCAATGTAGTAGGAAGTGAGGTATTATGTACTTTTGTTTTTATTGAGTCTTAGTCCTGTATTAATTTATCTGAGACAAATGCGAGATTTGAATACAATTTATATTGAGTTCAATATATGGGCCCTATTATGATGTTGTGTTGATTCACAATTAGTGCGTGCTAGCTAGAGGCTTATTGCCGACTGTTCACGTCTCGAATTATCGACTCGAATTAATTAATAATATCCGCTGCGTAATTCTCGGGACGTGACACGAGTGGTAACTGTTGTTGTATGCAAACTCTACCATCGGATGGCGCGACTCCCAAGTTCCACTCCAGTCCAAACATCACGCTCTCAGCATATCCTCCAAAGTATGAATAGTCCTCTCTGACTGACCATCTGACGACGGGTGATATGACGAACTCAGCCTCAACTCTGTACCAAGAGCTCTCTACAAACTGCGCCAAAACCCAGAAGCGAACCTCGGATCTCTATCGGAGACGATCGAAACTGAGGTTCCATGCAATGGAACAACTCAGTCCACATACAGTCTGGCAAGCCTATCCACTGACCAAGACATCCTAACTGGAAGAAAATGCACTGACTTGGTCAACCGATCCATAATCACCCAAATACCATCATGCCTTTGCGGAGTACGGGGCAAACCAACCATGAAGTCCATAGTGATGTCATCCCACTTCCACTCGAGAATGGGTAACGGCTGCAGCTCACCTACCGGATGCTGATGCTCAGCCTTCACCTACTGACAGGTAAGGCACCGGGTGACAAACTCTGCTACGCCCCTCTTTATCCCTGGCCACTAGAAAAACCTCCTCAGGTTATGATACGTCTTAGTGGAACAAGGATGAACAGCATACCTCAACCGATGTGCCTCTGACAACGGCGCCTGGCACGCATCACAGAAAACATACAATCTGCCTCTGAACCTGACCTCACTATCCTCGTCCAGCTCAACATCTGGCGTCTGTAAAATATCTGCCAACTTTGAGTCTGCCTACTATGCCTTCAACACCTGACGGTACACTAACAGACGAACTGACAAACTGGTCATCACTGCACGGTCCCTATGCCTCAAAGGGTATAAAACTTCTTGGAACAAATCTTCAAATAGTCTCCACTCTTTGACCATCAACGAACTCAAGCGAACACGCCTGCTCAAAGCATCTGCCATGACGTTAGCCCTTCCTGGGTGATAGGAGAGGGTAAGGTCGTAGTCCTTTAGGTACTCTATCCATCTGCGCTGCCTCAAGTTTAGATCCTTCTGAGCGAAGATATACTGTAAAATCTAATGGTCGGTGAAGATCTTGAATGCCTCGCCATACAAATAGTGCCACCACAACTTCAGAGCGAACACCACTGCTGCCAGCTCTAAGTCGTGGGTAGGGTAGTTCTCCTCATGCTTCTTCAGCTGCCGAGAAGCATAGGCGACGACCCTACCATGCTGCATCAGCACTGCACCCAAACATGACCTCGACGCATCGGTGTAGATCACAAAACCTCCGCTACCTGACGGCAAGACCAACACTGGTGCTGAAGTCAACCTCGTCTTCAGCTCCTGGAAGCTCCGTTCGCAGTCCTCAATCCAAACAAATCTGGCCTCAAGCCTGGTCAACCTGGTCAACGGCTCTGCAATCCTGGAAAAATCCTGGATGAACCTTATGTAATAGCCTGCCAAACCCAGAAAGCTGCGAACCTCTGACACTGAAGTGGGCTGCTCCAAGACAACACTGCCTCAACCTTGGCAGGGTCCACTGCCACACTAGAACCTAAGATCACGTGCCTGAGAAATTGTACCTGCCTCAGCCAAAATTCACACTTGTCAAACTTGGTATAAAGTTGGTGACTCCGCAACGTCTCTAGCACGATCCTCAGATGCTTCTCGCACTCCTCCTCCGAAGCCGAGTAGACCAAAATGTCATCTACAAAAATGACCACAAACCTGTTCAGGTACTCACTGAACACCCTATGCATCAAATCCATAAAAGTTGTGGGTGCGTTCGTGAGCCCAAACGGCATCACGACGAACTCAAAGTGGTCGTACCTCGAATGGAAAGCTGTCATGCCAATATCTGACTCTCTGATCCTCAAATGGTAGTACCCTAATCTCAAGTCAATCTTCAAAAACACTTTGGCTGACTGCAACTGGTCAAACAAGTCATCGATCCTCGGCAACGGATACTTGTTTTTCACTGTTACCTGTTTCAGCTGCCTATAATCGATGCACAACCTCAAGCTGCCATCCTTCGTCCTCACGAACAGCACTGGCGCTCCCCACGGTGAACGACTCGGATGGATGCAACCCAGCTCATGCAACTCCTGTAACTGGCGCTTCAACTCACGCAACTCAGCCGGAGCCATCCAGTAAGGGCCTTAGACAAAGGCATCATACCAGGAAAAAGCTCAATGGATAAATCTACCTCCCACTCAGGCGGTAATCCAGGTAGATCCTCCGGGAAAACATCAGGGAACTCACAAACAACATGCACATCAAAAATTGACAACCCGCTAGGCTCCAAGGAACAAGCAGAAGCAAGATATGCCACACAACCATCGCGGATCAAACGGAGAGCTCTACAAAAGGAAATAAAAGGTCGACGGGTAGACCAGATACCTTGGAAGCAGAGAACAGGCGCTCCAGTATCTCAAACCGAAAGGTTCTTCGCTGACAATCCACCACGCGACTGAGCCTCCAACCAGCCCATGCCCAGGATGACGGCAAAGTCACGAGCTGCAACGTGTACAACATACTAGTAACTGGTGTCCCTGGACCTCAACTGTGACACCCTCTGAAGGATCGATAAAAGGTGTGGGCAAGATCTAGAAGGGGGGGGGGGGGGGTTGAATAGATCTATGCCAACTAATGCGGAAGCTAAACCAATTTGAAAGACCTTTGAATCAGAGTTAGATTGAAAGCAAATTTCACAGATCTGAAGAGAGATTAAGTGAGTTAAGCAATTTGAGTGGTAAACAGGTTGATTAGATAGATTTAAACGATCCTATGCATTCATCTAACGAAGAGTGAATTCAAACCACAAACAGACCAATGCACAGAGATTTTTAGGTGGTTCGGAAATCACACCACGTGACTCCTACATCCACCCCTCACACACAGTGAGGATCCACTAACAACCTGGGTAACACAACCCACACTGGAGCCTGACAACTCCACAACTGAGTTAGACAACTCACACACTACCTAGAGCAAGACTACTCTAGACTCTGAGCAAGACTGCTCAACCACACAACTTGAGTACGACGACTCAACAAACCTGAGCACAGAGGCTCACAATCACTTGCTAGAACAGAAACAACAAGATCCAGATCCTCTAGCAATGATCTGATCTATTAAGGCCAATTCAAGAAAATTGATGCAATCGATTATGCACAATTTCTAGAATAGCCAAGAAGAAACAAGAAAGACTCAAGACATGAGGTTGACAGTTCTTGTTCTTCAAGAAAACTCCCTTGTAGAAGCAGAATTGGATGGATCTTGATCACTTGAAGTCCCTTGGCCGATGCTCTGCAACTTTGATCTCGGGATCTTCCTTGAGTGCTTCACAATTGCTGGCTTCTACTTGATCTGCTCCCTTGAAGTTGATCCTAGTGCTTCATGTTGATCAATCTTCGATTCTTGTGCTTGGAGAAGTGTGAATTGTGGTGTGGAAGCACAGGAAGAGCAAAACAGGGAGGAGAGACTCTCTTGCCGCCACAACCAGTTCTGGAGGCTCTGAGAAGGTTCTCTTATGGAAGGGTGCCCATTAGGAGGGTATTTATACCCTAAATATCCGAAAGATACCCTTGGGGTACGTGGGCACAAGATCCAAGGTGATCCACTTCTCCCTAGGGTGCCACGTGTCCAGGAGGAAGTTTAAGTCACAGAGATTCCGGAGTGTGTCGACCTGCCCATGAGGTGTGTCGACACACTCTCCCAGACTGGCAAATCAAATCCTGGGAGAGGTCTCTAGTGTCGACCTGAGATGATTCAGTGTCGACCTCATGTCCCAGACAGCAAAACAGCCCTTCTGGGAAGGCTCTCTAGTGTCGACCTGATCTCATCTCGTGTCGACCTGCTTTGGCCGTCTGAAAAACAGGCCTTCTGGGAGAGCCATCTAGTGTCGACCTGCCTGCATTTGGTGTCGACCTGCTTTGGCTATCTGAACAACAGGCCTTCTGGGAAGGCTCTCTAGTGTCGACCTGCTCTGGACTAGTGTCGACCTGAGATGGACTTTTCTTCACATTTCTGCCTTTGTTCTGAACCATTGTGTCGACACCAGGGATGGTTGTGTCGACACTACCTTTGCAAAAAGTGTGTCCCTGAGAAAATAAACACATAAATCATTAGTTAAATATATTATCATGAATATCAATGATAAATGTGCTTGGAAACATGCTTTTTGAATATTGTAATTTCAGGTGATGTATTTTACATGTTCCAATGGTATGCATTAAAATCACAACTTGTCATCATCAAATGTGAGGAGAAATGTATTATATTCACACTCAACCCAACAATCTCCCCCTTTTTGATGATGGCAACATTAAGTTCATTTGGAATTGGAAATTTTCAATGAAATGTGATTTTAAGCATTTTCATTTTCTTTTATTTATACTTGTCAAGGACCTTTGAACAATTTTTAGTGACATTGAAATTATACACATGATAGACACAATGTTACTAGAAATAAGCTATTTTCACACAAGGGTCAAGCAGCTTGACAAGCATTCATCACATTCACATTCATTCAAAAGATTTGCAATCACATTTAAGGCACAAAAATAGGCACAGAAATTTCTATTCATTTCATTTCATTCAAGATGTGAACATTACAATTTCAAAAAACTTCTCCCCCTTTGACATTATCAAAAGAATTACATTATTGGGGAGGAGGAGGAGGAGGAATGGGTAACAAAATAGTCTCAATATCCGTTAGCCTCTTTTCCATTGAAGTTAGACTAACTTCATCTGAGCTTGGATAGTTGAGAGTCTTGTGTGTAGAAGATGCTCCATCCTCTCTGAGTTTTCTGACATGGCAGCTTGAATTGCAGTGAATTCTTTGACATTGGCTGTGATGAAGATGAAGATCCAGCTGACCAACCAGGCCTATTCAATACTTTGAATTCTTTTTGAGTGCAGACATCTCTTCATCTATGTGAGCAGAGAGATTCTTCATACTCTCCAGATCATCCACCAGGTGAGCAAAAGATAATCTTGTCTTGCTTATCTGAGATAGTGTCTCCTTTGTGTTGAAGACATCAGCTTGGGAATTGCCAAAATTCCCTTGAGGACTATTTCCAACTCTTTTTGATGCTCTTTCAGTTCAACAGAGGCATCTGCCAAAGTGCCAATCAGCCTGTTGAATCTCTGGGTGGCATGGTCTGAGGCTGCCTTCTGTTCAATAAACCTGGCAGACACTGAATTCTCCAACCTCTGAATCCTCAATTCAAAGTTTTCTGACATGGATTGAATAGAGGTGTTCAAAGCATCAAACTTGTCATTTAGGAATGTGTACAACTCTGGTGGAACAGAAGGTCCACCAAGGAAGAGGATGCTTGAACTGGAGGTGGTGGAGAAAATGATGGGATTTCAGGTTCAAGGTTCATGGAGGAGGATGGCTGAGGTTGAGGAAGTGAGGGGCAATGAAAGGTTCCTCAACTTCATCTGCCACATGAGGCTGATCCTCATTTATAGGAGGCTGGTCCTCATGAACTTGAGGTTGATCCTCTAGATCAAGAGGCTGTTCCTCTGTACTGGAGGCTGTTCCTCTTGAACTGGAGGCTGATCCTCCTGAGCCACAGGGGCCTCTACTGCAGCTGGCCCTCTCCTTACCTGATCACCAACAATCCTAAAGCCCATGAATTTCTGAACATGCTTAAAGCAATAGATGTTGGACTTAGGAATCTTCTCAGATTTTTCATTCTCTAAAGACACACCAAGTGTTTGAATACTTGAGTGAGATGGGCTGCATATGGAGGGATCTATGCAAGTCTGCCCTAGTGGTCTCAGAGATAATCTGGTACATGATGACATGAAGATTTATCTTGAGGACCTTGCTCATACAATACAACACAAACCTTTGAATATCTGTAAGCCTATCTCTCCCCCACCTTGAGGTGTTATAATGGTAGTGAGCATGTGATGAGTAAGCCTCAACACAGGGGGAAAGGTGTTGGTATTGGCTTCATCTGCCACATGCAGGCAAACCAGTCATTATGGTATAGGCTTCATGAAGGTTGAATTCAAAGTTGTGGTAGTCTTCACCTTCATCTGGAATCTTGAAGATTGTGGCTGCTATGTCTGTTGGCATGTCTATGACAACTCCCTTGACCTTTGACTTGTACCCTTCTTCTGTGCATTCCAAATTCTGATAGAATTCTTGTACAAGTCTAGGGTAAATGATAATGAAAGACTGCCAAGACTGGAATTTGAAGAAGTTCAAGACTTCAAGAAATGCAGCAATGAGTTCACTGTCATCCAATCCACTGCCCTGGGTTTCAGGATGGTCTTCCCGGCACTTAGGGTTTTGGAAGGGGGTCTCCTAGTGGGCTGGGAGGACTCTGAGGAAGAGGATAGGATGAGGATGAGGATGAGGATGAGGACTTCTCAGAAATTTCAGGAGATGAGTCCAGGGTTTTTCCTCCTAGGGTACATAGACCCTTGACCTCGACTAGAGGAGGATGCCCTACCTCTCTTAGCAGATGAAGATCATGGCGACGCTTGGTTCTCTCTCAGTGGGAAGAACTCATCTGCCGGATTTGGCCTTGCCGAAGCCCTTGATTTTGCTCCACGGTGAGGAAGCTGCTTGGGTGCCATGGAAGCAGAGTGGAATCGGGGACGATGGAGAGAGAGGAATGAGAGAAGAGGAACAGGGAAGGGATGGAGAAGGGTAGAGGTGGAGATGGATTCGAAAATCCTGCCGGAATTCAGGAAGAAACAGACCGTCGGGTCGACCTGGAGAAGAAAAGGGGGTTTTTAAGGTGTGTTACCCCGCAGGTACATCAAAGCCTTAACTGGCACCCACGGTGAAAAAGAGTCTGGCAGGGGGGTCAGTGTCGACACTAGAAGAGGTTAGTGTCGACCTGAGTCAAAGTGTGTCGACACTAGATGGAGTAGTGTCGACCTGGCCTGATGAAAAATTTTGGATTTGAGTATGGAAAAATTATGTGACTTTTGGGACATCTTTATAGATAAGCAATGCGTGGAATAATCATTTCAAGGATATTTAAGAGACTAAAAATTCATTTGTTAAATTTTGTAAAAATTCAACACAATTCAAGTTTTAACACAATATCCAAAGGATATGAGCATTCAGTGACTTGAGTCATTAAAATGATAATTTGAGGGATATAAAACATTTAACAATCAACTACACACTACCATATTCTTCAATTCCAAAGAAAAAAAAATCTTTTTAGACTGAAAACAAGTGTGTTGACAGTAAACATTTTTCAAGAACAACTTGATGATGGATAAGAATGATTCTTTAAACAAATCTCCAATGACAAATATATTTTTTTTTGAAACAAACTATCAAATGAGATATATCTTGTTCACTCAAGAACTAATGCTTTTTACACACTATAGTCCCTGGATACTGAAGATTTATCCATTATCAAGTCTCAAAGGGGTAAATGATGACCTTTTGACATGAAAATATACGTTTTTTAGACGCCAATTTCCAGTTACTCAGTCATCATAAAAATTGGGCATATTTATTTTGTTTTTTGCATTGATTTTTTTTTTTATCCCCTTTGAACAGAGATAGCATTAGTGCCTCATGACATACATGGCACTTCATTCATTGTGAGGTGTGCAGTTTCTCAGCACAGTGTCATTGCTCTGTTGAATTGATAGATAGATTTGGAGAGTTTTTGACAAAAAGATATCATCTATATCCAACATCAATTGCAAACAAACATGTTTAAGATCAAGACACACATTATCCTTCAGTCTTAGAAAGAAATCTGAATTTCTATAGTTTTGAAGAATATAGGTGAGAGTTGACAAATGAATGTAGTAGATCCTCAAGGGGATCATTTTGAGACTCTAGACACCTGAATGAGGACATCATGCAAGGAAATTGATGTAATGCAAGAAAAGTTTTGAATTTTTCAAAATCATGACTTGTGAATTTTCTAGCTCCCCCTGAGATGAGGATTTCAACCACTTTTCATCAGAATAAAGATATGCAAGTTTTGAAATCAGAATAATTCTCTTTGAACAACAAAGCTCCCCCTCAACAATTGCATATTCATTCATTGGTACTTGGCGGAGACACATACTCTCGCATAGTGAAAGTGTCCAGACAAGCAGAACTTGTCCTTCTTCAAATCACCATTTGATATACCAAGAAGTTCACCACATGTGAGGTGAATAGTTTATTGTCAAAAGAAATAGAGGTGAAATAGAGAGAGAGATGAATCAAGGAAGCAAATGAGTATGATAATGCAAAGAACTCCCCCTCAGAAAATGCCTAACACTCAACCCCAATCCCAATGGACATTTACAAAGACCAAGTTCTCTCCTTAAAGATGAGAATCTACTGTCAGGAAGGGTTTTGTGAAAATGTCAGCAATTTGTTTTTCAGTTCTATAACGTGGAGTTCAAATGATTTCTTTGCTACCTCATCTCTCAAGAAATGATGCCTAATTTCAATATGCTTGGTTCTGGAATGCTGAATGGATTTTTAGACAGATTTATTGCACTTGTGTTATCAAAAGGATGGGAACACAACTAACTCTTGGTTGTAATCAAGAAGTTGATGTTTCACCCAAAGAATTTGGGTTTCCACACCTACCACAGCACACATACTCAGCCTCTGCAGTTGACAGAGCAACTGAATGTTGCTTCTTAGAAGCCCAAGAGATTAGGCACCCACCTAGGTACAAACACAAGCCACTTGTGCTTTTTCTATCTAATTTACAACCAGCATAATCAGCATCACAATAGGCAATCAAATCTAACTTGCAATTAGCAGGATACCAAATTCCTAAATCAATGTTCCAACAAGATATTTGAAAATTCTTTTAACAGCTAGCATGTGACTTTCTTTAGGATTTGATTGAAATCTAGCACACAAACACACACTGAATTGAATATCAGTCTAGAAGTTGTAAGATAAATAAGAACCAATCATACCTCTGTAGGTCTTTGGGTCTACTGACTTACCATTTGAGTCTTCTTCTAGTTTAGCATTTATAGCAATTGGTGTGTTGGAGTGCTTGAGGTTCTGAAAGTCAAACCTTTTCAGAAGTTCTTTGACATATTTGGTTTGACTGATGAAGATTCCCTCATGTGTTTGGTTACCTGCAACCCAAGAAAACTTTAGATCTCCCATTAAACTCATTTCAATTCATTTTTCATTTGATTTGAAAATCATTGCACAGGCTTTTTTTGTTGATCCAAGATTATGTCATCGACAAAAATTTGGACTGCAATTATTTCTTTATTGATTGTTTTTGTGAACAATGTTTGATCAACATTACCTCTAGAGTATCCTTTTTCAAGCAAAAAGAACTCAAACTGTCATAACCAAGCTCTTGGAGCTTGTTTAAGACCATAGAGAGCCTTATTAAGCTTGAAAACATGGTTAGGATGATTTTCATTTTCAAATCCAGGAGGTTGTTTCAACAAAATATTTTCCTTTATATCCCATTAAGAATGCACTTTAACATCCATTTGATAGATTTTAAATTTCATGGAGGATGCAAAATAAGGAAAATCTAACTGCTTCTAGTCTAGCTACAGGGGCATAAGATTCTTCAAAGTCAATCCAAATTCTTGATATACCCCTTTGCAACTAGCCTAGCTTTATTTCTTATGACTTGACCATTTTCATTCAATTTATTTCTGAAAACCCATCTAGTGCCAATGACTGTTTGGTCACTAGGTCTAGGTACTAATTCCCAAACTTGATTTCTTTCAAATTGATGAAGTTCATCATGCATGGCATTAATCCAATCAGAACTTGATAAAGCTTCATCAATTGATTTTGGTTCAACTTGGGAAATTAGAGCTAGTGGGTCTTCTTCAAGAGCATGCAGGAATGAAGATCTAGTCCTAACTCTATCATGTAAATTGCCAACTACATTATCCAAAGGGTGATCTCTCAAGATTCGATGTCAGTAGTTACCTGTTTGAGGGGTATTCAAATTTGGAGCAATGTTACCTGTTCCACTTGAAGATGGTGAATTGTTGTTTAAGTTCTCACCACAGTCTTCAAGCTCCTCAACAGTTGGTGAAGAGTCCACAATGAAGTCATCCTCTTCACTGTCTTGTTTTTCTCTACAAGATTTAGAAGTGTTAGTTGAAAGGAATTTTCATCAAATAATATATGAGGAGACTCTTCAACAATTTTGTTTTTCAAAATGTACACTCTGAAAGCTCTTGACACTTCAGAATAGCCAAGGAAGATGGCTTCCTGACTTTTAGCTTCAAACTTGTCAAGATTTTCTTTATTGTTATGGGTACATAACGTTTGCACCCAAAGGTTTTGAAATAAGAAACATTGGCTTTTTGTTTTTCAATAATTCATAGGGGGTTTTTTCTGATTTTTGGTCTGATCAGGCTCTATTTAGATGTGATTTGCTGTGTTTACAGCTTCAGCCCAGAAGGATTTGGGCAACTTACTTTCTAAGAGCATGGATCTCCATCTCACAAGAGTTCTATTCTTTCTTTCCACAACTCCATTTTGTTCTGGAGTTCTTGGTGAAGAACTTGTGGAATATATGAAATTCAACACACAAATCAGAAAAGATTGTTTTTTAAATTCACACCCCATGATCAGTCAAAATATTTTTGATTTTATATGAATAATTGTTAAGCCAGTGTGCAGAATTTCCTGAACTCAAGGCAAGAATCACTTTTGTGGGACAAGAAATAAACCCAAGTAAATCTAGTAAAATCATCAATGATTACAAATCCATATCTCTTGCCACTTAGACTTAGAACCCTTGTTGGGCCAAAAGGTCCATGTGAAGTAGTTCTAGTGGCCAGATGTGAGTACTTCATTGAAGTCTTAAAGATTTCCTCTTGGTTGTTTTCCTTGGGCACAGATCCCACAACTTGATTTTCAATGTTTGAAAAGATTCAGGAAGACCTTAACCAGATTCAGCCTTAACAATTTATTTAAGTTCTGAAACTTGCATGGCCAAGTCTTTTGTGCCATGTCCATGCAATTTCATCTTTATTTGCAACCAAGCAAGATTTTCAGAAAAGTTTTTATTAAGGTCAATCATATAAACATTGTTTTCCCTTTTTCCAAAAAATTTGATTTTATCAGTTGATGAATCAAATTATTTTGCAAAAATCAGATTCAATACACTTTGTGACCTTTGTCACATAGTTGGCTGATACCGAGCAAGTTGTAATCAAGACCATCAACTAATAAAACCTATCAACAGAGTTTGAGGAAGTTGACCAACCTTTCCAGATCCAATGATCTTTCCTTTATTTTTACCTCTAAATGTTACTGACCTCCCCCTTCTCTAGCAGGAAAGAAAATTTGGCTTTATCTCCAGTCATGTGTCGTGAACACCCACTATCAAGGAACCACACGTTTGAATTGGGTGCACGACCTTCCTGCAAGATCAATCAATGAGAGAAGATTTTGATACCCAAACAGTGTTGGGACCATCAGAATGTTTGGACATTTTCATCAAATCTTTTCTTATCCAAATTTGTTTGTTTTTTATTTTGGTTTTATGACATTGGTGTTCTCTGACTTTTCATTTTCTTCTTTTCTTTAGGAATGAAACACACCAGAGTTTTTGGTAGGAGGGGTTTTTTCATTTGAGCATGAGATTCAATTAGGAGGTGGAATCCAATGATTTTGTTTGGTACATCAGAAGTTTGGATAGAAAATTGAGGATGATACCAACATGGGTTGTTATACCATTGGCTCCAGAATTGGTCCATCAGCTTGATATGCTTGTCTTGGAGGTCCAAGGTTCTTCATGAATGACTTCCTTTGACTTTTCTTATTTTTCAAATTTTAATTTAATTTTTTATTTTGTTGTTTGTCTTTGTTGGTGTTGAGCAGGTCGACCTCTCTTGACTGGTGTCGACACTACAGCCACAGAAGCCTTCTTCTTGTGGACTGGTGTCGACCTGTCAGAGATTGTGTCGACCTGGTTGCCTTGTCTTTGTTCTAAGTTTTTGGACTTTTTTTTGTTTTTGCTTGATTTTGTTTGACTTCTGTATTTCAAGACTAGGGCCCTTTACAATTTGATTAGTGGTGCTTTATCCTTCTTTTCACCGGATTTGTCTTTCTTGATTTTTGTTTTCAAACCCTAGTCCATGAGAGATTGATTTCATATTTGTTCCCAACAAGGCCTCCAAATTATCTTTGCCATTTGTGAATGTTTCAATGACTTCATCTTTTTGTCTTAGCTGTTTTCCAAGATTTTGATTTCTTTAATCTTTTGTTGTTTATCTTGATTTTCTTTTTCCAGCTTTCAGATAAGTCTTTGATTCATTGGTGGCCTTTTGAGAAGCTAGCTTAAGTTCTCAATCAATTCAGAAGATTTTCTTTTTCTTCATTCAGTTCTGTTACTTCATTCTCTAGTTCACATTCTTTTGTTTGAGATTGTTATGATAAATATTTTCAATTTTCTTTTTGAGATGCTTTTTTCTTTTCTCATTTCAATTATTTTTCACTAATTCGCATAAGCATCCTGCCAATCTTCAACAGAAAAATCTTCAAAGAAGTGCTTACCTTTCCATCTGGCTGTTTGCCATGAAGCAAATCTCCTCACTTCCAGAGCTTGAGGATTTTTTCTTCTTCTTCATTTTCACTTGTGTCCTCATCAAACCAAGTGGCTACCATGGCCTTCGCTTCTTGTTTGGAATTTTCTTGTGCCTTCTCCTTCTTGTTCTCAGAACATTCTCCCTTCATATGTCTGGCATGTTGCACCTGTAGCAATGACATATCATCAATTTTTTATTCTTGTTAGAGTTTGCATTAGAAAAGGATGTGTTTTCTTTTACCTGAAGAGTATTTCTTTTTACCAGAAAATTTTCCTTTTCTATATTTCAAGAATTTTCTGAATTGCTTGGTCATGAGGCAATTTCATCCTCATTTGACTCAGACTCATCAGAACTGTTTTTATCTTGACTTTTGTCCTTATTACTAGATGAGGCCTTTATCTGCTACTGGCTTGGTTTTGATTATGTGTTTTTCATTTCTCTTTAAGTTGATTTCATATGTCATTAAAGATCCTATTAATCATCCAAAGAGATTTTGGACGATCTTTAGAATCTTCAATACAGTGGCCTTTGTGTGCCAAATTGAAGAGAGTGAGCGTAGAATCTTTCTTACCAAGTCAGCATCAGTATAGTCCTTACCTAAGGCCTTTAGTCCTGTTGAGTATGATCATGACCTGACAAACATTTCAGAGATTGTCTCATTAGTCTTCATCATGAACAATTCATATTCAGAGACAAGTATGTTAGCCTTAGTTTCTTTAACCTGAGATGTTCCCTCTAGAGTAACTCAAGTTTATCCCACATCTCTTTGGCAGATTTGCACATTGAGATTCTTGAGTACTCTTTGGGGTGAACAGCACATTGAATCATGTTCATGGCACTATAATTCAATGTAGCTCTTCTTATTTGTTCCCTAGTCCAGTTTCTTCTTCTCCCTATTTTCATAGGGACCTACCTCCACTACTTTCCAGATTTCATATTTTGGGCTCTTAGAAAAACTTGCATTCTACTTTTCCAATAAGAATAGTTCGTCCATTAAAGAATGGTGGCCTATTTATGGAATGACCCTCAGCTATGAATCCTCTGGAATCCATTTAATTAAACAGATGGTGCAGGAAGGAAACACTCAGCAAAACAAACAAGCAAGCAAACAAGCAACACAGAACACTTAGAACTACTCAGATCAGATCAGATCAAGTGTAAACCCTCTCTGATACCATTGAAGGATCGATAAAAGGTGTGGACAGATCTAGAAGGGGGGGTTGAATAGATCTTTGCCACTATGCGGAAGCTAAACAAATTTTGAAAGACTTTTGAATCAGAGTTAGATTGGAAGCAAATTTCACAGATCTGAAGAGAGATAAAGTGAGTTAAGCAATTTGAGTGGTAAACAGGTTGATTAGATAGATTTAACGATCCTATGCATTCATCTAATGAAGATTGAATTCAAACCAAACCACAGAACTAATGCACAGAGATTTTTAGGTGGTTCGAAAATCACACCACGTGACTCCTACATCCACCCTCACACACAGTGAGGATCCACTAACAACCTGGTAACACAACCCACACTGGAGCCTGACAACTCCACAACTGAGTTAGACAACTCACACACTACCTAGAGCAGACTACTCTAGACTCTGAGCAAGACTGCTCAGCCACACAACTTGAGTACGACGACTTAACAAACCTGAGCACAGAGGCTCACAATCACTTGCTAGAACAGAAACAACAGATCCAGATCCTCTAGCAATGATCTGATCTATTAAGATCAATTCAAGAAATTGATGCAATCGATTATGCACAATTTCTAGAATAGCCAGAAGAAACAAGAAAGACTCAAGACATGAGGTTGACAGTTCTTGTTCTTCAAGAAAACTCCCTTGTAGAAGCAAAATTGGATGGATCTTGATCACTTGAAGTCCCTTGGTCGATGCTCTGCACTTTGATCTCGGGATCTTCCTTGAGTGCTTCACAATTGTTGGCTTCTACTTGATCTGCTCCCTTGAAGTTGATCCTAGTGCTTCATGTTGATCAATCTTCGATTCTTGTGCTTGGAGAAGTGTGAATTGTGGTGTGGAAGCACAGGAGGAGCAAAACAGGGAGGAGAGACTCTCTTGCCGCCACAACCAGTTTCTGGAGGCTTTGAGAAGGTTCTCTTATGGAAGGGTGCCCATTAGGAGGGTATTTATACCCTAAATATCCGAAAGATACCCTTGGGGTACGTGGGCACAAGATCCATGGTTGATCCACCTTCTCCCTAGGGTGCCACGTGTCTAGGTGGAAGTTTAAGTCACAGAGATTCCGAAGTGTGTCGACATGCCCATGAGGTGTGTCGACACACTCTCCCAGACTGGCAAATCAGATCCCTGGGAGAGGTCTCTAGTGTCGACCTGAGATGATTCAGTGTCGACCTCATGTCCCAGATAGCAAAACAGCCCTTCTGGAAGGCTCTCTAGTGTCGACCTGATCTCATCTCGTGTCGACCTGCTTTGGCCGTCTGAAAACAGGCCTTCTGGGAGAGCATCTAGTGTCGACCTGCTTTGGCTATCTGACAACAAGCCTTCTGGGAAGGCTCTCTAGTGTCAACCTGCTCTGGACTAGTGTCGACCTGAGATGGACTTTTCTCACATTTCTTTTTCCTTTGTTCTGAACCATTGTGTCGACACTAGGGATGGTTGTGTCGACACTACCTCTGCAGAAAGTGTTTGTCCCTGAGAAAATAAACACATAAATCATTAGTTAAATATATTATCATGAATATCAATGATAAATGTGTTTGGAACATGCTTTTTGAATATTGTAATTTCAGGTGATGTATTTTACATGTTCCAATGGTTATGCATTAAAATCACAACTTGTCATCATCAAAATGTGAGGAGAAATGTATTATATTCACACTCAACCCAACACCCTCTAGGTAACCAAAAGAATGCATGTATTCACCAGACGGGAGATTGACTATTACATCACACTGCCTCTCAGGGGTGTGACGAACCAGAGACTCGTAAAACTCCTCGGAAGCAAAACAAAGGGAAGCACCGGGATCAACCAAAACATGAGCAGCTCTACCAAGGATAGGCAAGGTACCTATAACCAGGTTCGACGCCTCGGCCTGCTCCCTGGTAAGAGCCATCACACGACCACGTCAATGCCCACGCTGCGGCGCCTACTAGGGCTGTTGCTGCTGCAGTAGCTGCTGGTGCTGCGGGAACTGCTGCTGCTGCTGGTATGGCTGGAACTATTGAGATTGCTAATGCTTCTGAAACTACTAAGGTTGCAAATGATACTGCCCCTGCTGCTGCTTCCAGGGTGCTTGCTGCTGAGGAGGGAACTGGTACTGCGACAACTGCTGAGTGTACTGCACTGGCTACTGTGGCTGTTGGACTTTCCCCATCGGGCAATATCTCTTGAAGTGGCCCAGCAAACCACAAGTGTAACAGACTGCCTCGTGTCTGCCCTGATCAGCTCTCTGCTGGACTAACTGCTCCGCAAACCTTGACTGACGCTTCTGCTGCTTACCCCAACCACCTCCATGAGTGGTCATCTACTTGAACCTCGAGCACAAACTGGAACTTCCCGAACTACCTGAGCCCAAAGAAGAAGAAGTCGCACTACCACGACTACTTGCGGGGCGCTGGTACGGAGAGGACCTAGAAGAGGCTCCTCCCTGTTGCTGCTGCTGCTGCTAGGGCTGCCATGTCTCTCTCTCCAAGGTGGTGGCCTTAGCCACGGTCTCTCCTAAAGTGGCACACATGTGAGCAGTCACGCCCACCTCAAATCTGGCCTCAGCCCTGCAATGAACCTCCCTACACAAGCCTGCTTATTACTGGCAACATGAGGAACATGCCTCAACAATCGAACAAACCTCTGATGCTACTGAGTAACTGACAGTCGTCATCATCAACCAACCATAGGAACAGATCTCCCCTCTCATGTCGAGCATAGTCAGGGAAATACTCGCCGTGAAAGACCCCCAAAAACCTCTACCAAGTGATCTGATTCAAATGCTGCCCTGGAAAGTGGGTCTGCCACTGAACTCTCCACCAATCATGGGCTGGTCCCTTGAGTTCATACACCGCCAGTCTGACCTGGTCCTCCTCGGCGCACTCCATAGTCTCGAACGTGCACTCCAACTCGTGCGTCCAACTCTCTGCCTTGTCTGGATCATACTCACTGAAGAACATCGGTGGTCGGAGATGCAAGAACCTCTCCAAGAGGGCGGTACTGTCCTCAGTGACAGCCATCCCCCTCCGATCTGCCCGGGTACTCCAAGTACCCAACGCCTGCTGAACTGCTGGCTGCTCCACCTCTAGATCTGCTTGCTTCTCCGGTACTGTTGGGGGAGGTACTGGAGGCTGACCTCCCGCCGCTGCCTGCCCAGGCTGACCTCCCGCCGCTACCTGCTCAGCCAAGGGGAACCAATCTGCGTACTACTATGGCTAAGGCTGGTACTCCTACTCCTGCTGCCCATCTGATGTTGCTACTGCCGCTGCTCCCTGGGGCTGTGCCACAAACTCCTCTGCTGACACCTCCTCCTGAACCTAACCCGGCGCTGGCATATCCGACTCATCCTGCTGCTCCATCAGCTCTCTAGCATGCCTGCGCCTGCGTGAAGCCATATCCTACACGGCACACAACCAACAAGGTTAACGATACCAACTCGGACGGTTAGTAGTGTACTTGTACTACTGTTGGGACTATCGGTTGCAGTTTAAATCCGCTACAAGTCTTGTCAAACTCTCGCTCTAATACTAACTATAACGACCCTGAGAACCCGACCCTCGGCCCAAGCCGAGGACCCGATTTTCACAGTCGCTGCCCACGGATCCAAAGACCCGGAAGGTCTATAAACACAAGTCTAACATAATATGTAAAGGAAATAAACGTCAACTACTAACTAGGAGTACACACGCGGAAGCAGAAAGAAGAGCGAGACTGCTGCGTATCGCTCTAGGTACAGTCCCAACAACCACAACTAGTACAAGTAAAGACAGGGGAAGAACAAGTCCCTTAGGGGCATACCCTGAGGGTGGCGTACAACTGAGAGGGGGAACCACTGCTAGCTACGGGGACGACGACTACCGCCCCGTCTCCTCTGCCCTACGCACGCCCTGCCGCTGCTGAGAAGTCTCACTTGGAAAAGGAAGGGATGAGCTTCACAACAGAAGCTCAGTAGGGTCTACCAATCTCCTACTGGATCTAACATGCAGAAGAATATATATAATAATTAAATAACATCAGTTATATCTTCTACGCAACAAAGGAAATTACGGAAGCAAAACTACTAACTAGCAACGGTACGGAGAACACCACGGTCGGAAACTCCGTAGAACTTGCACGTCTTGACCACCATATGGCTAGCTACGTAGACAGGAAGAACCTCACCTGCACAAGAGACGCTAGCTACGGAAAATGCTACCACTAGTCAACCGGTCAGGTGCGTCCACTGACGTCTTATCCTCGACCCAGGTCCAAACCTCTACTCTCGTCAGAGTGGGGTCGGGAGCACAAGGTACACAATAGTAACCGCCGTAGTCTGGCAAGACTACGGTCCCACGCCTGGCCTCTCTAGGTAGTTCTGGGGCCGCCAAGAGCGAGGCAGTGAGAAGTAGGACTGGCTGGTCTGCACTGGGTAGAACTCTGGCCATCCTCGGTGTCCCAGACCAACCAAGAGAGCTCTGCAAACAACTCGACATCACTGTCCTAACCACCATTTTCCCCTCAACTCCAGACTCTGTGACTCGAGTACAAGAGGGAGATGTTACTGGGGAAACGACCCCAGCAGTGTCGAACATCAGGGTGGAATATCTCATGACGAATGGAAATAGAATGAGCGGAAGCAATATTACCATCAACTTTTATATTTACATCTCATAATCAAGGAACTGATTAGTAATAACAAATGATGTTGCCCATATCTGAACTAGTACATTAACAGGGTTTAACATTACATTTCTTCTTCCCAACTATAATATCATCAAATTATAAAACCCAAGCAATCTCTACTTCTCGCAATCTGAACTAAGTCTCGCCAATTCCTCTTCTAGAACCTAAGCTTCAACCTGAAATATTAGCAAGAGTGAATCTATAGAACAGACTCAGCAAGTAATTAGGAATTCCAAACTCACAACCTACACTATAGCATATTTTGAAAAAGCATGGTGGTATATTTATATATCCACTGGTAGACTCAGTAGCGGTAGAGGAACAATAACAGGAATAGTATAGTATAATGAGAATAGTATTGGCAATAGTGACGATAATAGTAATAGAAATAGTAATAATAGAAACAATGGTAGTGATAATAGTGGTTAATGGTAACAATAGGAGTATGGAAATGGCGGTAGAAAATTGGTAGTAACAATAATGGTTAATGGTAATAATAGGAGTAATAGAAATGGCAGTAAAATAAGGGTAGTAACAATAGTGGTTAATGGTAACAATAGGAGTATGGAATGACAGTAGAAATAATGGTAGTAACAATAGTGGTTAATGGTAACAATAGGAGTAATAGAAATGGCAGTAGAATAATGGTAGTAACACTAGTGGTTATGGTAACAATAGTAGTAGTAGAAATGGCGGTAGTAGTGCTGCTCACATATAGTAATACAATCGAAACAAGCATGCAGGGATTCTAGAAGTGGCCCCCACAGGTTCAAGAGGTGGCTCCCATTATGTAGCACTTTGCGCCATTATGGCCTCAAGAGGTGGCTCCCTAGCGTAGCACTTTGTCCTGTGTGGCACTAGTTCTACACTTTTCGGCTAGGCAAGGCAGTAGAAATGATATTTAGCAATGGCTATAAGCAGTGGCAGTAACAATAGCAATAGTAGTGGCAGTGACAGTAGCAGTAGCAATAGCAGAGTAGTGACAGTAGTAGTGTTAAGCCGGACACATTGCCCTAACTATCATTAGAAGGCCGATCAGTCGGTACAATACACTCACCTAGGCAAATGAGTGATAGGTCTTGGTTATGCAGAACCGGGAGAAGCTCTCTCCACCATATACCAGTGGTACTTGTCCACCTCCAGATTTCCCCCCGTTGCCCACGGGGTCTTGTACAATAGTGAACTTTCGTGTAGGGGTATTTCTACAGTACGGTTCTAGACACTTCCTATGACGACAATGTCTGTTTAAAACCAGACACAGTGCCCAACCGTAGTAGGAAGTCAAAAGAGCTTTCCCATAGGGGCATTTCTATAGTACGGCTCCAATAGAACCCCTATGATAGCAGTGTCCTTTGGCTAACCACAACAATGATGGCAGTGACGATATTGGTAAGAGAAATGATAATGATGTTGGTAAACAATAACAGTAGCATTTCTATGGTAGCAATAATGGTAACAGTGATGGTAGACGGTACATATGGATAATAACCAGGATAATGACAGTAACGGTAATTTAGATATTTTTTTTATTATATAAATAGATGCAAAACCATTAAAATCAATAGAATAGAGAATATGATTGTGAATCAAAAGTCATAATCACTTGCCTCTTTCATGTCAACCAATAACGAATTAAGTTGAGCCCGCTTCGATAAATGCGCTTCCTTTATTATCCGCCCTAATATGCGTCGGTGGGTGCCTCCAGAGCACGGATCCTATGAGCAGACCTTCAGAGCATGGATCCTATGAGAAGAACCTCCACAGCATGGATTCTATGTGTAGAACCTCCAGAGCATGGATCCTACGAGCAGAACCTCCACAGCATGATTCTATGTGTAGAACCTCCAGAGCAGGATCCCACGAGCATAACCTCTAGAGCACGGATCCTATGACCAGAATCTCTAGAGCATAGATCCTACAAGTAGAACCTTTAGAGTCCGGATCCTACGAGCAGAACCTCCACATCATGGATTCTATGTGTAGAACCTCCAGAGCATGATCCTACGAGCATGAAGAGGAGAACTCCATGCTCCCCCTTTCTAGCTCTTGGCCGCCCCTCTCTTCTTTCCTCTCTATTGCTATGGATGGTGGAATGAGAAGAGAGGAGAGAACCCCCTCCTCTATTTATAGGCCTTTAGAGCCCCTAGGATGGTGCCACCTCTTCACCTTTCAATGGCCAAGATGGTGACACTTGTCCACCCTCTCCTCCATGCATATCTTAGTGCCACCAACCCTACACTTGTCCAACACCCTAACCCATCCACATCTCACCTCTCTTTTGATGACACCTCTCATTCTTCTAAAGCTTCCATTACATAGGATGGTGACACTTGTCACCCTCTCCTCCATGCATTTCTAAGTGGCCACCACCCTACACTTGTCAAACCCTAACCCATCCATATCTCACCTCTCTTTTGATGACACCTCTCATTCTTCTAGAAGCTTCCATTACATAGGATTGTGACACTTGTCATCATCTCATTTAACCTTATCCTATCATGCCCGCTATATCATCTCTATGATTTATTTGCTTATATACCCAATTTGTATGCATATATATCCATTCCACCTCACATGAGAGTAATTCTCAAAAATGGATTCGAACTGAGGATTTGAAAGTAGTTTTGGGAACTTATAAAATTTAAGATAAGACCCTATGAAATTGGTCAATGATTACTTAACCCTAACATTGATATTATGTTCATACATTTCTATTATAGATATACACAATTATTACATTTATCTTTCTTGGTATTTACATATATACTTTCCTGAAAAGTTCGAGTTAACTAAATTATTATGGTGAGATACGTACGGTTTTACCTTAGCGATGAAAATCCCAAACTGATGAGTACGGTGATACCGATTAAAGCAAAAATAATTCCAGCAAATTGTAGATGAAAATCCGGGGCTCACAATGCTCGTCACCCCGAACGCTCCCTCTAAAGCGCACGAGGATGGGGGTCGCTGGCAACGGTAACAAACTCTCTTACGGGACAAGCCCTCAGGTGCAAGCACCGGGTGAAACAACTACTGTAGGACCGTACTAGGGAACTAGCACTGGTGCCAGAAATAGAAACGGTGAAGACTCCACAGAAAATGGAACTCCGCAAGACCTACCTATCTCTGCTGTAGTCGAGATGCATCGAGCCGCCGTGACCATGTCGCGACGCCCAGAGCTGTCGTGACAATGTCGCGACAGCTCAACCTGTCACGATCAAGTCGTGATGTAATAGAGCGTCACGATGATGTCGCAGTGGCGTAGCCGGTCGCGACATCATCGCAACTTCTATACAGGTCGCGTTCTCAACCGAGGGGGGCCCCGGTGTAGTCCTCCCGGAGACCGCCCTCAAAAAAGATACATTCACACCCACGCGGAGGAGGGGAGCATGGGAATCATAAAAGAAAGCTCATAAACCATACAAACCACCCTTAAACCCCACAAAACATGGATTACAACAAATCTACGCTCGATGGAATCCTCACTCACACGAGCATGTTTCTCACATTCCACAAAACCCCAAACCACGGAGAAACTACGATCTCAAGGGGGAAGGGAGCATGCTAGGGCGAGAGGAGTCGAGGGTCCCTACCTCCAAGAGTAGAGCCGACCCGTTGGGGCCTTCACGTCGGAATGGCCACCTCCTCCTCGCTGCAAGCTCCACGATCACGCCGCCTACACGAACAAGGCGTCACCTCCACCATGAGCACCTCAAGGACGACGAGAAACAACCAGAGAATAGAGAGCTCAGAGGAGGAAGAAGAAGGAGGAATAGGAAGGAAAAGGCGAGAGGGGGAAATGGGGCGCCGGCCTCGGTTTTAAACCGATGGGCCCCAAGATGCGACAGGTCGGCCCGACACGACAACGAGCATGTCATGATGCCCCTAGGCGTCATGACCATGTCACGATGGCCGCCCACGGCGCGACACCAAAAGTGGCAAACCTCGAAGAACGGGAAACAAAAACCCGACGGCTGACCAGGTAGCGTCAACATTGTACGCACCTGACACCCGAAAATGCCATTATGACAGACAGGACAGTGGTCAAGTCAGTCAGAAAAGCAATCGCGATGCCACTAGACGTCGCGACAAGAACGCGACGCCCACCCCCGTCGCGACCATGTTGCAACTGCCAGGTGCACCGCCACACAAACCCTGTCGCGACGTCCTTCCCCGTCTCGACCCTGAGGATGGGGCCAATGGCCCAAGGGGGCCGGGTCTTACAACTTGATCACTCCTTTGCTCAATATTTATGTCTAGTCTTGTGAATTGTTCTAGCAATTTCATCTCTCCCATAACTAAACAAGACAAGGAGGCCGCAGGCTTCCTGCTAAGCGCATCAGCTACAGCATTACCCTTGCCAGGGTGATATTAAATATTGAAGTTGAAGTCCTTAAGGTACTCCAACCATCTTCTTTATCTCATGTTGAGCTCCTTCTGATAGAACAGATATTTCAGGCTTTTGTGATCTAAGTAGACAATGAAATTTTTCCGTAGAGATAGTGTCTCCAGATCTTGAGTGCAAAGACTACAACGGCCAACTCTAGATCATGTACGGGGTAGTTGACCTCATGTGTCTTCAACTGTCTTGATGAATAGGCTATCAATCTATCCTTCTGCATCAATACACAACCTAGACCGATTCCAGATGCATCGGTATAAACTGAGAAATCTTCCCCCTCTATAGAAAGAGCGAGAACTGGGGAGAGGTTAAACATTCTTTTAATGTTTGAAAGCTTTACTCACACCCTTACTCCAGACATAGGGATTCTTCTTTTGAGTAAGGCGAGTGAGAGGTACAATGATCTTGGAGAAGTTTTTTATGAACTGTCTGTAATAACCAGCCAGTCCCAAAAAGCTTCTGATCTCAGTGACACTGGTCAATCTCTCCAAATTGAGCAGAGTTTCAATTTTGGAGGGATCAATAGAGATGCCATCCTTGGAGACTGACATGGCCCAAGAAGGACACTTCTTCAAGTCAAAACTCGCACTTGCTCATGTTAGCATAGAGCTTGTTGTCACCAGATCTACAGAACGATCCTCAGATGCTCTTCATATCCCCTTTGGTTTTGGAATATATAAGGATATCATCACTATAACCATGACGAATTTGTCGGGTATGGCCGATAGCAACTGTTCATCAATTGCATGAAAGCTACAAGAGCATTGGTTAGACCAAAAGGCATAACGACAAATCATAATGTCCATACCTGCTCCTAAAAGTTATCTTATAGATATCTCATCTGTGATTCTCATCTAATGATATCCAGACCTAAGGTCAATTTTAAAGAAATACTTAGCTCCAGATATATGGTTAAAGAGTTCATCGACTCGAGGCAATGGATATTTGTTCTTGATTGTCAAGTGTTTTAATTGCATATAGTAGATGCATAGCCTCATAGACCCATCCTTCTTCTTGACAAATAGAACAGGTGCTCCCCATGGAGAAGTAATTGGTCTAATGAACCCTTTTTCTAATAGCTCCATTAGTTGTGCCTTTAATTCTTTTAACTCAGCAGGTGACATCCTATACAGCTGACGTGACACTGGTGCAGCTCTAGAGATCATATCGATATAGAAATTTACATCTCGTTCAGAGGGAATTCCTGGCAACTCATCGGAGAAAATGTCAGGGTAATCTTGGACTATGTGTATATCTTCTATCTTGGACCCTTCCTTTTCAATTACTATAGCCGCAAGGAAAGCAATACAACCTTTCCTTATCATGTTGTGGGCTTGTATGGTATAGACTAATGACGTTCATCTCCTGTGTCTAATCCCAGTAACTAATATCTTAGGGAATTCACTAAATGAAATCTTCCTTTTTCTTCAGTCAGCACTGGTTCCATAAGTGGATAGTCAGTCAGTTCCCAAAATCACATCATATCCTTCCATGGACATACACACCAAGTCAGCTCTTAGATTGAGTTCTCCGATCATCACATCGGCTAATGAGAAATAACTGTTCAGTTTTGCTTTCTCTCCCAGTGGTGTTGTGATAGAGAATTCAAACCCCATAGATGCAGGTTTAATGTTCAGAGTATCAGCAAAGTTTAGAGATATGAATGAATGTGCAGTGCCAGTATCAAATAAAATAAATGCTGATTGAGATAAAACTGATATTGTACCTTCTACCACTCCTCCTTCTTCAGTGGTTTCCTCATCTGGCAGGGCTTGCAGCCGGCCTTGCTTCCTCGATACAATAGTGTGTTTCTTGTGTTCTTTAAACAGTGGGCATTCTGAAATACGATGCTCGTGGCTACCATAGTGGAGACATGCGCCTATTTTCCTCCAGTACTCCTCGGTAGTGTGACCAAGCTTGTCACAGTGTTTACAGTTGCCTTTTGCTGGAGTAGTAGGGACATTCACCTGTGGTTTATTTTCCTGACTCGACCCTTCTATTGTACTAAAAGGTCGCTTCTTGCCATTAGTCGGCTTAGCACTAGAAGAGCTAGGTGTTAGCTCCTTCTTTATAAACCTCCCCTTGATGCGTTCGATGAAGTCAATAGTATTTCCAGGAGTTGAGCCTTTTTAACCATCTCGGCATAAGTTTGGATGTGAGAGGAGCCATTGTGTTATATACTGGGGTTTAAGGCCATTGAGAAATCGCTTAGCCTTCATCCTTCTGTGTGAACTAGATGATTGGCGTAGCGAGCCAGTCTGGAGAACTGTTGTAACGTCTCGGGTCTTATTGGATTCTTATCGGATCTTTATCGGGTTTAGTTGTGAACTGTGCTTGGTGGCGTCCAGGTGGCTGGCGTCGATTGTGTGTTGGCGGCAAGCTGTTTGCCGTTAGCCGTGTTTTGGTCCCCATCGATGTTGTCGTCCATGTATGCCTCCAGGTTTTTCTGGAAATAGAACTGGCGGCAATCGATCTAGATGTCAGGTTGTTGCGGTTCAGTTGGCGGCAAATCAGGTTTGACGCACTGATCCGGCCTATGTTTTTAGGGGCAACCCGAGGGCCATTCTTCCTCTCTCTTCTCCCTCTCTTTCTCTCCTCTTTCACCCTGTTCTTCTCCCCTACTTCTGGCGACCGACGGGAGCACGTGGGGAGAGCATGGTGCGCGTGGCGATGACAGGAGGGCGGGAATTGACGGATCGAGTGGCGATTCTTGCGGGAAGCTCCTGGTGTTCAGCGCGAATCGAGGTTTATGTGGAGTTTTTAAGCATTTCTGAGGTAGGGACGTAAACCCTTAGTTCCTTTGTGTGCTATTCCATGCTTGTGTGCGTGCGATTTGCGTGGAATCGAGCTTGGGGAGGTTTTTTCTCATCCCGGGTTTTAGGGTGTTTTGCCCGATCGGTGTTGGATCGTATTTTACCGGCATTGTGGTAGTGTACTATGATGTAGGGGAGTGTTTTCCGTACATCAGATTGTGGTTTGGGGCGGATTTGCCCTGTGTGGAATCAGCTGAAGCTGGTTCAGTTGCTGGAGGCTGAAGAAGTCAACATCAAGGGATGTTGACATTGATCTCTTCAGGGGAGAACTAGACGACAAGATCTGTGCCGTCAGGTTCTTCAGGTAGGATATAAACAGCATGATCCTTGCCGCCGAGTTTGGGTAAACGGCCAACCTGTGACCGTCTACTTTTTCTAGATGTCTAGAGTGTTGCCATCTACCTTTTGTTAGCAGCAGTTGATGTTGTCGTCTACTGTTTGCTTGGTGACATGTGATGCTGTCGTTTACTTCCTGGTTGGCGGCGGTCGATGCTGCTGTCTACCTGCAGATGTATTCCCAGTATGTTTGTGTTTCCCTTTCTACGGTTGAGGTGTTGACATGGGGTGGTGTCCGCCTGTTAGCACAGTCTGCCAGATGTAAGAGTGTCTCTGCCTGTGCTCGCATTGTGTTTGGCTGTGTTGTGACGTTGACACGTGGTGTCCGTCCGTTGAGCCGTACTTCAAACACTAAGAGTGTTTCTGTCTGTACTTGTGTTGGGGGTTGTCGTGCTCCTGTTTCTGTTTGTTTTTCTAGATGTAGAGCTACGCTCCGTCTGGATGACTGGCGTGTTGGGGGTCCTCAGCCAGTGAGGCCGAGACGTTGAGTGCGACTCCATTCTGTGCGTACTCCTTGTGGTGGTTTTGAGCCGGTTACCATGGAGCCCCTTCTCCACCGTTTGAGCGTGGCGAGGGAAACCGGTCATGGACCAGACGCGAGGGAGAGCATCTGAGTGTGCACACGTGGCTAGGGTTGAGGGACTCTGTGGTGACGGGACGCCGAACCGCAGACCCTGGCTGAGTCCTACTTTGTGAGTGTTGTGTGAGCTCTTGCTTGTGAGCTTGTGTGTGTGCAGTGCTTGTGTGCTGTCGAGCCTGTGAGGTTCCAGTTTTCTCAGTGCGCTCCTGAGGGAGCTGCGCACTACGACACCGGTTCCTGTGTGTTGACAGAGTGTGCGTGTTTACTTACAGTCGCTTTTTGTTTAGCACTGTTTAGTAGCTTTGTTACCGGTGAGGGTTAGTTGCCCTACTGGGTCTCTTTTCTGTGAGACTCACTCCCTTCCTTCAGGTGGGTCCGTGGGCAGCTTGCGTGTGTCGTGGAGCATCGTTACTCCGTGCTGGCTCTGCTTGGCTGCTGTGAGTAGTACCCTGCTCTTGTACTCACTGTACTCTTACTTCTCTGTTGTCTCTGAGTTATATGTATTAATCATGTTAGTTGTGGCGTGTACATTTGCTTATATGATCTCCTCAGACGCTTTTCTTCTACCCTTCCGAGATTCGTCTTGTGGGTTAGCGGGTCATGATTCGGGTTACGGGTCGGGTATCGGTAATGCGGATCATGGGTCGTTACAGTTGGTATCAGAGCCTGGTCTGTCGAGATACTTATAAAGAAATGTCCCGTATAACTCAGAGTGTGTGGAGTACAGTAGCAGCAAGCAATTCAGGAGTTGTTCTGTGTATCGCGTGTGTGCATGTCCTGTGTGGTTTGACCTTTGTTTCTAGGCGATGTCGTGTTGGGGTAGTGGCTGTGTAGGTTTCTCAGCAGGAGGCTGAGATGCCCCGCCACCACCGCAGACTCGGCCTGGACCGCAGGATGTGTACAATGGTTTCATCTTACCGCTATTCTTCTCTTGGAAGTTTTGTGTCCTGACTGGATCATTTTTCTTGTGTCGATAGCTCTTTGGGTTGCTCTGCACTATGCATTTCGGCTCCTTGTGGAAGTTTCGGAAGAGTGTAGAGTTGAGTTGTCGTTGTGGCCAGTTAGACTGTTTGCGTAACATCCTACCGTGGTGTTTTTCCGGTCAAGTGTGGTGCCTGAGGTAGTGCATATGGCTTTTGTGTTGGCCAGATTGTTTGTGGTTGTCTCCGAGTGTTTCGGTTGCACCGGTAGGACTTTGTGTGTCCCCGGGGCTCAGATGATGTGTTTTGTTTTCCCATGTCCGGCATGCTCTCCCAGGCAGTGGTCTGGTGAGTGTGGTGTGTGTGTGATTGACTGTGCTTCTTGTGGAAGTGTCAGCCTTATGTTGCGGTCTTCATTACGTTGGGAAGGGACTTGTTGTGTTACATGTCACCTTCCTTAGCTTTGGGTGTTGCTCGGGGTTGTGGTGCTCCACTGTGGTGATATGTTGCTAGGGTATGCATTGTGGCGACCCTAAGGTGGAGTCATCTTCCCCTGAGTTGTTGAGTTGTGTTTGAGTTGAGTTGGTTGCTCCTCTTGTGTTGACGTTTTTTTATTGTGTGTTGCCTTTTGGTTGGCAGGCCTGTTCGTGCTGGTTGTGTCGTGATGGTTTTTGAGTTGTCAGTGACGGCGGCTTGGCGGCTGTTGTAGTGATGACTCCTCTTCACAACACTTTCTAGTGCGATTCGTTGCCCGAGCTTACACAGCAATTGTGTCCTGGCTGTGTTTAGTCTTTGTGGGCATCGTTGATCTGGCCTTTTGTGGACCCATGTTTCTGGTGGTCCCCATTTTGGTGTTTTCTCGGTTTTGTAGCCTCTCCTGGTGCCAGCGTGTGGTGACACTGGAGTGTGTGGTTTTTCCTGACCTCGTGATATGCATCCGGGGTCCGGAAGGTTTTGGCTTGTCGGCTCTCGACCTTGTGGAGGTATGAGGTAGCCATGTGTATAGTGAGATTTTGTTCTCGCCTGTTTGTTGCATGACCTCGATAGGTGTGTCGAGGGTTGTTTTCACTTGTGTCACCGACTCCGATGATTTCATAGGAGTCGTGTGTGCGTGTCGCAGACTATGGTGGATGGTCGTGGCATTGTGGTGTTCGGTTTTATCGTATGTTTCTTGCTAGGTGTGCCCGTGCAAGTATCATTATGGTGTGCGCCTCGGCTTGTGCCTTGAAGACTTTTTGCATACCATCTTTTCAGTATTTGGCCTCTCTATCGGGTGCGATGGAGAAAGCGTACTGTGCTCTTGCGTGCCAGGGAGTTGTTGTGGTTTTTACTTCCCGTGCGGCAGAGCCGGTGTCTTGTGTTTTGGCGCACCTTTCTGAAGCCGACGTGGTCGTTGTGCTTCAAATGTTGTGGGTTTTTCGTGCGTTTTCTGTGAATCTCTTGTGGAGAGTCCCCTTCGGTGGGCCCTGTGTCGTTTCTGGGCCCTGGGTGCTGTTGCGGGTGCAGCATCTTGAGCATCTTTTTGGTGCTTTGTGTTTCGTGCCTTAAGGATTGGGGCCGGTGTGGCCTGTTGTGCCCTTTTAGCTTGTGGTTCTTTTGTGCGTGGCATGATGAGTCTTGCAGCCGGTGGTGGAGTCTCATGTCGTTCGTTTGGTGACAGTAAGGTCAATTGGTTTGCTAGTACTCGACCACGTGTTGTTGACGTTGTGAGGTGCCAAGTGCTTGCTTGACTCCAAACGTCTTCTGTGTTTTGTTGCGGCTTGTTGTGCTGTGGAGTGAGTGGTTCTGGAGTTGTGTGGCTCCACATGCGTTGGTGTCCTTGTTGGACCACGAGGATGGTCTGGTGAGACCTAGTGGTGATAGTGGATACCGTTTTGTGTATTGAGATTTTCTCCACGTTTGTTTGTTGTCCTTGTCGGATCACGAGGAAGGTCTGTGTAAGACCTAGTGGCGACAATAGACATTGTTCCGTGTGTTGCGGACTGTCCACAAGTGTGATGTGACTTGGGTTCTCGTCACCGCGTGACTTTTCGATTTTTGTTGATAACCGGTGCTAGCTGTGGCTAGTAGCGTGAGGCTGTCCCCCTGAGTATGGTGGTTGACCCTCAGGTGATTTTTCGAGTTGTTGTCAGGCAACCGTACACTTTGTCGGGCTTTGTTGCCGACGGTGTGAGTTGCTGACAGGTGTTTTCTCACGTTGTTATCAGCATTTGCGCCCTCTGTCGGGTTGTGTTTTATGACAGTGTGGGTTGCCGATTAGCGTGTCCCAACATCGAGGTCTGTTGGTAGTGGCGGTTGTGTGTTTCTCCGCTAGCGTGTTTCTGCCATTTGGTTGGCCGGTGCAATGTGAGCAGAACTTCATGGAATTGAAGTGACTGCTTACTTTGTGCCAGTGCGAATGTTGTGAGCAATTCGAAGAATTTCGAGTTTTGTGCAGATTCTTCCGGTGTTGGCTTGGGAGCAGTGCTAATGCAGCAGGTCAGGTTGGTGCCTTGCGTGTCGCGTTAATGAAGCCCCACAGGGAGAGTTACCCGACCTACAGCTTGGAGTGTGTAACTACATGTGTTGGCAGTCGTTAGTATCTCCTGCTGGTTTGTGTGTCAGGTAATGGAGGACCTGTGTGGATGACTGTGTAGTTCTCCTCTTGTTGGGTGGAGGTGGACAAATGTGTCATTGCTGGACCGGAATTGGCCCAGTGGGTTGAGAAGTGGTTTGGCTCCTTAGTCGGAGATTTTGTTGCCAGTGATGGTTTTGACCTTGGTGTGTTCCATGTGTCCTTGTCGTCGAGGTACTTTTGGTTGACAGTACCCGAGTTTTGTTGTTTCTTGTGGGTTGCCGAGTTCTGAGGTTAAAGAACAAGGTGATCCCACTATTCTGTGTTGCTGTCTCTTTCCCTAGTGTGGCTAGAATTTCGGGGGCGAAATTCTTTTAAGGGGGGAGGGCTGTAACGTCTCGGGTCTTATTGGATTCTTATCGGATCTTTATTGGGTTTAGTTGTGGATCTGTGCTTGGTTGGCGTCCAGGTGGCTGGCGTCGACTGTGTGTTGGCGGCAAGCATGTTGCCGTTAGCCGTGTTTTGGCGTCCATCGATGTTGTCGTCCATGTATGCCTACGGGTTATTCTGGAAATAGAACTTGGCGGCAATCGATCTGGACGTCAGGTTGTTGGCGGTTCAGTTGGCGGCAAATTAGGTTGACGTCAACTGATCCGGCCTGTGTTTTTAGGGGCAACCCCAGGGCCATTCTTCCTCTCTCTTCTCCCTCTCTTTCTCTCCACTTTCACCCTTGTTCTTCTCCACTACTTCTGGCGACCGACGGGAGCACGTGGGGAGATCATGGTGCACGTGGCGATGACGAGACGGGCGGGAATTGACGGATCGGGTGGCGATTCTTGCGGGAAGCTCCTGGGTGTTCGGTGCGAATCGAGGTTTATGTGGAGTTTTTAAGCGTTTCTGAGGTAGGGACGTAAACCCTTAGTTCCTTTGTGTGCTATTCCATGCTTGTGTGCGTGCGATTTGCGTGGAATCGAGCTTTGGGGAGGGTTTTTCTTCATGCCGGGTTTTAGGGTGTTTTGCCCGATCCATATGTTGGATCGTGTTTTATTGGCATTGTGGTAGTGTACAATGATGTAGGGGAGTGTTTCCGTACATCAGATTGTGGTTTGTGGGGCGGATTTGCCATGTGTGGGAATCAACTGGAAGCTGGTTCAGCTGCTGGAGGCTGAAAAAGTCAACGTCAAGGGATGTTGGCGTTGATCTCTTCAGGGGAGAAATAGACGACAAGATCTGTGCCGTCATGTTCTTCAGGTAGGATATAAACGGCATGATCCTTGCCGCCGAGTTTGAGTAAACGGCCAACCTGTGACCATCTACTTTTTCTAGACGTCTAGAGTGTTGCCGTCTACCTTTTGTTAGCAGCAGTCGATGTTGCCGTCTACTGTTTGCTTGGTGACATGTGATTCTATCGTTTACTTCCTGGTTGGCAGCGGTCGATGCTGCTGTCTACCTGCAGATGTATTCCTAGTATGCTGTGTGTTTCCCTTTCCATGGTTTGAGGTGTTGACATGTGTGTCTGCCTGTTAGCACAGTCTGCCAGATGTAAGAGTGTCTCTGCCTGTGCTCGCATTGTGTTTGGCTGTGTTGTGACGTTGACACGTGTGTCCGTCCGTGTAACGGCCCCAGCGCCCGGGTCCCCGGCTCCCACCAAGGATCCGACCGTCGGCACCACCGCCCACAGGTCCGGAGACCCGGAAGGGCTAACGGATCGGTCTAACGAGATATGTGATGGAAAGTAAATAACGACGACTGCACTAAAAATGTACCAACTAGTGCAAGAAGAAGTCTAACACAATGTGCAAGTCTAGTACAAGTCCCAAAGTAGTAAAGTACGAGTGCAGAAAGGAAAAGGAATAACACATCCCTTAGGGGCATACCCTGAGGGTGAAGTACAGAACTGGGGGAAACACTGCCACTAGAGACGCCGACTACTGCGGGCCCGTCTCCTCGCTACGCCGCGGAGGAAACTGCTGTGAAGTCTCACCTGCAAAACAGGGAGTGAGCTTCACGAAGAAGCCCAGTAGGGACTACCAATCTCCCTCTGGTTCCACAAGCATATATAGACTAGTGCAATAATTAAATAAAGCAGTAAGGTCTAATCTACTAAACAGATAAAGTGCGGAAGCGTGAAAGAACTACACAGTCGTCGTCTAAGCCACTCGGCGAGACCGAAAAATCCGTGTAAACCAAGGCACCGCAAGAACCCAGCTGTAAACAGACAGCAAACTGCCTGGACAAGCACACTAGCTACAGTACACTACTCTAGTCAGCTGGTCAGGTGCGCCATGCGTCTTACCCTCGACCAACGGTCCATGTCTGACACCTCTCGTCGGAGTGAGATGCGGAACCACAAGTAACCACAACTGCCGTAGTCTGGCCGGACTACGGTCCCACGCCTGACACCTCTCGGTGGTACCGGAACCACGTAGAGTGAGGCAGTGAGAATGGACTAGCTGAACTGTGCCGTACGAGTCACACACTACCAGCGTACCAGTCTCAGCTAAGAGAGGTCCACAAACGACCACGTCGTTGCCCCACCATTTTCCCCTACTACTACCAAAGTCAACGACTCGAGCAAACCCCGCTGCCTGGAGCAACACCCTCTGACACAAGCGCGCGGGGATCGGGGGTCTCAGGTAACGGTAACAACCTGTCTCACGGACAAGCCCTCAAGTGCCTAGCACTGGGCGAAGAGAGAGAGACTAGAAGTAGCACTGTACTAGGAACAACACAGGTTCCAAGAAAATCGAGTCGCAGCGGAAGCAAGACACTGAGCAGGTGGCGAAGTCCCTTCTCTGTCTGAGAAGGCGACAGGCATGGTGTCGCCATCAAGATGGCGACACTCAGGCTGGCGCAACCCTTCTGGACTGGTTGCGACAAGGTTTTTGTCGCGACCAGGCCAGTGCTCCAGAAAAGGAACAGTAACCGGAACGGAAAGCAGGCAGAAGGCGACGGCCCTCATGTTGCTACCAGGATGGCGACAGAGGTGATGTCGCCTTCAGAGTTTCTAAAGGCGACGCATCGATGCGTCGCCACCTGGGTAGCGACACCCAGGTGTCGCATTATCAGGTGACCACCCACCGAGCCTCCCTTCAACAAGGCCTCAACCACACCACAAACACATCCGTGGGGAGGGGATCATGTAGGAAATTAAACATAGCTCTAATGAGCTTAAACCACCCTCAAAAGAACCCCAACAAGCATGCAACTAGGCTACACTCACATGCATCTCACTCATCATATGAACAACCCTCAAACCTCAAGACAAACCCATTGCATGCAAGAGAAACACACAAACCACCACAATCACACCTGCATAACAAACCCTAGCAAGGTAGTTCTAAGCTTGGAAGAGGGGTTTGGAATCCTAACAAGTAGAACTAGGGGGGAAGGATGGTTTCCCTACCTCGAGAAGAAGATCCAACCTCAAGGGCCCTTCTCGTAGGCTAGCAACCCTCCACCTCCGAGCTCCGAAGCTCCACGAACCTCCTCCCACGAGCCGGTAATTCCCCTTCCTTGAAGAGCATCCAAGCATGCCAAAGAGAGGAGAAGACACAATGAGGGAGAGATCAACCATGGAAGAACAAGGACAACAACCACCAACACCTTACCTTGCAAAGAAACACCAAGCCCCCTCCCAAGCCTCCCACGGAGTCCCCAAGCCTCAGTTCGCCGAGGAGAAACCTTCACCAAGCAAGGAGACAAACTGGGGCTTGTACTCTCGGCTTGGGCACTTAAGATTTTGAACATGAGAAGGCGACATGGGACCCATCTCCTTCAATAATCCTGAAGGCGACATGGGACGTGTCGCTATCCCCTGGTCAAAGGTCAACTCGACCTGCGACCTCGCCACGTGTCAGCCATGCAGGCCTGACACCAGGTCGTGACAAAGGACCTGTCGCCTTCCGTCTGTCAGAGGTTCACACCTGTCATCTCTCTTTAGACAGCTACATGACGAAAGTGCATGCGGCTAGCAGCAAAGAGAGAAAGCGACATAGTGCCCGTCGCCTTCCCATTCAGAAGACGAAGATCAACATGTCGCCTTCAGAAGGCGACATACAAGGTGTCGTCACCCTCGACAGAAGGCAACTGGCCAAAGGTAACATGGGATGTTACAATCTAACCAACAAAAATATAATTTCGTCCTCGAAATTCAGGGTGAAACTAGATGAACAAAAGTAAAACTGCATACCTGTCACTCGAACAAGTAAAGAAACTGCTCCCGCATCTCGTCCTCACGCTCCCAAGTGGCCTCGCCACCAGCGCGGTGCTCCCAAACCACCTTGATGAGTGGGATCCTCCTCCTGCGAAGCTGCTGCACTCTGCGGTCCACCACGCTGACTGGGTACTCCGGCACGGACAAGTCGGGGGTGACCTCAAGCAGCGAGTAGTCGAGCACATGCGAGGGATCTGGCATGTACTTCCTCAGCTATGAAACGTGGAAGACGTCGTGAACACCTGCCAACTCAGACGGAAGGGCTAACCGGTAAGCGACCTCGCCCACACACTCCAGGATGGAAAAAGGGCCAACAAACCTCGGGCTGAGCTTGCCCTTCTTCCCAAACCTGAGAACGCCTTTGGTAGGCGAGATCCGAAGGAACACTCTGTCGCCAACCTCGAACTGAAGCGGTCTCCTGCGGACGTTGGCATAGCTCTTCTGTCTGCTCTGCGCTGTCTGCAACCTCTGCCGGATCAGCTTCACTGTGTCTGCACACTACTGAACTAGCTCCGGACCCAGCAACTGCCTCTCACCAACCTCGTGCCAGTGCAACGGTGTCCTGCACGGCCGACCATACAGAGCCTCGTAGGGCGCCATCCCGATGCTGGAGTGAAAGCTATTATTATAAGAAAACTTCACCATGGGAAGGTGCGACTCCCACGTGCCGCCCCAGTCTAGGCAACACGCTCTCAACAAGTCCTCGAGGGTCTATATGGTTCGCTCAGACTGCCCGTCTGTCTGTGGGTGGTATGCCGAACTCAGCCTCAGCTCAGTGCCAAGTGCCCGCTGAAAGCTACGCCAGAAACGAGAAGTGAACCTCGGATCTCTATCTGAGACAATAGAGACCGGGTTCCGTGCAAAGGTCCACTCTGTCCACAAACAACCGAGCAAGTCTGTCAACTGACCAAGCTGCTCTGACTGGAAGAAAGCGAGCGGTCTTCGTCACCTGTCAACGATGACCCAAACACTGTCGTGCCCCTGAGAGGTACGAGGTAAGCCAGAAACAAAGTCCGTGGTGATATGCTCCCACTTCCACACTGGAATGGGAAGCGACTGCAACTCACCACCAGGACGCTGGTGCTCTGCCTTCACCTGCTGGCAGGTAAGGCAGCGCGAAACAAACTCAGCGATATCTCTCTTCAGCCCCAGCCACCAAAAGAGTACCCTCAAGTCATGGTACAACTTGGTAGAGCCTGGATGAATAGAGTATCACAACCGGTGAGCCTCGGGCAGTACCTCCTCCCTGGCGTCCTCTGGAACGTAGAGTCTGCCTCGGAAACGAACCTCGTTGTCCTCGTCCAGTGCTACCTCGGGCAACCACAACACGTCTGCCAAGTCCTCGTCTGCACTCTGAGCCTCAAGTACCTGCTGAAAAACCCACGGACGAACGGTCAGGACGGCTGCCACTACCCTCTCCCGGAGGCTCGACGGTACAAACACACTCTGAGCGGCGTCCTCCAGGAGTCTACAGTGTCTAACCAACAAAGAACTCAGGTGGGCTCTCCTACTCAAAGCATCTGCCATGACATTAGCCTTCCCTGGGTGATAGGAAAGACTAAAGTCATAGTCCTTCAAGTATTCGAGCCACCTGCGCTGCCTGAGGTTGAGATCCCTCTGCGTGAAGACATACTGTAAGCTGCGGTGGTCGGTGAAGACCTCGAACACCTCACCGTACAAGTAGTGCCTCCACAACCTCAAGGCAAACACGACCACTGCAAGCTCTAGGTCGTGCGTCGGGTAATTCTGCTCATGCATCTTCAGCTGACGAGAAGCATAGAACTACTCGACCGTGCTGCATCAACACAGCACCCAAACCAGTACCCGAAGCGTCTGTGTAGACAACAAAGCCGCCAGTGCCAGAAGGAACAACAAGGATCGGAGCTGAAGTCAGCCGACTCTTCAGCTCCTGGAAACTCTGCTCGCACTCTGTCGTCCACACAAACCGGGTCTCCCGCCTGGTCAAACGGGTCAAAGGCTCTGCAACTCTGGCGAAGTCCTGCATGAACCTCCTGTAGTAGCCTGCCAGCCCCAGGAAACTGCGAACCTCAGCAACTGTAGTGGGCTGGCCCCAAGAAACAACGGCCTCAACCTTGGCGGGATTAACCGCCACACCTGCACCAGAAACAACGTGCCCAAGGAAGTGCACCTCCTTTAGCCAAAACTCACACTTGCTGAACTTGGCATAAAGTCGGTGACTCCTTAAAGTTTGCAATACCAGCCTCAAGTGAACCTCGTGCTCCTCCGCCATCGCTGAGTACACCAGGATGTCGTCGACGAACACCACCATGAACCGGTCCAGGTACTCACTGAAAACACTGTTCATCATCTCCATGAACGCTACTGGGCATTTGTGAGCCCAAAAGGCATCACGACAAACTCGAAATGGTCGTAGCGGGTGCGAAAGGCTGATCTCAGAAGGTCTGACTCCCGAATCCGCAACTGGTAGTAACCCGACCTCAAGTCGATCTTCGAGAACACTGAAGCTGTCTGCAACTGGTCAAACAAGTCATCGATCATGGGCAAAGGATACTTATTCTTCATGGTAACCTGATTCAGCTGACGATAATCAATACACATTCTCAGGCTACCATCCTTCTTCCTCACAAACAACACAGGCGCTCCCCACGGCGAGCGGCTAGGACGAATGAAGCCCAACGCAAGCAACTCCTCTAGATGGTGCTTCAACTCCCGCAGCTCTGCCGGCGCCATCCGGTACGGTGCCTTGGACGTAGGCATCGTCCCCGGAAGCAACTCAATGGAGAAATCTACCTCCCGCTCAGGCGGCAACCTAGGTAGATCCTCCGGAAACACGTCAGCAAACTCACAAACAACCGGCACGTCAGAAACAGTCAACTCACCAGAATCCGAGACACAAACGGAAGCCAGAAAAGCAACACAACCGTCTCGGATAAGACGTCGAGCTCTACAGAAAGAACAAAGGGTCAGTGGACAGACTGGGTACCTCGGAAGCAAAGCACAGGTGCTCCAGGTAACTCGAACCGCACGGTCTTTCGCTGACAATCTACCAAAGCAGAGTGTGCCTCTAACTAGTCCATGCCCAAAATGGCATCGAAGTCGTGGAGCTGCAAGGCAAACAGTCTGGCTGGTAGCTGGTGGCCCTACACCTCGATGGTGACACCCTCCAAGTAACCAAGGATACGAACAAAGTCACGCGTCGGAAGCTCAACAGCTAGGTCGCAGGTCCGCTCCGGAGCAAACTTGGTCAAAGTAGCAAAGAACTCCTCTGAAGCAAAATAGTGCGTAGCACCCGGATCAATCAAAACTCTAGCAGCTCTACCAGGATGGAATCGTACCGACGACCAGATTAGAGGCCTCCGCCTCCTCTCTAGTGATGTTCATCACCCGACCGCGTCCACGACCTCGCTGAGGCTGCTGCTGCTGTTGCTGCGGACGCTGCTGCTGCTGCTGACCCTGGTACTGTTGCTGACGCTGAGGTGGCTGGGGTGGACGGTACTGCGCCTGAGGTGCCTGCTGGTGCTGCTCCTACTGCTGCCTCAACGGACACTCTCGCCTGAAGTGCCCCTCCTGCCCGCAGTGGTAACAACCTGAACCCTGCTGGCTCTGCTCTGCTCCCTGCTAGATGGACTGCTCCGCTGGAAACTGCAAAGGTCTGACGCCTCTGCTACTGCGAGTGACGCCTGCCTCCACGAGTGAACAACTTCTTCAACTTCGTGGTCAAGCCAGCACCGCCTGTTCCCGAAGAGGAAGAAGAAGACACACTCCCCCGATTGCCTGCGGGGCGCTGGTACGGAGAAGATCTCCCTGAACCTCCACTCTGCTGCGGCTGAAACCGACACTCCCGCTCCAGGGCCGTAGCTCTCGCCACTGCTACTGACAAGGCATCACAGAGGTGACCAGCCATGGCCCACCTCAAGTCGGGACGTAGCCCGCTAATGAACCGCTCGGTACGAGCCTGCTCACTAGCTGCCACATGGGGAACGTGTCGAAGTAGCTGTAGAAACCTCTGATGGTACTGTCCCACGGTTAAGTCTCCCTGGACTAACTCGTGGAACAAGTCCCTCCTCTCCCGGCAGACATAGTCGGGAAGGTACTCGCCGAGGAAGGCCTCGAGAAACTGCTGCCAAGAGATCTGCTCCAACCTCCTGCCTTGAAACCTGGTCAGCCTCACTGCTCGCCACCACTCATGGGCTGACCCCTTCAGCTGATATACTGCCAAACAACCTGATCCAACTCTGCACAGTCCATGGTCTCGAAGGTGCGCTCGAGCTCATGGACCCAACTCTCTGCTCTATCCGGATCGCGGTCGCCTACAAACGTCGGAGGTCGAAGACGAAGGAACCTCTCCAGAAGCACGGTGCGGTCCTCAGGTGCTGCTGCTGCTGCTGGAGTCTTCTGCCGAACTACGGGTGGTACCTCTGGCTGAACCGGTGCTGCCTGCGGGGTCGGTGGTGGCTGCTCCTCCGCTGCCATCTCTGCAAACTGCTGACCTCCTGCTGGCATCTGCTGGTATGGTTGGTACTGCTGCTGCGGCGGGTACTGCAACGGACCCTGAAGCATCGCTCTCCACCACTGCTCCATGACGGCCGGCGGGGGCGCAGGTGGATACCACTGCTGCTGCTCCTGTTGCTGCTGCGGTCCTCCCTGCGGCAACGGGTCGTCAGGCTGCTCGAACTGCTGGGGCTGAGCACCGAACAGCACCAGCTCAGCAGCAACCGAACTGTCCGACTCAGTCTCCTGACGCTCCACCAAGTTATGAACCAGCCTACGAGTGCGTGGAGACATGATCTGCAAGACAGCCAGATTTAGTTATTAACACTTAAGACTCCGGCGGCTAGCAGTGTTCACTTATACTTTCTAAGGGACTTTACGTCATTACTCATTTCCACCACAAGTCTTGATAGACCCCTTGCTCTGATACCACTGTAACGGCCCCGGCGCTCGGGTCCCCAGCTCCCACCAAGGATCTGACCGTCGGCACCGCCGCCCACGGGTCCGGAGACCCGGAAGGGCTAACGGATCGGTCTAACGAGATATGTGACGGAAAGTAAATAATGACGACTGCACTAAAAATGTACCAACTAGTGCAAGAAGAAGTCTAACACAACGTGCAAGTCTAGTACAAGTCCCAAAGTAGTAAAGTACGAGTGCAGAAAGGAAAAGGAATAACACATCCCTTAGGGGCATACCCCGAGGGTGAAGTACAGAACTGGGGGAAACACTGCCACTAGAGACGCCGACTACTGTGGGCCCGTCTCCTCGCTACACCGCGGAGGGAACTGCTATGAAGTCTCACCTGCAAAACAGGGAGTGAGCTTCACGAAGAAGCCCAGTAGGGACTACCAATCTCCCACTGGTTCCACAAGCATATATAGACTAGTGCAATAATTAAATAAAGCAGTAAGGTCTAATCTACTAAACAGAGTAAAGAGCGGAAGCGTGAAAGAACTACACAGTCGTCGGTCTAAGCCACTCGGCGAGACCGAAAAATCCGTGTAAACCAAGGCACCGCAAGAACCCATCTGTAAACACAGACAGCAAACTGCCTGGACAAGCACACTAGCTACAGTACACTACTCTAGTCAGCTGGTCAGGTGCGCCACGCATCTTACCCTCGACCAACGGTCCATGTCTGACACCTCCCGTCGGAGTGAGATGCGGAACCACAAGTAACCACAACTGTCGTAGTCTGGCAGGACTATGGTCCCACGCCTGACACCTCTAGGTGGTACCGGAACCACGTAGAGTGAGGCAGTGAGAACGGACTAGCTGAACTGCACCGTACGAGTCACACACTACCAGTGTACCAATCTCAGCTAAGAGAGGTCCACAAACGACCACGTCGTTGCCCCACCGTTTTCCCTACTCCTACCAAAGTCAACGACTCGAGCAAACCCCGCCGCCTGGAGCAACACCCTCTGACACAAGCGCACGGGGACCCCCAAGTAACGGTAACAACCTGTCTCGCGGACAAGCCCTCAAGTGTCTAGCACCGAGCGAAGAGAGAGAGACTAGAAGTAGCACTGTACTAGGAAATAGCACAGGTTCCAAGAAAACTGAGTCGCAGCAGAAGCAAGACACTGAGCAGGTGGCGAAGTCCTTCTCTGTCTGAGAAGGCGACAGGAATAGTGTCGCCATCAAGATGGCGACACTCAGGCCGGCACAACCCTTCTGGACTGGTCGCGACAAGTCCTTGTCGCGACAAGGCTAGTGCTCCAGAAAGGGAACAGTAACCGGAACGGAAAGCAGGCAGAAGGCGACAGCCCTCATATCGCTACCAGGATGGCGACAGAGGTGTTGTCGCCTTCAGAAGTTCCTGAAGGCGACGCATCGATGCGTCGCCACCTGGGTAGCGACACCCAAGGTGTCGCATTATCAGGTGACCACCCACCGAGCCTCCCTTCAACAAGGCCTCAACCACACCACAAACACATCCGTAGGGAGGGGATCATGTAGGCAATTAAACATATATAATGAGCTAAACCACCCTCAAAAGAACCCCAACAAGCATGCAACTAGGCTACACTCACGTGCATCTCACTCATCATATGAACAACCCTCAAACCTCAAGACAAACCCATTGCATGCAAGAGAAACACACAAACCACCACAATCACACCTGCATAACAACACCCTAGCAAGGTAGTTCTAAGCTTGGAAGAGGGGTTTAGAATCCTAAACAAGTAGAACTAGGGGGGAAGGATGGTTTCCCTACCTCGAGAAGAAGATCCAACCTCAAGGGCCCTTCTCGTAGGCTAGCACCCTCCACCTCCGAGCTCCGACGCTCCACGAACCTCCTCCCACGAGCCGGGTAATTCCCCTTCCTTGAAGAGCATCCAAGCATGCCAAGAGAGGAGAAGACACAATGAGGGAGAGATCAACCATGGAAGAACAAGGACAAACAACCACCACCACCTTACCTTGTAAAGAAACACCAAGGCCTCCCTCCCAAGCCTCCCACGGAGTCCCCAAGCCTCAGTTCGCCGGAGGAGAAACCTTCACCAAGCAAGGAGACGAACTGGGGCTTGTGCTCTCGGCTTGGGCACTTAAGATTTTGAGCATGGGAAGGCGACATGGGACCCGTCGCCTTCAATAATCCTGAAGGCGACATGGGACGTGTCGCTATCCCCTGGTCAAAGGTCAAGTCGACCTGCGACTTCGCCATGTGTCAGCCATGCAGGCCTGACACCAGGTCGCGACAGAGGACCTGTCGCCTTCCCTCTATCGGAGGTTGACACCTGTCATCTCTCTTCAGACAGCTACATGACGAAAGTGCATGCGGCTGGCAGCAGAGAGAGAAAGCGACATAGTGCTCGTCGCCTTCCCATTCAAAAGACGACGATCAACATGTCGCCTTCAGAAGGCGACATACGAGGTGTCGCCACCCTCGACAGAAGGCAACTGGCCAAAGGTAACATGGGATGTTACAATCTAACCAACAAAAATATAATTTCATCCTCGAAATTCAGGGGGAAACTAGGGGAACAAAAGTAAAACTGCATACCTATCACTCGAACAAGTAAGGAAACTGCTCCCGCATCTCGTGGTGACGGGACGCCGAACCGTAGACCCTGGCTGAGTCCTACTTTGTGAGTGCTGTGTGAGCTCTTGCTTGTGAGCTTGTGTGTGTGCAGTGCTTGTGTGTTGTCGAGCCTGCGAGGTTCCAGTTTTCTCAGTGCGCTCCTGAGGGAGTTGTGCACTACGACACCGGTTTCCTGTGTGTTGACAGAGTGTGCGTGTTTACTTACAATCGCTTTTTGTTTAGCACTGTTTAGTAGCTCTATTACCGGTGGGGGTTAGTTGCCCTACTGGGTCTCTTTTCTGTGAGACTCACTCCCTTCCCTTCAGGTGGGTCCGTGGGCAGCTTGCGTGTGTCGTGGAGCATCGTTACTCCGTGCTGGCTCTGCTTGGCTGCTGTGAGTAGTACCCTTCTCTTGTACTCACTGTACTCTTACTTCTCTATTGTCTCTGAATTATATGTATTAATCATGTTAGTTGTGGCGTGTACATTTGCTTATATGATCTCCTCAAACACTTTTCTTCTACCCTTCCGAGATTCGTCTCGTGGGTTAGCGGGTCATGATTCGGGTTACTGGTCGGGTACCGGTAATGCGGATCATGGGTCGTTACAACTGTGCCTCATATTCAGCCACAGAGAGGCTTCTTTGTTTAAGAGCAGCGAACTCTGTAGCCTTCCTTTCTTGGACTCGTTTAGAGAATTATTTAGCATTAAATGCTTCTTTGAACTCGTTCCATGTACACTGACCATCAGCTTTGGTCACTTTTACCGACTCCCACCAGGTGCGAGGCGTCTCTCTCTAATTGGAAAGTAGCCAGCATAAGCTTATCTTCTGCCGCACATTGCATGACACAGAAAATTATTTTCGTTTCCTTAAGCCAGTGTTCGGCTTCATCTAGGTCAGTAGAATTGCTAAACCTAAGTGGATTAATGCTTCTGAAACTGCCATGCAATTCTCCTACTCTGCGGATTCCCCCTCCCTGAGCAGCATGCAGGAGGGCATTGGTAAGCTCTGGGATGGTCTATTGCATGCCCCTCAATTGAGCATGTTCGGCAGCCATCTTAATACCTAAGTTTCTACAAAAGTATCCTTACGGCAAGGTATTATTGTGGAACTAAGTTAGTGCGTGTGTGAGTATTTCTTAGACCTTGTCCCTGGTCCTACCCAATTCTCACATAGGTATGATAGTCGACGCACAGTCAACACAGTCCATCCTAGATCATCCTAAACCTAAGAGATCCAATTAATATATCCTAGGCTCTGATACCATAAAAACTGTCACGCCCCGATGTGCACTATCGAGAAGTGAGACAATTAATATAGTGCGAGTATAGAGTGAATTAAACATCAAACTACTACACAGTTTAAATAATAGAAAAACAATTGTATTCCTTATTCCTTCCACCATGTCTGTTACATTCACTAGTTCAGAGTCTTAACTATGGGCCTAGAGAACTTCATCATGCTTAAATAAAAACAACTAACTAACTAAACTCTAACAGAACTGGATGACACTGGGGTCACTCTTGATCCTGCTCATCCCCATCCTCATGAGTGTGGTCTTCATCATCATTATATTCACCTGAAGACATATCACAATTATGTAGGGTGAGCAGTAATGCTCAGTAGGACTTAATATCTCGTAAAACAGGCATGCTTTAAGTGATTAATTGTATTAAAGAGCAGAGAGTCAAAGAATGGAGAAAGTCAGGTAATGTCAAGAGTAACAAATAGCATGGTATAGACAGCACGTGTTTCAGGTATAGTACAAGAACAAGATGACCATAGCATGTATAGCACAACACAATTCATGATAGCACATAGCACAACGAGTCAAGTATAGTATAACACTTTAATTGTCAATAGATAGTCGAGAGAGATAGCACTTGAGTGTAATGCCAAACACTCTGGTCAATAAACTCCCATGGGCACTAGCACTTTCAGACGCACCTCCCAGGACCAGATTGGGCCCCTTATAATATTGTTAGGCATTGATTATGTTTTTATCTTTAGACAATCAGTCAAAGGCCAATAGAGTATCAAGAATAGATGAGAGTAAGAAGAAATAGATGACAGTATAGCGAGAACTTGAATAGTTGAGACTGTAGAGAAATTTGGATGAGAACTACAGGCTACACATGTAAAAACGAGTAAAACCAAAAATAGTATCTATTGCACAGCACACAGTCGGTACCGCCAGAAAGTTTGGATTCTTTTCCTTTATGTTGGTGTGTGCTTGTGAAGAAGAATCAAAAGGGCAGTGACAGAAGATCATGTACATGACTTTTGGTTAAAGAATTTAGCATAGTTTAACCTTAATATCACTTGTTATTGCGTTACAGTATTTACAAGAACTTAACGACAGATTCTACAAGATATTATGACATGATGGTCCAAAAATATGGGTTTAGGGCTAGAGGAAACTTAGATCTCTCTCTATATATATATATATATATATAAAATATGAAAAAAAAATCAAGGAACCTATTTATAACAAAGCTAACACGAATCTTTAACAAGATATACTCAAAAGAAATCAACGATTTTGACTAGGATTTCATGGAGAACAAGAGCAAACAAGAGGTCACAGGTACATGAAATAATATAACCTTGAACATGAAAATCTCACAACTTGAGGGATGAAATCTGGGACAAACATGGGCTTTGGTTATTGGTTTCATGGACTATCTATGAAAAGATTAATTAGATTTTTGCTTGAGAGATTGCCTACCTTTGAACGCTCCTAAAAAGTATTTCTGCAGAACAAAGAAGATCACAGTTTGGGGAAGAAAGCTCTGGTTGGCGATCTCCTCCTCCTCTGGTACTCTACTACTCTTCCACAAGTCCTCTAGCTAGTTGGTAACTCGCCCCCAAGGCTTATGATGAGTATTTATAGATTAGGATTTTTAGAAGTCCTATTGTAACTAGAGAAGTGGAGTTGCGATCTTATCTTAATCCCTTCCATGTCTGGAGGATTCCCGTCTCATTAGGAGTGGGAAACCTTTAGAGAACCCCCTCTTGTTATTCCTTATTCAGAGACACAGAGGCTGCTACTATGTTTGCTGATATTGTCTATGTTGTCGTTGAGGTTGTTCGCTCGCTTCCTCCGCCTTCTTCCTCTTTTGGTTCATTTTCTACCATTTTTCCTACTCCCATGGAAGACCAAGATGGGTCTTCTCAAAGTGGGGAGGCTAAGTAGTCAACCAGAGCTGCGATACCCCCTCTTGCTATGAATCCTTTAATGAGTTCACTAGCAAGGATGTAAAGGAGTTCCAGGTTAGGTTCAATCTACCTTGGGCCTTTAATTTCCCCCCTCTAGAACATGACAAATTGAGCATAAATGTTTGCTTTGATGCCTTATGTACCTATGCCTTGTCCTAGAAATTGGGATTTTCTCTTCCTCTTTACTCCTTCGTCCAAGCATTGCTAAACCACTTTGAGATAGCTCCAGTTCAGCTAGTCTCAAATTCTTACGTTTTTGTATATTCCTTTCTCGTTATTTGTGGTTTGAACCAAATTTGGCCCTGCCTTGACCTTTTGAATGCCTTCTACAAGTTGGAGCATACGGTTGCTATTAGGGGTTTCTACTTCTTTTAGTCTCGTCAGGGGCAAAGTTGCACTACTCTCTCTAGCCAACACTTTTCCTACAAATGTTGGAACATGCAATACTTCTAGGTGACTCACACCAAGGGAGGTCCTCTGTAGCACTTTTAGACTCAACCCAATTTTGTGCATCACAACGTTAGGCAGGCACCCCCTGAGTCTCGAGACCTTGAGCGCTCGGTCAGACTCTTGCAAAGTAGGAAGTAGTCTATGTGACGGACCACATCGTTCAAACTCGTTAACCTGATAACGAGCCTGACACGACTCCATCTCCCGCGAACGAGCCGAAGCTTCGCAAGGGATATCATTCACACATGTCCGTAGAAATATAAAGGAAACCATAAAACAGAAGTAAACTTTCCATTCCACAAATATTTACATGAGATTTACATAGCCAGTTTCTCAACTAAAACCATAAACCTGTACAACAGAACCTGGGGCATACCCCGAGGTGTACAAAGAGAGAAAAGTACACTGTTGGAGGTGGCACAGACCCTGCTCCGCTACGGTGCGGCCCGGAACTAGAAGATGGATGGGAAGCCTCCTGCTCTCTCTCACCTGAAAGGAGTAGGGGGGGTGAGCCTCGCTAGTCACTGGCTCAGTAGGGAAACTCCCCCAAGGAAATCGAGCAAACCACAACTCAAATAACTAAGCAGGAAGCTACTTTATAGAAATTTATAGGCTTATCTAAGCAAGATATTAAAGATGTAATTTACTTACCATCTGCTGACCATAAATGTGACTTAATTAAATAAACGGAAAACCCAAACAGGTGTACAATCTAAAGTAGGTAAACGCCAAACTCGGGTCGCGTAGCCTGGCTCGCGACACCAGCAACCAACCCGGACAAACACATAGGTCTACCTCCTCACCTCACAGCCATGGACGAAAGGTCCAGCTGCCGCTCCCTAAACAAACAGAGCTGTGGAGACCAACAAACCACCACACCTGCAGGTCACACCCGCAGGCCCATGCCTGTCACCTTTAGGGACTCCGGCCTAAGCTCCCTAAAGTGAGACACTAGAAAGAGGACTACTGGGGTCCAGTACGTCTACTGTGTCCGTCCCCCAACTACGAGCGCGCTACAAGCGACTAAACAACAAACTCTCACAAGTCGCTGTCCTGCCGTCTTTCCCTCAGTCGGACGACAACTCTCCTTGAGAGTGAGGTGTCCAGGAAGATGACAAGACCCTAATAGTACCACTATACTGGAACAAACCCCGAGCACACCCACGTGCCTGGCTCACCTCGGAACCTAGGGCTCCCAACTGAAGAGGTAACCACGGAAGGCGTAACACTACCTGCCACGCACACGGAAACTCGTGCACGCTACGCAAACCACGTGAACACATACGAGTCACTGAAACCAGTCACACACACCACCACGTGAGCCTACAGCTCACCATGTAAACCGCACTCTCAAGGAGCACAATAGATGCCAAAGCACCACTAACCATTTCCCCACACATCGGTTAACCATGCCAAGCATCGGTTAAACAAATACGGAAACATGCATTAACATTTACATACAAGAAGTATCTCACGGCTGTGATCGCGACAGAGGCTCTGGTCGCGTTCAGATACGACACCCTAACATGTCGCAATCAAGAGAACGAATGCGACGTATCGCCCTGTCGTGATCTCATTGCGACAGGGAGACTGTCGCCTTCGCAGGCGAGAAAACCCTATTCGGGTCCCCTTCGCCAGAAAACCCCAAAAACCCTGCCATACATGGTTTCTAATCCATTTTTCATGCTCTATGTGATGTCCTAGCATGCCATCTATGGTTCTTAAAGCTGTAAACACATCACCTGGCCTACACACAATGATTCCACGAAGAAAAAGGGTAGAATCTCCCTACCTTGACGAAGAACACCTAAACGAACGATAACCCGACATTTCTCCCGCTCCACACGCGACCCTTGCAGCGAGAACACGACCAACCAAGGCCCACGAACTCAAATCGCCCAAAAAACCCACGAGCAATACCTTCCCTGGCCGAGCAGAGCTTGTGAAAGCTCTGTTCTGCCAGGGTTTCTTAAAAACGCAGCTTGGTTCAGAATGCGACATATCGTTATGTCGCTACCAGGTCGCGACACGTCTGCCTGTCGTGATCCTCCTGTCGACGTCAGCACACCCGCCCCACACACGACACGCGGTGCGCATGCAGACGACGAGCCAAAACAGCGGCAACCCGAACGTGACATCCCCGGGTGTCGCGATGAGATTGCGATGCACCCTCTATCGCGTTCAAAGACAGAGAACAAACCTGCATTTTAGGCCAACCAGTCGGCCCACAACTCCTCGGAAACCTGTGTACGCACATGCTACACACAATGTGGACCACACACTGGCCACCACAACAAATATAAGACGATCCAAACAGTCGATATGGTACAGTCTACAACAAGCCTCCTTGATGAAACAAAGCTATAGTAGTATGCTGGTGCTCCCACGGTTCCTTGAGGTAAGGGTTGCGTGGGACTATGCTCAACATTTGGAATCTACTATGGATTTTGGTAGGATTTAACTTGTTCTCTTTGTTGTAGACATTGATTTCTTGACTGGCCAGTCCCTACAGAGGTCGGAGTATGAAGCTCCACAGGAGCCCACCCTAGAGGTGTCAGAGGTGGAAGGCCTATTTCCTTTAAAGGCTGAGCGTTACGACAAAGGCAAAGATGTTGCAGTTGTGGGCTATGGGTCGAAGAACAAGCCAAAGAGAAAGGGCTCTGTCTTGATTCTTCTAGCAAACTCTATGAAGTTCATGATCAAGGAGCATCACCATGAGAAGATCAAAGTGTCTGCATCGTCACTCCTATCAGAAGTTGCTGAATTGCTGGCACCATTTGATCTTCCTCCAATAGATACACCACTAGAGTCTAGTACTATTTTTTCTGAAACTGCTCCAATCGCGAGCTTTCGGCCAGTGGCCCCAACCATGAGACTTGATATGGATGCTTCTCCCCTCCGAGCTCCTTCTAGTGCTAAGCCTCCCTGTGTTCACATCTTGTGAAATTTCTCCCATGCCTTGGGAAGGTGGGGCTTGTGTTAGGGGTCGGCCTTAGATCAGTGCCAGGAACTTGGGAACCCTTCGGATTGTGATGGGCTACGACATCTATATAGACAGGCATCAACTAAAAAAGTGATGGAGGGGACATTGTGGTTGGTGGAGGCTCAACCCAAGTTGTTGGAGCAGATTAAGCGGCTTGAGGAGGTCGAGTCTAGGATGGGCCAAGAATGCTCAGACAAGGCCGGTAAATGCACACAAGTTGCTTCTAATTGTTGAAGATGTTGTCTAGAGGTATAGAAGAGAGTTTTCACTTGGATGGGCTTCAAGAGTATGGGTGGCATTATCAGAAATTCTTTAAGCTTAGCGAAGGCTTTCATGCATCCCTCATTCCATGAGAAGGTCGAGGAAGCCATCTTAGGTCCCCTGAGAAGCTTAAGAAATTGAGCACAACAGTGCAACCACTCGGCTTGCTTGACACTATATGTCATTGACATTCTGCAATTGTTTCATATCTAAGATGGCTTGGATTTTTTCTAGGTTTGCCTTGATGCCTCAGTAGGTGACCAAGAAACCCGGAACTTTCCCGACCAACCCCGAAGGCACACTTGGAAAGGTTAAGTTTCATGTTATACCTCCGTAGCGTTTCAAAAGTATCCATCAGATCGGTGAAGTGATCTTTGGCCTTTGCAGATTTCACTAGCATGTGGTTGATGTAGAATTTTATGTTCCGAATGATCTAGTTCTCGAACATCTAGTTCACCAGCCTTTGGTATGTTGCTCTAGTTTTTTTTAGACCATAAGGCATCCTCGTGTAGCAATATACGCTGAAGTCTGAGGCGAAAGTTGTTTTCTCATCATCCTTAAGATGCATTTGAATCTGATGATAGCAAGAATAAGCATCAAGAAATCTCAGCAGCTCATTACCAAAGGTTGAAAGGACTCGACAAAGAGTATAGTGATTCTGAGTTGGTGAGGAAAGTCCTAATGTCACTCCCCCCAGTGTGGCATACCAAGTCATTGAGGATTCAAGGAATATGTCAACTCTCATTCTGGAGGAATATGACGTATGAGCCTAACATCAAAAGAAGTGAGTAGGATGATATAAAACATAAGTCCATTGCCCTTAAGGCGAGTAGCGAAGAAGAAGACAATGACTTGGATGAAGACGAGAAAGAGCTCTCCTCATTAACAAGGAGAATGAAGAAGTTTCTAACAAAGAGAAAGAAAATTTTCAAAAGCTCCAAGATCCCGATCCCAAAGCAAACTCAACTAGTGGAGAGATGATCTACCATGGTTGCAAGAAGCATGACCACATGCGAGGTGAATGTCTCGAGCTTATTAAGAGGATCAAAAAGGGAAAATTCAGAAAGTCGAAGGCTATGATCGCCACCTGGAACGACGAGGATGAGTCGTAACTATCCGAGGACATTGTCACGTCCCGAGAATTCGGAGTGGAAGGGGAATGAGTTAAATAATTGTCATCGAGACGGGATCAGTCGGCAAATAAGTCTCTAGCTAGCAATCACATATACGGAAGTAATTTGGAGACTCATAACCTCAAACTCTTTACTTCATTCCAATATCCAAAACTAGTACATACCCAACTTCAAAATTCAAGTTACAGAACTAAGATTCAATATAGAAAACTTACATATCACTTTCCACTCGTTACTATCTACTACATCAATCTAACTCTCTATCAAATTAAAATAATAGAAATACTATGGTTGAACCATGCTCTCCACTCAAATGTGTTCCTGTCACTAGCCTAGTTCTCCTCTTCAATGTCGGTCTTACCTAAAGTGTTAAGAAAGCAGGTAATGAGCACACTTGTCCAGAAGGATTTATATCTCAATGTGTGGGTAATACTATAAGTGATTAACATTTTAAGAACTAGCAAGCACGACTAAATCAAGATATATATATGCATGAAAAAAACATTTAACACATGATATGAGAATAAGAATATATCAAGAGAGCAGGAACTCTTAATGGAGCAATTATTTACAAGAATGCAAGATGACCATATCACTCAAGCAAGCAAACATGTAACCAGAAAGAAATTAAACATATGACAGTAATCAAGCAGGAGTCATAATGTGCACTAAGGATCTATGCCACCTTGGAATGCATACCATGAACATGCCTAATGTGGTTAAATCTACCATTCACACACACAAGTACTCCCAGCGCAGATACAATGCTAATATCATTATAACTCATGATTAACAATATATTTCTGGCTCTCTGCCGTGAGGACTAGATTATAGCCTGTGGACACTTGTCGTGCCCAATCCAGCATCTCAAGTAATTTAAATATAGATACCCACAGTCAAACATGGCCAATCACAAGAATTTCAAGAAGTCTATAGTTCAAGATCATGTCAATAATGATTTCAAGAATAACAAGTCAAGTGAACATGATTTCAAGATATCATTAGTCAAGAGAGAATTTTGCAACATAATGACGCAATTTACATTTAGTTCAACCTTCACTTTAATAGTTTAGTTTAAAGTGTAGAGATCACCCACAATCGAGAAGGTGGATGAGAAGAGAAGTGCCTCCCAAGATCTATAATAAACGTCGATTAAAACATTATGAAAGCAATATTGAAATCATGACATGTGACAAGATAGACAGAATAATATTCACATGAGTTCATTTATCTTTAAGACATGAGTTTCCAGTTTGTAAGGAAAGCAAGATTATCAAGATAGAATTTCTATAATCACATGATAAGAAGATCATCAAGAGATTTAGAATAGTTAGAATAATTTCAAGTATTTAAAGTTTTTGTATATGGTTTGACGGTTTTAAGGTACTGGACAAATCATAACGATGCACTACTAAAAGACCATAGAAAGAGTGGTTTCTGGAAGGCTTTAAAATTGCATTGACAGTGAAAAATGTTCTTCAGGAAACAAATAGACCTAACTATCAGTAAGAAAGTTGTTGGAACTCAGGTAGAAGTGTTAAACCACTCTTATATTTTATTCCTATATTTTGTTGATAACAAAAACTCATGTTTTATCTCAAATCTATTTAATAATATTTTAAGAATATTCTTGCACTATCGCTTCATTGATTTGCACTAGAAAGCTCAATCGATTATTGTTCAATGCATATCGATTGGTGACTAAGTGCCATATCGATTGGAGAAGAAATCTCTATCAATTGGTAACTAACTATCATATCGATTGGTATATAAGTTTCATATCGATTGTCTTTAAGACAATCGATTGCCTTTTATTACATCAATTGTATTGAATCACATTAATTGCATTTCTTAATATCGATTGTTGAGCACATCGATTGCCCTTTGTCGCATCAATTGCCTTTGTGCAATATCGATTGCCTTTGAGAAATATCGATTGTCTTTTATTACATCGATTGTCTTGAACCACATCGATTGCCCTTTATCACATCGATTGCCCTTTAGCAATATTGATTGCCTTAAGCACAATGATCGCCCTTTAACACATCGATTATCTTTAAATTCTAACATCGATTGATGTTATTAGTAATGGTTCATATCGATTATTGAATAGAAGGTTCGATAAGATATCGATTGATGTTATTCATATTGTCTTTAAGTTCCATATTGGTTTCTCTCTCTCATATTGATTGTTGTTATGATTCATACCGATTGACTTTCAAAATGTCTAGGTGCTAAATGAAATTTCAAATGCACTTCATTTGCTTAACTTATTATTTCTCTGACTGAAGTTACCTTTTGGCTTCTCATAGGATTCCTCCCTGTAAAGAAAGAAAAGTACCTACCTACTATTTCTAGCTATCAGTAGGAAATATGAACAGAAGGCAGAAGAGGTATGGGCCATCTAACAAAAAACTTCTTGAGTCTAACATCTGTTGAGTTGTGTGTTTTGATGATGACATATTAATGATGCCTACACTCTCATACTTTGATTTTAATGATGACTAAAACATTTGGTTGTGAATGTTGTCCAAACACTCACACTTTGATTTTGATGATGACATATTGCACATATTACAATGATAACAAAACAACATATTCTTTATGCTTAATGTTTCATATTTTACTAATAATGACATGTTTTGATGGTCCACTCTTCATATTTAAAGGTGTGCAAAGTTTTGTCAAAATAGTGTCAACACTAGTTGACAAATAGGTCGACACTACCAGACTGCCCAGCAAGCTTCTGAAGAAAAAGTCACAGTTAGGTCGACACTACTTGACAGATAGGTCGCCACTACCAGACTGCCTAGCAAGCTTCTGAAGAAAAAGTCACAGTCAGGTCGACAGTATTTGACAGTAAGGTCAACTCTACCAGTCTGCTCAGCAAGTTCCTAAAGAACAACCTGCCAGTAAGGTCGACACTAGCTGAGAGTAAGGTCGACACTAGTTGTCATCCAGTGAACTAGTTTTGGAGATATTCTCAGGAGGTCAACTCTGTCTGTTGATCAGGTCGACACTAGAGTTCTGCCAGTAAAGGGAAATTGGAATTTTTGATCAGTAGTGTCAACACTATGGAAATGTAGGTTGACACTATTTTTTTGTAAACCCAGAATTGTCCATAGCATAAAATCTAGCGGCTGTGATCTCTTTCTGAGATCTTTATGGGAGATGCTATATTTACCAAATTGCCCTTTCATCCAAGTGGCAATGAGGTAAGGCCTTTTGGACACGTGGTAGCCTTGGGTGCACTCTAGGTTTTTGTGCACACCTTTCTCACGTTCATGGGACTACACGTGGCTATATAAGCCTCCATCTCATCTGAAGTAGCAATCCTTGAGCCATTCATCGATTCCATCCAAGAGGATATGGGGATCAAGGCCAAGCAGTGAGAGAAAGCTCTGGAGTGCTGAAACAGAAGCAGATTAAGAAGAAAAGCAGCAGAGGAAGAAGAAGGAATTGTGCAAGCAACAGATCTGAAAACATAGCATCGTGGATCTTGCACAGAAGAAGCAACAGAGCCGAAAAGTAGAGGAAGATCTGAAGGCAGGTGGAAGAGGAAGCCAGTGCAAGAGCAGAAGCACAAAGTTCAGCATCCATGGAGAAACTCAGAGCATAAGTTCAGATCTAAATTCTCTATAAATCAGATCTGAAACAGGGTATCGCGAATTGAGGCTGATTTGAAGGAGTTCAGATCAATTGGTTGAGAAGCACAACCAGATGATGCATATACGCAAGATGATCTAAAGCACACCTTCAACTCTCAGATCTGAAGATTCAGAGTTCAGATTACACAATCCAAAGGGAATTGGGCAAAACCGAAGGACTGGTGTTTGAGGATTTGTTTCCCTTAACTCTGATCTTCTTGTGCATTTGATCGTTTCCTTTTAAACTTTTCTCCTAACTCATTGAGTGCTCCTACTGGTGATAGGAGTGTTGATCCCATACTGTGTGTGTGTGGATTGAGAAGGTTTATCAAACCTTGAAGCTGTGAATCAGTGGATAAGCTGTATAATCAGCGGTTGGCAAGCTGTGAGTCAGCAGGTGTTTGAAGCTGTGAATCAGCGGTTTAGTGAAGCCTCACTTGGTTTGAGTGAGGAGTGGACATAGGTCTCCGTCTGGGAGCCGAAACACCGAAAAATCTCCTGTGCAATGGTTTGATCTATTTTTAACTAGATGCTTGCATAGGTTTCTGCATTCACATTGCTTATCTAATTTCCTCTCACATCAATTCACTCATTCACATCAGTTCAGTAAAATTGTGAGTCTGTTTAGATCTTTAATGTGAAGTAATTTTTTTAATTGTTTAAATTTTCCGCTGCAAATCTATTCAACCCCCCTTCTATATTTTCCATTTCACTACATCTAAGATCTAACAACATCCTCTTTACATTAAACGTCTACAGGTTTATTCTACTCATAGTCAACATCTTCGACCTGTTGCTAGGACCCTTGGAAGTGTGCACTAGCTAGAAAATTATCTTCTATTCCAAAGATCTAGTAGATACAAAAAGATATCCATTAGATTCAGAAGAAGGAGAGAGCCAAGAAACTCCAACGGCCATCTGTCAACGGTCCTCTTCAGCTGCTCGATAAAAGGAAGAAGTCAAAGCAGAAGAAAAACAACAAGAAGAGCGAACTTGAAAATGTTTCAAGTAGTGTACATCGAGTGAGCATCCAACTCGATACACACTCAAAGCAAAGAGAGAAAGAGCTCGAGCCCATTCAAGAAAGAAGAAGCACTCAAGTAGAAATCTTCTGAAGCATTCAAGCCTCTCTCTCTCTCTCTCTCTCTCTCTCTCTCTCTCTCTCTCTCTCTCTCTCTCTCCATTCTCTCTCTCTCTGTGTCATTGTGTATCTGTGAGAGAGATTTGTGGGTCTGCGTAAAAGAGTTTTTCTTGTGTACTCTTTTATCTTTAGGCATCATCTCAGATCAAACATCTTCTTGTTTATCTTGAGCCTGATCTAGGGGCTTCGGGTCCTAGCTTCTGTTTAGAAGTATTCCTCTTCTTTTGAGAAGAGAAGACCAGCAGTGTGCTGGGTGGTGTGTCTGGCTGTGGGATTGTACACAGTATTCCTCTTTGTTGGAAGAGAAGGCTTGTTGTGCAAGCGTTCCCTTTGATTAGAAGGGAAGACCAGCTTGCGTCTAGTGGTGTGACCAACTAGACATCTGTACCAGTGAGTTGCTTCTCAGCTCGTAAAAGAAGCACTTGACTGAGGTGAAACAGTGGGCTACATTCTTGCCCTGAAAGAGAAGAAGACCAGCAGGGGCTGGGTGTTGTACGTCTTTAAGGGGGACTGTACCCTTGGTTAGTGGAAATCCTAAAAGTTGCTTTAGGAATGGACATAGGTCTTCCATTTGGGAAGTACCGAACTAGAATAATTCTTTGTGTTCTTTGTGTGCTTGCTTCTGCACCCTTAATTTCTATTACATGAGCTTATTTATACTAACCAAACTTTTCTAGTGGTGATTTTGTCTTTTAGATTTCAGATTCTCTATTCACCCACTGTCACGCCCCGAGAATTACGTAGTGGATATTATTTAATTAATAATGCAGAATAATTATGATTCGATATCCCGAGACGTGAACAGTCGGCAAATAAGCCTCTAGCTAGCACGCACTAATTGTGTATCAACACAACAACATAATAGGGCCCAAATGTTGAACGCAACCAATCTTTTACTCAAATCTCAACTCATTGTATTCCAAATAGAAACTATTACAAGACTAAGACTCAATAAAAAAAGAAAAGTACATTCTATTCCTCACTTCCTACTACATGAATCTAACACTCAAAATAAACTAACTATAGTTAGACTCATAATTGGAACGCTCATCACTCGGATGCATTCCCATCCTCGACTTGCTCTTCCTCTTGCACTTCATAGTCACCTAGATTGGGTAAAAGTAGGGGAATGAGCAAACTAGCACAGTAGGATTTATATCTCAATGTGCGGACAATGATATAAGTGATTAGCAATTTAGAACTAGGTAAGCACGATGAACGTCATGATATGCATGTGCGAATAAAACTCATTAAACATGATACATGAAACAAGCTAGAGAGAGTGATTATGATAGAACAAAATTTGTGAACAAGATGACAAGATAGAACTAGCAATAGATCACTTTGTACAAGCACGCAAGATTTCACTTGATGTCAAGAACGCAAGATATCACTAATTGCATTAAATGAAGGATGGCCATATCACGCAAGCAAGCAAGAATGTACGAGCACGATAATGTAACACTAATCAGGCACGTAGATACTAATGTACACCGAGAAAAGATCCATCAAGAATGTACACCAGGACACGTGTATGTGGTATTGTATCTATCATTCAACAAGCAAGCAGGACTCCCAGCGCAGATGCAACGCCAGTAATCATTATACCCCATGGTTAACAGTATATTTATGACTCGCCATCATTGGGGCTAGACTGGATCCCTTGGACACACGCCGAGCCCTGTCAGCAATCTCATGAAACATTTTTAAATGTAGATACCCACAGTCATTAACAATGGCCAATGAGAGTTTCAATAAGTAAGCATATGTAATGTCATGTTCATGATGATGATGAGAATAAGTAATAAGTAAATTGAACATGATTTCATGAGAACAATGGTCAAAAGATAAATTTGGCAGCATAACGGTACGATTTATACTTTAATTCAATCTTTACATTAATGGCTTTGGTCTAGATTGTAAATCATACTCACGAGAACAAGAAGAGAAAGGAAGTGCACGCTATCTTCAGGGAACTTCAATGGTACAACCAACTCGTCGGCCATGTGGGAATCCATGGTCAGAGGAGATTTACGGAGGCCTTGGAGAATAGGTCACTAGTCTACCGATTCGGAATGACCGGTAGAGAGCTTCCAAATTTCCAAGAAAGGCTGCCTAACAATGCAAGTGTGTAGTGATGTGCGTGTCTCAAAACACAGTCCATCGGTCACGGAAAGCACTTAACATGACGGCATGCAATGAACAATGCATTTGACTACCCGTGGGTTTGCAAGATTTAAAGATAATAATTTTCATTTAATCAAGCTAGAATGGTAACAAGAGTCAATCACAAGTTTCATGAATGATCATATCATTAAGAAAGCAATTAGAATAATATTCATGTAATTAAGGCTTTTAAATGGGTTAATCACTTTTAAGTCATTAAATAGACATCATGTAATGATCAGACCCAAGACATGCAACTTACACAATAAATATCATGTTAAACAGACCTCGGGTATATGCGGTAATATTTGCAAGAAAACAGGTGGTTTCATGTAAAAATCCTGAGATCGCGACGCACCCCAGTAAGGGTAGCGACGGGGTCAGGTCAGAACGCGACAGAGCCTTGTAATGATCGCGACAGGCTTGTCTGATCGGGCAGGCAGATCGCGACAGTGGCATATGAAGAAGGCAACATGTCTGTCAGACCCAAAGGTCAGATCGCGACAGACACTTGTAAGGGTAGCGACGGGTCGGGACCAGAACGCGACACAGGTATGTGAACAACGCGACGGGGAAGTCAGATCAGGCAGCCACATAGCGACGGAGGGCACGTTGCATTCGGAAAGCGACTGGTTAGCTGTCGCAACAAGACCTCTGAACGCGGCCTATCGGGCCGTCGCGTTCACAGGGCCCGTGCTTGAACCTGACAGAGAAAGGACAGTGCTTTGGATTGCGGACCAGACTTTCCTTATTTTGACACAGGGTTGTTCTAAAATTAAGAACAAATTGTACGGTGCATGAAAAATAATGAAACCAGTTTTAAACCAACCTAGACATGCAAGGGTGTTTCCAGTAAATCGGAATTAGAAAACAATGGTGGTTTCGATAGACTTTAATCAAGTCAAACACAACATAATAGCCAAGTGCAACCCGAAAACGTAGTTTCATGCAGCGACTCTCTTACCATGCCTATAACTCTCTAACTAATGACATTTAGACAAAACGTTCAACACAAGACCTGACGAGGACAACTAGTAGACAAACTTTCATGTTGAGGGTTTGCTAGAATTCGGTCTCAAATCACATGCAACATACAAAGAACAGGAAAATCCCTAACAGTGCACAACTTGGGGAAAACGCTTAAAATTCAAAATCTACTCAATGAAATTTGATGAAACCAGAGGGAAACGAAAGTTAACTTGATGCTCTACACATTGGTATAGGATATGTTAAGATTTGGCTCGAGAAAACCTACCTTTTGGGTTGATGAAGTATCGTTCTTCAGAAATCCCGTGTTCATACCACTGTTTGTAGAACGCCTAATACTCCGTGTATACTGCATGGAATTTGGGCATTCCACTTGGGTTAGGAAGTAGACTCGACCCTCTTTCCAGGGATATAAGCCTTGCACGATGGGATTTAGGTTTGGCCTACCTTAGCTTGACTCCAAGAAGGTGGTTTATGCAGGTCGCAGCAGACGAAAGGGGGAAGAAGATGGCCTTCTCGTGGTCGTTCCATAGCTCCCCAGCCACCAAGAGCTCCTCCACACGACCCCAGCAAGTTCTAAACTCGTCCCTAGGGTTTGGGTGAAGAGTATTTAAGCATCCATGGTGTTTAGGAGTCCTATTGTAACTAGGAAAGAAGGGTTGCGGGATTTGATATGTTAGTTTCCTATTTTTGATGATTTCTTCCTTCATTTGAGTGTGTGAGGCTTTAGGAAACCTCCCACCATAGTTGAGCACGAATTTGGGTTGCTAAGAGTGTAAGATCTCTTCCCAATTCAACTCTAATTGCCTCTTTTTAATTTCAGCTTATTTATGGTTACGAATTTCCATGTATTTTCTTGCTTCATTTGATTTTTTGGGCCATATGTGGTCCATTAGACCAATTAAGATATTGGGTCATTAATATATAATGTTAGAAGTCTTTTCCACATTTTTTTTTAATTTATGATTGTGTCGTATTTCCGTGTTAACGGTTTTCCGACTTGTTTCCTTATTTGGATAATCGGTCACAATAACTCTTAAACCTAGCCCAAATGATTTTTATTGACCCAAATTTCTTGATGGGTCATTAGATGATATTATTTGAAGTCCGTATATGATTTTTATTTAATTTTTTGACTTACCCGAGTATGCGTGATAATGATTTTTTGACTTATTCATGAATTACGATAATAAGTCGCAAAACACTTTAAACTTGGCTACTCCGATTTTTCTTGGCACAAATCGCTTTGTGAAACATTTAGTAATAATGTTTGGGGTTGATTTATATTTTTTACGAAATTTTCTGATGTGTTTTAGCACATACGATAATGATACGTATGTTTTAAATAATCTAATATTATGGAAATTATTTATTTCCATTTATTTATATTTTTGTGTAATTAAAATTTCCGGGTGCTACACCCCCCCCCCCCCCCCTCTAAACTATCCTAGCTGCCAACTAAGTGGGCCAATAAAAGAACTCTAGGGTTTTAGTCTGGATCAAAATGACTAAGAATGCATGAATCAAGAGATGAACAAGGAGAGTACTAACTCTGCATAATGATCAGAAAAAAATGCTTAATACTCTTTATAGACCAAACAATAGTTGGCAAGATAGAGTCAATAAAAGTAGACTTGCAGAGCTTTCGAATGGTATATGTCATATTATGTTTGAGCCCAAGATCACCTACCTTTGATCGCTTTCAAGTCTCTAATTCTTACTGGTCAAAACAGAGATGAGAGGATGCAGAACTCCACAAATCTAAGCTTTAGGATCTTCCCCCTTGCTCCTGGATGTTCTTCCCACGTCCAACAACAAAGAGGGATGCATGTGGTCGGCCAGAGGGTGTTAAGATCATTTCTATAGGACTGGGGTTGTTAGATTCTGCATTTTGGGTTTCCAAATCTCATGACAGAGTCCTACCATGCTTAGAACTTTCATAAGACTATTTCCTCATAAATCTAAACTCTAATTGGAAAGTATTAGAGAGCAAGTTCATACTCTCATACTGGGTTTAGGGTTGTTTAAGAGTCCTACTGTAGCTAAAACTTAGGAGTTCCGAACATTCCACTCATGTTTCCAAAATTTGGAATCTCCAAGCAGTCCCACCATGATTGGAGAAAAGCTTCTCATCGATTGATGTTCAAGAGTTACACTGATTCCTGAACAACTTTAAAGGTCGTTCTGAATACTGAACAAAGATTCAGTATCTATTCGATTGACATTATAATCGTTCCGATTACTGAACAAAAGTTCAGTATCTTTCCGATTGATGTTATAATCGTTCCGATTACTGAACCAAAGTTCAGTATCTTTCCAATTGATGTTATAATCATTATGATTATTGAACAAAGATTTAGTATCTTTCTGATTGATGTTATAATTGTTTCGATTACTGAACAAAGATTCAATATCTTTTCGATTGGCATTATAATCATTCTAATTGTTGAACAAGGTTCAGTAACCTTCCGATTGGTGTTATAAATGTTCTGATTGCTTAACAAGGGTTCAATAACCTTCTGATTAGTGTTATAAATGTTCTGATCTGGTTGGTGTTATAGACGTTCCAATTGTTGAACAAGGGTTCAGTAACCTTCCGATTTGTGTTATAATCGTTCTAATTACTGAACAAAGTTTAGTAACCTTCTGATTGATGTTATAAACATTTCGAATCCTAAACAAGGGTTCAGTAGCCTTCCGATTGGTGTTATAAATGTTCTGATTACTAAACAAAGGTTCAGTAACCTTCCGATTGGTGTTATAATATATTATTTATACATGTAACAATGAGTCTTTGACTCATTTTTTGATTTATGATAATAAGTCGCATTCAATATTAAACTTAACCCAAAGGATTTTTATTGGCCCAAATTTCTTTATGGTTCATTGAGGATTATTGTTTAAAGTCTAACTATGATTTTTTATTTAATTTTTAGAACACTTTTAGTACATATGATGATAGGGTGTATTTATTTAGCTACTTTATTATTATTAAATTACCAAAATTTGATTTATCTTTGATTTTTTAATTATTGGAATTTTTTCAGGGTGTTACAACATTGAGGACCCCAAGGATGTCAACTTGTGCTTCATGGTGTTCAAAGGAGAAACGAATAAGGTAAATGATGAAATTGAGCCTTTCTCCTCTGAAGAATGTGAATTCAAATACACCTCTTTGTTTGAAAAATACAAAAAAATTTAAAACTGAAAACAACTTTTTGAAAAGAAAATTGAGAGTGTGCTTCATGATGAAAATCCATGCAATGTAGCCAAGTTCTAAAAATCTGAATGAGATGAACTTAAGGATGCGGATGAAACCCTCCTTGGAAAGCTGCATTATTTGAAAAAGAATTAGAGTGCTTAACACATGATAAAACTAATTCTTAAACATCAAGCATCAATGAAAAAATGCATGTTTGAAAATAGAGAATGAAGAGCTTAAGTTGAAAATCGATGAGCTTGAGAAAAATGTCTCAACTTCAGCAAATACAATTGCCAAAATGCATGAAACAACTAGTGAATTGAAATCCACTATTTCAAAACTCATGAAAGATAAACAAAGCCAAGACAACGTACTATAAATGAAGGTTAATTTTCAAAGAGAAGGTCTAGACTACACACCTAACAAGAAGAAGACTTTTGAAACAAAAGCAAATACATCATTTATTCATGCCTCCAACATGCCAAGCACCTTTTATTCAAATGACAAAAGAAGTGTGCATGACAAAAGTTAAGTCCATGAAAAGAACAAAACTACACATGTCGTTCACAACACCACATACATGCTGTGACCCCAACCAAAGACCTCTAATGCTACTTGTTACTTTTGTGGGAGGCATGGTCATATGAACTCTACATGCTTGTTGAGAAGAAATATGAATCAATTGAATCTTGTATGGATAAGAAAAAATTGGATTTCTCAATAGACTAATGACAACGGACTCAAATGAATTTTGGTACAAAAATGTTCACCATGAGAACATTGTTTTGTACTTTAATAGGTGCCTTGAAGTTCAGGAGTTGGTGTGCTTAAATAAAGAACATTCAAGACACAATAAATGGAAGGAATCAATGGTGCGTATCATGCTTTTTTTATTACTTTCTAGCATGAGTACTCTTGTGAATTGTGGTTCTATGATGATTTTGATGATAAATTTTTAATAAGAATCTTTTGAATGTAGCATGTTTAGCAAAACATAAAAAATTGAAAAATAAAAATAAAAAGTTTCCATGTAGAAGGTTCTTAGAGAGAGTCTAGTATAGGCAAATTGAAGATGCGTATGGGTCTAGATAAATGATAGTTGCATGCATGTTGAATTTTTATGACAATCCATGTATGAATGCATGTACTTATATGTATGAACCAATTTCTTTGCTCTCCTTTGGCTAAATCCCCATGGCATAATTAATTGCAATGACTCAAGGCTAGAGTGCATGTTTCAAACACTTAGGGGAGAAGCCATGAGTGCTTTGTGCATATATTAAGGGCGAGCTAATTGGTTATGTCATTAGCATTATTCACAATATACACTTGAAATTCTATTGATTCTATATGCATTTGCACCTTAATAAGATTAATAGATATCAAGCATGAGATCATGAAGATAATGGATTTTTTAAACATTTTTGTAATGCTCAATATTTTTATTTTTTTTCGTTGAAGAACAATCATGAGGAAAAGGCTACCTACTTACATTGTGTTCAAAAAGGAAAAACAAAAGGCAAAAATGAAATGAGGGTTATGTAAACCTAGTAACCAAGACTTCCCACTGAACAAGTGAGGAGCTTCACATCAAATAGTGAAGAAAACTCTATAAAAGGAGGAGATAAAAGAAAAGAGAAGAAGAAAAGGGAGAGTGCATGCTACCAAAAATTGAGGATCTGAATTGAATCATGCATAATTGAAAACCATCCTTTAGTGTTAATTAGAAGGTTCATTTGTCCACTAGTTTGATGCCCATAATCAAGTTTAATCACAAATACACGAGGTGATATTTAATTTTGAGTGTATTATGTGAAAGTGTCTAATTCCATAGGCTAATGAACTCTTCCATTGATGCATGCACTTTCTCCCTTGTGATCCTCATTGTACCACATCCTAGATCATGTGTCACTTGCATTGTTCTTATCCCATTCCCGCATTTTCAATGATGTCAAAGGAGAGAAATAATTAAACTGAACTTTATATATATATATATATATATTTTATTTATTTATATGGTGATTTGCTTGCATGTGTGAGTACATGGATGTCTAGGAATCTTAGAGTTTTGGTGTCATCTTAGAGGGTGTCTTTATGTGTTCATGTAATTCACTGGTGTCTTCATGAGCTGATAAATGAATGTGCAAGATTTGAATGAGTAGATGTTATATCTATGCTTGTAAAGCTCAAGATGTTTTGTTATCATCAAAAGGGATAGAGTGTTATGCTTTGGTTGTACAATGGTTGATTTTGATGATAACAAAAGTTAACAAAATGTTATCAAAACATTCTACTTAAGTGATGCAATGAAACACATGAAATGATATCAATGTCATGGACCCAAGTTATTCATAACATGTGTCATTGTTTATGTTTTAATGCATATCTTTGGGGTTTGACCATTGTTATTAGATATGTTTCAAAGGCCATTCCATGCCCACAACGCAAGTCCATATACTCATGGTAAACCTCATTTGATACCTATGTGTACATGTACTAACTGTTAGTTAGGAGTGCTTTACAAGCCAATTCACATTAGTGATGGTACTTGTAATCTTGTACTAATCTCTTTTGGTAATATATTAATGGCATTTTCTCACTAATATATTACATGCATGTGATGATGTATATATGATGTGATGTCCATGAAGCAATAGGAATTGGATCATGATGAGATCATAATGAAACCAGTTCTCTTTAAACACAGATCCTTAATATTCCTGATCATAGGTTACTTGAGAAGGACAACGAGATAACTAGATAGACTAGTATGTCTTATACCCATCCATATGATGGAGGTAGTTAGTCTCATAGCTACTTGTGTGGAGACACTAGGGATATGGTGCAAGTGCTCATTGGAGAATGAGTTCACTGAATAATCCACTCTCGGAATGTTGTATGGTTGATGATACCTAGTTGTCAGACAGTGATTTGTGGTCCCAGTTGTGTATCTGGTTCTATGACTTGAGACACCAAGAATGTCTTTTTTGAGTACTCCATTCTTTAATGTCAAACTTATAGGTCTGGAAGTCCAAGATCTAGTACAGTCGGTTATTGGGAATGGTAGCCAACCTTATAAGACAATTGTGTGTCAAAAAAGAATCATCCACTCTCGGTATCATGAGAGAAATATCCCATGTGTTTTTACTCACGCAAATCCCTGGCTAGGATTAGTCGGATTGAGAGAGAAAGAGTTCTCTGGGAGAATCTGATAAGAGTGAGAACCAGATGGATTCTATATAAGCTTGACAGTACCATGCCTTATATACGGTCTCTGGGATATTAGTTGGATGAGGGACTATAGATACACGGTAACTGAGGGAAGAAAGGTCCAATAGATTTGATCCCCTTATACCGTATGGGGACTATGGCGTAGTGGCTTAGTACATCCATAGTCAATGAGTTGAGAGAATCATTATGGAGATAATGATTCACTAAGTCAGAAGGAGTTATGAGTCAGAAGGGTTCTGTCGGGTCCAACTCATGGCCAGCTCGGTATTAGGCCTAGAGGGTCACACACAATAGGTGGTTGACATGACGACAATAGAGGATTTGATAAAGAGTGATCTAATAGGATCCCTTTCTAACCAAGGATGGAGATAAGACGGTTCGTCACCATGATGGTCCTGGCGATGACATAAACTGTCGTCAGGATGGTCCTAGTGAAATGGTTGACTGTTGTCAAGACCTCCTGGCAACATGGTCGACTATCGCCAAGAGTGTCTTAGTGGCAGTGACCTGTGTCAGCAATTATTATTGGCGACACTTTGTCTTGTCGTCAATGCAAGTATGGTTGCGTGTACTATGGGTCGTACCACACACTTTCGCATGACGTGAGCGTCATGCAGAGGTTTGAAAAACACCCTCTATATATTTAGAGGGTGTGGGAAGAGCTACAAGCTGAGCTCTCTCCCACAAACCCTCACACTCTCCTCTTACTCCTCCTTCCCGCAGACTCTCTCTTGAGGAAGAGAGAAAGGGATCAAGAGGGTTTATCCCCCTTGCTCTAGCTGCTACTGCTACTTGCTTTGGCTGCTGCTACTTTGGCTGCTGCTGCTATTGCTGCTAGGAGCTGTTGGGAGCAGCCCCGTTGTCTCCGATCGCCACCATGTGGACACCGCTAGAGGGAGGTCGCGAGAGCTCCTTCATCCTACAGGCTAGGTTCTGCGCTTCAGGGGTTCTACGAACACCCCTAGATAAGATAGTCTTATCCTTGTATGGTTGCATAACAGTCATGCACCCCAGATGTCATCCCTGTCTGATATCAAAGTGTGGAACACATGGTTTTAAATTTAAATATATCATTTCCACTGTGCATGTGATGCCCACCACGTATTCCTGCACTAACATGTGTAATTAATCTGTCCTACAAACATTGGTCGACCTAAGCAAGAATTTAGGTTGACCTAAAACTTCATATTGGTCGAACAAAAATAACACATGGTCGATCAAAATCTGACTCAAAAAGCTTGTAAGAAAATGTCCAGATTGGCCAACTGAATCTAAAATTTAAGTCGATCGAAGCTCACTATTTGGTCCACTGATTTAGAATCCATAATCTCACAAAATGTCCAACTCAAAGACAAGAAGGGCCAATTGACCGAAAACTGTTGCAGGTCGATTAATTCATCTAGTAAACCTAGGTTTCAGGACCAAGACTAGATAAGTCAACCAACCAAAGGCATAGGTTGACTGATGATAGTTCTGCACTAGTTACGAGCTTTCCATATCGATTGGACTATAGAAAGTGCTCTATTGGCAATCAAACTTTGAGAAATGTCCTAGTATATAAGAGATTATGTTCCAGAACTTGTGCATCTTTATAAGGAAGATCTACACCTACTAGAATCCATAAGACATTTCGTACTGTGATGATATAGAGGATTCTGAAACTGTGACAGGGGGAAAATTGAACTTCTAATTATTTTCTTGAGTCTTTTCTTCTTTCTGAGCTATTGTGTCTTAAACTTGAATAGAATTATTTGTGTGTGTGTGATTGAGTTTGTCAAGCATGTGGGTGGGTCTAGTGGTGTGTGGTTAGACATCATTGTGTGGAGATTTCTATTTGTGTGTGTGGGGTTGTGTTCGCCATTATCCCTGGAAGCAAGGCTGGGTTAGTTTTTTCCTAGAAAATAAATGTGTGGGGGGTCTTATGTTTTGTACCCATTTAAACAAGATAGTATGTGTTGGGCCTCACAAGTGTGGGGGGTGGACTTAGGTTGCAAGCGTTGTGTAGCCCAACCACCTATGAAAATCTTATGTGCACTGTGGCATGTTCTCCATATCTCCTATCCCCATTCATATGTGCGCACTAGGTTAGTTGTTTCCGTTCCGTCTGCTAGCAAGAAGTGTTTCCACTATTCTTATTGTTTTGCTTTGCAAAGTCAAAATTGTATGGGGTTTAATTTTTAATTCAGCATAATCAATTCACCCTCCCCCTCTTAATTAGTCACTATACTTTTGGACTTCAAGTTTCCCCTTATGGGGGAAGCCTGCGGTGCTTCCTCTCCCTTTAATGGTCTATTGGCGCTGATGGCTAGAGGCAGTGTTTGGTGTTGATTACTGTTCCTCCTTCCTTGTGGATTCGATGAGGCTTCTTGATCCGCAGTAGGGGAAGAAGGATAAGATAACCTACCTTCTTTGTTGTGGAGGATATGACCATCTTCAATGATGATGCAATCACCTACCATTCGTCGTGACACCTCCCTATGATGATGGACTAACTAGGATCGGTAATAGCGCTCTTCCCTCTCCACTGGGGCATTCATCAACTTGATGAGTGTGTCCAATTTTGCATGGATGGATTCGAGAACATCATACTCCACTTGGGGAAGTTGCATTTCCTGGGCTGGCTGGTGGGCGAGGGTGCTATTTTCGATGTTTTGTTTACCAGCAACCACGGAGTGAGTGGTTGGTTCACCCTTATCTCCCTGATTGCTAACTGTCAGAGCTTTCCCCTTGTTGCTATTAGGTCCCCTGCTGTTGTTGTTGCTCCTGCTCACCATATTGGCTTTTCATTCATATTTTCCATAGATGACGTCAGATGAAGAGACTCGATCTCGTACCCTATCGTAGACCATAGAATGTTGTGGGAGAAATTGACGATGAAGATGTGTTGTGTCCTTCTGGTGATTGGTCTACAAGGACAGAAGATGATCAAGGGATCCTGGGGTGGGGGTCCCAGGGAAAATCTTCCAATGCTTAAATAGGTGATAGGCAAGAGTAGGAGGCAAGAGAGAGGCTTAGAGGATATGAGATCACTCTTCACCAGTTTTAGTTACTAGTCTTTGGAAGGAGAACCTAGGGATTATATAGTTGTGAGCTCCCTTATCAGCTCCGCAAAGGTTGGATAGATGAAGGGATAGTCCAAGAGATGTGCCTCTAGGATGAGAGTCCTTATAAGCACTGGGAGGTCAATTTATGGGCCATGAGTGGTTATTTGTGGACTATATCTTAATCCTTCCTTATCCTTAGGTTTAGCTGCAATCATTGTGGGAGTCCTTTAACTACAATCGTTGGGAGGAAGCCTAATAGGACGAACTCATCCCTCTGGTAGGGTTGTCCTTAGAATAAGGATTATCCTATGCAGTGTTGTTCCAGGAGATTCTCGCAACACTTGAGTTCCCATGATGTGAAGTCTTTCTCCTAAACTTGAGGATCCTCTCACATGGGTGGCGATCTGGGGTATGGTAGCTCTTTTCTTATCATCACCTTTTTGGGCTTTCAGTGTGCGCTTATTGGTTTGTTATAATTTGGACCAAATCTAAATACTTGGACTTTGCAATTTTCCTCTCTCCATTAACTTTTATTTATATTCTTGTAGTTTGTTCGCATATCATCTCTTAACATGCAATTTAAAATAAAGCTCAAATGGATATATAACTGATAAGAATATTGTTATGCTGACTTGAAGAGAAATAAGGAATCGAGTACAAATTTAAAGATCATTATGTTTAAGGGATTTTTGCTCGAAAAACTACTCTTACAAAAAAGGAGAAATTTGTCATCTTTGAATTGACATTGTTTAAAAAGCCATGCTTAAAAGCAAGGCGTTCCTTATATTTTCCATTAACATTACTAGACTTTACCAGAGACTCATATAATTGCAATTAAATTTAACTTATGATGTAATCTATCATTTATCCTTCAATTAAAAAAATTTGTCCATGCAAACAAAAGGGGAAGGGTGAAAAATTCAAACAAGTTGGAGATCCTCTACTCCAACTTTCTGTTTCACAAGGTACACCATAGAATTTAATAGGGATATGTGGCATTAATACCCACATCAGAAAATAAAAATATGAAAAAAGACATATTCAAAACAGGGAATCTCTGGTGCTGTCAACCGTCAGCTGGTCGGACCTCCTCCACCCTGCTCTCCACTATCCATGAATGGGTTCTTCGAGCAGGACAGGTTGAAGGAAGATGGCAGTGCGAACGCAAAACATGCTAAGGGATGTGATGAGAAGATTTTGGTCGGAGACAGTGGTAGTCTGTGCAGAGCTGGTGAGGTAGTTCATGGCATGCAACAGGTGGATCTGTAATGTATGGTGCTTTCCATATCATTTTAGTGGGTCTAATGGTTGTTGTGGTCTTGTGTGAGTGGAGCATGGTTCCTTTGTGGCGATTTTTGGGTCGTTGGCTTTGATTGAGTTAAGTTTGATACTCTAGTTGTGAAAGAGTTCGATGAGGCTACTATGTTCTTAACATGATCAATTTGAGTGGTGCATTCAGGGTTGTATGGCGGTCGATCGTTCTGACGCATTTATGTTTCCGAGGCCTTTTTAGGTTGGGGCGCCTAAAAAATGGGGGTTTCACCCTCTGTTCTACTATGCGGGTTCCCAGAGCTAGGTTTGTGCGGGTTTTGGCTCCTCCAACCATTTTTGGATGTTCTGCAATTGAATTTGCATCGGAGGAGGTGGTCAAATCACGAGAATGTTGGGGATCGGATAGGTGACTTTGGTAAATGAACAAGATATTGTGTGTATGGCAGTGGAATTAAAATGATTAAAACACACAATTCGATCAGACTCAAGTGTGGTGTGTGAGAATAGTGAATAAGAACAGCAAACCACACAACAAACCACAGTGCACCGAAGATTTTAAGGTGGTTCGGAGAACACAACTTGTGTCTCCTACGTCCACCTCCTCACAACGGAGGAACCACTAGCACAAGTGCAGTACAAATTAGAGCACGATGACTCTAACCTCTTTGAGTTCAACAACTCAAAGAAACCCAGGAGATAGGCACAACGACCTACTCCAAAGACCACTTGTGAATTCAGTAAATTCACAAGCCCTTGAGCACCACGGCTCAAGCACCAGAGCACACCGGCTCCAACCCAGAGCACTAGGACTCCAAAACAGAGTACAAAGTACTCAAACCTCTGGATCACAATAGATCCAAGTTCTGCTAGACCAAGCACACTTAGAGAATAGATCCTCTAGCACGATCTATCTCAATACAATAGAATTGGTGAAGACAATTAGAATTGGGAGATCTGTGTAGAACACATACACAGATTCCCCAGAAAATTCAGGACTCTGACCAATTACAAACTTGGCTGGATCAGCACTCTTGCAATCTCAAGCTTCTTCTCTTCTTCTCCTTCTTCTTCTCCTTCTTCTTCCCTTGGGGGCGCTGCTCTGCTGCTCCTCTGGATGCAGAGCCTTTGCCGCTCAAATCTCCTTTTTCCAGAATAGTCTAGGCTTGCTCTTTTGTGGATACCTTTGGAGTGTCAAGGACATGGGTATTTATAGCCCATATGTCCATAAAAGGCCTTAGGGTACGTGGGCACAAAAACCTAGCCAGATCCCCTTGAACCCCAAGCGGCCACGTGTCCAGATGATTTCACGAAATTGAGTTTTAGCTGGAGTGTGTCGACACTACTCTGTAATAGTGTCGACACACTGTCCCAAACTGGCAGAATTGGTTCTCTGGGAAGAGTCACTAGTGTCGACACTACTTCAGGTTGTGTTGACACACTGTCCAAAACTGCCAAACAGGTCTTCTGGGAACTGGATCTAGTGTCGACACCACTTGAGACTGTGTCGACACACAGTACAGACCTGTCAACTGGGTTCTCTGGGAACTGGGACTAGTGTCGACACTACTTGATTCTGTGTCGACACCACTTGACCTTTTCTTCATCATTTTGCCTTAGGGTTTGAAACCCTGTGTCGACACCAGTAGTGGGTGTGTCGACACTACCAGACAAAATCTGTATACACCTGCAAAATTAACACATAAATCATTAGTACAAGATATTATCATTAAAATATGAGATATTAAACATCAAAAACATGTTGTTTAAGCATTATGTGTTATGAATAGAATGTATAACATGTTCAACATATCATCATCAAAATCACAATTGTCATCATCAAAATCAAAGTATGAGTGATGTTCATTGGTCATCATTAAAATACAATTTTAGGAAATTCCAAAACACACTCAACCCAACAATCTCCCCCTTTTGATGATGACAAAACTATGCACAATCTCCCAATAACTTGACTCCCTTGACTGCAATAACTCCCCTTGACCATATACACCCTTTGAACTTTCTCCCCCTAGAGACCTTTCTCCCCCTAGATACCTTTCTCCCCCTTTTTGACAGCATCAAGAAGATAGATAAGAGAGAAAAACAAAAAATGGTAAAAGATCAAGAAAATGTAGGAAATGATTGGTCAGAAATGATCAAAATAAATGAGGCAAAGTGATATTGACATATGAGAGAAGTTATTGTGTTCTTTGTATTGTGCAATAAAGTTTAATCACAAAGACACACTCAACACAAAGTATAGCAAAGTATAATGATCTGAATGTGGTTAAAATAATGATGCAAATGTGAAATAAAGTGACCTATATGAGTGAGCAAAATATTTAACAAGGATGTTAGGAGCTTTAAGTTTAACACAATGTAAAATAATAGGTCTAAACTCAGTAAACATGAACTTTATGAAGGTCTTAAGCTTTTTCATCCTGTCAATTTGATTTTCTTTCATTTTAACTGGGAAAGAATACAAGAATAAATTAGTTAAATCTCACTTTTCAGTGCAAGAGATCACATTGATTAGATGCAAGATCTCCTGATTACTTAGTGGTTTAACTTTCATTATCTTATACAGAGTTGAAAACTTTGATTTCCAATTTTTAATGCGAAACAAATCACTTTTTAGGTGAAATGGTCCGGTTACTCAGTGGTTCAAAAAATTTGCATTGCTCTGTTTGCATCTTTCTAGATTATTGATCATTTTCTTTTGATGTTTTGCAGGAATTTGATTGCTTTGACCAGAAAAGACATGACTACGAATTTAGAGAAATTATTCTTAACATGTGGTAAAAATGAAGCTTAAACATACACATGTGAAATATTAAAGCCACTCATGTGCCTATAATAGTGTTTTGCAAATCATTTTAAAAACATTCAGTATTAAGATTGCTTAACCTTGAAATGATAATGAATCTTTGAAATTAAACTAAATGCATAATGAGTTTAGGTTCAATGTCTTAATTCTCTCACAAGAAAATAGCACAATTACTCAAAAATTCTGATGATTGGGGCATAGACAACAAATGTCAAGAGAAATGAGTGAAGAATAGACAATAACTCCCCCTCAACAAATACTCCCCCTCAACAATTGCATAAAGGAATCTTGATACTTGGCGGAGACATATACTCACGCATAGTGAAAGTGTCCAGACAAGCCTAACTTGCCTTTCTTCAAATCACTATTTGATATACCAAGAATTTCAATGCAACTGAGAAGTAGGAATTTATTTGCAAGAGAGAATGGCTTTTATTTGCACAAAGAGATGAGATGAAGATATCAGACATGAGAAAACTTGCATAAACCAAGTTCCCTTCTAAGAGAAGTGAATCTAGGTTCTGCAAGAGGCTTAGTGAAAATGTCTGCAATTTGTTTTTCTGTGTCAATGAAGTGGAGTTCAAAAGAATTCTTTGAGACTTCATCTCGAAGGAAATGATGCCGAATGTCAATGTGTTTTGTGCGGGAATGCTGAATAGGATTTTTGACAGATTTATAGCACTTGTGTTGTCACAAAGAATGGAATGCAACCTAATGTGTGATTATAATCTAGAAGTTGATGTTTGACCCAAAGGACTTGGGTACCACAGCTACCAGCGCAACATACTCAGCTTCTGCAGTTGAAAGAGCTACAGAATGTTGCTTTTTGGAAGCCCAAGAAATAAGACACCCTCCTAGATATAAACACAACCCACTAGTGCTTTTTCTATCAAGTTTGCACCCGGCATAATCAGCATCACTATATGCAATCAAGTCCAATTTACACCCAGCAGGATACCAAAGACCCAAATCACATGAAGAAAGAAGATATTTGAAAATTCTTTTAACAGCAGACATGTGACTGTCTTTAGGATTTGCTTGAAATCTGGCGCACATGCAGACACTGAATTGAATATCTGGCCTAGAGGTAGTTAGATAAAGAAGAGATCCAATCATACCTCTGTAAAGTTTAGCATTAACAGGCTTACCAGAAGCATCACTCTCAAGTCTTACACTTGTGGCCATTGGTGTGTTGGATGGCTTGATGTTTTGGAAGTCAAACCTCTTGAGCAACTCCTTGACATATTTTGTTTGACTCAGAAAAATTCCTTCAGCAGTTTGATGTACTTGCAGACCTAAAAAGAATGTAAGTTCACCCATTAGACTCATTTCAAATTCAGATTGCATAAGATGGGCAAACTCATTGCACAAATTATTATCTGTGGAGCCAAAAATGATATCATCAACATAAACCTGAACAGCAATAAAATGATTTTTTGCAGTTTTTGTAAACAAAGTTTGATCAATTTTTCCTCTTATGTAACCTTTATTTACAAGAAAGGAGCTCAACCGGTCATACCAAGCTCTTGGAGCTTGCTTAAGACCATATAGAGCCTTATTGAGTTTAAAAACATGATTGGGAAATTTTTCATTTTCAAAACCAGGGGGTTGTTTGACAAAAACATGTTCTTTTATGTAACCATTCAAGAAAGCACTCTTGACATCCATTTGAAAGACCTTGAATTTCAAAGAAGCAGCAAATGCAAGAAATATTCTAACAGCTTCAAGTCTTGCTACAGGGGCATAAGATTCTTCAAAATCAATACCAAGTTCTTGGTTATACCCTTGAGCAACAAGTCTAGCTTTATTTCTAACAATTTGACCAGATTCATTCAATTTATTTCAAAAAATCCATCTAGTTCCAATGACAGAAGTTAATCTGAAGGTTTTGGTACTAAATCCCAAACTTGATTTCTTTCAAATTGATGAAGCTCTTCATGCATAGCATTTATCCAGTTTTCACAAGATAAAGCTTCATCAACATTTTTGGTTCAATTTGGGAAAGTAGTGCCAAAGAATCTTCAACTATGACAGAATGAAAGATGATCTGGTTCTTATTCCATCTTGCAAATTACCAACAATGCTTTCAAGTGGATGATCTCTTAAAAATCTGGGTTCAGAAATTACCTCAGGATTTGCATGATTTTCAGGAACATGATTACCTGAATCACTTGAAGTAGGCATTTCAAGAACCTCATGAACATTTGGTACTTCTTGATCTTCAAGATTTGTAGATGGATGTTCAAGAAATTCATCCTCATCATCACATTTTTGAGTTCTGCACAAATCAGAAATGTCAATCTTTTGCAAATTTTCATCAAAAAGACATGTGGAGATTCTTCCACAGTCTTATTTTTCAAGATGTAAACTCTGTAAGCTCTTGAAGTTTCAGAATAACCTAAGAAGATTGATTCAAAACTTTTTGCATCAAATTTATCAAGATTTTCTTTGTTGTTATTGTGAACAAAACATTTGCAACCAAAAATTTTGAAATATGACACACTTGGCTTTTTATTCTTGAACAACTCATAAGGGGTTTTTCTGATCTTTGGTCTTACTAATGCTCTATTCAAAATGAAATTATTGTATTTACAGCTTCTGCCCAAAAAGATTTAGACAGTTTACTTTCAATGAGCATAGTTCTGGCCATTTCCACAAGAGTTCTATTTTTCCTTTCTACAACTCCATTTTGTTCTGGAGTTCTAGGGGAAGAAAACTTATGGAGAATTTTCAGTTCAGTACAAGATCAGAAAATGATTTGTTTTCAAATTCACCCCCTGATCTGTCAAAATGGAATTCAGTTTAAAAGATAAACCCACTAAGGCAGAATTGTAAAATCTCCTGAATTCTGAACATGCATCACTTTTATGGGATAGGAATAAGACCCAAGTATATCTTGTAAAGTCATCAATGATCACAAAGCCATATCTATTACCACTGAGACTTTGAGTTCTGGTTGGACCAAAAAGATCCATATGAAGCAACTCAAGTGGTTTAGATGTAAGTACTTCATTGAACACTTTAAAAGATTTTCTTGTTTGTTTTCCTTGAGCACATATCCCACAAATAGGATTGTCAATGACTGGAAAGATTCAGGAAGACCTTTTACAAGATTCATTCTTATGAGTTTACTAATGGTTGTGAAACTTGCATGACCCAACCTTTTGTGCCACAACCAAGCAGTGTCATTTTTATTTGCAATCAAGCAAACATTTAAGAGGATTATCACACAAATCAATCATGTAGACATTATTTTCTCTTTTTCCAATCAACTTAATTTGCTCAGAAGAGGAGTCAATTATTTTGCATGAATCATGTTCAAAAAGAATCTTGTGACCATTGTCACACAATTGACTAATGCTAAGCAAGTTGTAATTCAAACCCTCAACTAAACAAACATCATCACTTAGGGTAATGGAAGACTTACCAATTTTTCCTTTGCCAATTATTTTTCCTTTATTATTACCTCCAAAGATGACTGATCCACCTTCCTTTTCAATCAAGCATGAGAATTTATTTCTGTCTCCTGTCATGTGCCGTGAGCATCCACTGTCAAGAATCCAGATGTTGTTGGAATTGGATGCACGGCTTTCCTGCACATAACAAATTAGACAAGAAAAGTTTTTGGTACCCACATGAGATTGGTACCAACATCCTGAGTAAGAAGAGATAACAAATCCTTTCTAACCCAAATTTGTGTATTTTTCTTCACAGTGTTTTTTGAAACAGAAGATTCAACTTTTTGTTTTTCAATTTTCTGAACATTATACCTTGTAGTTGATTTGTTCCACTGTGGAAAACTTGGCATGTATTGCTGTTGATATGCAGGAAAAGATGAATGATAGAAATAAGGATTGAACCATTGGTTATCATTGTACCTTTGGTTCCAAGACTTATTCCATCTTGAATTGTAAGAGGAGAAAACATTCCAATTTCCATGAGAAAGATGATTATTGATTGGTTTGAAGTTTTTGTGATTTTTATAAGAAGGGTAGGTGACCTCTGACTGGGATAGGTCGACCTGTGCATAGTGTGTCTAGGTAAGGTATGTGTCGACCTCTCAGGTTCTTTTATTTTTGTATTTTTCCTTTGTTTTCAGATGAGCTTGCCTTGACAAATTTTATTAAAGGAGTTTTTGATGATTTTTTTTCTTTGGAGATGATTCAGTTTTCTTTGAATTTTGTGGTTCAAAACCTAAACCAAATTTGTTTGAATTCATCTTAACTCCAAGTAGAGCATTCAGATTGTCTTTCCCTTGAGTGAAGTTCTTGATGATATCTTCTTTTTCTTTAATGCAAAGATTGAGTTTTTCAATTTGATTCAAATTTTCATGATTTTCCTTTTCTTTTTCTTCAAATTTCTTAACAGAGTTGATAAGTTCTTTGTTCAATTTTTGAATTTTCAATTTGAGATTATCAACAAAGATCAACAGTTCATCATTTTCTTTGATTTGATCTGAAACTTGAGCTTCCAATTCAGAAATCTTTTTAGATGATGAAGTATCATGAAGAATGCTTTCAATTTTTCTTTTCAAATATTTATTTTCTTTTCTAACATCAGAAAGATTTTCAACTAAATTACCATATGCTTCTTGCCAATCATCAATGGTAAATAGTTCAAAGGATATATCTACATGTTCTTCACTGCTTCCAGCCATGAAGCAGATTTCATTCCCTTCTGAACTTGAGGATTCTTCATTGCAGTCTGAGCTTTCATCATCTGACCATGTAGCAACCATGGCCTTGTTCTTCTTTTTGTGAAACTCCTTCTTGTGGGTTTTGTGCTTTTCCTTCTTGCCTTCTGGACAATCAGCCTTCATATGTCCATATTTATTGCACCTGTAACACACAGAAATTTCATCAGTTTTCTTATGATCAACATGAGAGAAATGTTTCTTTTTACTAGACATGGCATTTTGCTTATTACCAAAATTCTTCTTGTTTGATTTCAGAAATGCCTTAAATTGTCTAGTGATGAAAGCAAGATTATCATTATCATATTCAGATTTCTCAGACTCAGAATTTTCTTTAGATTTTCCTTTATTACTAGATGAAGCTTTAAGAGCAATGGTTTTTATTTTTAGCATGTGTTCTTCTGATCTCTTAAGATTTAATTCATATGTCATTAATGATCCAATGAGTTCATCCAATGTGATTTTGGATAAATCCTTTGAATCTTCAATGATAGTTGCTTTAGTGTGCCAAACAGAAGATAATGAGAGCAAGATTTTTCTTACCAATTCTTCATTTGTGTATTCCTTACCCAAGGCTCGAAGTCCATTTATAATAACCATGAACCTGGCAAACATCTCAGATATAGTTTCATTAGATTTCATGATAAACAATTCATAATCAGAAACTAACATGTTAGCCTTAGTCTCCCTGACCTGAGATGTGCCCTCATAAAGCAATTATTTATCCCACATCTCCTTGGCAGACTTACACATGGAGATTCTGGAATACTCCTTCGGATGGATGGCACATTACAGCATGTTCATGGCGTTGTAGTTCAGAGTGACCCTTCTGATCTGCTCCCTGGTCCATTGTCTTCATCTCCAGTGACTTCATTTGGTCCTTTTTCAACAATTCTCCATACTTCATAGTTCTGTGCTCTAAGAAAACCATCATCCTATTCTTCCAGTAAGGATAGTCAGTACCATCAAAAAATGGAGGCCTATTGATTGAATGACCTTCAGCAACAAAACCTCTAGAGTCCATGATAGAAACAATCAAACCAAAGCACACAGCAAATTGAGCAAGTAATTGAGTGATCAAAATCTGAAACAGAAAATTCACCAAAGCACCTCAGAGTATAGAATTGACTATGACCTGCTCTGATACCAGTTGTTGGGGATCGGATAGGTGACTTTGGTAAATGAACAAGATATTGTGTGTATGGCAGCAGAATTAAAATGATTAAAACACACAATTCGATTAGACTCAAGTGTGGTGTGTGAGAATAGTGAATAAGAACAGCAAACCACACAATAAACCACAGTGCACCGAAGATTTTAAGGTGGTTCGGAGAACACAACTTGTGTCTCCTATGTCCACCTCCTCACAACGGAGGAACCACTAGCACAAGTGCAGTACAAATTAGAGCATGACGACTCTAACCTCTTTGAGTTCAACAACTCAAAGAAACCCAGGAGATAGGCACAACGACCTACTCCAAAGACCACTTGTGAATTCAGCAAATTCACAAGCCCTTGAGCACCACGGCTCAAGCACCAAAGCACACCGGCTCCAACCCAGAGCACTAGGGCTCCAAAACAGAGTACAAAGTACTCAAACCTCTGGATCACAATAGATCCAAGTTCTGCTAGACCAAGCACACTTAGAGAATAGATCCTCTAGCACGATCTATCTCAATACAATAGAATTTGTGAAGACAATTAGAATTGGGAGATCTGTGTAGAACACATACACAGATTCCCCAGAAAATTCAAGACTCTGACCAATTACAAACTTGGCTGGATCTCCTTCTGATCAGCACTCTTGCAATCTCGAGCTTCTTCTCTTCTTCTCCTCTTCTTCTCTTCTTCTTCCCTTGGGGCGCTGCTCTGCTGCTCCTCTGGATGCAGAGCCTTTCCCGCTCAAATCTCCTTTTCCAGAATAGCTCAAATCTCCTTTTCCAGAATAGCTTGGCTTGCTCTTCGTGGATACCTTTGGAGTGCCAAGGACATGGGTATTTATAGCCCCATATGTCCATAAAAGGCCTTAGGGTATGTGGGCACAAAAACCTAGGCAGATCCCCTTGAACCGCAAGCGGCCACGTGTCTAGATGATTTCACGAAATTGAGTTTTAGTCGGAGTGTGTCGACACTACTACAGAGTGTGTCGACACACTGTCCCAAACTGGTAGAATTGGTTCTCTGGGAAGAGTCACTAGTGTCTACACTACTTCAGGCTGTGTCGACACACTGTCCAGAACTGCCAAACAGGTCTTCTGGGAACTGGATCTAGTGTCGACACCACTTGAGACTGTGTCGACACACAGTACAGACCTGTTAACTGGGTTCTCTGGGAACTGGGACTAGTGTCGACACTACTTGATCCTGTGTCGACACCACTTGATCTTTTCTTCATCATTTTGCCTTAGGGTTTGAAACCCTGTGTCGACACCAGTAGTGGGTGTGTCGACACTACCAAGACAAAATCTGTATACACCTGCAAAATTAAGACATAAATCATTAGTACAAGATATTATCATTAAAATATGAGATGTTAAACATCAAAAACATGCTGTTTAAGCATTATAGTGTTATGAATAGAATGTATAACATGTTCAACATATCATCATCAAAATCACAATATGTCATCATCAAAATCAAAGAATGAGTGATGTTCATTGGTCATCATTAAAATATAATTTTAGGAAATTCCAAAACACACTCAACCCAACAGAGAAGACCCTAACGGGTGTCGTTCTTCGTTGTATGGTAGGGCGGTTGTCCTCTTCTCGGCATTTTTGCGATCTCCATGGGTTTTTCAGCTAGAAAAGATTGAGTTTAGCATGTTACTATTTATAGTGTTTGAAGATTTATGGTTTGATATAAGGTTGGAAAAGGTGGTTCGGTTGAGGTTTTGGTCAGGACTATGTGTTTTGCGGTTCTGTGTGTTGTCGCGGTCGAGGGACCCGATGCATTCTTACCACGGTCCCCTATCATGATGCATTCTTATCACTGTCCCATTCCCCAATGCGTTCTTGTCACGGTCTACAAGTTCAAAGTGTTAATATTAGTTGTCGTGGCCTATCATGTGATCGCATTCTGCTAGCGGTTGTTGCCCAAGCTATAGTGACCTAGAGGGGGTGAATAGGCCGTGATCGTGATACTTTACTATATTAGTTAATTTAGACAGATGTAACCAAATTATGCTAGGCAAATCAGAACGTAAACAAGTTTTATAAATGGTTAGAGAACATGTAGCAAGTGAATAAGTGATGATCTAAGAATGCCAAGCATGAAGATGAACATGCAAGAGAGAACAATCACATAGCCAAGCAAGCACAACACCGATTTTTATCTTGGTTCGGTGTTGATCCACTCAATACCTACGTCTAGTCCTCAAGGGCAAACACCATGAGGTTTCCACTACCCAGTTGAAACTATAGCCAACGGATACAACATTGGATACAGACCTCCAGTAGGTACAACAACCAACCTAAACACTTCAAGTCTTCTCCTTCAAAGGAGGAAACACACTAGATACCAACCTCTGGCTGGTCCCACACCTGAACACTTAGGTCTTCTCCTTCCAAGAAGGAAACACACCAGATACCAACCTTTCGTTGGTCACCACACCTACTGTCGCATCGAGAGACACAAAAAGATGTGCCATCAGCGGTGTGAACCTAAAGATGAGTGGGAGCTCTTTTAGAGGAAGTCAAGATTTTCCTCCAGATGAAGTCCGCAAGAAAGGTCTTCACCTTACATCAAAGGTGGAAAATATACCTGAACAATAAGTCTTCTCCTTATACACAGAAGGCACCTCCATTTCTAGAGACAAGTTGTGTCAAAAGAGAATGTCTACAAAGCTAGACAGATACAACACACAATAAGCACACTTGCTAACTAACAGGTACAAAATAAAGATGCAGCAAGAAGCTCGATATAGTTGGGCCTTCAATGCTCAGCAAGATAATGATCTTAAGATTTATGGGCGTGGCTGAGAGCTGAACTCTTTCCCTCTAAGTTATCTTCTTCAATAGGCTTTTCACGTTGAGTAGGAAGAAGATTGGAATGAGAGCTTCTCCAGAGGCTAGGCTTTTACTCATTCACGTAAGCACTCAGATCGTACTTCAAAACCTTTTTGTATGTTGTGTGTCTCAGGTGCATTTTTTGTAATAGTTCCATATGGCTTTCTTTTATAGTAATCTTATTTCGTAGCCGTTGGGTTGATCGTTGTCTCACAACGATGTGTACGTTAGACTTAGCCTTGACACGATCAGGATTTTGTTCCATACTTTATTTTTATAAAAATATCTTATTTTTTTCTTTTTATTTCTATAGCCTTGGTAGCATATCCTTTTACAGACAGCTAGTGTACAGTCTCAAGGTCATAGGTTGATGTACTTTCAGATACGTACAAGAAGTAGCTTATCTTGGCAGACCACAGCTGACCTGTCTAATGCACATTTCAAGAAAAATATTATATATAAAATAATCCATCAACCAATATGCATTTGACACTCAAAAAGACCTTTTTAGAGATTTGAACATTGAGCCCTTACATAAGCAGATTTGCTTCAGTGTAACAGAGATATCATAAAATCTTCACCATACTTTTACGAAGAAAATAAATCTTCCTTTTGAAAAGATCTTAGATGAGAGCAATAAATTATTCTTTTAGCACACATTACTTCTTTTAGAATAGTCATAAAGTGACACTAGGTACATGCAGGACATATATCAAATTAAATAATTCTCATCTAGATGTTTGACAAATAAAAGGCACTTTTCATAAGTTACACATGCATGCCAGATTGTGAATAGAAGCACAGATATATATGGACTACAAAAATCAGTATTCTAGATTGCAATCATGTCAAGAAAAATGAATAAAGTGTTTTAAGTGACATGTCAATCATTTCTTTTGAGATGATAGTAGAGATACACTACAAGTTAATGGATTAAAATATGTTAAGGTAACAAGTCGTAAGATGTGTACTATAATATAATTGATTACCATATTCATTTCAAAATGACCCTCAAATAATCAATTATTTTAATGAAGAATAATTGATTAATTTAGATTAAACAGTTATTTCTAGATATGATAATGTAGATAACTGATTAACTTGAGTTCAGAAGACAAATAACTATAACTCCAACAATTGAAATGATGATTCATCTGATAATTGAAAAATATAATTCATTCAATAATCAGAATGGCATTTGTTCAGTAATCGGAATGCTAACTGATAGAAGTTATATCAATAATAAATGTATTCATGAGTTTAAGTTATCACTAAAATATATGGATAAATATAAGAGCGGTTTAACAATCTCCCCGTTTTTTGTGATGACAAAACTCATGAGAATTTTCTAAAATAATGTGTTCAATCATACTCAGAAAATTTAATAGTCTAACATTTTTCTCCCCCTTTTTGTCATAAACCAAAAAGAAAATCTCGTTCCACTTTTGTTTGTTCTAAAGCTTTAAGTCTGTGTAGATTCTCTTACCATTTTTACCTGTCAAGTTGTGAAGGAGTAGTTCAATGATCCTCATAGAAGTATCATCTCCCCCTTTGAATCATGATTTTTGAGAGGTTGTCTCCCCCTGAATGTCTGCTTCCCCTGTATTGGCTTTGCAAGAGGCTTACAAGAAACTTATTAGTAGTATTGTGAATTAAATAAGAAATAAAATTATTAATTTGAGACTACTCCCTCTTAAAGACGAAGACTATTCCGACATGATCTTCCCTGAGCTCCCCCTCAGATGATGAATGGTGGCATCTTCTTCTTCAAGATACTCTCCTGATGTTCTATTACTTCGATATTGACACTAAGATTGTTGTGTGCACTTCTCTTGTCCACATACCATCATCAAATTTGACCCACTTCTACTTTGACTACCTGCCAGTGAATACTCAGAAAACGTGGTTTTTTACTTTAGTAGTGTTCGATTCTTTCTCTCAGCTACTCCATTCAGTTGTTGAGTGGTTGGTGTAGACATGTTGTATTTAATTTCTTCTTTGTCGCATAAATCTTCAGAATACTGATGATCTTGAACTTTCTATCTCTTTGGACTTTTCTACTAAAGTTGACGAATGCTTCAAACGTTTCAGATTTGCTTTCAAGAAGTGCCATAACTTCTGCTGCTTCTTCCTACTGGATAACCAAACAAATGTCTTGCTTCTTCAGTTCGTCCAAGTGGATCACATCTATTTGTTCTCTTTTTGCAGTGAACATGATTTCCTTTGACTGTGGATATGTGATGACACATTCTTTAGCCTTGAACTGCACATCACATTCCTTGTTGTATAACTTGCTGATGTTGTCACATAGTGTTTTAGTCCTTCCACATACAACTCCTTATTCTTTAGATTGATTCCATTTGATCCAATTTTGTTGACCCTTACTATTCTACCATTTCCTTTCACTCCATACTGTACAATGTCGTCTTCTTCATCTATTATTGAAATGAAAGATTGACGGACTCTTGATATGTGCCTAGAGTAGCCACTATTTAGAAACCACTTGGCTTTGGTTGCTCTAGCACCAACCTGAAAAGCAATTACTTAGAATGTTTAGATACCCAATCTTTATTGGGTCCTTCATGGTTAGTGTAGCGGTCCTCGTTGTTCAAACCCGTTAACCTAATAACGAGCTTGACCCGACTCCGCCTCCCACGAACGAGCCGAAGCCTCGCAAGGGATACCATTCACAAGTTCGTAGAAATATGAAGGAAACAGCTCAAATATATATATGATTACCATTTCACAAATATTTATATGAAATATACATAGCCATTTTCTCAATTGTAGCCAGACACAACTACAACAATGACCTGGGGCATACCCCGAGGTGTACATTAAAAGAAAGGAAATTACACTGCTGGTGGTGTAGACCGAACTCCGCTACGGTGCGGCTCCGAACTAGAAGAAGGGCAAGAAGCCTCCTGCTCTCCCTCACTTGAAAGGAGTAGGGGTGAGCCTCACAAGTCACTGGCTCAGTAGGGAAACTCCCCTAAAAACTGAGCAAAACCAAACTCACAAGTAAAGAAGCAAGAAGCTACGCTAACAATTTATAGAACTATCCACATAGGATATTAAAGTTGTAAACACTACTTACCGCACGCCATTATTAGGAATCAGCCTTTAATAAATAAATGGCAAACCTTACCAAGTGTACGTGTTAAAGTAGAAAAATACCACACTCGAGTCACGAAGACTGGTTCGCGACACCAGCAACCAACCCGGACAAACCACACAGGACTACCTCTCAGTCTCGCAGCCACGGACTAAAGGTTCAGCTGCCGCTCCACTAGAACAAGTCAAGAAACTGTGGAGACCAACCAACACCACTCCTGCGGACCACACGACCGCAGGCCCATGCCTGACACCTTTAGGGACTCCGCCCGAGCTCCCTAAAGTGAGGCACTAGAAAACAGGACTAGCTAGAGCCCAGTACGTCTACTAGTGTCCGTAACCCCCAACCACGAGCGCACTACAAGCGACATAACACAAACTCTCACAAGTCATTGTCCCACTGCTGTCTTTCTCTCAGTCGGACGTACAACTCTACACAAGACTGAGGGTGTCAAGGAAGACAACACAGACATCGACGGTACACAAGTACCGAGACAAGCCCCGAGAACTAACATGCCTGGCTCACACAAAACTTGGGGCTCCCAACTGAAGAGGTAACCACGGTAGGCGTCGTACTACTCGCCACGCACTCACAAACCACGTGAACTTCGCTCAAACCACGTGAACAACACGTTCCTCAAACTCCGCAAGTGCCAATGCACCGCTTACCATTGCCATGCACAATAAACAACGATAATCTGGTAATCCCACAATCATGCACAAGCTCATTGCCATCAGAACCCTTAATGCGACAGGGTCCACTGTCGCCTTCAGAACGAGACGCCTCGATACGGCGCGTTCTGAAGACGAACACGGCGACGCGACAAGCAGGTCCGTCGCCTTCATAGACAGTGACCTAAATCTGGGAACCCATATCTGGATCTCCCATACAAACCATGTAAAACACCATATCAAGCAGTTATTCATGTTATAATCAATGCCCTAGCATGATATCTAGCATCTATACTACAGATAACAAGCTACACATGCAATCTACGACATGAAACAGGGCAGAATCTCCCTACCTTCATGAAGAACGTGAAGAACGACGATACCCCGGTGTTTCCCCCACTCCGTAACACGTCCTCGTGGCAAGACCACGCCAAAAACGACACCAAAATGTCGAATCGCCCGAAATCCACGCGAAAACTCCTCCCCCTGGCCAAACAGAGCTTGTCTGGCTCTGTCTGGCCGACCTAGGTTAAGAGCATTTCGCGGTTGAGAACGCGACGCACCCTACCGTCACGACATGAATGCGACAGAGAAGGCTGTCACCTTCTCAATGCCGACGTCAGCAAGTCGCCCAGCGCGTGACACACGACGGACATGCAAACGAAGACCCCTCTGCGGTGGTAACCAGAACGCGACACTCAAGGCCGTCGCATTCAGAACGCGACGCCCAGTCCTGTCACGTTCACAGATAGTGAACCAGTGGGTGCTTTGGGCCTAACCTGTCGGCTCACAAATCCCCACAACCTGCATAAACACCTGAAACTCAAGTCATAGGCCAAACACTGGCCTCCACAACCACTAAGCCACGATCCGAACGGTCAATAGGCTACAGTTAGTGTTCTTAATTTGTATTTTTTTCACAACCCGTTTCTTAAATCTTTTAGGACAATTCTATTGATTATGTCCCAGTTTACCACAGTTATGACAAGCATCGTTAATGTTAATTTGCTCTTTAAGAAATTTTGGAGTTGGATAGATAGGAGGATTTATTATAGTTCCTTCATCTGTTGGTGGAATATATCATATACCTTTTTCTTTCTATTATGGTTTAGTTTCCAAGATCATTCTTAATGTTTTTCTTCCTGCAGCAAATTTACTTATAGTACTTTTAATTGATTATTTTTGAACTTTGATCTATTACTCATGATGTTATTTATTGTCTGACTATTAGTTGTCATTCTTCGACTTTTGGGTTCCAGCATGGTTCTTAGTAACATGTGGTGGTTTGTTTATTTCTTGTTCAGTTGCTTTATTTACTTTAGTTCAACATAATTAACTGTTATCATAATTATTGTGGTTTATTGTGTATTTTGGTGGAGCTTCCCTACTGAGCCAGTGACTTTAAGGCTGACACCCCTACTCCTTTTTAGGTGAGAGTGAGCAGGAGAGTTCTCAACCCCTAACCTCACCTCTGTAGTAGTGAGCGGGACCCTCTTCTACTAGAAGTTAGTAAGTTTTGTGTGCCATAGGGTATGCCTCTGGCTTATGTACTTTTCTATTAAGCTTTTGTTATGTATGAAACAATGTGATCTGATGTACATATTTATATCAGTGCGAGTACTTTTACTTCTTTTGTACATTTCCTACTAGACATGTGTGATGGTTACCCTTTTGAGACATCATGGCTCGTGGGTTGGCGGAGTTGGTTATATATCCTTATAGGGCCCAAACAACGAGGACTGCCACAAGACCCATCCAATTAAACTCTTTGGTCTACTTTATGGAGCGAGCGATACTTGGTTAATACCATATATGTGCACACCAAGAGCAAACTCAATGACTCCATATTCATCTGCTTGGAGCCCTCCCACTAGGTGTGCTCTTGGTGTGCACACCATTGAGTGTGCACTAAGTATTTCTTGGAGTGAGCAGCAAGTTGGAGCCGAGGATCTACATCGGGGTTGGGGTGGCCAGTGCAACAGGATAGCAGATCGAGATCCTTTGTATAGAAGGCACGGTTATCTACAACGAGTGACAAAAGTGAAGTTTCTGATGATCAGTCTATCCCCATATAATTTTATTTAATTATATACAATTTTGGTGATTAACAAACCCTACCAATTATTTTCTAACAAGTTTTTATGAAGTTCATCCACAGAAAATAATTCAAGCAAAATCTGTAAGTAATCCTTACACACTGTTGTTTAAAAGTTCAGAGTATAGAATTCTTCTAAGTCTATATCGATTTGTTTTATAGCATAACGATTTCATAAGCATCACATAACGATTTCCTTAGAGCATAACGATTTCATAAGTATCGATTTCATAAGTATCGACTTCTTTATAAGCACAACGATTTGTTAAGTGAGAACAACAATTTGGTCTCACAACGATTTTGGTTCCACAACGACTTGGTCGCCGTAACGATTCGATAAGTTACACAGCGACTTGGTCGCCGTAACGATTCGATAAGTTACATAATGATTTGGTCGTTGTAACGATTCGATAAGTTACACAACGACTTGGTCGCCGTAACGATTCGATAAGTTACATAACGACTTGGTCGCCGTAACGATTTGATAAGTTACATAACAACTTGGTCGTCATAACGATTCGATAAGTTACATAACGACTTGTTTGGTATCGATTTGAAAGCTATAACGATTTGCTCTCACTTAAAAGAACGATTTGGTCGCTATAACGATTCGATAAGTTACAACAATGATTTGGTCATCACAACGACTTGTTAAGTGAAACAACGATTTGATAGCTATAACGATTTGCTCTCACTTAAAAAAATGATTTGGTCGCTGTAACGATTCAATAAGTTACAACAACGATTTTCTTATGATCAAACAACGATTCGCTCTCACAATGATTTGCGTATGTTTGAACAACGATTTGTTTGTATCTGTACAACGATTTTCTTATATGTGTACAACGATTTGTATTCACAACGATTTGCTTCTACTATAAGAACGATTTGCTTGCTCTTGCAACGATTTCATTAGTGGAACAGTGTCTCATGGACACATCGATTTCTCTATCATAGATTTAATGAATATATCTACTATTCTTATGATATTCAAATATTTTTTCAAATATCAGGAAAGTCAAAGTCTTCCCGCGCACATCTCTAGTATCCTTGCATTTATTATGACTGTTCACATCATCTGCTCGTTGCCTTCTATTCTTATGCTTCTATAAGAAACGCTTTTCAAATAGCAGAATGGCATTTCTATTTTGATGTATATTCTTTCAAACGATTGACTGACAAGCATGGAGACAGTTTAGCTGTCTATGCTTTAGCATTCAATATGTGCAGGTCTCTGCAGTACCATGTCATACAACGTTGGACAAAATAGAAGCTGAAGGATATCAAGATGGATCTTCTCCTTGCGTGCATGGGTTGTAAAGCATTAAATGACTGCAAGCACACCTGTCGTACTTGATGAACCATGCAGTCTAATGAGCATCCAACCTAGAGACAACGGACACTTCAACGGATACATTTTTCAAAGAGAAGGATATATATAGAAGACTGATGACTCCGTAAAGAATAACTTTTGAGCTTTCATCATACAACCTGCGAGCATCAGAAAGAAGAGCCCTGAGCTTCACTCCTTAGTTTACTGTAGCTCTTACTCTCCGTTTTCCATTGTCTTTAGCCTTTGGAGAGCTTGTGTGATCTAAGAGATTTTTCTTAGTGTAAATCTTTCTCTCTCTCAGTCACTTCCTCAGATCGAGCATTTGTTGTAAGCTTGGTCTAGGGGCATTTTGCCTTCATTCACTTTATTGTGAAGTTCCTCTTCGGGCTGTGAAGAGAAGACCTGTTGGAAACAGGTGGTGTTTATTTCCTTCAGTAAAGAAGGAAGACCTGTGTATCAGGGTCTTTGTATTCCTCTTCGGGGTTAGAAGAGAAGGCCAGCTACGGCTGGATGTGTAAGGGTCCTTAAGGGGGACAGTACCCTTGGTAGTGAAAGACCAAGTTGTTGCTTGGGGACTGGACGTAGGACTCCTTGGTATAGGAGGGCCGAACCAGGATAAAAATCTCTTGTTGCATGTGTGATTACTTTTATGCGTTTGTTTGTCTTCATTCATCTAACACTAACTATTCTCTTTAGTGTTTTCTATTAAGCGTTTTTGTTAACAGTTTTAATCTAAAATTTTTAGAATCCCATTCACCCTCTAGGCTTGCTAGCTGGACAACAAGTGATATCAGAGCCAAGTCTCTTCGACAAAGAAGATCTCACGATCTGAAGAGGAAAGATTAAATGGCAGCTCAAGGTTACTCTGAGGGTCAGTCCGTCAATATACCACCTTTGTTCGATGGTGAAGATTACAACTATTGGAAGACCAGAATGGAGTTCTTCCTTCAAGGTCTCGATTTTCAAATATGGTCTATCATAGAGGAAGGAGATCTTCTAGCCATAAATGAGAAAGATAAATGGACAGACGAGGATAAGAAGAAGATCTCACTTAACTGTAAAGCTAAGAGTATACTGTGTTGTGCTCCTAGTAAGAAGGAGTTCAACAGAATCTCAGCATGCAAATCCGCGATGGAAATGTGGGAGAAGCTGAGAATAACCTATGAAGGAACGGATAAAGTCAAAGAAACAAGGATAGATATCTTAGTAGCACAATACGAGAGATTTCAAATGCAAACTGGAGAATCAATTACTCATATGTATAGTAGGTTCATAGACAATACAAATGGTCTGGCTAGTCTTGGAAAGCATTATGAAATGGGAGATATGGTGAGAAAAATCTTAAGATCCCTACCAGCTTCGTGGACACCAAAAGTGACAACTATAGAAGAGGCAAATGATTTGAGAAGGATGTCGTTAGGAAAGCTTGTTGTGTCACTAATGGCCCACGAAATAAATATGGAATGACTTGGAGAGTCTTCCATAGGAAGAAACATACCAACGCTCTTAAGGCAGCAGAAGATACATCTGGTGAAGAATCAGATGACAGTAAGAGCATGGAAAGCAATGAAGATGATGAAGCTTTTCTCTCCAGAAGACTGCAAAGGATACTTTCTAAAAATAAATACCAATCTGGAAGGAGATATTTCAAGAAAGGAAAGGCCTTCAAGAAATTAGAAGTCAAGGATACAAAGAAAACTAAACCCATATGCTACGAATGTAAAAAGCCAGGACACATCAAGGCAGAATGTCCGAAGCTGAAGAAGACAGAGTTCAGAAAGAAGGACAACTCCAAGAAATTCAGAAAATATAAGAAGAAAGCCATGGCAGCAGCATGGGACAACGACACGACTCAGACAGTGAGTCAAGCTCCAGTGAGAAAGAAGAAGAAAAGGCCAACCTGGCCTTCATGGCAAACACCGACGACAAGGTAACTTCTGACTCATCATTTACTTCATGTAATGAGTCTGATTCTGATAGTTTAGAAGATGCTTTTAATGAATTATACAGCAAATGTAAAGATGTGTGTAAATTGCTAAAAACCACCAAGAAAAATCATGCATGTTTGGAAATAGTAACTTAGATTTAAAATCTAAAAATGAGCAGTTAGAAAAACAAAATTCAGAACTAAAAAGGAGAAACGAATTATTATGTGAAGATTTGAAAACTAAAAATGAACAGATAACAAAACTAGAAAGTCAGGAAACAACTAACAAACTTAAAAGGGAGGTTGACACATTAACTAAAGAAAATGAATATTTAACTAACACCATTGAAAAGTTTACCAATGGAAAATCAACCTTAATACTAAAAGGAGCTAGAAGATCAGGGAAGAAGAAACATAGATTAGGATATATTCCACCTGAAAACGAAGAAACTATAGTTCATCCTAAAGTTTATCCAACTCCAAAATTTGTAGCTGAACAAGACACTAAATATAAATCTAATTTTAAGTACATCCCAACTGAAAAGGTAAATAGAACATCTTGTTGTAGTCATTGTAATAAATTAGGACATACTAAAATAACTTGTCCCACTAAACACCTAAAATGGATACTTAAAAGAAAAAGTGAGGAAACTAACCAGCAAGGACCCAAAAAAACTTGGGTACCTAAATCTTAGTGTTTATATTGCAGGGAAGCCTTAAAGCATCAAAATGGTACCTGGACAGCGGTTGCTCAAGGCACATGACATGGAACAAGAAGTTATTTTCACACATCAAGGATGAAGAAGGTACAGTGACTTACGGTGACAATGGAAAGGGTACAGTGATAGGCTGTGGTTCAATAGAAAGTCAAGGCAGAGTCCTTATAGAAGATGTCTTATGTGTGAAAGGACTTAAGCATAACTTAATCAGCATCAGCCAGCTATGTGACAAAGGGCATCAAATTAAATTTCAAGAGTCTAAATGCAGTATCATGAAAGATGGAATGATTGTATTTGAAGCCAGCAGAGAAAAGAACCTGTATGTACTGTACCTAGAAGAGTTAAAAGATCAAGATGTATGCCTTGCAGCAAACAAGGATCAATCAGCTGAATTATGGCACAGGAGGTTGGGTCACTACAGTATGGACAGAATTACAAAACTGGTCAAAAGAAATCTAGTGGAAGGACTGCAAAAGATAAGCTCAAGATTAGAAGGTATGTGTGAACCTTGTGCTAAGGGAAAGCACACAAAATCTTCTTTCAACTCAAAAACAGTTGTAACCACTTCTAAACCATTCGAACTGTTGCATATGGATCTATTTGGGCCGATGAGAACAACCAGTTTAGGAGGAAAGAATTTTGGATTTGTAATTGTAGATGATTATTCAAGATTTACCTGGGTATCATTTTTGGAGCATAAAGATGGCACTTTCGAAAGCTTTGTGAAATTTAGTAAGATAGCACAGAAGGATAAGAAATTCAGCATTATCAATATTCGATCAGATCATGGAGGAGAGTTTCAGAATGATAAGTTTGCAGATTTTTGTAATGATCAAGGAATAGAGCACAATTTCTCAGCACCAAGGACACCACAGCAAAATGGAGTAGCTGAGAGGAAAAATAGGACTTTATTGGATATGGCCAGAACGATGCTATCAGAATACAACCTTCCAAGATACTTCTGGGCCGAAGCTATCAACACAGTATGCTACATAATTAATAGAGTGATGATCAGGCCAATCCTGAAGAAGACAGCATATGAACTATACAAGGAAAAGAAGCCTAAGATCAGTCATTTCAGAACCTTCGATTGTCCTTGCTTCATCCACAACAATGGTAAGATAGACATTGGTAAGTTAGATTCTAAGTCTGTTGAAGGTATATTTATGGGGTATGCTTCTAAACCCAAAGGTTATAGAGTCTTTAACAAACAAAGTTTATTAATTGAGCAAACTGTCCATGTTATTTTTGATGAATCAAACCCTTCCTTGAGAAAGGAAGTAGATAGTGATGATGATGATGCAGATAAATTATCCAAGAAACTGAAGGACACATCTATTGAGGATAATGAAGATCCACCCTTGGAAGAACTGCAACAAAAAGAAATATCTCATAGTGATCTTCCAAAGGAATGGAGATACAAGAAGGATCATCCAAGAGACAACATCATTGGAGATCCATCTGTTGGGGTAAGAACAAGAGGTAATGTTATTCTTTGTGACTATTTAGCATTTGTTTCTCAAATTGAGCCGAAGACAGTCAATGAAGCACTATCTGATGAATCTTGGATCTTAGCCATGCAAGATGAACTCAATCAGTTCAAGAGAAACAAAGTTTGGTCCCTTGTTCCGAGACCATCAGATCATCCTGTGATTGGCACCAAATGGGTGTTCAGGAACAAATTGGATGAAGTTGGTGTTATCACTAGAAATAAGGCTAGATTGGTTACTCAAGGCTATTCCCAAGAGGAAGGCATAGATTTCGATGAAACCTATGCACCAGTGGCTAGACTAGAGGCAATTCGGATTTTACTTGCATATGCATCTGCATTGGATTTGAAGCTTTTTCAAATGGATGTCAAATCTATATTTTTAAATGGCTATATAAAGGAGGAAGTTTATGTAGAACAACCTCCTGGTTTTGATGATGTAGATTGTCCAAATCATGTTTTCAAATTACATAAAGCTTTATATGGTTTAAAGCAAGCACCTAGAGCATGGTATGAAAGGCTTAGTGTATTTTTATTAAACCATGATTTTATCAGAGGACAGGTAGATAGCACTTTATTTATTAAATCAAAAGTCAAGAATATATTGCATGTGCAAATCTATGTAGATGACATAATATTCGAATCTATTGATGAATCTCTGTGCAAGTACTTTGAAAAGCTTATGCAGGGAGAATTTGAAATGAGCATGATGGGGGAGCTAAATTATTTTCTTGGACTTCAAATCAAGCAAGGTAAAGAAGGCACACACATCTGCCAAGTAAAATACACCAAGGAATTATTAAAGAAATTTAGATTAGACAATGCAAAGCCACTGTCCACACCAATGAGCACATCTACAAGGTTAGACAGTGACAAAGATGGTAAGAAAGTTGACCAAAAACTTTACAGAGGTATGATAGGATCTTTACTTTATTTAACTACTAGTCGTCCTGATATTTTATTTAGTGTATGCATGTGTGCAAGGTATCAGGCTGATCCTAAGGAATCTCACTTAATATCTGTTAAAAGGATTTTTAGATATCTAGCTAGAACTCATGATCTAGGTTTATGGTATCCAAAATCATGCAAAATTAATTTAATAGGATATTCTGATGCTGACTATGCTGGATGCAAGGTAGATAGAAAAAGCACCAGTGGAAGTTATCAATTTCTTGCAGGATGCTTGATTTCATGGTCCTCAAAGAAATAAAATTCAGTGGCACTATCAATAGCTGAAGCTGAGTATGTGGCTGCTGGAAGCTGGTGCACTCAACTACTATGGATAAAACAGCAACTTGAGGATTATGGACTGCACATCAAGACAATTCCTTTACTGTGCGACAACACCAGTGCAATAAATCTCACCAAAAATCCAGTCCAGCATTCCAGAACCAAGCATATAGAGGTTAGATATCATTTTATTAGAGATCATGTGGCAAATGGTAATATAAATATCTCTTTTATAGATACTCTAAATCAGTTAGCAGATATCTTTACAAAGGCCTTACCTGAAGAGAGATTTACATCTCTTAGAAGGGAACTAGGCATGTGTAATTTGTAATAGATTTTTCTGCATATGACTGAAATAATAAATATTTCATAATAATACTTTTTTCTCTCCCATGGATTTAAGTGAATTCTTTAATTGATTGCTTCATAAATTTCTTTGACGGTTCGTCATTTTATAAGTCTCTATCTATCTCAAAATTGTCTCCTTTTGTCGTTTTCCGCATTTACTGCAGTGTCCCTTCAAAAACAACTTTATCTTTCTCTTTTAATCCCGTAATCTATGCCATAACGATTCACCATTCTCTCTCTTCTCTTTCGACTCGCCTGAAACGATAAGCCCTAACGATTCCAGCTCTCCTTCTCCGAAAGACTTCAAAGAATCCCTCTGCTCCCGCCAAAATTTCTTGAGGGTTTCTATTCTACTCCTTCCCACGATCATCCAGAACTTTTTTCTTGTCCAAATCCATGGCGGTTTCTGGAGTTTCCGGCACCGTTGGGGGTTACATCATTGTCTTCCTAATAGCTAAGCAGCAGGAGCGGTTCAATGCAGTGAAGACGAAGCTGTGCGGCAACAAGGCAGTGGATGTGGTTGACTTGGAGAAGAACGGCATGCATAGCATAGTAGCAGCGATGTAGAGGATGAAGTGGTCGCAGATGGCAACATTCTCTAAGGCAAGTTATCTCGATTTGGTGAAAGCTTTTCATGTTTGTTTGAAGGTAGAAGGAGATGGGTCCTTGACCTCCATAGTCAAAGGAACCCCGATTCATATCACATATGATTTGTTGGAATCTATGTTTGGAGTCTATACCACCGGCCACAGTGGGGTAGATAGTGTGGATATTTAGGCCAAGGGCTTGGGAATCATTGGAGCAGAGTACAAGCAGAAGGATGGAAAAATTGATATAAACCAGTTGAATGCCTTCAATAGGATTCTTCACTTTATCGTGTGTCAGATTTTGGTACCTAGAAGCGCAACCTTCTCCACCTGCACCAAGGTAGACTCAGATATGATGTTCTGGGCCATCCAGAACCAAGATATTAACATGGCAGAAGTTATGATTGAAAGGATGAAGTTTGCATCAGCTATGATCAGGAACAGGAAGAATAGATTGAATGTGTCCCTTCCCTATGCCCATCTGCTGACGAAGATCTTTCAGCATCATCACATCAGCTTGACTGGAGAAGTTTCGAAGAAGATGGGTTAGGCTATCAGAGGCAGAAATTTTAAGAAGAGCGGTTTTTCTCTTGTCACTGGGGTTTGGACCAAGACCTCAGTCGCTGAAGGTGAAGCTATTATTGGGGAAGCCCAGATGCTCAGATTGCAGAGGCAGAAGAAGATGTAGTAGTAAGGGTTGAAGCTCCTGTAGCTGAAGCCCCTGCAGTTCCAGTGATTCCTAAAGTGTCAGCAGTTCCTGATGTCCAAGTTCAAAAAGAAGAGCAAGCAGCCGTATTTCCAGAGGTTCAAATGGAAGAGATCAGGCACACAGATCCATCAATCCAAGAATCAGCAGTAGAGGTCAGAATTGAAGTTCCTGTGCCCAGTCCAAGAAGGATTGAAGAGATACCTCCAGAGCATATTGAGCCCGTTGGGCAAGTATCAGAGGCAGATACCCCCACCTCAATTGTAGCATCTGTGCTTAGAGATGTGTTGAACTCAATCTCCAGCACTCAGGGGAGCAAGAGGAAGTTGTGGCACTAGACCACTGTATAGATGTTCAGATGGAAGATGCTCCTGTTGAGGGGGAGCATGCAATTGAGAAGGAAGAAGAGCTTCAAGGGGAGCACATTGTTAGTCCCCTTGCTGATCAGTTTCCAGAAGGTGTTGTGGAGAGCGCCTCCGATGAAGAAGAAGTTCATGTTGATAATGTGAGGCCCGTTGCTGGCGCCAGTAATAAAGGTAAAGGTGTGGCCACTGTAGTTCCACTTCTTTCTAATAAGGCACACCGAAGATCAAGGAAGAAGCAGCTGAAAGTCAACATGAAGCCAGTGATAGAAAGACTAGATGCTCATGGGGAACTCTTATGCTCACTTCAAAATGAAGTATCATCCATATTTGTGAGCCAAAGTACTGGATCCAATCAGATTGGAGCAATGAAAGTTGAGCTCCAAGGTTTGAAGGATGAGTTGGGAAGCATAAGACAATTAGTTCAGGATCTATCAGTTTTTGTGAGGGGGCAATTACCCATTGCTGCCCCTCCTGCTCCCACTCCGGCTATTCCAGCAAGCAGCTCAGGGCCATCAGGCCAAGAATTGAAGAAGAAGAAGAAGAAATCCGGCCATCAGGGCCAATTGTTGGTAAGGATTCAGGGCCAACAGGGCCAAAGGTTGCTGAAAATGTGATGGAGTCTGAGTCTGCACAGATAATGGGCCATCAGGCCCAGTTTGTATGGAGGCATCAGGGCCATCAGATGAGCAATCAAAGTCACCAAGGCCAGTAGTGGATGAGTCTGGGCCACCAAGGACGGTGGAATCAGAAGCTGAGCCTGCAAGAGCTGAAGAACAGGTTGTAGCCCTAGAGCCCCTTTCTTCCCCTCTTCAAACTCCAGCCCCTCCTTTCCACCTTCATCCACCACTGCTCCTCTAGCACCTACCACCTTCAAACATCCCCTACCCAAACATATTTCCTCACCTACTCCATTTCCGACTACCTCCTCATCATCTCCTGCTTCCTCCACACCTATCATTCCTCCTGCTTCTTCTGAGGCACCTCCAGCATCATCCTCCTCAGCTGGAGCCTCCTCTTCTGGTCCTTCATCTTCTGGACCATCCATACCACCTCCATCTACCTCTCATTCTTTTCTTCATCCTCCTACTCCTCCCTCTTTTGTCACCATAATTCCTGAGGGTGCCCAACTTGAAGGTCATGAAATCCAGGACATTAAAGATGAGTTTGAAGTAACAATACTTCGCTCAGTCCTATTAGTTGGCACTCACATTCATAGGACAGGCTCTTCTAGCCATGTTCCTAAAAAGAGACAACTATCTTCCACCCTTGCCACCTCTTCTGAGCCTCGTTTTCCACCTCTTTGGTTTTCTCTCACTATTGAAAATTGAAGAAGGTCCATTTATTGTGAATTCCTCCAAAATGCACATTTGCCACCCTTTTTGGTCTTCCCCATCTACCTCTCACCGACCACTTAAACATTGTTCTCCCTCTCTCCTCTCTTTCAAAATCTGAACAATCCAAAATTTTTCTATGACTGAGGCCAAAACTGAAGATCAGTGGGATCGGGGGCATCAGTCCTTATACAGGCAATTCCTATCTGCCCGCTCAGCCAGATTCCCACCCAGGGATCACCCACTCATTCTCTCTGAGTGGTTTCTAGTTCATCACAAAAATACCTGGGGTCCATTTATTCAAAAGGAAATCAAGCTCATCCGCTACTTCCAGATGTTCACTGATTACTGCTATCTCAATAATCTACCTGAAGTTCAGCTTGGCCAATTCTGGCAAGCTATTTCTGCTCTTGGTTCGGATGCTGCTCATACCACATCCATCCAGGTAGATTTTGCCACTTTGGAAATTCCAGATGTTGTGTTTCTGCCTCCACTCCACTCCCTAGTCATGGAATCTGCCGTAGCCACTATGATTTTTGAAATATTTGCAAGGGTAATGGGTAGAATTTCAGTGCAGAAAGGCGGTTCCCTCTCCTTTCACAGATTTGTTTTCAATAATATCATCAGGGCCACATCAAGTCTGATGTTCTTGCCCCTCTCTTGTCTGAATGTGAGCGCTTATCTCCATCAGAATGGGAACAGCTTTACCCCCTCACTACTCACAGCTCACTGCTCTCAATGTCTCTCATGCCAGATCAGGTCAACCTCCTCTATCTGTTGTAGAATTTTTAGACCTGAACTATATTCATCTTGTTCGCGATCCCCATGAAACATGGGTTGAGAGATACAAGGTGTATGAGGGTATGAAAAAGGAGCTGAAGCAGCAACAAATATTCTATCCCATAACCCTAGATAAGTTCCTCCAGCTTGCCAGCTTTGGCATCTCTACCTTCTACAAATCTTCTCTTGGCAGAAACGAATATGGCACTTTTGTGGAAGTTCAGAGGCAGTTGCACATCAAGCGGATGGGTCCTGTTATGGGACCTTCCTACTACATAGTTTATGTTGCATTTCAAGGTTATTTTGAAGAGCAGGACTGCAAGGCTTGGCCAATCATTACTCGCCATGCCTCTCTTTTGTCCCCTGCTTTCTACATTCCTGTACCTCCTCAGTAATTTAATGAAAAATTGTCTCTTCCAGCTCCCATTTATCTCTCTTATGTTCTTTCCTTGTGTCTTTTTGCTTAATGACAAAAAGGGGGAGAAAATAAAAATTCTGAAATAAATATCAACATCCTTTCTTTCTTATTTTAGAAAATTTACTCAAGCTTATTTCAGCAAATTACATGTTATGTCTTGTTATGTTTTGTCTCCACCAAAAAGGGGGAGATTGATGATCAGTCTAACCCCATATAATTTTATTTAATTATATAATTTTTGTGATTAACAAAACCCTTACAATTATTTTCTAAAAAGTTTTTATGAAGTTCATCCACAGGAAATAATTCAAGCAAAATCTGTAAGTAATCCTTACACATTGTTGTTTAAAAGTTCAGAGCATAGAATTCTTCTAAGTCCATACGATTTGCTTTATAGCATAACGATTTCATAAGCATCACATAACGATTTCCTTAGAGCATAATGATTTCATAAGTATCGGTTTCATAAGTATCAACTTCTTTATAAGCACAACGATTTGGTCTCACAACGATTTCGGTTCCACAACGACTTGGTCGCCGTAATGATTTGATAAATTACACAACGACTTGGTCGCCGTAATGATTCGATAAGTTACATAACGATTTGGTCGCTATAACAATTCGATAAGTTACACAACGACTTGTCGCCGTAACGATTCGATAAGTTACATAACGACTTGGTTACCGTAACGATTCGATAAGTTACATAACGACTTGGTCGCCGTAACGATTTGATAAGTTACATAACGACTTGGTTGCCGTAACTATTTGATCGTCGTATCGATTTGATAGCTATAACGATTTGCTCTCACTTAAAAGAATGATTTGGTCACTGTAACGATTCGATAAGTTACAACAACGATTTGGTCATCACAACGACTTGTTAAGTGAAACAACGATTTGATAGCTATAACGATTTGCTCTCACTTAAAAGAATGATTTGGTCACTGTAATGATCGTGATCAAACAATGATTCGCTGTAGTACCCTAGAATTTCCTTGAAACTATTCTGTACAATGTGTTTATTTCTGCATAATTTGAATGCTGTTCTGTGTAGAACTAGGCGTCAAGATCGTTTGACGTTAAGGCTTGTAAGCGGCAATATCGTATGCCGTTTATATGGTGTTAACGACTATAGGTATTGACGTTTAATATTTTTCTGAATTATTTAATTATGGGCAAGACTATAAACGACATCATCAATGGACGTTTATATTGGGGGAAGACGGCAACCTATGTTGACGCTAACCAGACTTGCCTGTTTTTGAGCTTTCCGTTCCGGATTAAAGAGATCGGCCGTTTCGGGAAGGCTTTAATGAGCTGATCCGAGGCGTTTAGATCCGAGGGTCAGGGTTGGGTTTGGTCTTTGCTTGAGAGGTCTTTATAAGACCAGATCTCGCAGGAAGAAAGGGGGTTTTTGCTTTGGTTCTGGAGGAGAGAAAGAGGGCCGAGGAAGGGATTTGCAGAGCGATCTGGTGCTTGTTCGTGCGGTTCGAAGGCATCTACACCAAGGAGATTCATAGGACTTCGTGCCCAAAAGCTCATCCAGGCGGAGGAACTTCATCGAAGGAGGTTTCGGACTGCTTGAAGACGGAGGAAAGAACTGTCTCCCTGGCGAGACGGGCTTCTTCGAGCTCGGATTCGACACTCCATTAGGAGGGATTGAGGCAAGTTACATGGGGGATTTAGTTTAGGATATGATATACTACGTATTTAACATTTTTCCGTATTTTTAAAGCATGTAAACAACCTACGGGAAGGGTTAGAAACGTCGTCATTTCATGCAGGTTTCTGTGTTTTTCTGTGTCTTAGAACTAGACGTCAAGGGTATTGCCGCCTATAATATGTAAACGGAAATATCGACTGCCGTTTAGTTCATCCAAAATATATATGTATTTTCTGTCCTTTCTATATGTAAACGGCGCTATGTGCCGCCGTCGGTCTGTGTTAACGGCGCTATGTGCCGCCGCCTATAATTACTTAACGACAACGTATGTGGACGTCGACTATAGTAAACGTCGTACCATTGACGTCAAGTTTAACAGAATTGTATATTTCCAGAAATCCGAGTGAATTGGTTTTAAATGTATAAATTATGAATGTATGCGTTTCAGCCATGTAATACTAGAGTATGTTATTGTTATGGACTGTCTATTGCTATAATGTGCAGGTTCTATATATATATATATATATATATATATATATGAATTGATGAACATGCATAATTACATGACAATGATCAAGGTTTAAATTGTATAAGATAAGTGCAATGATGTAAAAGAAAGCATGTTGATTGATGTTTAGATTACTGCAATAGATATGATATGTCTGTTTCATGTGAAAATTGTGAGCTTTTCTCAATATTAAACCATGTTAGTTAGTTGATTTAATAGAGTTAATTTCATGAAAAATAGTTACAGAAATCAGAAAATTATGAAAATTGGCATGTGTATTGAAATTACTGATTTCGAATTTTGTTAAAATTTCAGAATTTTCAGACATGTGTACGTTCTGTTATGAATTTCTGAACAATATATTACACATAGAATTGAATAAAAATGCATGAAAATGCAAGAATGAATATTAATATCTGATAGAAATCTGTTGTACAGTAAATAGGATTTCAGAACTGAAAGTGTTGTATTTTGAAATATTGCATTGACTCATGTTAAATAGTATGAAATGAAATGTCACTATCTATTATACATGTTAGTGTATGCATTATAACAATGATGCCAATAAGACATTGCTATCTTAGAGATTCCTACAAGGAACTACACCGTAGATGCCCCTATGGTAATGGTTCACCTACATGTAAAGAAATGAATCCGTGGGCAACGGATTGAAATCCTGGAGGTAGACTTGTTCTACTGGTCAAGGTGGGAAGGACTTTCCCCGGTTTTGCGCAAATACTATGACTTCATCACCGCATTGCCTAGGTGATAAGTGAATGTTAAATGACTACTGATCTCTAATTTAGTGTGGGCTATGTCTTGGCAACTATATGAAAATGACTACATGCTACAAGTTACATATCTACATGCTACATGTTACATGCCACAAGTTACATGTCTACCTGTTCTACATGCTACATACTACATGTTATATGCTTACATTCCTACATGTGAACTTGTTCAAAGGATTTCTTGTTACATGTCAATGTTTTAATATTACTACATGAAAATTGTTGTGTAAAAGAATAGTGCATGCATAAATGAAAAATTGATACATGAGAATTGTTGTAGGTCACATAACATCGAATAGATTCCATGAATAGTAATTCTATGCTATATGTGAAACATGTTTTATTTCCTTAATAGTTAGAATCACTATGAAATGAATGATTGCCAATGGACTTAGAACTATCGTAAGAAAAGTATATGATATCAATGAATGAATGCTAATGTACTACCATGTTTTAAAACTAATATACTGTTAATATCTTGAACTGTCTTTCATGTGATTTGCTGGGTCTTGTAGACTCATACTTGCCTAACATTTCAGGAGAGCCAGAGGATACAGAGGAGTTAGTGCAAACTGACTCAGAGCGTGAGGACGTGGAGACTTAGCTTGGCATAGAGAGATTTAGAGTGAATCTTGTATGTGAGGATCTTATGTAATTTCCTTTATGAAGCTGATCTTTGAAATGTAATAAACTTTGGACTATTGCTACCTTTTATGCATTAGATTTGCTTTTGAATAAATGCTGATTGCAAGTGTTTAATTCCATATTCGGTCATTTATCATTGGAATTGAATAGTTATTTGTGTATATTTCAACCTGTATTGTAATTGTTGGATTCGTCCACTGTAATACCTCTATAGATCCAATGTGAGTTGGTGTAACTGTACTGGGTCTAAGAGGGGCGTTACAGAGATTGGTATCAGAGCGATCCAGGTTGAACATGTACATAAATAGAATATCAGTATTGTATTCATATTTCAAGTCTGCATAAAGAATTAGTCCAAGTTATGTAGAATGATAGGTTATTAAATAGGATGCTTATTTTGCAGACTATGGCGACTCGTGGACGTAGAGGAGCTGGCCCAACTCGAGGTGATGAGTCAGCAGGTGATCAGCAAGCTCCAGCACAGCAGGCTCAGGACCAGACGGGTGTACCTTTGCCACCCCCACCACCACCTGTAGACTACGGAGCATTGATGCAAGGATTGGTGCATGCGATGCAGACTCAGGCTCAGACTACAGCGGCATTACAGGCGCAGGTTCAGGTCAGTAGCTGCAAGAATTATTCAAGGTGCTAACTGAAGAGTTGTTATCTAAGAGATGTTTTGGATTGTAGGCACGGGCACCTGCTCAGGAGGCAGTTTTTGGAGGAGTGCCTATGATGGAAAGATTCAGGAGGATGACCCCGCCTTTCTTTAAGGGAGAGAGTGATCCCATTCTTGCGGAGAGTTGGCTTAGAGAGACGGAGAAGATCTTTCGTGCCCTTCGTTGTGCGGAAGAGGAGAGAGTGTCCTTAGCTACTTATATGCTGCAGGTAAAGATGGATTTTAAGGAGTTTATGGGTATTGTTCGGAATATATCTTAGATGTACTTACCTTCTTTTTCAGGAGCGTGCCGATGTGTGGTGGTCCTCTGTACTACGCACACAGTTTGAAGATGGTGCTATGGAGGTTGCATGGACTGAATTCGTCCGTTTGTTCAAGGCGAAGTATATTCCAGAGCACGTGCAGGACCGCATGGAGCAGGAGTTTTTGACATTGACCCAGGGGTCAATGAGTGTACTTGAGTATGAGGCAAGATTTGCGGAGCTGTCCAAGTATGCGCCTCACATTGTGGCAGATGAGCGGAGGAAGGTAAAGAAATTTATCATGGGGTTGAAGCCGTCCCTGAGGACGAGACTAGTGGCATTAGGACATCGTTCCATGGAGGAAGCTTTGTCAGCAGCTTGCATGCAGGAGGCAGAGATGGAAGTTTACCTTGAAGAGAAGAGAGCTTCTTTGAAGAGGTCAGCATCAGCTTTCCAGCGGCAGGATAAGAAGAAGAAGACCCCAGTTTTTCAGCAGAGAGCAGTGGTTCCAGCGAGAGCAGCGGCACCGACTCCAGGCGGAGGTATGATTGCAGAGAAGCCAGTGTGTACCCAGTGCGGGAAGCGTCATGGAGGCGAGGTGTGTTGGGTGACTTCCGGGAGATGCTTGAGATGTGGTGATAAGAACCACAAGATCAGAGACTGTCCGAAGATGGCGCAGCAGACTGCAGCGGCAGCAGCACCAGCAGCAGCGAGACCGGCACCGAGAGCAGCAGGGAGACCGAGGGCTCCGGCTCGAGTGTTCGCCTTGGCGAGAGACGAGGCAGAGTTGGCAGAGCACGTCACTGAAGGTACAATTCTAATTATGGGAATGCATGCTAGAGTCTTATTTGATACCGGTGCTACGCATAGTTTTGTTTCCGAGAGATTTGCCAAGGTCTTGATTAAGGAGAATGGTCTAGTTCCGGAAAAGTTGGAGGTTCCCTTGTCTGTTCATACTCCAGCAGGAACTATCTTGACCGAGCAGTGTTTTTCGTCGATTTCTGTGTGCATTGAGGAGCAAGTTTTGCCTGGTAAATTCTATTTGCTGAAGATGAAGGATTATGATGCTATCTTGGGCTTTGATTGGCTCGAGGAGCATTATGCTCTGATGGATTGTCGGCGGAAGCTTATTGTTTTTCGGATTCCTGGAAAGGAGGAGTTTGTTCACCCTTTGCCCAAGGTCATGTCGGGTAAGTTTGTAATTTCGGCTTTGAAGGCAACTCGGATGTTAAGCAAGGGTTGTTCTGGTTTTCTGGCTAGTGTGGTTGTGACCGAGGATTCGAAGAAGGTTCTTTCTGTCGAGAATATTGAGGTGGTTAAAGATTTCAGCGATGTCTTTCCTGAAGATTTGTTGGGTTTGCCACCTGCAAGGGAGTTAGAGTTTGGCATTGAGCTTGTACCCGGCACAGCACCTATTTCCATTGCACCTTATCGCATGGCGCCAGCGGAATTGGCAGAATTGAGGAAGCAGCTGCAGGAATTACTTGATAAAGGCTTCATCCGGCCGAGCGTTTCGCCATGGGGAGCACCTGTTCTTTTTGTGAAAAAGAAGGATGGATCGATGAGGTTGTGCATAGATTACCGTAAGCTTAACCAGGTAACTGTTAAAAACAAGTACCCTTTACCTCGTATTGATGACTTGTTTGATCAGTTGCGAGGAGCTTCTGTATTCTCTAAGATTGATCTTCGTTCTGGCTATCATCAACTCCGAATTAAGCCGGAAGATTCTGCTAAGACGGCTTTTAGGACAAGATATGGCCATTATGAGTTCCTTGTCTTACCCTTTGGTTTGACAAATGCTCCAGCAGTTTTCATGGATTTGATGAATAGAGTTTTTCGGCAGTATCTGGATTCTTTTGTGGTAGTCTTCATTGATGATGTGTTGATTTATTCGCCCGATGAAGAGACTCATAGCGAGCATCTGAAGATTGTGTTGAGTATCCTAAGGGAGCATAAGCTGTATGCTAAATTCAGCAAGTGCAACTTCTGGATGAAAGAAGTCCATTTCTTGGGTCATGTTATATCGGGAGAAGGTGTGTCTGTAGATCCAGCTAAGGTGGAAGCTGTTCTTGATTGGGAAACACCGAGATCTTCAGCTGACATCAGGAGTTTTCTCGGTTTGGCTGGCTACTATAGGAGATTCATCGAAGGATTTTCTTCTATTGCGGCGACTTTGACGAAGTTGACAAGGAAAGGAGTCAAGTTTGAGTGGTCAGAGGCTTGTGAAAGGGCGTTCCAGGAATTGAAGGCTCGTCTGACCTCAGCGCCAGTGCTTGTTTTGCCCAATGATGTAGATTCTTTCTCTATCTACACAGATGCTTCGAAGATTGGGCTTGGTTGTGTTCTGATGCAGGGTGGTCGAGTTGTGGCGTATGCTTCTAGGCAACTTAAGGAGCATGAGCGCAACTACCCGACCCATGACTTGGAGTTAGCAGCTGTGGTCTATGCTTTGAAAATTTGGAGGCACTATCTATATGGAGTTAGATTTGAGCTCTTCTCAGACCACAAGAGTCTCAAATACTTGTTCTCGCAGAAGGAGTTGAATCTGAGGCAGCGGAGGTGGATAGAATTCATGAAAGACTATGATTTTGATCTGTCTTACCATCCAGGGAAGGCCAATGTAGTGGCAGATGCGTTGAGCAGGAAAAGACAGATGATGAGGCAAGACTGGAAGATGCTAGATGACGTTTCAAGTTCTTTAGCTGTCCTAGAACCTCAATTGTGTAACTTGTTCATGGCACAGTTGTCTTTGAGATCTTCTATTCTTGATCGGGTCATTGCGTTGCAGAAAGATGATCCGTTGTTGCAGGAGTTGGTTGGAAAGAGTGGAGTTACCAGAGATGAAGATGATGTAATTCGTTTGAATCTTAGGGTTTGTGTCCCTAATAATGTTGATCTGAGAAAGGAAATTTTGGAGGAGGCGCATAGATCTCAGTTCTCTATTCACCCAGGCAGTGGGAAGATGTACAAGGATCTGAAGCGTTCTTTCTGGTGGTCTGGCATGAAGCGAGATGTGGCTGATGTTGTGGCAAAGTGTCTGATTTGTCAGCAAGTGAAGGCAGAGCGTCAGCGACCTTCAGGTTTGATGCAGAAGTTAGATATCCCTCAGTGGAAGTGGGAGCAAGTGACCATGAACTTTGTATCCGGATTGCCTAGATCGGCTAGAGGAAATGATTCCATTTGGGTGATCGTTGATAGATTTTCGAAGAGTGCTCATTTCCTTGCCATGAAGAAGAAACAGTCCGTTGAGAGCTTGGCAAGACTGTATATTGATAGTATTGTGAAGCTGCATGGGATTCCGAAGTCGATTATCTCAGATCGTGATCCGAGATTCACTTCCAGGTTTTGGCAGAGTTTGCAGCAGGCTTTTGGCAGTCAGTTGAAGTTGAGTTCGGCATTTCATCCGCAAACGGATGGACAGTCCGAGAGGACTATTCAACGTTGGAAGATATGCTTCGAGCTTGTGTTTTAGAATGGAAGGTGATTGGGAGCGCCATCTATCTCTTGTGGAATTTGCTTATAATAACAGTTTCCATTCGAGCATAGGTATGGCACCTTTTGAAGCTTTGTACGGAAGACCCTGTAGATCCCCATTGTGTTGGGAGGAGTCAGGAGATCGACATCTGGTTGGACCTGAATAGTGCAAGAGACTTCAGCAAAGATTCAGATGATTGTGCAGAGAATAAAAGCGGCCAGGATCGTCAAAAGAGTTATGCAGATGCAAGAAGGAAGGATTTGGCATTCGAGGTTGGAGACCATGTTTTCCTTAAGGTTTCGCCAACCAGAGGTGTAGTAAGATTCGGAAAGAGGGGTAAGCTGAATCCGAGATTCATTGGACCCTTTGAAATTCTGAAGAAGATCGGGAATGTGGCATACCAGTTAGCTTTGCCACCATCTTTAGCAGCGGTGCATCCAGTATTTCATGTATCCATGTTGAGGCGGTATGTTAGAGATCCGGCCATGTGATCAGTTATGAGCCGATTCAGTTGCAGCCAGATTTGTCTTATGCTGAGCAACCTGTGGAGATTCTGGACAGGAAGGTGCAAGAATTAAGATCAAAGTCCATTCCATTTGTGAAGATTCTATGGAAGAACTTCTCACGTGAAGAGGCAACGTGGGAGCTTGAAGAAAGAATGAAGAAGCTTTATCCGTCCTTGTTCGGTGAGTAACTTAACTCAATCTTCGAGGACGAAGATTATTTTAAGGGAGAGAGGATGTAGTACCCTAGAATTTCCTTGAAACTATTCTGTACAATGTGTTTATTTCTGCATAATTTGAATGCTGTTCTGTGTAGAACTAGGCGTCAAGATCGTTTGACGTTAAGGCTTGTAAGCGGCAATATCGTATGCCGTTTATATGGTGTTAACGACGATAGGTATTGACGTTTAATATTTTTCTGAATTATTTAATTATGGGCAAGACTATAAACGACATCATCGATGGACGTTTATATTGGGGGAAGACGGCAACCTATGTTGACGCTAACCTGACTTGCCTGTTTTTGAGCTTTCCGTTCCGGATTAAAGAGATCGGCCGTTTCGGGAAGGCTTTAATGAGCTGATCCGAGGCGTTTAGATCCGAGGGTCAGGGTTGGGTTTGGTCTTTGCTTGAGAGGTCTTTATAAGACCAGATCTCGCAGGAAGAAAGGGGGTTTTTGCTTTGGTTCTGGAGGAGAGAAAGAGGGCCGAGGAAGGGATTTGCAGAGCGATCTGGTGCTTGTTCGTGCGGTTCGAAGGCATCTACACCAAGGAGATTCATAGGACTTCGTGCCCAAAAGCTCATCCAGGCGGAGGAACTTCATCGAAGGAGGTTTCGGACTGCTTGAAGACGGAGGAAAGAACTGTCTCCCTGGCGAGACGGGCTTCTTCGAGCTCGGATTCGACACTCCATTAGGAGGGATTGAGGCAAGTTACATGGGGGATTTAGTTTAGGATATGATATACTACGTATTTAACATTTTTCCGTATTTTTAAAGCATGTAAACAACCTACGGGAAGGGTTAGAAACGTCGTCATTTCATGCAGGTTTCTGTGTTTTTCTGTGTCTTAGAACTAGACGTCAAGGGTATTGCCGCCTATAATATGTAAACGGCAATATCGACTGCCGTTTAGTTCATCCAAAATATATATGTATTTTCTGTCCTTTCTATATGTAAACGGCGCTATGTGCCGCCGTCGGTCTGTGTTAACGGCGCTATGTGCCGCCGCCTATAATTACTTAACGACAACGTATGTGGACGTCGACTATAGTAAACGTCGTACCATTGACGTCAAGTTTAACAGAATTGTATATTTCCAGAAATCCGAGTGAATTGGTTTTAAATGTATAAATTATGAATGTATGCGTTTCAGCCATGTAATACTAGAGTATGTTATTGTTATGGACTGTCTATTGCTATAATGTGCAGGTTCTATATATTTATATATATATATATATATGAATTGATGAACATGCATAATTACATGACAATGATCAAGGTTTAAATTGTATAAGATAAGTGCAATGATGTAAAAGAAAGCATGTTGATTGATGTTTAGATTACTGCAATAGATATGATATGTCTGTTTCATGTGAAAATTGTGAGCTTTTCTCAATATTAAACCATGTTAGTTAGTTGATTTAATAGAGTTAATTTCATGAAAAATAGTTACAGAAATCAGAAAATTATGAAAATTGGCATGTGTATTGAAATTACTGATTTCGAATTTCTGTTAAAATTTCAGAATTTTCAGACATGTGTACGTTCTGTTATGAATTTCTGAACAATATATTACACATAGAATTGAATAAAAATGCATGAAAATGCAAGAATGAATATTAATAGCCTGATAGAAATCTGTTGTACAGTAAATAGGATTTCAGAACTGAAAGTGTTGTATTTGAAATATTGCATTGACTCATGTTAAATAGTATGAAATGAAATGTCACTATCTATTATACATGTTAGTGTATGCATTATAACAATGATGCCAATAAGACATTGCTATCTTAGAGATTCCTACAAGGAACTACACCGTAGATGCCCCTATGGTAATGGTTCACCTACATGTAAAGAAATGAATCCGTGGGCAACGGATTGAAATCCTGGAGGTAGACTTGTTCTACTGGTCAAGGTGGGAAGGACTTTCCCCGGTTTTGCGCAAATACTATGACTTCATCACCGCATTGCCTAGGTGATAAGTGAATGTTAAATGACTACTGATCTCTAATTTAGTGTGGGCTATGTCTTGGCAACTATATGAAAATGACTACATGCTACAAGTTACATATCTACATGCTACATGTTACATGCCACAAGTTACATGTCTACCTGTTCTACATGCTACATACTACATGTTATATGCTTACATTCCTACATGTGAACTTGTTCAAAGGATTTCTTGTTACATGTCAATGTTTTAATATTACTACATGAAAATTGTTGTGTAAAAGAATAGTGCATGCATAAATGAAAAATTGATACATGAGAATTGTTGTAGGTCACATAACATCGAATAGATTCCATGAATAAGTAATTCTATGCTATATGTGAAACATGTTTTATTTCCTTAATAGTTAGAATCACTATGAAATGAATGATTGCCAATGGACTTAGAACTATCGTAAGAAAAGTATATGATATCAATGAATGAATGCTAATGTACTACCATGTTTTAAAACTAATATACTGTTAATATCTTGAACTGTCTTTCATGTGATTTGCTGGGTCTTGTAGACTCATACTTGCCTAACATTTCAGGAGAGCCAGAGGATACAGAGGAGTTAGTGCAAACTGACTCAGAGCGTGAGGACGTGGAGACTTAGCTTGGCATAGAGAGATTTAGAGTGAATCTTGTATGTGAGGATCTTATGTAATTTCCTTTATGAAGCTGAACTTTGAAATGTAATAAACTTTGGACTATTGCTACCCCTTTTTATGCATTAGATTTGCTTTTGAATAAATGCTGATTGCAAGTGTTTAATTCCATATTCGGTCATTTATCATTGGAATTGAATAGTTATTTGTGTATATTTCAACCTGTATTGTAATTGTTGGATTCGTCCACTGTAATACCTCTAATAGATCCAATGTGAGTTGGTGTAACTGTACTGGGTCTAAGAGGGGCGTTACATTCGCTCTCACAATGATTTGTGTATGTTTGAACAACGATTTGGTTGTATCTGTACAACGATTCGCTTATATGTGTACAACGATTTGTATTCACAACGATTTGCTTCTACTATAAGAACAATTTGCTTGCTCTTGCAACGATTTCATTAGTTGAACAGTGTCTCATGGACACATCGATTTCTCTATCATAGATTTAATAAATATATCTACTATTCTTATGATATTCAAATATTTTTTCAAATATCATGAAAGTCAAAGTCTTCCCGCGCACATCTCTAGTATCCTTGCATTTATTATGACTGTTCACATCATCTGCACGTTGCCTTCTATTCCTATGCTTCTATAAGAAATGCTTTTTAAATAGCAGAATGGCATTTCTATTTTGATGTATATTCTTTCAAACGATTGACTAACAAGCATGGAGACATTCTAGTTGTCTATGCTTTAGCATTAAATATGTGCAGGTCTCTGCCAGTACCATGTCATACAACGTTGGACAAAATAGAAGCTGAAGGATATCAAGATGGATCTTCTCCTTGCGTGCATGGGTTGTAAAGCATTAAATGACTGCAAGCACACCTGTCGTACTTGATGAACCATGCAGTCTAATGAGCATCCAACCTAGCGACAACGGACACTTCAACGGATACATTTTTTAAAGAGAAGGATATATATAGAAGACTGATGACTCCGTAAAGAATAACTTTTGAGCTTTCATCTTACAACCTGCGAGCATCAGAAAGAAGAGCCCTGAGCTTCACTCCCTAGTTTACTGTAGCTCTTGCTCTCCATTTTTCATTGTCTTTAGCCTTTGGAGAGCTTGTGTGATCTGAGAGATTTTTCTTAGTGTAAATCTTTCTCTCTCTCAGTCACTACCTCAGATCGAGCATTTGTTGTAAGCTTGGTCTAGGGGCATTTTGCCTTCATTCACTTTATTGTGAAGTTCCTCTTCGGGTTGTGAAGAGAAGACCTATTGGAAACAGGTGGTGTTTATTCCCTTCAATAAGGAAGGAAGACCTGTGTATCAGGGTGTTTGTATTCCTCTTCGGGGTTAGAAGAGAATGCCAGCTGCTGCTAGATGTGTAAGGGTTCTTAAGGGGGACAGTACCCTTGGTAGTGTTAGGACTCCTTGGTATGGAGGGCCGAACCAGGATAAAAATCTCTTGTTGCATGTGTGATTGCTTTTATGCGTTTGTTTGTCTTCATTCATCTAACACTAACTATTCTCTTAGTGTTTTCTATTAAGCGTTTTTGTTAACAAGTTTTAATCTAAAAATTTTAGAATCCCATTCACCCCCCCTCTGGGCTTGCTAGTTGGGCAACAGTTTCCTTTGTCATTTAATCAAGATTCATCGATGGGTAGAATTTTGTGACATGGTACCGAGCATACCAGATCGCACTAGTTCGCATGGTCCAGCCTCTCCCACATCCCACCTCATTCTTCTTCCTCGTGATAGAAGCACGGTTCACTGTTGCCGTCTCTTACACCGACTCCTAGAAGTGCCTCCACCCTGCCCACCTTCTCGACGTCCGCGTCGGCTGCGATGCCAATTGGTGCTCTTCCTAGTGCCAGTCTTTCCCCTACACCCAATTCATCTGGGGCGACGGTGGGAACCTTGGCCTCTATATCTTCCACTCTGATCAAGATGCCCTCTGCACCACCACCCCCGGGGAGACCCTCGCATCCCCAATGTGGAGCTCCTCTAGGTGGGGGCTTCTAAGAGAGAGAGTCATAGGTGGAAAGAGAGAGGTTAGAGGATGAAGAGGAAACGAAGGAGGGAGTTGGGCAGACTCCCTCTCACAGGGAGAACATGCAGTGGCACCGGGGAATGGAGGGGTGGCAGCCCAGGATGAGCAGGCCACGATAGCGCAAGCCGAGCAACGACGATGAGGTGATGAGGGAGGGGAGGATGTCGATGGGCGGAGGACCCTGACCATGGATCTCTCCCTGCCCCCTTCAACGACAGTAGCTTCTAGTGGAGGTGGAGGAAGAAGAAAGGGAGGAAGAGTTCAAAGTCTCCGTGCAGACTGACCGTCCCATAGAATAGGGATGGAATGGTTTGCCCATGACCTTGCATTTACTTGCCATCAAGCCTTCTGTTTTCGGCCGTCACGTGTGTATGTTAGTTGTTTGAGATCCTCATTCACACACACGCAGAGGTGAGGATCTGGGCTTGTGGGCATAGTAGTCGATAGTGTAATACCCCAGCAAAGGGAATAAATTAAATATACAATTTCAAAAAGTTCAAGAAGGGGTATATGCACACTTTTTGGAAAGTTAAGGTTAAGTAAACTTTAACCCCTGTTCACACTAAGACCCTGAAAGAATTGGACCCAAAACCCTATTCACACTGAACCTTTAAGTTAATAATCCAAAAAATGGAGAAAGTATAAATACAAATAAAAATAATTTAGGGAAGGGTATTTCTCCAATTATCAAAAGTTTGAGGTGTAAAGTGTATTTCTTAGAGACCCTTAGTGACATTATCAGAATTCTAGTCGGAGACTATTTGGAGCTAGAATGATGGAATGAAGAGAAAGGAGTGGGTATATCTCTAATTTTTAAAATTTGAGAGTTAAATTGCAATTAGAAAATTATGTAATTCCAGGTCTTCGGCCATCAATGACTTTATTATAGCATGATCAAGAATTCAAGATGACACTTAAGACTTAACAAGGTGTACATAAAAGTAACATCTTCAAGGAAGAAGACTACTGAAAGAGTAGTTCTTCTAAGATAAATTCCTTTCTACTCTAAAAATCAGTTACTCCACACAATTGAGAGTATCATAGTCTTGAATTGAATCACTTATGAAGGTAGAAGAGAATTAACACACAACTCCCTCAAGACTGAACAATGGCAGCACATGGTGATGAACTCAACCTCTCGCATGGAGTTCAAGAACAAGATATAGGAAGAGATAGTGATGGAATGAATCCAACCTAGCTTGATGAAGATAGAGTCAAAACACAATTTTGTAGACTAGAACATCTACACAGGAGATAGAGTCAAAGGAACAAGAACAAGAGAGAAAGGAAGAGAATCCTACACATGATTAGCTTAAGACTTAGCACAACGTGATACCGGAAGAACATTCCTATAACAACAATTGGGTACTCAACAAAAAGTTCTACAGGATGAACGCACACGCTTCCAAGAGTGTTTATGAGTCAAGGCAATAGTTTGAGGGTTGGAACACCTACACAGGAGGCTTCACAGCAAATCAAGTGGGTAAGATTGAGAGATAAAGGAAGAGAACTAACATATAACTTCCCCTAAAAACTGAACAATGATATGAATATGGTAATGAGCTTAACTTCAAGCAAGGACTTTAAAAAAGAGATACAGGAAAAAGGAGATTATGGAATGAATCCTACCTTACCAAACATTACCCTTCATGTGTTCTTGACGAAAGAACCTAAACCCAACAAGAGAAGAGTTTCCCTCAAAGTTGATGGCGTGCCAACAACGGCAGTATCTTTAGCAGCAACGTTTACACCAAGGTGAAAGCAGCTACAGTAGTAGCACGAGCAGAAGTAGAAGTAATTGCAAGGGCAGTGGAGCTAGCAACTCCAGCAGCTCCTCCCAGTAACAGTAGCCCAAAGCAAAATAGCCAAGAGCAGCAAAGGTGAAAGAGAGGAAGAATGGGACATCGGCTGGTGAGGGTTCTTATAGCTCCCACGCGCCCCATGCACAAAGGCACGTTGGCCGCCCAGGTGTTGCGATAAAACCATTTTATTTCCTATAGCAACATGTCTCACATGCAAGCTCTTCAAAGCTTACACCTATGGGGCAAACGTGTAGGTCTCACACCCAGGTAAGGTGGCTCACACAGCCCCTAACACGTAGACAAATAAAATTACCCAGAAAATGACCACCGTAAATGGCCCATAATTCGGTTGGCTCAATGATCCACATTTTTATGTATCCAAACAACGTCTGTTTGTGTTGAAATTTCAACTATAGACTAATGTGATGGTTTTATAAATTATGGTGATTTTAGTTTAATTTTTAAATTTATTTTCCACTAGGTGAAAAATTATCCGGAAAATAGTTGCGTCGACTTAATCTTGAAATCCATACGTCAACAAATCCGGATATTTATATTTCTGATATCACCATATTTTTTTGGAAATTATGATGTTCTCATATTTCATTTTCGTTACAGTTTTCTGATGTCGCCCTATCGGAGCGTGCACCTCTGAGTACGACTCTAGAATAATATTTATTAATGATAATTAATTCTAGATATTAATTATTTATATCTCATAATAATAATCAAGTCTACTAATCATATTATTCATATTTTCTAACAAATAAAATTTTTCGAGATGTTACAGCTTCTAACCAAAGTTAATTTAATAAAAAAATTTAAATTCTTTAAATTTTAAAAATCAGTGGAATATCATGATCTTACCGGACCCCATGTAAGTCCACTTGTAAGGTGAACAATGATGTCGCTAGCACGGGATCAGGTGTGCTTCGCTGCTTCAAGGGCTTTTGGGCTTTTTTGTCCACAAATTAATGACTTAACGGTGTTAATGAAATATTTGCTTTTTTCCAACGTCAATCAACTACAATGGCAAATACGTAATGTTTTACCTTTAAGAGTGGTTTTTAAAACAATATTAATTTAAAGGTGACAATTCTATCATCTTTCTTGTAATAATATTTTTCAAAAAAAATCTAATTTATTTACTATCAACTAAGAGGACACAAATAGACAACTTCATGCAGGGCTGCCAATAGATCGGAGTCAGAAACGAAAATGACACTTTTCGCATCCATTTTTTATAAGAAATTAGAAACAGATCGAAAATGAAAAGAAATCGAAAACATTTGCTACGTTCAAATAGTGGATGTGTGTAGTAGTATTAAGAGTAGTGACAAAAGGTGTCACACTCCCAATTTAGTAGAGGAATAAATCGGGAACGTGATCAGATACATATAATATATCAAGCAGTCATATAAATCAGAACAACTAAAGACAACAAATAGATAATACAAACTCTTAATTTTAATGATAATTAAATTGCTAAGTCTATTACATCCACTAATTCGGAGCTAATACTTAGGGCCCTTTGACATATTTACATTGGAAAGAACTAAAGCAACTAGACTTCATTAAGACTCTATTTGACTCTATGGTAACTTCCTTCCATGCTAGACTCCATCAAGGACGCTCATTCACTCTTGCTCATCACCATCCACGTGTGTGTTGTCATCTGCCTCACTTGAAAAATATTAAGAAAATACTTGGTGAGCGAAAGCTCAATAGGACTTATATCTCATAAACCAAGCATTACTTTAAGTGATTAACATGTTATAAGCAGAATAACTACATGATGTATGTCGAGTCACGATAGAGAACAAGAGCATGGTGATAGCAAGTAATAATGAACAAAACGTCCAAGTGTAGAGTTATAACAAGAAACATGTACAGTAAGAGAGAGAATTGGCCATATCACTAGTAAATACCCATCGTACAAATAGTACAAGTAAAGCCAAGTAATAGCACGTCAAGAATAATATCATGTCACAAGTTGATTGTCATAGATTAATTAAGTTAATATAGCACTTTGGTGCAATGCCACACCGTGTCAATTTACTCCTGCATGCACAAGTATCTTTGGGTGTTTTTCTCTCGGGACCAGACAGGGCCCTATATGCACAAGCATTGGGTCATGTGTTTTATCTAGACAATCATTTTAGATGGCCAAGCGAGTTTCAAAAAAAATATAAGAAGTATAGACGAGTAGATGAGAGTATTCATGGATGAAAGAGAAAAGAGAACAAGTGGTTTCATACTAAGACCATGCATGTAAAACAGATCGATAACACACAAGAAAACACTACTGAACAGTACTCTCAGGTACTAATAGTAATAGGGAGAACATGGTCTACCACTTGGCCGCGACGAGAATGTAGTTAGGGGTCTGACGCGATAGTAAGAGAAGTTGTGGTCCCTATACGGTTGCATTATTAAGGCGATCAACAAACAGAGCGCGTTCACAGTGAGACAATATGGGTTGGTTGGATCATATCGTATGGGTCCAGCATGGTCCCTAGAGGTGTTCAAATGTTAATGGTACAACCAGCTCGACGTCCTAGAGGAATTCTAGGCTTACGGAGGCCTTGATGAAGGAGTTCTAGTCTGACAATAGGAATACCCAACAGAAGGTTTTCACATCGCCAAGAGAGTGTGAAACAGTTGTTTGGCATTCTAGAAGACTTCTAGAACAACGGAACATCGGTAATGGTGTTCCAAAATGACGATAGAAACAAAAACAAGTCCTTTATATCGTAGGGACTTATGTGTAAAGTTTTAATAATTTACCAGATAATTTATGAGGTATATTATGACAATTTTAAGTCTAAAGGGGATGAAATAGTGTAAATGATAGAGAAATTATGATGCATGAGAGAGGTCAAGTAGATTGCTTTTAAAAAAATAGTTGCATATTTAATTATTTTGGATCCTTTTTAATGCGTTGAAATATTAACAGAGACTTAACATGAGATGTATCATGGATTAAAGCAATTCTGACAGGAAAATTAAGGTTTTTAGACTGTTCGTCTTAATGCGGTCGGGGTGTGGCCTGCATTCATAAGGCAGTCTAGAGTAGGGCTGTAAACGGATCCGGATAATATCCGGATCCGATTCGGATTCGTATCCGATTAAGCATATCCATATTCGTTTAAGAGATATCCGGCGGAGCGGATTCGGATACGGATATTATCTGAATAATAAACGGAGCGGACGCGGAAATAAGAGATCCGCTCCGTTTAAGATCCGATCCGAAACTGAATTAATTCTGACCATTGGATCATAGATCTAATGGTTTATATGTTATATATATATATATAACCCTACACTAAAAACCCTAACTCCCCTTCCCCAAATCCAAACCCGATTGCCTTAGCCTCTCTGCGAGTCTGCGACTCTGCCCCTTGCCATGGCAGGCCTCCCCGGCGCCCTCCGTCTCCCACCGGCGCCGCCCCCTCCCCGCCCTCCCACCAGCGCCACCTCATCTCTCTCCCCTGCTAGCCGCTCCATTCTCCCATCGTCATCGCTCGCGGGCTCGCTGTAGATCTCGTCGGCGCCGCCCCCCTCCCTAACGTCGTCGCCCTGGCGCCGCCCTGCTGCCCTTCCACAGACGCCGGACCCCTCACCCCTGCCGGATGCCCCCCCTCCCACCAATGCTGCCCCACCCCTCTCCCCATCGCAGGCCTCCCCGGCACCCTCCCAGCGGCGCCGCCCCCTCCCCGCCCTCCCACCAGACGCCGCACCCCTCACCCCTGCCGGATGCCCCCCTCCCACCGGTGCTGCCCCACCCCTCTCCCCATCGCAGGCCTCCCCGGCACCCTCCCAGCGGCGCCGCCCCCTCCCCGCCCTCCCACCAGACGCCACACCCCTCACCCCTGCCGGATGCCCCCCTCCCACCGGTGTTGCCCCACCCCTCTCCCATCGCAGGCCTCCCCGGCACCCTCTAGCGGCGCCGCCCCCTCCCCGACCTCCCACCAGTGCCGCCTCATCCCTCTCCCCGCCCTCCCCATCACAGGCCTCCCAGGATTATATTTTGTTCATATGAACGTTAATGTTTAATTTAGATATTATTTGTAATTTTTTTAATTTTTTAGATTTTTTAGATCACTTAAAAATTTTATTATAATTTATGAATCCGAAGCGGATAATATTCGTATCCGCTCCGTATCCGAACATTATTCGATTAAAATATCCGCTCCGTATCCGAATCTTAAACGAATCGAATACGGATAATCCGATTAACTAATCGGATCGGAAATGGAAATGTCATATCCGCTCCGTATCCGATCCGTTTACAGCCCTAGTCTAGAGGTCCACTGCGATGACCATGAGTAATCGCGAGGCATCGGGTGAATGTGATTTGGTCACGGTATATCACACGACCGCCATCAGAATGTGGGTTTTGTGTCCACCATGTTCACAGTATAGTGAACCCAGAATGATACTTATGCAATAAAACACTTGAATCTCGACATAGGAAGCATGAAAAATTGCAAAATTTGTTTTAAAATGAAGCTAACATACTCAAGAACGTATAGAAACAAGAAATTTGACAATAGGACAAGGATTGAACATGCTTGAGAGGAAGAACGAGATGTCGGGTACATGGAGATGTATGAATTTAAGGAGCAAAATACTCACAATATGTATGATAGAAATTGGGGAAAATATTGGATCATGTTTCTAGCATGGAGATTAGTCTACATAAAGATTTAATTAGATTTTTGCTTGGAGAATGCCTAGTTTTGGACGAAATTGAGATTTTAGGGCAAAAACGTGAAGAATTAGTTGTAGAACACTTAAAGCTCCTTCTCCTTATGATCTCCTCCTCCTTTGGCCTCCTCTTCACGTCTTAGAGAAACTCCAAGCAGCACTAGAGTCGATCATTAGGGGTTTTAGGGTGTATTAATAGGATTTGCCTTTTTATTTTCTAACACAACTCTAACTCTTCTTAATTCTGAGTTTTACATGTTAATCTCTATCTCTAGAGTTTCCAATCTCTAATTGGGTTGGGATAGATTTGAAAAAACGTGGCTATCATGTTAAGGTAGTGATACTCAAGTTTAGATATTATAGAGATTCTTTAAGCTTATCTTGCTCATTTAATTAAGGGGGAAATGGGTATTTTGAATTTAATAATAATTTATTATTATTATATTATTCTAACTCATATTTTAACTCAATAATTTTATTACAGACTATTGGTTAAGTCTATTATCTATTTTATTTTTATTGGGTATATTTTAACTTATTTATTCTTTTGAAATTAATTAACTATATTTTATTTAATTAATTTAATAAATTAGGTTGCTACAAAAGACATATCTTTGATATAATAAGTATAATAAATATTAGGAGAGAGATAAGTTAATTAAATTATAATTACAATTAAATAAAAGTCAAAAACTTAGTTTACAATTTCTCAATATCAAGAAATAAGATTTTAAGAGCACATATTTTATAAATAAAATAAATTTAAATATTATCAAACATGGAAATGGAAAAAAGATAATTTTTATGTCCACTAAAATTAATAAAGAACGAGTCGAAAAGTTGAAAAATATATATTCCTTAGGACAAATTAATTAATAATCACTGACTGTAATATGAGAGGTTCTTACTGTAATAGGACTTAAATATATTGTAATAGATGATAATATTTACTGTAATGAGTTATAATTTTATCAGGGACTATAAAATAAATTAAATATTTAATAAAAAAATTTAATTAATTTACCCTATTCCCTAACTTCATGTGAAAAATATGGCAAGTGTAGTCAATTCAAGGAGAAGGGAAAGGACGACTCATCCGGTCGGCGGAGACTTTGACTTTTACGGAACCTGCGACGAAATTTTCCGGCACGAAGGTGGGGCAACCTGCTACGCTTTTTCTAGTGTGAAACCTTATAAACCTTGAGCACCGCTCGGTGCAAACTACACCCCCATTGGGGGTGAGCACAACCCTAGGGTTGTGCTCACCCCAATGGAGGTGTAGTGACATCACCCCACCCAATGGGTGGGGTTGGCGGTTTGCAACAAGCATTTCCCATAAACCTTACTTGAATTGAGTTCTTCACGTGGACGCGAGAAATCGGGACTCCTGGTAGTCCTCTTGTCAAATAAAGGTGTTTTTTGTTTTATGAATTCGCTGTCTGATTGTCTATTTGTTTTTTTTTTAAGTTAATAAAAATTTGTATTGGAAAGACAGAGGGCTACAAAATGGATATATATTTATATTGATATATCAAAAAATGGATTAAATAATTGAAACTTGGATATCCCTTTATACTCCTACAGCTAAGGGATGTGTTAACATTTTGGTGTGCCAATTATGAGAAATGTTTCTTATGAAATGAGCGAATAATATCCACGCTAAATTAAGACATGCGAATGCAGTCCAAATATTCTCGCTCTAAGCATGCAAATTAAAGTTTTGCTCGTCAATTATATGATAGATGGGGATGATAGACCAGTCACGTTTATTATTTTTTCTTCCTTTTTTTTTTTTAAGAAGGGACACCCAATTGAATCCTAGACCAATCAGGTAGGCAATCCTTTGCGGATCGAATCCGGTTATAAGGCGGCTCGTGGCCGTCGTTGGGTTGGAGGGGCCGGGTGGTCACAAAAGTCTTGTGTTCGGGCACAGCAACAACCTCCGGTCCATACATGCAGAACAAACACAGGGTCAAACTGTCCCACAAGATCGAAGGAGAGAGAGAAAGAGAGCGTTGTTTTTTGTCATTATTAGAGTCAATAATTGGAGCCACGTGTCTTCCTCCCCGTTGCAGTTGCTGAATTTGACCGGATGTGTCCGAACATGCTTCTCCAAAAAGTCAACAAGCAAGAAGACGTGAGCCGCCCCCGCCAGATTCAACAGGCGTGCATGGCGTGCGATGTGTCCACGTGAGGCGTTTCAAGACAGCTCATCATTCAACCCCACGCCCTAGAATCGGAAGAGAGATTTTACTTTAGGATTCAGATACTATCTTTACTAACTTTACAAAGGGGGAAATTGAGGCCCAATAAAGCCCATAAAATTTTTCCGGTTTGATAAATGATAGTTTAGTAGATATCTTGAGACTCACATGCCAAAAGTTTAAAGAGCAAGACTTGTGAAGCACTGTCACGCCATAGATCGTTGTCCACGTGAAAAGATCATCAAGGTCATAAAAAGACTCTACAATAAGAGAACTCGAGCATCTGGATAACTACTAAGAGAATCTCTTTAGAAGAGCGCTAAATTAGTAAACTCTCAACAAAAATTTTGTGAAACCCAAGGAAATCTAGGGATTAAGACAAGGCTGAATAGTCTTACATCATCTATTTAAGGCCCATAACAGACTATCAAGCACCAATAAGAACTCTTATCCTTGGAACACATCTTCTGATCTATCTCTTCCTCTGTCCGATCTTCGCAGAGCCAATAAAACAGCATGTAGCTATATATTCCTAGGAGCCACCCTCCGACATAAGTACACCTTAAACCCTTAAATTGGTGAAGAATGATCTCGTATCCTTTAGCCTCTCTTTCGCCTTTCTTACTCTTTGTTCCTACCCATTACTGAGTTAAGCATCAGAGGGTTTTCCCTGGGACCCCCATCTTAGAACCAATGATCTTCTATCTTCTTTACATATCCATCACTAGTAGGACCAGGAGTATCATTATCGTTAGATTTTTCCTCATCATCCAACGGTCTGCAATAGAGTACGAGATCAAGTCTCTTCATATGTAGGCATCTATGAGAAACTGAATGGAAAGTCAACATAGTCCGCAAACGCAATAATAACAACAAGAGGGCTCATGGTGACAAAGGGAAGGCTCCAATGGCCAACAACAAGGGGGATGAGATTGAACAAACCTCTTACTCTGTGGCCACAACTGACCAAAAAGCGTGAGATAACACTCCAATTCTCTAGCCAACCTAGGGGACGCAACTCCCTCCAGTGGATTCTGAATCTCCCAACTCCATCAACACAAAACTGGGCATACTCATCATGTTGATGAGGGCCCAAATGGAGAGGGAAGAATGCTATCATCGATCCCAGCCAGTTCACCAACGAGGGGAGGCATCACAACAAATGGCACACAACCATTTCATCCTAAAAGATGGCTGCATCATCTGGAGTGAAGCGGGTTGTCTGCCCCACCCTCTTCCCCAAAATGAAGATCAAGAAGCCTCCTCAAATCTACAAGGGAATAGGAATGACACTCGACGGAAAATACCACCCCCAATCACTGCTACCGTTGTCGTCACTGCCAAAGACTAGGGGGAGAGGTTGCATCGCAGGCCTCCCCCATAAGGGGAAATTTTCCTCTGCCCTCCTCATATACCCATTTGGAGCCGACCTTCAGCTTTGAGACTTTGAGCCACATTTTGCTGAGTAGGAGTGCATATTGCGAGCCTTATAAATAGAAAGATAGAACCCTATAGCAGACGTCTACGAGGAGCAATATCCATTCTCTCGGGAAATCCTAGAGGATGAGATGCTGACAAGGCTTCAATTTTCGATGCTAAAGCCCTAGGATGAGATGAGTGACCCTGTCGATCACTTCGACAGCTTCAGCTCCATGATGACCTTACAAGGGGCTCCAGAGTCCATCAAGTGTCAGGCCTTCGTCACCACTTTAGTGTAGGGAGCCCAAGCATGGTTTCTATCCCTCACATTGAGAAGCATCTCCAACTTCTAGTTGTTCAAACATCTTTTCAAAGAAAGCTTCATCGGAAATGGCCTACCGTCAATTGTAGGGTTGCTAGCCCTCAAACAGGCCCTTTCGGGAGAAGCTCCAGGCTTATATCACCTGCTTCAAAGCAGAAGCCTTCCTAATTCACTGCCTCGACGTTGCATCGACGATCACTACCCTAATTGGGGGAACCCATAATAAAGGGCTTTGACGTGTGTTAGTTCTCCACCCTCCTACCACCCTCACTGATCACGTCACATTGGTTCTGCATCATGCAAAGTGTGAAAAAGTTCTCACTGCATGTCGAAATAGCTTAGGAAAGGAAAAGGAGAGAAAGCGTCAACCTGATCAACCTTCTTAATCAAAGAAAATGAAGAATCACAACAACTACAAGAAGGAGCTGCCCAAGAAATTTGAGCACTATACTCCCCTGGTGACTCTAGTTTACGAGATCTACCAAGATAACAAAGACTCTGGCCTTCTACATTGACCCAAGCCAATGAATTCCAATATGCGACATCGTAATGTGCAGAAGTATTTTCAGTTCCATGGAGATTATGGTCACTTCATCGATGAATGCCAATAGCTTAAAGATGAAAATGAGACTCTTATCGACAAGAGCAATTGGGTAAGTACGTGGTTGATAGGCTTGACGCCCCTAGGGATCCCCCCAAGGAAATCGACAACCATCCCCGTGGTGTGCACATCAATGTTATCTCAAGAGGATCAACTTCAGGAGGAGACCCTCACCCAGGGAGAAAGCGCCATGCCTAGCGAGCCAACCAGGAGAAGGAGTCGAGTAAGACAATTGTTTCCTAACCTAAGCAACAAACTATTTCCTAACCCAAGCAACAAACTGTTACCTTCTTCGAGGATGACCTATAAGGGGTGAAGACCCCACATGATGATGCCCTTGTGATATTTGCAACTATAGACCTTTGTGACGTAAAGAGAGTCCTCGTGAATAATGGTAATAGTAGTCAGCCTACCTGTCACCCTGGGAATCCCCCCCTACCCTCTACTTACCACCAAAAAATAAAATTCCCTACAAGGTGCGAGGTAGGAGAGAAAGCTGTGACAAGCAAATCCGGAGAGGAGCTATTGTCTATTTTCCTGCAAAATGATCTGACCCTTGAGGTTAAGATTGGGATAGACCTCTCTCCAGAATTCCAAGAGAAATGCAAGAATTTCATTTCATATTATGTCGATATCTTTGCTTTGTATGATGATGATCTCCTTGGGGTCCCTGAGGATAAAGTGAGGTACCACCTCAACTTAAATCCTTTTGTCAAGCTGATTCAATACAAAAGAGAAGCATGCTTTGGCCAAGTAAGTAGTTATCAAAGAACAAATCATCAGAGGGAGGAGATCAAACTATTTCCTATAGTCATCTACCCCACTTCGTTGGCGAATGTCGTCTCGATTCCCAAAACCTCTAGCAAGTGGTGAATGTGTGTTGACTTCACCAACCTAAACAAAACTACTCCAAAAGATTGCTATCTGCTCCCAAGCATCGACCAACTAGTCGATTAAACATTAGGAAATGAGTTTCTCAGTTTCCTTGATGCTTACTCTGGCTATCATTAGATTCGAATGCATCTTGAGGATGCCGAAAAAATAGCTTTTACCTCAAACTTTGGAGTATATCGCTACACACAAATGCCTTTGATATGAAGAATGTTGGAACAACATACCAAAGACTAGTGACCCAGATGTTCGAGAACCAGATCGATCAAAATGTAGAAGTCTATATTGAAGACATGCTATAATAAAGTCATTGATGGCCGAAGACCACTTCACCTATCTAGCATAGACTTTGAAACACTTCGGATGAAGCTTAACTCTACAAAGTGCACTTTTGGGGTTAGGTCGAGAAAGTTCTTAGGCTTCTTGGTCACCCATGGAGACATTAAGGTGAACCTGAATAAAATTCAAGCCATCTTAGATATGCAGCAACCATATAATGTTAAAGATGTATAGTGTCAAGTGCGCTAAGTGGTTACACTCGATCGCTTCATGTCTTGAGCCTTAGAGTGGTGTCTACCAGTCTTGAAGCTACTTAGGGGACCCAAGATGGATTTCCCGACCTTTTCCTAGAATGAAGCATGCAAGTGAGCCTTCAACAAGCTAAAGGGATGTCTGATGGCGCCACTCATACTCTTAAAGCTCGTTATGAGAGAGATTCTCTATCTCTACCTCTCGACAACGCTTCAATAATTAGCTCAGTGTTGCTTTAAGAGGACTAGGGTGTACAACAACCATCTACTGCTCCAGCAAAGTGCTCTTAGACACCAAAATAAGGTACCCCGCAACTGATAAACTCATGCTAGCACTGGTTACCTCCGAAAAATGACTTTGCATGTATTTCCAAGGGCACAACATTGTGGTCCTTACTGATAATCCCTTGAAGTAAATATTGGCCAATCTTGAGACTTCCAATTGCCTCATGAAGTGGGCTGTCATGCTAGAAGCGTTCGATATCTCATACGCTATTGAAGGTCATGCGCTTGCTGATTTCATTGTAGAATACACGTCCCCACCTATTGCATTTGGGGTTCTCGAATCCTTTGTTATCAAGTTTACCAACTGTTGGGCCAAGGTTTGGCTAGAGTAGTGGTGGTCTTGGTGAAAATGGCATGGTTGCTAGATTACTGAATGGTGTTTCTGTAAACGTAAAAATTTTAGTCTGCCCAACTTGAAATGCACCTATCTAAGGAGGCTTGTTGATAATGTGCTTGTCGTTTGTGGCACATTTAGGTTCTAGAGTCACACAAGTGATCTACGGCATGTTTATAGTAGCGTCATTCCAGTATAATGTGTCTAAGTTTCTTTTATTTAATTGCATGCCCAGACACTTGGTAGTCAAGTTGACATAAGTTTGGACGCATAATGTTGTCATGGGACATGTGGTGCTTAAGTTATTAAACTTGCCTAGGGTGAACGACACATTTTGAACGTGCCTAGTCGGGGTGGCGCGCCTCGAAAGATAGAGCTTATAAGAGATAGGGTGTTGAGAGAAAGAGAAGGTCTTGCTTCTCTAGGTCTTTCTTCTCTACTTTGGCCAGCACCCTAGAGGCATCATCTCTAACAATTCAGGAGTTTTGGATCCAGGTTCTTGGTGATTTTGACCCCCAGGAGCTCGAGAATCCTCTTGAAGGCCCTAGAGGAGTGTTTATTCAAGTTTGGTATGGTGATCCTTGCTATTCTGAGTTTTTATGTGGATCTTTAAGCATCTTGTACATATCTATATTTTGAACATGAGATTGATAGTGTGTGTGTGAGGCCATAGTGTGTGTGTGTGTTGGGTGCTTGCCACATCTGTGGGGTGTGAGGGTACTCCATGTGTGTGTATGTGTGTTGTATATCCTTGGTCAGAATAGTGAAGCCTTTACAAGTTGTGAAGGGGTGGATGTAGATCTCACTTGGGTGAGGTCAAACCATCTAAAGATTCTCTTGTGTACATGGTGTGATTGTCCTCATCTCCTATCCCCATTCTAGTGCTTTACTGAGATATGCACATTGCTTAAGTTTGTTGTGGTATTTTGATCAATTGCAGTTTGCATGAATATATTTTATTATGTTCCTACCTTGTTGTTGTGCTAAGTTGTGGTTCTGTGCATTTCTGGTCATCTTGAATTGAATTGTGTTGTCGGATTGAAATTGGGTGCTGTCCAAAATTTATTTTTGGGCAAACTCAATTCACCCCCCCCCTCCTCTCCTTAGTTTGCCATACTATCGGGTCTTCAATTGGTATTAAAGCTAAGGCTGTAATTACTTGTGGTCTAGAGACATAGAGAGATCTATAATATGGCAAATAGGGGTTTGTTACCCGAATGTCACTCTATCTATCACCTTCCATTCTTCGATGGGACAAACTATGTCTATTGGAAAAATAGCATGTATGTTTTCTTGAGATCCCAAGACTATGAAGTATGGAAGGCAATTGATAAGGGATCATATGTTCTACCCAAAGATGAGGAGACTTGGGCTGAAGATCAAATTAAGAAGTATTGCATAAACTTTAATGTTATGAACATTATGCAATGTGCCTTACATTCTAACAAATATTCTCATGTTTCAATGTGTACTTTAGGTAAAGAGATTTGGGACAAACTCAAATTGATTTATGAAGGGACTTTGGAGGTGAAAGAGACAAAAGCAAACTTGTTGGTCCATGATTATGAGCTATTCAAGATGAAGCCCGATGAAAGCATCTCCGAGATGTTTGCACACCTCACAGAGATAACCAATGGCTTGAAGGGTCTTGGGAAAGAGTACACCAATGCGGAATTGGTTAGAAAAGTGTTGAGATCTTTGCCACCGGCATGGCACACCAAGGCAACAGTCATAGAAGACTCAAAGAACTTGGCTACCTTGACCTTAGAGGCACTGATTGGGCCTTTGATGACCTACGAGATTAACATGAAGAAAAATGAGGATGAATCAAACAAGAAAAAGACTCCTGCATTTAAAGTCACCTCCGACTCCAAGGAATCTAGCATCGAGGAAGGGATCTCCTCCAGTGGCTAGGAAAAAGAGTTGGCCAATTTGACTAAGAGCTTCAAAAATTCTTAAGAAAAAAGAAGTTACAGTCTGCTAATTTTCCCAAGGACAGTAAGGGTAAAGCTAAGAAAGGAGAACCCAGCAAAAAATATGAAATGGTCTGCTACGAATGTCAAAGCACAGCCCACATACGTTCTGAGTACACCATATACCTGAAGAAGCAGAAGAAAAGCAAGGCTAAGAAATCAAAAGCCATGGTAGCTACATGGAGAGATTTCGGTGAGTCAAATGTCATTCAGTGAAGAGGTCAAGGAACTAAAGGAAGAAGAGTGCGGCCTCATGGAAATTGAAGAAGACTCCCCTGAGGTAACTTCTGATCGTGAATCCTTTACCCTTGGGGAATGGGATATTGCCTATACTGCCTTGCATGATAAATACAAGAAAGTTAAAAAAGAGAATAGGGGACTGAAAAATAAAATTGAAACCTTCTTACATGCTGAAACATCTTGTATGTCTTGTCATGAACTCAAAGTGCAATATGAAGTTCTTGAAAATGCTAATTAATTACTTCAAAGTAAAGTCACATTGTATGAAGATGAAATTGAATATACAATGCATAATTGAGGTATTTCTGAAAAACTCAACATGCCTGAAACAGAAATTTCTTCCCTTAAGTCTCAAAATGAAGATTTGAAATCTAAAATGAATGTGCTTGAAAATAATGCTATGAATTCTAAGGCTTCAAATAAGAAAATGTATGACACTATTAATGAGTTGAAGTCCGCTATTTCTAGACTCATGAAAGGGAAGCAAAAGTTGGATTAGGTCCTTATCTCAAGGTGAACACCAATAGACATGGTATGAGATATTCACCTAAAAAATCAAAGTCCTTTGAGTCTAGGACAAAGACTTCATTTGTTCATGCATCCAATGGTTCTTATTCATCACATGTTCATCTAAAAAAACTCGTGCATTCTAAGAAATATGACTATGCTAAACAACCTGCACAATCAAATAAAAGCAAGCATGTTCATTCCAACACTAATCTTAGATCACATACCACACCAAGTGTTTCAAATGTCACATGTAATTTTTGTGGTGGGCGTGGACATGTGAATTCTACATGTTTGTTAAAAAGAAACATGAAAAAATTGAATTTTATGTGGATTAGGAAGGACCTATTGCCTTCTTGGACTAACACTGTTGGACCCAAAATCATTTGGGTACCAAAGAAATCCACTTAAGAGGTTGTGGTTGCAAGTGTCTTAAAGAATTCAAGTTGGAGCTTCAATAAGAAATTCAAGGCACCAAGAGTAGTGTATCATGAATATTTTTGGTTGCACATACAAGGTGTATCATGATCACTATTGCATTGTGTTTTCACTGTAACTTATTTGGTAGATTTTAATGATAGTCTTTCTCAGTGCCTCCTTGGTCTCAGAAAAACACAAAAAAAAGAAGAAAGATGTGGGTGTGATTGTAAGATCTTCATTCATGATTATTTGTGCATTGAAATATCAGCACGCCAATCTTATGTGTGATTGCATGTATCTATATGTAAAATCCATTTTCCTTGATCTTTCTATGGCCATTAGGGCTGCGCATGGGTCGGAGTCGGAAACAAAAATGGGTGTTTCCGCTTCCGCTTTCGCTTCTTATAAGAAATTTCGGAGTTGGAAACGGAAACTGAAAAGGGTGCTCTACTTCCACATCCATTTTCACTTTGAGTCAGAAAAATGGAAACTTTGATTATTAAATTTATAAGTTTTCAAGTATATTGATTATTAAATTTATGAATATTTTCAAATGTAAATTTAATAATGTTGAACCACTCTTTGTTTGTCCTTGTATTTTGGTGATAACAAAACTTATGATGATTTCAAGTATATCTTTGATTGATTAAAAGTTATTGAATATTTGTTTCATCTGTGTCGCATCAATCTCATAGCAAAATGCTAAGTCTCCCATTGATGCAATATGGCGCATTAAAATGATAAAATCGATGTTTAATCCATATACATTGATTTCAGTTCAAGTGCCAAACTAATAAGCGCTACAACGACTTGACTTGATCGACTTTATAAGCGCTACATCGATTTGGTTTTATAAGCGCCATAACGATTCATTTAGGGCTTATAACGATTTGATAAGTGAGCGCAACGATTATGCCCTCACATCGATTTGCCCTTCATAACGATTTGCTTGCATAACGATTTCATAAGTGATCAGATCGATTTCTTTATTGATCATAACGATTTGCTTGCATAACGATTTCATAAGTGATCAGATCGATTTCTTTATTGATCATAACGATTTGCTTGCATAACGATTCCTTTAGTGATCACATCGATTTCTTTGGAGAGAACAACGATTTGTTCCTCACATCGATTTCTTTGATCACTGTAACGATTCATTAAGTATCATAACGATTTACTTAGTAGCACACAACGATTTATTTACAAATAAGCAACGAATCTTCACATAACGATTTCATAAGTCATCCTCATAACGATTTCTTCATGGATTCTGTTCAAACACATATTGCCTTTATATTTCAAATATGTTTGGCGCCTAATGAAAAGTCAAAATATCTTCTGACAGAAAAATCTACATGCATATTTCAGAGTCTTGTCAAAAAGATATGAACTACTATTTTCAGCATGTTAGCAAAAACACAATGGTATGCACAGTTTATCATAAACACTCTTTTATGCTAACACTCTCTTCTATGCTTACAGACCTCGAAGACCACTAAAGTCTGATTAAGACAAATGAAGAGGAGATAAGCAACGGTTAGAACTCCAACAGATCTCTTCAACGGATCTATTCAAAAGCCGCTCATATAAATAATGAAGCACGGCTTAAGAAAAGAAGAGAGCCTTCCTGAAAATCTTTGAAGGAGTGTACAACCAGTGAGGAACCTCAACGCCACATACACTCAATGAAAGAGAGAAAGAGCCTGAGCTCAGAAGAAGTGTTCAAGCATCTGAAGCATTCAAGCTTTCAAGCTGTCTTTTCTCTCTTCATTCTCTCTCCGAGCTCATTGTAAATCTGGGGGAGAGTCCTTGACTGTGAGTGTAAGGTCTCGGGTTCTTATTGGATCCTTATTGGGTCTATAGAGATTCTGTGTGGTCGACGACAAGACCATTGTCGTTGACTTGTGGTTGACGGCCAGGGCTTGCCATTGAGTCTGAGTCAGCGTCCAGCGATGTGGACATCTGAGGTTGAACTCAGCGGCAGGGGATATAGACGTCAGTCTGTTGGCGGTTCAGTTGGCGACCACAGATGTGGACGTCGACTAACCAGTCCTGTTGAAATAGGACAGCCCGAGAGCAGAGCTTCTTCTTCTCCTTTCCTCTCCTTCCTTCCACCTTAGCCTTTCTTGATTCCTGTAGCTTCTGTTGAGTGATTTGAGCTCGTGGGAAGCCCCTGGATCGTGTGGCGTTGCTAGATCGGGCGGGAAACGCGAGGTTTTGGCGTGATTCGCGCGGAGTCTTCGGGGAGATCCGGCGCGATTGGTGGCTGTTTAGGGATTCTTAAGGCGTTTTGAGGTAGGGACTTAACCCCTATAACCCTCCCCAGCAAACTAGCATGCCCAATTAAGTGAATTGGAATGCAATTTATGGTTTAGGGTTTGGGTTGTAGCATGCCGGGATTTGGATAAATTAGACAATCTAAGTGTTAGACTGTTTAGTTTAGATGTTCTGGTAGTGTAGATTGATGAGAGGAAGTGTTTCCCTCCATCAGTCGGAGTCTGGTTTAGTGTTTCTACCCATTGGGACTGATTCGGTTCAGTTCTGGGTATGGGGGACTGAAGATATCAACGTCCACATCTGTTGACGTTGAGATCTTCAGGGATGAGTTAAACGACAAGGTCGATTGCCGTTTAGTTATTGTTGGCGGCATGGGGGTTGTCGTCTATCTCTGATTGGCGACAATCGATGTGGCCGTTTATATCCTGTCTCCCAGCAGACTTGAGTTGTGTGATTAGAGGCGATTGACATGTGATGTCCGCCCTAATAGCACAAGTGGGCCAGGCTTAGAGTGTGACTCCGCCTGTGCATAAGAGTAGTTGTTTGTGGCACGAGGTGTTTACTTACTGTACGGGGTTTCAGACGTTGAGTGTATTCCGTCTGTTGTACGTGCGTTGCATTACCGTGTACCCGTTTCTGTTGTGTTACCTAGGCGTGGGTGCGACTCCGTCTAGACGACTAGCGTGTGGTTGTCCTCCACTAGTGAGCCGGGACATCGAGTGCGACTCTGTCCTGTGCGTACTCCTTTTGGTGGTTTTGAGCCGGTCTCCGTGGAGCCCCTTCTCTACCGCTAGGGTCAAGCGTAGGGGAAAAACCGGTCATGGACCAGACGCGAGAGAGAGCGTCTGTAGTGTGCACACGTGGCTGGGGTTGAGAGCCTCTGTGGTGATGGGACGCCGAGCCACAGACCCTAGCTGAGTCCTACTTGTTGTGTGTGTGAGTGTGTGTTACTGAGCCGCGTGGTTTACAGTTTTGTGTTGTGGTGCGACGTGTACTTACTTTCAGTTTTTACTTTCCACACTTTAGTTTAGTTGCCGGTGGGGTTACTTTTCCCTACTGGGTCTCTTTTCTTGAGACTCACTCCCTTCCCTTTCAGGTGGGTCTTCGTCGACTCCCGTTCCAGGCGAGTCTAGCCACTCCGGTGTTGGTGCTCCCTAGCTGCAGTGAGTTGTACCTTTTTGTTGTACTTCTGTACTCTGTACTTTGTCTCAGACTCTGAGGTTGTATATAATATGTTCATATAGTGGAATTTTACTGCTTTGCATCGTGTGTATCTTCTTACATATAGTCTCCTCGGACTCTTAAATTCCTACCCTTCCGATCTTGTCTCGTGGGTTAGCGGGTCAGAATTCGGGTTACTGGTTGTTACTGGTAATGCGGGTTCTGGGTCGTTACAGTGAGCTAGTTCTGAGTGTTCATCTTGTAATAGCTCTCAGTCTGATCTTTCTTTTCTAAGAAAGATTTCTGTCTAGCTGTAGGACTGTATACAGTGTAGAACCCAACTAGGGGTTTGTGTCTAGCAGAACCACACTGAGGTTTGTACCAGGAGGTTGGCTTCTTGATCTGTAAGAGAAGTGGGCTGCCTTCTTGCCCGGGAAAGAGAAGAAGAGCAGCTGGGGTGCTGGGTGTTGTATTGTCCTTGAGGGGGACTGTACCCTTGGTTAGTGAAATCCCAAGAGGTTGCTTGGGGATTGGACATGGGACTTCCATGTGGGAAGGGCCGAACCAGGATAAATTCCTTGTCTCTTTTGTGTGATTGTTTATTTGCTTCCGCACTGCTACTCTTTATCACACTAAACTAACCAAACTTTCAAGTGATAATTTTCTGTCTTAAGTTTCTATTTGCAGAAATCAGAAAACCTATTCACCACCCCCCCCCCTCTAGGTTAGCTTGCTGCCGTACCAAAAGAGCCAACAAGTGGTATCAGAGCAGGTCTCTGATCATTCAAAGAAGATCCAACGATCTTAGAGCAAAGATCCATGGCAGCTCAAGGATATGATGAAGGTCAATCAGTCACCAGACCTCCATTCTTTGATGGAGAAGACTACCAATACTGGAAAATGAGAATGGAATGCTTCATTCGAGGTGGAATGCTTCATTCGAGGCACAGACTTTGATCTGTGGCAGGTAATAGAGGTAGGTGATTTTGTTATTGTTCCTGTTGAAGGCACTACTGCCATTACTCCTGCTGATAAAAGTAAACTATCTCTAAATTTTAAAGCAAAAAATTATTTATGTTGTGCTTTATCTAAAAAGGAATTTAGTAGAGTATCTGCATGTAAATCTGCTAAAGAAATTTGGGACAAACTGCAAATAACCTATGAAGAAACGGATAAAGTGAAACAAACTAGAATAGATATTCTTGTTTCACAATACGAACAATTTAAAATGCTTTCAAACGAAAACATTACTACTATGTATAATAGATTTTCAAGCATAGTAGTAGGTTTAAATTCTCTTGGTAAAACTCTTTCCAATGAAGAAACTGTTAGAAAGATACTTAGGTCTCTAACTGGTTCATGGACACCTAAAGTAACTGCTATTGAAGAAGCCCATGATTTAACCAAATTGTCGATTAATAACTTAATAGGTTCTCTCATGGCACATGAAATAAATATGGAGCGATTATCTAAAAGCTCATCTAAGAAGAAATGTACTAATGCTCTTAAAGTGGTAGCTGCTCCTTCCACTTCTTCTTCTTCTAGCTCAAAAATTGCAGGATCTGAAGACAGTGATGTTGATGAAGTACTGTCCAAACTTCAGAAGATTTTAAAGAAGAAGAAAAATGGATCAAGAAGGATCCAAAGGAAAGAGAAAAAGGTAAATGAACCAGTCTGCTATGAATGCAGAAAACCTGGACATCTAAGACCAGACTGTCCAAGACTCAAGAAGACTGGTCAAACTGAGAAGTCCAAGAAGAAGCACAAGAAATTCAAAAGAAAAGCCGTGGCAGCTGCTTGGGAAAATGAAGAGGCCACAAGCTCAGAATCATCAAGCTCAGAGTCGGAGAAAGAGCAGGTAAGTCTAGCCCTCATGGTAGGACTAGATGAGGTACATTCTGACCCTTTTTTTGATTCATGCATTGATTCAGGGTCAGAGTCTGAAGACTTAGAAGAAGTCTTTAATGAACTATATGAAAAACATAAGGGTGTTGTAAAAGAATTAAAAAATCTGAAAAACAACACTACTTGCTTGAAAAATACTAATTCTGATCTGAAATCAGAAATGGAACAATTGGAAAAACAACTAAAGGTAAGTAAAGATAATAATCATCTTTTAAATGAAGATTTGAAAATTAAGAATAATGAGAAGTTAGAGTTAGAAGAAAAAATTAAAAACTCTAACTGAAGAAAATTTGTATTTAAAAGAATCAGTTAAGAAATTAACTCAAGGAAAAACATCTCTAGCTCTATGCTTAAGAGGATCAAAATCTGGAAATAACAAACAAGGGCTTGGATACATTCCTCTGGAAAAAGAAAAACAAACCATAAATCCATGAAAATATCCTTTGCCGAAATTTGTAAAAGAAACCAAGTTGCCTGTAAAAGAAAATGTTTCCAAAAATTATGTCCTAAACAGACATCATAAAAACAGTAAGAACTGCAAAATAGATTATATTCATTGTTGTTCTCATTGTAATAAATTAGGACACACAGTAAATACCTGCACAACAAGGCACCTAGTTTGGATTCCGAAATGATACTTTTATGCATCTAACCATCAAGGACCCAAAACGAATTGGGTACCTACGTCTGAATAAATTGTTTGCAGGATAGCCTTGGAGCATCAGGATCAAGGATGCTCAAGGCAAGGATGACTGCAGACTCTTCACTCAAATCATATCTGAAGAGGGAGAAGTCACAAATTCTTTTTAATCTATAATATTACTTGCTAGTTTCCTTCAGGTGGAGTCTCATGCTCAGGGGTAGCCTTCACTAAGGGGGAGTTATTCATTAAATATCTATTATTGTTGAACCCCTCAATGGTAAGAAATGTTCTCAAAGGGGAGAGAATGCATGGTAAGATCCTTCCTTTTTGGTTAGTGACAAAAAGGGGGAGAATTTGTATGGTCTATGAATTTTTTGCATTTTCTATGCTTCATATATTTATGTCAGAAAATTCACGTAAATTTTGTCATCACCAAAAAGGGGGAGATTGTTGAACCGCTCTTTGTTTATCCTTATATTTTGGTGATAACAAAACTTATGATGATTTCAAGTATATCATTGATTGATTAAAAGTTATTGAATATTTGTTTCATCTGTGTCGCATCAATCTCATAGCAAAATGCTAAGTCTCCCATTGATGCAATATGGCGCACTAAAATGATAAAATCGATGTTTAATCCATATACATCGATTTCAGTTCAAGTGCCAAACTAATAAGCGCTACAACGACTTGACTTGATCGACTTTATAAGTGCTACATCGACTTGGTTTTATAAGCACCATAACGATTCGTTTAGGGCTTATAACGATTTGATTAGTGAGCGCAACGATTATGCCCTCACATCGATTTGCCCTTCATAACGATTTGCTTGCATAACGATTTCATAAGTGATCAGATCGATTTCTTTATTGATCATAACGATTTGCTTGCATAACGATTTCATAAGTGATCAGATCGATTTCTTTATTTATCATAACGATTTGCTTGCATAACGATTCCTTTAGTGATCACATCGATTTCTTTGGAGAGAACAACGATTTGTTCCTCACATCGATTTCTTTGATCACTGTAACGATTCATTAAGTATCATAACGATTTGCTTAGTAGCACACAACGATTTATTTACAAATGACCAACGAATCTTCACATAACGATTTCATAAGTCATCCTCATAACGATTTCTTCATGGATTCTGTTCAAACACATATTGCCTTTATATTTCAAATATGTTTGGCGCCTAATGAAAAGTCAAAATATCTTCTGATAGAAAAAGCAACATGTATATTTCAGAGTCTTGTCAAAAAGATATGAACTACTATTTTCAGCATGTTAGCAGAAACACAGTGGTATGCACTGTTTATCATAAACACTCTTTTATGCTAACACTCTCTTCTATGATTACAGACCTCGAAGACCACTAAAGTCTGATTAAGACAAATGAAGAGGAGATGAGCAACGGTTAGAACTCCAACGGATCTCTTCAACGGATCTATTCAAAAGCCGCTCATATAAATAATGAAGCACGGCTTAAGAAAAGAAGAGAGCCTTCCTGAAAATCTTTGAAGGAGTGTACAACCAGTGAGGAACCTCAACGCCACATACACTCAAAGAAAGAGAGAAAGAGCCTGAGCCCAGAAGAAGTGTTCAAGCATCTGAAGCATTCAAGCCTTCAAGCTGTATTTTCTCTCATCATTCTCTCTCTGAGCTCATTGTAAATCTGGGGGAGAGTCCTTGACTGTGAGCCAGTTCTGAGTGTTCATCTTGTAATAGCTCTCAGTCTGATCTTTCTTTTCTAAGAAAGATTTCTGTCCAGCTGTAGAACTGTATACAGTGTAGAACCCAGCTAGGGGTTTGTGTCTAGCAGAACCACACTGGGGTTTGTACCAGGAGGTTGGCTTCTTGACCTGTAAAAGAAGTGGGCTGCCTTCTTGCCCGGGAAAGAGAAGAAGACCAGCTGGGGTGCTGGGTGTTGTATTGTCCTTGAGGGGGACTGTACCCTTGGTTAGTGAAATCCCAAGAGGTTGCTTGGGGACTGGACGTAGGACTTCCATATGGGAAGGGCCAAACCAGGATAAATTCCTTGTCTCTTTTGTGCGATTGTTTATTTGCTTCCGCACTGCTACTCTTTATCACACTAAACTAACCAAACTTTCAAGTGATAATTTTCTGTCTTAAGTTTCTATTTGCAAAAATCAGAAAACCTATTCACCCCCCCCCCTCTAGGTTAGCTTGCTGCCGTACCAAAAGAGCCAACAAATAATCTCTCCTACCATATCTTCTCCATCGCGTACATTATAATGACCCTCACTAAATGAAGTATGACAAGATCAAATTAGTATGTAAAATCATGTAGTTATGCATAATGGTTGAGTAATAGATTGTCAACATCTGTAGGTATGAAGACTGTTAAAGAAAAAAAGCTACATATATGATGGAATGAGAGAGTGACCACTAACCAATAAGTGGGACAAAGATAGATGGCATTTGCATACTAATTGTAGGTAAGGGACAATCAGTTAAAATTTTAAGAGCCAAAACTTCAACGTTGAGGAGTTTTTATTATATATTATATAATATATATTAAAAAATTATCAAAAACAAAAATGGAAAAGTGAATGCGAAATTGGGTGTTTCCGCTTTCGCATCCTATAAGAATTTGGATATTCATTTCCACTTCCGCTAAGTTATCAGAAAGTTCTTTTCGGAGTTCCACATCTTATACAAAATGCGAAAACGGGTTGGCTAAATAGAAATCGGAAATCTATTGGTAGCCCTAATGGCCATATGCTCCCTTGTTTTATCATTGCATTGGCTTAAACCTTAGTGTGTTTCAACTAAACCACTAAGGGGGAGTAATATGCAAAAGGTATGTGCATACATTAAGGGGAAGTTATATGGTTATGCATTTAACATGATTTTCAAAATACTATGAAATTAAAGCCAACACACTAATGCACTAATGGATATCAACTTGATATCAACTTGATGATGGGTGGAAATTCTTCTTAACACTCTTGTGATTCTTGAAATCCACTTAACTTGAAGCAAACTCATAAGGAAAAAGCTACATGTCCTGGATTGAATGAAGAAGAGGATAATTGAGCCTAGTAACCGAGTCTCTCCACTGAATAAGTGAGGAGCCTTGCATCACATAGTAATACGCTCTCCAAATGAAAGTAAAAAAAATGGACATGAAATTAAAAAAACAAAGGAGAGAGTGAAAGCTACAAAAAATCGAGGGTCTATCATGCATGGGTAGGATTGACAGTCATCTATTAGTGTTAATTAGAAGGTCCACCCATCCTCATGTGTGATGCCTTTTAATTATATTGTCACATCACTATTCATGGTATTTAATTTTGAATGTATACATGATCTATAAAATAGTTACTTCTTACTGCATGCACCCCACTCATCCTTCCCCTAGTGAGATTTTTATATACAGATTCTGTGTTTGAGTCGATTGCACTGTTGTTTCCCTATTACACTTTTTAATGATGTTAAAAAGGGGGAGAGATATATATTGGAGAGATATTTTGCACATGTAGGGGGGAGATATTGTATATACGTACATATGCTTGCTTTCCTGCATACTTGCTTGAATGCATAATGCATAGTCATTTCCCTCAATGTATGTAGCAACCCGAATTCACTACAAGAAAAAGCGGTTTTAGCAACCGACAACTTCGGTCCCTATTCGATCACTAAATGTTTTAGTGACCGAATAGGGACCGAAGTTGTCGGTGAAGAATTTTTTGTCACAATATGGTGATCGAAAATTTTCGGTCGCTACTCAGTCGTTGATAGTGACCGAAATAGGAACCATATTATTTCGGTCGCTATCAGCGACCGATACATTCAGTCACTATTTCGATATTGTATAGTGACCAAAATAGTGACTTGTTCGGGAATCATCCCCCCGATCGGCAGCCCTCTCTCGCACAACTCACACGTAGAGTTTGGAGAAGAGATTGAAGAAGGGAGAAGAAAAACACAGGAACACCAGATTTTTACGTGGTTCGGAGGCAAAGCCTTCCTACGTCTACGGCCACAGCAGCAGTTCCAATACTATACGTCAGGAACAATCGTCCAACCACATAATACAAGGAGAGACCACCCTACTATATATACTGGGAGGTTAGGGCACCATAATCGAGATTTATAAGGACAAAACTGCCCCTCACTCAGATTCATGCAAGTCGCTTGTCCTGGGGTTGAGAAGTCGACTGCCTTGAGAATTTGACTGCTAAAGTCAAATGCTGAATTTGACTGCTTAAGTCGACTGCTGACTTCGACTGCTTAAGTCGACTGCTGACTTCGACAGCTGCAGTCGAATGCTGAAGTCGACTGCTGAAGTCGACTTCCTTGAAGACTTCGACTCATTCACTTCTGTAAGCCAAATTTAGCTTCCGGGGGTGGTACCCCCGGAGACCCCACAGAGGGCGCTGCCCCCTTGACCCCCGCAAGTCGATCCGCGTCCCGAACCTTCTTGTCTACCTCAGCAAGTTCAGGCTCCACACTCTAACATGACTAACACATTTCGGTCGCTATCCACGACCGATTTCTTCAGTCACTATTTTGGTCACAATAAAGTGACCGAAATGTTTGGTCTCTACTAGCGACTGATCGATTCGGTCACTATTTCAGTCACAAAATAGTGACCGATATAGTGACTTAAAATGATCGGTTGTTATAATTCGAAATAGCAACCGATAATTTCGGTTGCTAATCGGTCTCTAATTTTTTTTTTTTTAAGATACATATTTTTTAACAAAATAACATGTGCATATAATAAAATTAAAAATTGTACTATGACAAATGTCAACAATAATAAAATATCTATAAAATGTCAACAATAATAAAATGTCCACAATAATAATACATAAAATGTCCACAACAATACATAAAATGTCCATAACAATGAAAAGAAAATCATGAATCCTCGTCCTCGTCTCCTCCGACGCCACTCGATGAAGGAACCTACAATAGATATATAACAATAAGTTCTTCATTTTTAAACTAAACTAACTTGCATAATGTGAATTTGAGTGTCGAGCTCAAACCGGGAGTCCGATTTGAACTCCGTCAGTTTCCACAAGTCATAGTACTCATTGTTGCCCAGCTAGCTAGCCCAGAGGGGGGGTGAATGGGTTAATAAAAATTTGATCTTAGATTGATACATGTTCACTAAAAGATTACACAACAACTTAAACGAAGGTTAGAGTTAGAGTGAATGAAAATAGCAAGCGCACAAACAACACAGCCACAAGACACAAGGATTTTATCCTGGTTCGGAACTCCTTTCCACAGGAGACCTACGTCCAGTCCTTGAGCAATACCTCAGGATATCACTATCAAGGGTACTGTCCCCCTCACGGATCCTTACACCCAGCCTCAACTGGTCTTCCTTCACACAGAAGGGAATACAACCACCCTGGATACCACCAGGTCTTCCTTCACAACCGAAGGGGATAAAACCACCCTGGATACCACCAGGTCTTCCTTCACACAGAAGGGAATAAACCCTCCCTGGATACCACCAGGTCTTCCTTCACAACCGAAGGGAATAAAAAATAATAAAAGTAGGCACAAGAACAGGCTTCAGGAACTAGCTCAAACAGCTACAATCTGAAGCAAACAAGCCTCAAGAGAGAAAGGATTTTGGCACTGGTTTCTCTCAAAAGACTTCACTGGCTCTCATAGGAATTTCTTTTTCAACACAGAGAGCTAAAGAGCTAAGATGTATTGGGAAGGAGTGCCTCGCTCTTGTTTGAACTACTGAAGACTTGAAGGATTGGCAATTCTCTATCACAGAATGTTGTTCTATTCAAAAAGTCTGTCTTCACAGTCTTGTAGTCTTGTATTTAAGCTTCTACTTGAAATTTGAACGTTAAAGATCCGTTGTCTCTCATTCTGGTATACGTTAGACTGGTCTGCAAGGAAGCTTCTGATCTTCAGTCTTTTATCCTTTAGTACACGCCAAAGAAATATTCTGATATCTTGTATCTTTTGTGTCCAACGTTTGTACAGATAAATCTTGTCAGGTATCTGCAAGCATATCAATAATAAATAGGAGACAGCTAGGGCTGTCGTTGATTGTTAGTCACAGTTGGAAAAGATATTGCTAGTTTTAGCAAAGCTCCTTTCTGTCAAAATAAAGATGAAGACAGAATAGCACAATAGTGGAAGATATCGTCTGCATGCATGAGAGATACGTTCAGAGTACATTGAATGCATAGCAGTCAAACAGATGAGATACGACTTTGACTATTCAACGCATATTAAGAGTATTATATTGAAATAACAATCAAATCGATATGAACAAAGTCGATGCCTTTATGACTTATGAAATCGTTATCAGTTGGTAGGCAAATCGTTATGACAGAGCATCATTGAATCATAATAATGAAATCATTATAAACACTTATGAAATCGATGTGATTACTTACCAAATCATTACTATAAGTAAATCATTGTGATCAAGAAGGAAATCGTTATGAATTCTACAGAAATCGATGTGATCACTTAAGAAATCATTGTGGTAAGCAAATCGTTATGAGCAATACAGAAGTCGTTATGAACAATACAGAAATCGTTATGAACAATACAGAAATCGTTATGAGTTCTACAGAAATTGATGTGATTACTTAAGAAATCGTTGTGGTAAGCAAATCGTTATGAGCAATACAGAAGTCGTTATGAACAATACAGAAATCGTTATGAACAATACAGAAATCGTTATGAGTTCTACAGAAATCGATGTGATTACTTAAGAAATCGTTGCGACGAGCAAATCCTTACGAGGTCTTAAGAAATCGTTGCGACGAGCAAATCGTTACGAGGTCTTAAGAAATTGTTATGACAACTTAAGAAATCGTTGCGACGAGCAAATCGTTACAAGGTCTTAAGAAATCGTTATGACAACTTAAGAAATCGTTGCGACGAGCAAATCGTTACGAGGTCTTAAGAAATCGTTATGACAACATAAGAAATCGTTGCGACGAGCAAATCGTTACAAGGTCTTAAGAAATCGTTATGACAACTTAAGAAATCGTTGCGACGAGCAAATCGTTACGAGGTCTTAAGAAATCGTTATAACAACTTAAGAAATCGTTGCGACGACTTAGCAAGTCTTTATAATTTACAAAGAAACCGATGTCTTAGTAAATCGTTATCGTGTATAAAGAAGTCGATGTAATGACTTGGGAAAAACATGAAGTGAGAGTTTTACCTGATTGTCTTAACTTCCTTTTACTTTTATTTCCTGTCCTCAAGGCTCAAGTAATTCATTAGTATTGTTTTGTTAATCATCAAAATTAATATATAAATAAGTGAATTAATTTATATGGGGAAGGTTTGGTCATCAATCTCCCCCTTTTTGATGATGACAAAATATACTAAACATCATAAATAAACAGACATGTTTTTCAGAGTTGCTTTAGTTTTCTCCCCCTTTTTGTCAATAAGAAAAAAGATAGTCTATGAGACAAAGAAGAGAGAAAGTTTTGTATTAATTAGGAGCAATATAATACAAAGGAGACAAAAGAGAGGCATGCTGTGAAATGACAGCCCATGCCTTGATCTCCATATCTTCAAAAAGCTGGTGGAAAACACCAGGAGCAACTGAAAAGGAAGAGCCCATGGTTGGAATCAATCTTTGAATGTAAAGTTGCTGCTGCTGATCCAGGAATTCTCCATACTGATCTTTGTCCAGTATGAATCTGAAGTAGGTGCTTTGTCCAAAATCGGCACGATGGAGAAATCTATCCAGAGAGATTGGATAGAAAATCTTCTGATCCAGAAGATCCTTCTTTAAGGCATAGAAGGCAGTATATCTGGCTGCCCACTGAACATATATCTCTTGAATTGGATTTATGGAGTTGAGATCCAAGAAGGCTTCTGCCGATAGAATAGGCTTATTTTGTCTGAACAAGGAACTGTTGATAGCTTGCAACTGAAGATGGGATTCCCTATAGAGCGTTTCCCATGCGGAGGGAGAAAGCCTCTCACACTCAGAAATGAGTGGACCCAAGACTTGGGAGGAAATGCGGCCAGAGTGGTATTCTCTGAAAATAAACCGCAAAAAGGAAGGCATTCTACCCTGCTTAGTTGACATTCTGCCCATTTGCTTAGAAAACATATCAAAGGCATGGGAGCCTGCATCTGAGTCAAACACTAAGGAGTGTAGCTTCGGCAGAAGAACTGGAGAGTCAACTTGGAGGTGTGCAAAATCCACTTGGAGGGGAAGATTTATTGGATGTTCTGATCGCAGCATCACTATGGCTGAATAAAATTGGTAGAACTGGACTTCAGGCAGCTTGTTCAGGTAGCAGAAATCACTGTACAACTGGAAATTCTTGGCTATCCTGATCTCTTTCAGAATGAATGGTCCCCAAGAGGTCTTATGCTGAAGAATGAACCACTCAGAAAGAGTGAGTGGGTGATCTCTATGGGATAGGGTTTCTGCACGGGCAGTCAAGTATTTGTGTAAGACCCTCGAATTTCCGTCGTATTTTTCGTATTTATGTGTGTATATTGTGTTGAGTATGTATGTACGTATTTTACGTGGATGTTTAAAATAGTATAAATACGTGTGCATGTGTTTATATTGAACGTAACTAATGTACTCATTGCATGATGGTAGTGTGGATACGATACTATATGTACATTGCATGTATATATGCCCGGTATGCATGGTTTCTGCATAAATTAGGGTTCTGGCCGAAGGCCCTATTGGCGTCAATCCCCAGGCCGTTGAGGTGGTGTCAGCGTCCAGCCCTGGACGCCAACACTAGATCCGGCGTCCAGCGATCTGGACGCCAACCTCTCTGACCTGCATGCGCAGCAGAGCTGCTATCTTCTGAAGCAAGGCATGGCAACCATTGGGGGGATGTCCCCCAACGGCTCCAAGCCTGTCTAATCAGTATGGTGAGTGGGTGAGGGCCTCTCCTACACCCTGAACCCGAGATGGTCTCTCCCCACTTCTCCCTTCACCTTGTGAGAGGAGAAAAGAAGAGAGAAAACCCTAGAGAGCATTCTGTGAGAAAAAAAAACCCAGTTTGAACCCCTAAAATCCGACCCTTGGAAGCTGGTTTTGGAGATCTTCTGCATCAAGGAGGGAGCTGAAGCAAAGGGGAAGGCCTCCCATCATCTCCTCGGCGTGGAGATCACCCAGGAGCTCGGAGGAAGGCGTTCTTGGAGGTGCTTCTGCAACTTCTTGGGACTGCCCAAGGAGGTCTTCTTCGAGCCACAGATCTCTTGGAGGATTTTTAAAGAGGCAAGTAACCTATCTATGGTGTCCCCGTATGAGTCTAGGAGGTTCTTATCATTTTTATGGAATTTCCCTCGAGTCCTAGACCCTCCATTTCACCCAATTTTCAGAGCTCGGGTCTGTGTTTCTGCACAGACCTGAGTAGACGGCAAGGTCCCTGGACGCCCAGTTCCTCCTTGGCGTCCATCGACCATGCCGCTGACTCTGAGTCAGCGGCCAGAGACCGCCGCCGAGTTCTTCAGGACAGAACAGTGAGCTGTTCTGTCCCTCTTATACATTTAATTTCGGTATGTTTATGCGTTGAGGATATATGGTATTCCTATAAGCTATGTATATGGTACATTGTGGTTGTGGATGTATGTGAGTCGTGTGGGTGAATGCGGCTAAGGATGTCTTGTAAGCATGTGAGAATAACTTGTAAATCATCTTGCAAAATCCATGATTCATGATTTAGATTAATGTGAATGCCTTGATTTCGGTCTATACATGAAGAGTTGTGGGACATGTATGTGTGTTCTGAAATTTTGGAAATTATGCATGCTTGTGAAATTGCTAATAAGTCGGTTCGGTAATATGAAAGCATGTAAAAATGGTTGTGGTAAACGATTTATAGATGTACGAATTAGGGAATTTTGTACTCTAAATTCATGTGTGTACATTGGTAGTTTATGTTTAAACAGCAAGTGATAAGTTACATGATGTGTGAATTCCATGTTGACGTAAAATGTGAATAACCTGCTAATTAGGTGTTTGATTTTCTGTAAATCCTCTTTAGCTCAGAAAAATCTGAAAAATTGAGGGTATGATCATGAGCCTGAAAACAGCCTGTGGTTAAATTTTCAGACCATTTGGACCCGTAAATAGAGAGTTATGAGTTTTCATGTGAAATGTGAATAATTCGTACATATGATCGCAATGTGATTAGATTTTGTTTAAATCAGCATGATTTGGATGTTTACTGTGTGTTAAAACCTGAAACTCTGTAGTACCATGTTAGTAAAAACAGAGGAGTTCATGTGAGTGAGGAAGTGAATGTGATAGGAAGTGTAAAGTGTGAAAACCATGCGTAAAACGCTAATTGTGTAAAAGTGTAAATTGTGCCAATGTGATACTGCTTCCAAGAAGGCAGTGGAGCTGTATCAGGGAAAAGTCCCCCTGAGAAAGTTCATTGTGTTAAGTGACCCTAAGGGCATTAGGGGGAAATCCTGGAGGTGGACAAGTACCACTGGTTAGGGTGGAGACTTGTTCTCCCGGTCTGCGCAGTCCAAGAGTCACCATTGCATTGCCTAGATGGTGTCTAAGTGTTATGTGTATGTGAATGTGTCCTTCTTTGGTGGTTTGGACTATGTGTCACGGCACCTAAATTGTGTAAATATGTGTAAAGTGTAATGTGTAAAGTGTATGTGACCATGTGTAAATGTGTAAGTGACATGTGGATGTGTATGTGTAAAGTGTAACCATGTGAAAAGAGGAAATTGTGTAAAAAGGGAATGTGAAATTCCAGATGTGTAAATGTGTATTGAAACCATGTGAGACTAAATCTGAAACCAAGTAAATTCTGAAAATGCATGTTATTATGCTCATGTTATGTGTGCAAAAGTGTGTAGAATCCATGTTAGAGACAACTAATGAGCATGTGTGTAAAAAGGGCGTGATTGATTGTTCATATGTTATGTTCTAAGCCACATTGTAGCTTCCATGTGTAGGTTTATAGTCTTTGAACCATGTGAAATCAGCAACCTAAAGCATGTTAAAAAGTTATGTATGTGCTTAAGAACATGTGAAATCCATGCTAACTATGTTCCCCGTTCATGTGTGTAAAGTGTCCATGTTGATAACTCTCACGTTTGGTTCTTTATAAGGTTAAAGTTCATAAGTGAATGGATTAGAGACCATGTGGTAGGTAAATGTTATATTTTTGAAATCTGAAAGCATGCGTTATGTATAAAATTGTAGAACTTCATGATAGGTTGAAAACTTGCATTGACTAGCATGCTTGTGTTTGAAATCTGTAAATGTGCATGTAGAAACCACTAGGACTTGTACGTGAATATCATAAATAGTGTTGCTTGCTGAGTCTTTAAGACTCACTCCTTGCTTCGGCGTACAGGTTCAGACGGTGACGAGACCTTCGTGGAGGAGACAGTGGAGATAGACTCCGAGCGCGGAGTTTAGCTTGAGGAGTTGTGCATCCCTTTTGTTGTAATCTTCATAGTATGTACTTGAAACATTATATTAGAATTATCATGAAGAAAATGTAATATGTGGACATTGGACATTTTGTATTTATTTCAGCATTTAAATTATGAGAACTTTAGTTCCTTTTTGCAAATTGTAAACTGCATGTATGTCTAATGTGGATGATGAATGAATGGAGATAGTTCTCTTTTACTTCCGCTACTCTGTTATTTATATTCGCGTGTATCTCAACTGTTTGTATCGTTGGGTAAATGTCCCACTGTGGCTGGCAGCACTCGTTATATCGACGTGGGTCGGTATGACCGTACCGGTATAATGAGGGCCGTCACAGAGATTGGTATCAGAGCGACCAGTTGAGACTGCACATGAATATAACTAAGTCATCATCCCCATTGCATGCTAAGTATGTCCACATGTGTAGAAAACACTAATAAGAAGTGAAAAATAGATAAGAAAATGGTTAGAAAACTTAGTAACCTAACTCTAATGGTGGCTGAAATTTTATTACAGCCATGGCTTCCCGTGGACGACGTGGAGGTGCGCCAGCTCGCGACGACGAGCAGAGGCGTGAGGAGCGGGCGGAGCAGCAGGCCCCGGCCCCACAGGGTCCTGTGCTTCCCCCACCACCGCCAGTGGATTATGGAGTGTTCATGCAAGGTCTGGTGCAAGCCATGCAGACGCAGGCCCACACCCAGGCAGCACTCCAGGCCCAGTTGGAGGCCCAGGTAAATTAATGAAACAACTAAGTGGCTTGTTATTTAATTTGTATATATTGTGTTTATTGTATATTGCATGTTGTTTAATGTAGCAGGCTCAGGCCCCAGCTCAGGACCATGGTGGACCTTCCATCATGGAGCGATTCAAGAGGATGACCCCACCCTCTTTTAAGGGGGAGAGTGATCCGCTTTTGGCAGAAAGCTGGATGAGGGAGACCGAGAAAATCTTCCGAGCTATCAGGTGTCCTGACGAGGACAAGGTGACCTTAGCCACCTACATGCTACAGGTATGTTTTGTTATGCTTGTATGTTGCTTGCTAAGTTAGAAATTTTTGGTTAGTGCTTATGAAGGTGTGTTGCAGGAGAGAGCGGATGTATGGTGGTCCTCCCTACTGCGTACGCGTTCGAGGACGGAGCAGTAGATGTGGCGTGGGACGCGTTCGTGAGGCTCTTCCGAGCCAAGTTCGTCCCAGAGCACATCCAGGACAAGATGGAGCAAGAATTCCTTTCCCTGACGCAAGGATCAATGACCGTCCTGGAATACGAGGCAAGGTTTTCTGAACTCTCTAAATATGCACCGCACATAGTAGAGGATGAGCGCAGGAAGACCAAGAAATTCGTGATGGGTCTCAAACCATCACTGAGGACGAGGCTCGTGGCGTTCGACCACCGCACGCTAGACGAGGCCCTCAGCGCAGCCTGCAGACAGGAAGGCGAAATGGAGCAATACTTGGAGGAGAAGAAGGCTTCGCAGAAGAGGCCGGCAGCAGCTTTCCAGAGGCAAGACAAGAGGAAGACGGTGTACCAGACACCGCAGAAATCATCAACAACCAGCAACTATCAGGTACCTTCTGTACGTTCCTCTGGTGACAAGAAGGAGTGCCCTCATTGCGGAAGGGCACATGGTGGTACGGAATGTTGGATGATAGCGGGCAAATGCCTAAAGTGTGGGAGCAGCGACCACAAAATCAAGGACTGCCCTAGGCTTCAGCAGGGAGCTCAGCGAGGAGCGCCAGTACCAGCAGTGGCGGCAGCCGCGCCAGCGACAGGGCGACCTGGAAGGCCTCGAGCCCCGGCTCGAGTGTTTGCGTTAGCTCGTGAGGACGCCGAGCAGGCGGAGCATGTCACCGAAGGTACAGTCTTACTTTTCGGTGTGCACGCTCGGGTTTTGTTTGATACGGGTGCTACTCACTCGTTCATTTCCGAGCGGTTCGCTAGGCAGTTAGCCCTAGAGTCAGGCATAGAGTCTGAGGAGTTAGAGGTCCCTTTGTCTGTGCACACCCCTGCGGGTACGGTATCGACTAGGAAGTGCATTCCGTCGTTACCTGTGTGCATTGAGGATAGGTTCCTAGATGGGTGTTTCTTCTTGCTAAAGATGAAGGACTATGATTGTATCTTTGGTCTGGATTGGCTAGAGGAGCACTATGCGTTAGTGGATTGTCGTAGGAAGAAGATTGTTTTCCGCATTCCTGGTGAGGATGAGTTTTCTCACCCCTTGCCAAGGAACTTAGCGGGAAAGTTAGTCATCTCTGCCATGAAGGCGATGCGTATGGTGAACAAGGGTTGTGACGCATTTCTTGCCAGCGTTATGCTAGTACCCGATGCTAGTTCGTCACTGACTCTTGCGAGATCGATGTGGTGCAGGACTTTCCAGATGTCTTTCCCGATGACTTGTCTGGATTGCCACCGGATAGGGAGATAGAGTTCACTATAGAGTTGCTTCCAGGCACCTCTCCTATCTCGAAGGCCCCATATCGGATGGCGCCTGCAGAATTAGCCGAGTTGAGGAAGCAATTGCAAGAATTGCTTGATAAGGGATTTATTCGCCCTAGCGTTTCCCCTTGGGGAGCACCTGTATTGTTCGTCAAGAAGAAAGACGGGTCACTTCGGTTGTGCATCGATTATAGGAAGCTAAACCAGGTGACTGTGAAGAACAGGTATCCCTTACCTCGTATTGATGATCTGTTTGACCAGTTGCGAGAGGCATCAGTCTTTTCCAAGATTGACTTGCGATCTGGTTATCATCAGTTGAGGATTAGGAGTGAGGATGTGTCCAAGACGGCGTTTAGAACCCGTTATGGACATTATGAGTTCTTAGTTCTTCCCTTCGGATTGACCAACGCCCCTGCAGCGTTCATGGATCTCATGAACCGGGTGTTTAGTCCGTATTTAGATAGCTTTGTTGTTGTGTTTATTGATGACGTGTTGGTCTATTCTCCGGATGAGGCCACACATCGTCAGCATTTGAGGTTAGTCTTGGAGGTTCTCCGTGAGCACAAGCTGTATGCAAAATTCAGCAAGTGCGATTTTTGGTTGCGCGAGGTTCATTTTCTCGGGCATGTTATCTCCGGCGCTGGTGTAGCAGTTGATCCAGCAAAGGTCCAGGCAGTTATGGATTGGGAAGTTCCCAGGACCCCTTCGGAGATTCGTAGCTTTATTGGGTTAGCTGGTTATTATCGGCGATTCATTGAGGGTTTCTCATCCATCGCCGCCCCCTTGACAAAGCTGACTCGGAAAGGTGAGAAGTTCGTGTGGTCTGAGGCATGTGAGCATAGCTTTCAGCTATTGAAGGCTAAGCTTACTTCTGCTCCGGTATTGGTATTGCCTAGTGGTCTAGAGGGCTTTGCCATTTATACGGATGCATCTCAGATTGGTTTAGGTGTGTGCTCATGCAACAAGAGAGGGTAGTAGCTTATGCTTCTCGTCAGTTGAAGGAGCATGAGAGGAACTATCCGACTCATGATTTGGACTTAGCAGCTGTGGTTCATGCACTAAAGATCTGGAGGCACTACTTTATGGTGTCAGATTTGAGGTGTTTACCGACCACAAGAGCTTGAGGTATCTTTTCTCCCAAAAGGAATTAAACCTGAGGCAGAGGAGATGGATTGAGTTCTTGAAGGACTATGACTTCGACCTTCAGTATCATCCTGGAAAGGCGAACGTCGTAGCGGATGCTCTTAGTAGAAAGAGGTCTTCGCTCCAGCAGGATTGGAAGATGTTGGAGGATGCAGCGTGCTCTATGACCGAGTTAGAGCCATCGTTGTGTCAGGCTTTTGTAGCTCAGCTATCCCTTAGATCCTCAGTCTTGGATGAGGTGATTGAGCAGCAGAAAGCCGATCCTAGATTGTTAGAGTTAGTAGGTAAGGCGGGCATTGCTCGTGATGAGGACGGTGTGATTAGATTTCAGCACCGTGTTTGTGTCCCCGATGTGGTAGATGTCCGTGAGCATGTGTTAGCGGAGGCTCATAGATCGCGATTCTCTATTCATCCGGGTAACACTAAGATGTATCAGATTTGAAGAGATCATTTTGGTGGTCCGGCATGAAGAAGGATGTTGCGGATTATGTGTCTAGATGTCTAGTATGTCAGCAGGTGAAAGCCGAGCGGCAGCGACCATCCGGCCTTATGCAGAGGATGGATATCCCCGTATGGAAGTGGGAAGCTGTCACTATGGATTTCGTATCGGGTTTGCCTCGATCTAGAAGGGGCAATGACTCGATTTGGGTAGTCGTAGATAGATTCTCGAAGACTGCTCATTTCTTACCTATGAAGAAGAAGCAGTCAGTAGAGAGTTTAGCTAGATTGTATGTTAGTGGTATCGTTAGATTGCATGGTGTGCCGAAGTCGATCATTTCGGATCGAGATCCGAGATTTACTTCGAGATTGTGGAAGGTCTTCAGGATGCGTTAGGTTCGGAGCTTAAGCTCAGTTCGGCGTTTCATCCCCAGACCGATGGACAGTCCGAGAGGACTATCCAGACGCTCGAGGATATGTTGAGAGCGTGTGTTCTGGATTGGAAGGATGATTGGGAGCGTCATTTACCTCTTGTGGAGTTCGCATACAACAACAGCTTTCATGCTAGTATTGGAATGGCTCCATTCGAGGTGTTGTATGGAAGGCCCTGCAGATCTCCTTTATGTTGGGAGGAGACTGGTGATAGGCAGTTGATCGGACCGGAGTTAGTTCAGGAAACTTCGGATAAGATCCAGCTTATCAGAAAGAGGCTTGTTGCGGCACAGGATAGGCAGAAGAGTTATGCCGACAACAGGAGAAAGGATTTAGAGTTCGAGATTGGCGATCATGTCTTCTTGAAGATATCGCCTACTCGAGGTGTTGTCAGATTTGGTAGGCATAGCAAGCTAAGCCCTAGGTTCATTGGCCCATATGAGGTTCTCAGACGTTTGGGCGACGTGGCGTACGAGCTAGCTTTACCCCCAGCTTTGGCTAGCGTTCACCCGGTATTCCACGTATCTATGCTCAGGAAGTATGTCCGAGATCCGTCTCATGTGATTAGTCATGAGCCAGTGGAGATCCAGCCAGATCTTTCGTATGTCGAGCAGCCAGTAGCCATTCTTGACCGGAAGGTGCAGCATCTCCGGAACAAGAGTATCGCGTCGGTGAAAGTTCTATGGCGGAACTTCTCACGTGAAGAGGCTACGTGGGAGCTTGAGGATGCGATGAAGAAGAAGTATCCCCTCTTGTTTGAGTAGTGTCGTTCTAACTTCGAGGACGAAGTTTTCTTTAAGGGGGAGAGGGTGTAAGACCCTCGAATTTCTGTCGTATTTTTCGTATTTATGTGTGTATATTGTGTTGAGTATGTATGTACGTATTTTACGTGGATGTTTAAAATAGTATAAATACGTGTGCATGTGTTTATATTGAACGTAACTAATGTACTCATTGCATGATGGTAGTGTGGATACGATACTATATGTACATTGCATGTATATATGCCCGGTATGCATGGTTTCTGCATAAATTAGGGTTCTGGCCGAAGGCCCTATTGGCGTCAATCCCCAGGCCGTTGAGGTGGTGTCAGCGTCCAGCCCTGGACGCCAACACTAGATCCGGCGTCCAGCGATCTGGACGCCAACCTCTCTGACCTGCATGCGCAGCAGAGCTGCTATCTTCTGAAGCAAGGCATGGCAACCATTGGGGGATGTCCCCCAACGGCTCCAAGCTGTCTAATCAGTATGGTGAGTGGGTGAGGCCTCTCCTACACCCTGAACCCGAGATGGTCTCCCCACTTCTCCCTTCACCTTGTGAGAGGAGGAAAAGAAGAGAGAAAACCCTAGAGAGCATTCTGTGAGAAAAAAAAACCCCAGTTTGAACCCCTAAAATCCGACCCTTGGAAGCTGGTTTTGGAGATCTTCTGCATCAAGGAGGGAGCTGAAGCAAAGGGGAAGGCCTCCCCATCATCTCCTCGGCGTGGAGATCACCCAGGAGCTCGGAGGAAGGCGTTCTTGGAGGTGCTTCTGCAACTTCTTGGGACTGCCCAAGGAGGTCTTCTTCAGCCCAGATCTCTTGGAGGATTTTTAAAGAGGCAAGTAACCTATCTATGGTGTCCCCGTATGAGTCTAGGAGGTTCTTATCATTTTTATGGAATTTCCCTCGAGTCCTAGACCCTCCATTTCACCCAATTTTCAGAGCTCGGGTCTGTGTTTTCTGCACAGACCTGAGTAGACGGCAAGGTCCCTGGACGCCCAGTTCCTCCTTGGCGTCCATCGACCATGCCGCTGACTCTGAGTCAGCGGCCAGAGACCGCCGCCGAGTTCTTCAGGACAGAACAGTGAGCTGTTCTGTCCCTCTTATACATTTAATTTCGGTATGTTTATGCGTTGAGGATATATGGTATTCCTATAAGCTATGTATATGGTACATTGTGGTTGTGGATGTATGTGAGTCGTGTGGGTGAATGCGGCTAATGATGTCTTGTAAGCATGTGAGAATAACTTGTAAATCATCTTGCAAAATCCATGATTCATGATTTAGATTAATGTGAATGCCTTGATTTCGGTCTATACATGAAGAGTTGTGGGACATGTATGTGTGTTCTGAAATTTTGGAAATTATGCATGCTTGTGAAATTGCTAATAAGTCGGTTCGGTAATATGAAAGCATGTAAAAATGGTTGTGGTAAACGATTTATAGATGTACGAATTAGGGAATTTTGTACTCTAAATTCATGTGTGTACATTGGTAGTTTATGTTTAAACAGCAAGTGATAAGTTACATGATGTGTGAATTCCATGTTGACGTAAAATGTGAATAACCTGCTAATTAGGTGTTTGATTTTCTGTAAATCCTCTTTAGCTCAGAAAAATCTGAAAAATTGAGGGTATGATCATGAGCCTGAAAACAGCCTGTGGTTAAATTTTCAGACCATTTGGACCCGTAAATAGAGAGTTATGAGTTTTCATGTGAAATGTGAATAATTCGTACATATGATCGCAATGTGATTAGATTTTGTTTAAATCAGCATGATTTGGATGTTTACTGTGTGTTAAAACCTGAAACTCTGTAGTACCATGTTAGTAAAAACAGAGGAGTTCATGTGAGTGAGGAAGTGAATGTGATAGGAAGTGTAAAGTGTGAAAACCATGCGTAAAACGCTAATTGTGTAAAAGTGTAAATTGTGCCAATGTGATACTGCTTCCAAGAAGGCAGTGGAGCTGTATCAGGGAAAAGTCCCCCTGAGAAAGTTCATTGTGTTAAGTGACCCTAAGGGCATTAGGGGGAAATCCTGGAGGTGGACAAGTACCACTGGTTAGGGTGGAGACTTGTTCTCCCGGTCTGCGCAGTCCAAGAGTCACCATTGCATTGCCTAGATGGTGTCTAAGTGTTATGTGTATGTGAATGTGTCCTTCTTTGGTGGTTTGGACTATGTGTCACGGCACCTAAATTGTGTAAATATGTGTAAAGTGTAATGTGTAAAGTGTATGTGACCATGTGTAAATGTGTAAGTGACATGTGGATGTGTATGTGTAAAGTGTAACCATGTGAAAAGAGGAAATTGTGTAAAAAGGGAATGTGAAATTCCAGATGTGTAAATGTGTATTGAAACCATGTGAGACTAAATCTGAAACCAAGTAAATTCTGAAAATGCATGTTATTATGCTCATGTTATGTGTGCAAAAGTGTGTAGAATCCATGTTAGAGACAACTAATGAGCATGTGTGTAAAAGGGCGTGATTGATTGTTCATATGTTATGTTCTAAGCCACATTGTAGCTTCCATGTGTAGGTTTATAGTCTTTGAACCATGTGAAATCAGCAACCTAAAGCATGTTAAAAGTTATGTATGTGCTTAAGAACATGTGAAATCCATGCTAACTATGTTCCCCGTTCATGTGTGTAAAGTGTCCATGTTGATAACTCTCACGTTTGGTTCTTTATAAGGTTAAAGTTCATAAGTGAATGGATTAGAGACCATGTGGTAGGTAAATGTTATATTTTTGAAATCTGAAAGCATGCGTTATGTATAAAATTGTAGAACTTCATGATAGGTTGAAAACTTGCATTGACTAGCATGCTTGTGTTTGAAATCTGTAAATGTGCATGTAGAAACCACTAGGACTTGTACGTGAATATCATAAATAGTGTTGCTTGCTGAGTCTTTAAGACTCACTCCTTGCTTCGGCGTACAGGTTCAGACGGTGACGAGACCTTCGTGGAGGAGACAGTGGAGATAGACTCCGAGCGCGGAGTTTAGCTTGAGGAGTTGTGCATCCCTTTTGTTGTAATCTTCATAGTATGTACTTGAAACATTATATTAGAATTATCATGAAGAAAATGTAATATGTGGACATTGGACATTTTGTATTTATTTCAGCATTTAAATTATGAGAACTTTAGTTCCTTTTTGCAAATTGTAAACTGCATGTATGTCTAATGTGGATGATGAATGAATGGAGATAGTTCTCTTTTACTTCCGCTACTCGTGTATCTCACTGTTTGTATCGTTGGGTAAATGTCCCACTGTGGCTGGCAGCACTCGTTATATCGACGTGGGTCGGTATGACCGTACCGTATAATGAGGGCCGTCACAATTTGGAATACTGAGACTTGTTGCCCTTGACGTTGGCCCACTGTTCTTCAGTCTTGAACTCAGTGCCCTCATAGATTTTGGATTTTTTAGGGTGGGACAGTTGGCAAAGAGGAAGAACAATGTTGAGATGCTCAAAGAGGTTGAGGAAAGGAATACCATAGATAGTGGAAAGGATACATTTTTGAAGGTATTCTCTATAGATGGGTCTTCTCTGAGGTTCAAGGGTGAGAGAGTACCAGAGAGGAGAAATAATGGTGAGGAGGGGAGGCTGACAGAGGATGAATGTTTCCTTCTCTTTTCTTGGCAGGACTGGGAGGATCAGTCCTGTGGACATGAGTGGTAATGGATAGAATGGAGAGGAGGGTACTTCTCTCAAAGTCATCCGGAAGATTAGTGTCAAAGACACTGCCAATTTGAGGTTTGTCCGGAATGAGGGTGACAGAAGAAGGAGGAGTAGGAGGATAGAAGAGATGTTTGGGATTGAAAAGGTAGATGGGTGAACTGGAGTAGTTTCAGCGAGAGGTGAAGAAGGTGAGGGTGATGATGGAGCTGAGGTTTGAGAAGGAGTGGGAGAGAAGGAAGGTTGAGATGGAATGAGAGAGGATGAGGTTTGGGTGCGAGGCATAGGGTGTTTGAAGTTGGTGGTGCTGGAGGGCTGTAGAAGAAGATGAAGGTGAGGAGAGGATTGGAGTTGCAAGAGTAGAAGTGACAGGGGCCTTGGTGGCTGCTACTGGCTCTTTCCCTTTTTCTTGACCTTCTCTGGCAACTGCAGACGGCCCAGATGGCCCTGACTCCTGAGAGATGGCCCTGATGGCCCTGAGCTTGCACTGATGGCCCAGATGGCCCTGACTCTTGAGCAGGAGGCCCTGGTGGCCGAGGAACATCTGCTGGTCTGCTCTGAGTAGCAGAAGAAAGAAGTCCACCTGTCCTGGAATTTGCTGATAGCATGGTCTTCATTTCTGACAATTCCTTGTTGAACCACCTCATAGCATTTTCGGACTGAAGACAGTTCAGAAGTGGTGGTTGCTTGACTGGCAAGGATGCCTTGAACACTGGACTGAACTGATGATAAAATATCTCCTTGAGCCTTTAACATTTCCATAACAGGCTTCAAATTTACTTTTCTGTGACTCTTTCTTTGCCTTCGGTGAACCACTCTTTTGCTTTTACTTTTCTGAGTGGCTGGCTCCTCAAATTCACCATGACCTGTAGCAGGTCCTCTATTTACAGGGCATTTTCAATGGGCTCCCCCTGTGATGGTGCTTCTTCTGTACCAAGCTCTTGCTCCCCCTGAATAGGAGCAGATTTAACAACATTTTTTGTTCTCCCAGAGTGGGAGCTTCTTCCAAAACAATGTCCTCACTGTGGCCTTCTGCCACTGATTCTGACATTTGAGGCTCGCTTCCAATTGGCTCCACTTGGCTAGGAGCTTCCTCCATTTCAATGTGACCCTCGGCCACAGAAGTAGATACTTGAGACACACTTGCAATTTGCTCCCCCTCAGTAGGAGCTTCATCCATCACTACTTCCCTTTGCGCAACTGTTGGCTCCTCAGAAATAATATTTCTGCATTGGATCTTTCAATATGTAAGCTTCTGGTGCTCTTAGAAAGAGGCAACTCTGGAGGTGGGCAAGGGATCTGCCACACCTGCTACTGCTTCTTCCATTGGAGTTTCTGGAGGATGAGAGTCAACCTCCATAACAGGTGATCCTGAAGTCTGTGCTTGATCTTCCACTGCAGGTTCTGCTGCTGCTTGATCTACTGCTACTGATTCTACCCCTAATTCTGCTGGAGGATCTGCTGCTTCTTCTGGAATTTCTGGAACATCTCCAATGATGGCCTCTCCCTCTGCCACAGAGGTCTTGGTCCATATCCCATTCTGCACTGAGAATCCACTTTTCTTTAGGTTTTTGGACCTTATAGACTGGCCCATCTTTTCCACAACTGCCCCAGATAGATTTACTCCAAAATGTTTGAATATCTTGGTAAGAAGATGAGCATAGGGCAATGAGATATTCAACCTGCTCTTTGTATCCCAGATTTGATCATGGGCAAACTTCATTCTCTCCATCATGACTTCGGCCATGTTAATCTCCTTTTGCTGGATTACCCAAACATCATATCTGAATCTGCCCTGGTGCAAGTTGAGAAGGTGGCACGCGGGGAACCATGATTTGGCAGATAATAAAATGAAGTAGACGGTTGAATGCGGTCATCTGATTTATATCTAATTTCCCGTCTCTCAGCCTGAAACCTGGACCTATAATGCCAAGACCCTTAGCTTGATCGTTCACTGTGTGAACTCCACTGTGTCCAGAAGTCTTCACCCCAAACAACATGTGCAGAAGCTCATGATCTACTTTAATTTGGATACCCTTTACAGATGAGACAAGGGACCCATCCGCCTCTGACCTTAGACAAACATAAAATGCTTTCACCAGGTCGGGATAGCTTACCTCGGTGAAGGTGGCAATATCCATCCATTGCATCCTTCTCAATGTTTCTACTATACTGCTCATGCCATTCTTCTCTAGATTTGATACATCCACTGCTTTATTTCCGCAAACCTTTGTCTTGACAAATGTAAACCTTTCCTGCTGCTCAGGGGACAAATACTCAGCACTGTAGCCCCCTACACTTCCGGAGATTGTTGGAGCGGCCATGGGTAGAGTGGAGAAAAGGTTCTGGAGGAGGGAGATGATGGAAGGGATGGAAGCCCTCAAGGGATTCTTCGCGGGAAGAAGAGAAGGCTTCAAATCTTGCGGAGAGTCGATGCCGGAATCGTTAGGGCATCGGCTTTGGGCGAACAGATAAAGGAGAAGAGTAAAGGTGGGAGATGAATCGTTCCCACAACAATTTGACTAATTAATAATACTTTATCGAAAAAGGAGGCGCCAAAAGTAACGGCAGAAAGCGACAAAAGAGTTTGACGAGTCAAACTACTTTTAACGCAATAGCGGTCAAATAAAGTGAATAAGCTGAGTTTTGCTTAATGCCAGAGAGAGAGAAAAAATTTCATTATAATCTGAAAATTTATATGCCAATTTAAATACAGAATCTTTTCACAAATTGCACATCCCTAATTCCCTTCTAAGAGATGTAAATCTCTCTTCAGGTAGGGCTTTTGTGAAGATATCTGCCAATTGACCATTTGTATCTATAAAAGAAATTTCTAAATTACCACTAGCTACATGATCTCGAATGAAATGATATCTAACCTCAATGTGTTTAGTCCTTGAGTGTTGCACTGGATTCTTGGTGAGGTTTATGGCACTTGTATTATCACACAGTAGTGGAATTGACTTGATATGTATGCCGAAATCCTCAAGTTGTTGCTTTATCCATAGGAGTTGTGTGCAGCAACATATTCAGCTTCAGCATTTTGATCACTGTCCATTCTAGTTGATGTGCTCATTTGCGTTGACAATGGCTTTGCACCTTCAAATCCAAATTTCTTTAACAGTTCTTTGGTGTACTTGTCTTGACAGATGTGGGTGCCTTCCTTCCCTTGCTTGATTTGCAATCCAAGGAAGTAGTTTAGCTCCCCCATCATACTCATTTCAACTTCTCCCTGCATTAGCTTTTCAAAGTACTTGCAAAGAGATTCATCAGTAGATTCAAAAATAATATCATCTACATATATTTGCACAAGTAGTATATGTTTAACTTTAGATTTTATAAATAATGTACTACCTACTTGACCTCTAGTGAAACCATGATCTAATAAGAACGTACTGAGCCTTTCATACCAGGCTCTATGTGCTTGCTTTAAACCATATAAAGCCTTATGGAGTTTAAATACTTGATTTGGAAATTCGGTGTCACCAAAACCTGGAGGTTGTTCAACATACACTTCCTCCTTGATAAAACCAATTAAAAAGGCAGATTTGACATCCATTTGAAACAATTTTAAATCTAATGCAGATGCATAAGAAGTAAAATTCTAATAGCCTCAAGTCTAGCCACAGGTGCATAGGTTTCATCGAAATCTATGCCTTCCTCTTGGGAATAGCCTTGAGCTACCAGTCTGGCCTTGTTTCTTAAGATTACTCCAGACTCATCCAGTTTATTTCTGAACACCCACTTGGTGCCAATAATTGAATGATTGGATGATCTAGGAACAAGTGACCATACTTGGTTTCTCTTGAACTGATTTAGTTCATCTTGCATGGCTATTATCCAAGATTCATTAGTTAAAGCTTCATTGACTGTCTTAGGCTCTATTTGAGAAACAAGCTAAATAATCACAAGGAATTACATTACCTCTTGTTCTTACCCCTACGGATGGATCACCAATAATGTTCTCAAGAGGGTGATCTTTCTTATGTCTCCATTCTTTTGGAAGATTTGCATGTTGAATTTCAGTTTGCTGCAGTTCTTCCAGAGGTGGATCTTCCTTGTCCTCAATTGAGGCATTCTTTAATTTTTCGGACAAGTCATCTGCATCATCAATGTCACTAATTTCCTCCTTTTTCAAGGAAGGGTTAGATTCATCAAAGATAACATGCACAGTTTGTTCAATTAACAATGAGCGTTTATTGAAAACTCTATAACCTTTGGGTTTAGAAGTGTACCCCATAAAGATGCCTTCATCTGATTTGGCATCTAACTTACCAATGTCCTTTTTTCCATTGTTATGGATGAAGCAAGGACATCCAAATATTTTGAAGTGACTGATCTTAGGTTTCTTTCCCTTGTAGAGTTCATAAGTAGTCTTCTTCAGAATTGGCCTGATCATTACCCTATTAATGATGTAGCTTGCAGTGTTGATGGCTTCGGCCCAAAAATATCTTGGCAAGTCATATTCTGATAACATTGTTCTTGCCATATCCAAAAGAGTTCTATTTTTCCTCTCAGCAATTCCATTCTGTTGAGGTGTCCTTGGTGCTGAGAAGTTGTGCTCAATTCCTTGGTCATCACAGAACTTAGCAAACTTTTCATTTTGAAACTCACCACCATGATCTGATCGGATAGATATAATGGTGAACTTCTGATCTTTCTGAACTTTCTTGCTAAAGCTAACAAAATTATCAAAGGTGTCATCTTTGTGCTCTAGAAAGGATACCCAAGTGAATCTTGAGTAATCATCGACTATGACAAATCCAAAGTTCTTTCCTCCAAGACTGGTAGTCCTCATTGGCCCAAATAGATCCATGTGAAGTAGTTCTAACGGCTTTGAGGTGGTCACTACTGTCTTTGATTTGAAAGAGTTCTTGGTGTGCTTTCCTCTTGCACAAGGTCTGCAGATGCTATCCATTTTTGTGTTGACCTTTGGCAGTCCTTCCACTAGATTTCTCTTTCTGAGCTTGTTCAATCCATCCAAACTGCAGTGGCCCAGTCTTCTGTGCCACAGCTCAGTTGATTGATCTTTGCTAGCTGCCAAACAAACATCTTGACCCTTGAGCTCTTCAAGATAGAGTACATACAAATTTCTTTCTCTATATGCTTCAAAGATGACTGCTCCATCCTTTAATATGCTGCATTTTGATTCTTGGAACTGAATTTGATGGCCTTTGTCACACAACTGGCTGATGCTAATGAGATTGTGCTTTAATCCTTTGACCAGCAGCACATCTTCAATGACTGATTTTCCTTTGTTGTTCACGGACCCACTTCCTATCACTGTGCCTTTTCCATTGTCTCCATAGGTAACTGTTCCTTCTTCAGCTTGGAGATTGACGAAAAGCTTTTGATTACCTGACATGTGTCTTGAGCATCCACTATCCAAGTACCATTTGGATGCTTTTGAGTTTCCCTGAAATTTAAACATTAAGTTTTAGGTACCCAAGTTCTTTTTGGGTCCTGATGGGTTAGTATCGTTAATTTTACCTTTTATTATCCATTTTTTATGTTTTGTTGGGCATGTTATTGTGATATGTCCTAATTTGTTGCAGTGCTCACAGCAGGATAATTTTGTTACCTTTTCTATATACTTGAACTCAGCTTTATATGCTACATCTTGTTCAGGTATAAACTTTGGTGTTGGATATGTTTTAGGGTAGACTATGGTTTCTTCATTTTCTGGGGGTGTATATCCTAACCCATTTTTCTTCTTACCTGTTCTTCTAGCACCTTTTAATATTAGAGAGTTTTTACCATTAGTAAATTTCTCTAGTGTGCTTGATAGTTTACCATTTTCTTCATTTAAGTTTTTAATTTATTTTCTTAATTCATCTGTGCTTTCCTGTTTTTCCAATTTTGTTATTTGTTTATTTTTAGTTTTTAGGTCTTCACATAACAACTCATTTCTTCTTTTAAGTTCAGTTATTTGTTTCTCTAATTCTTCATTTTCTGTTTTTAGATCTGAATTAGTGTTTTCTAAACAGATTACATTTTCTTACTAACTTTAAGTAATTTAGATACTTCTTTATATTTATCATAAAGTTCATTAAAGGCACTTTCTAGATTATCAGAATCTGAATCATTACAGGAATCAAAGGAAGAGTCAGAAGTTACCTTTTCTTCGGTATTGGCCATGAGAGCCAGGTTGGCTTCTTCTCCATCACTGCTTGTGCTTGACTCACTGTCTGAGTCACTGCTGTTCTCCCAAGCAGCTGCCATTGCCTTCTTTTTATACTTCTTGAATTTCCTGAAGTTATCCTTCTTCTTGTGATCATTCTTCTTAAGCATTGGCAATCTGCCTTGATGTGTCCAGGCTTCTTGCATTCATAGCAGATCATTTCTCCTTTCTTCAAATCCTTTACTTCTGGTTTTCTGAAATCTTTATTTTTCTTAAAAATCTTCTCCCAGACTGGAGCTTCTTCTTCTTTGCTAGAATTCTTTGAAGTCTTCGAGACAACATTACTTCTTCATCATCACTGTCCTTACTGCTTTCACTGTTGTCCAGTGATTCTTCTGATATATCTTCATTGGCCTTGAGAGCGTTTGATTGCTTCTTTCTGCTGGAGGATTCTCCTAATCTCTCCATATTTATCTCATGAGCCATGAGGGATCCTATTAACTTTTCCAATGACATTAGTTTTAGATCATTGGCTTCCTCGATAGCTATTACCTTTGGAGTCCATGAGGATGGCAGAGATCTGAGGATTTTCCTGACCATATCTGGTACATCATAGACTTTTCCTAATCCAGCTAACCCATTTGTGATATCTGTGAATCTGCTAAACATTTGGGTTATGGATTCACCAGACTGCATCTGGAATCTTTCATATTGAGTCACAAGAATGTCGATTCTTGTCTCCTTTACCTTATCTGTCCCTTCATAGGTAATTATGAGCTTTTCCCACATTTCCATTGCGGATTTGCAGGCTGAAACTCTGTTGAATTCTTTATTGCTGAGGGCACACCACAGGATGCTCTTGGCTTTGCAATTTAGGGAGATTCTTCTTCTATCTTCATCTGTCCACTGAGCCTTTGCATTGGTGACTAGAAGATCGCCTTCTCCTACAATGGACCATATCATGTAATCGTGGCCTTGTAGAAAGTACTCCATTCTTGTCTTCCAATAGGTATAATCTTCTCCATCAAACAAAGGAGGTCTGTTGACTGACTGACCTTCGAAGTTACCCTGGGCTGCCATGGATCTTTACTCTTCAGATCGTTGGATCTTCTTCTTTGTCGAAGAGACTCGCTCTGATACCACTTGTTGCCCAGCTAGCTAGCCCAGAGGGGGGGTGATGGGTTAATAAAATTTGATCTTAGATTGATACCTGTTCACTAAAAGATTACACAACAACTTAAACGAAGGTTAGAGTTAGAGTGAATGAAAATAGCAAGCGCACAAACAACACAGCCACAAGACACAAGGATTTTATCCTGGTTCGGAACTCCTTTCCACAGGAGACCTACGTCCAGTCCCTGAGCAATACCTCGGGATATCACTATCAAGGGTACTATCCCCCTCACGGATCCTTACACCCAGCCTCAACTGGTCTTCCTTCACACAGAAGGGAATACAACCACCCTGGATACCACCAGGTCTTCCTTCACAACCGAAGGGAATAAAACCACCCTGGATACCACCAGGTCTTCCTTTACACAGAAGGGAATAAACCCTCCCTGGATACCACCAGGTCTTCCTTCACAACCGAAGGGAATAAAAACTAATAAAAGTAGGCACAAGAACAGGCTTCAGGAACTAGCTCAAACAGCTACAATCTGAAGCAAACAAGCCTCGAGAGAGAAAGGATTTTGACACTGGTTTCTCTCAAAAGACTTCACTGGCTCTCACAGGAATTTCTTTTTCAACACAAAGAGCTAAAGAGCTAAGATGTATTGGGAAGGAGTGCCTCGCTCTTGTTTGAACTACTGAAGACTTGAAGGATTGGCAATTCTCTATCACAGAATGTTGTTCTATTCAAAAAGTCTATCTTCACAGTCTTGTAGGCTTGTATTTAAGCTTCTACTTGAAATTTGAACGTTAAAGATCCGTTGTCTCTCATTCTGGTGTACGTTAGACTGGTCTGCAAGGAAGCTTCTGATCTTCAGTCTTTTATCCTTTAGTACACGCCAAAGAAATATTCTGATATCTTGTATCTTTTGTGTCCAACGTTTGTACAGATAAATCTTGTCAGGTATTTGCAAGCATATCAATAATAAATAGGAGACAGCTAGGGCTGTCGTTGATTGTTAGTCACAGTTGGAAAAGATATTGCTAGTTTTAGCAAAGCTCCTTTCTGTCAAAATAAAGATGAAGACAGAATAGCACAATAGTGGAAGATATCATCTGCATGCATGAGAGATACGTTCAGAGTACATTGAATGCATAGCAGTCAAACAGATGAGATACGACTTTGACTATTCAACGCATATTAAGAGTATTATATTGAAATAACAATCAAATCGATATGAACAAAGCCGATGCCTTTATGACTTATGAAATCGTTATCATTGGTAGGCAAATCGTTATGACAGAGCATCATTGAATCATAATAATGAAATCGTTATAAACACTTATGAAATCGATGTGATTACTTACCAAATCATTACTGTAAGTAAATCGTTGTGATCAAGAAGGAAATCGTTATGAATTCTACAGAAATCGATGTGATCACTTAAGAAATCGTTGTGGTAAGCAAATCGTTATGAGCAATACAGAAGTCGTTATGAACAATACAGAAATCGTTATGAACAATACAGAAATCGTTATGAGTTCTACAGAAATCGATGTGATTACTTAAGAAATCGTTGTGGTAAGCAAATCGTTATGAGCAATACAGAAGTCGTTATGAACAATACAGAAATCGTTATGAACAATACAGAAATCGTTATGAGTTCTACAGAAATCGATGTGATTACTTAAGAAATCGTTGCGACGAGCAAATCCTTACGAGGTCTTAAGAAATCGTTGCGACGAGCAAATCGTTACGAGGTCTTAAGAAATTGTTATGACAACTTAAGAAATCGTTGCGACGAGCAAATCGTTACAAGGTCTTAAGAAATCGTTATGACAACTTAAGAAATCGTTGCGACGAGCAAATCATTATGAGGTCTTAAGAAATCGTTATGACAACTTAAGAAATCGTTGCGACGAGCAAATCGTTACAAGGTCTTAAGAAATCGTTATGACAACTTAAGAAATCGTTGCGACGAGCAAATCGTTACAAGGTCTTAAGAAATCGTTATGACAACTTAAGAAATTGTTGCGACGAGCAAATCGTTACGAGGTCTTAAGAAATCGTTATAACAACTTAAGAAATCGTTGCGACGACTTAGCAAGTCTTTATAATTTACAAAGAAACCGATGTCTTAGTAAATCGTTATCGTGTATGAAGAAGTCGATGTAATGACTTGGGAAAAACATGAAGTGAGAGTTTTACCTGATTGTCTTGAACTTCCTTTTACTTTTATTTCCTGTCCTCAAGCTCAAGTAATTCATTAGTATTGTTTTGTTAATCATCAAAATTAATATATAAATAAGTGAATTAATTTATATGGGGAAGGTTTGGTCATCACTCATCACCTCGGCCGTGCTGGAACAAACCAAATAAACTAACTTGCTTAATGTGAATTTGAGTTTTGATCTCAAACCGGGAGTCCAATTTGAACTCCGTCAGTTTCCACAAGTCAGATTCATCGCCCTGACCATGTTGGAACAAACCGGAGGCTAATCGGATTAGTATTTCTAATTTTGGACCCTAAAACCTAAGTTCTTCATTTTTAAACTAAACTAACTTGCTTAATGTGAATTTGAGTGCCGAGCTCAAACTAGGAGTCTAATTTGAACTCCGTCAGTTTTCACAAGTCACACTCATTGCCCCAGCTGTGTTGGAACAAATCGAACACCGATCCGATAGTGATTATAAAATTGACTATTAGAATAGATAAATTAAAATAAAATCAATTTACTCACATGAGGGGCCCGTACTGATGTCGATGGCGCTGCCTGAGGAGGAATGCTGACCTGGGAGAGGGCCTGGGAGATAGCCTGGATATAGCCTGGGAGAGCTGGGCCTGGATGGCGTCGGACATCTGCGTATGCATCGTGTGGACCAGACGAGACTCCAAACCAGTGATCTCATCTCGAATGAAGCCCATCATCTCACTGGGAGAAGTACCTGAAGCACCAGGTGTGGTGAATGCACTAGTCGCCTGTGAGCCTGAACTCGAGGTGCCAGATACCACCCTGCTCGTGTCCATACTGTGCCCAAAACCATACACATGGCCTTTCTTTGGGGCACCAGATGCCGAAACCCATACCTCAGGATCTAACTACAGCTGCTCCTCCTCCCCGGCGTACTTCTCTATCATCTACTGGCTATACGACTCCTGCAAAAAATAAAATTGACAATTTAATATTAATCTGTAACGAGAAAAGATAAATAGTGAATAGACTGTAAATACTTACCGCAACCTTTCGAGCTCTGTCGCTAATGTACTGATTCATCCCTTTTTCTTATGTGTCTTATCAAACACCTCCTAAAATGTCAGAGGCCATTTTAGCTCATTTTCCTATTTCACATAAAAACATTACATAAATGAGTACCTTATAAATAAAATATACCACAAACAGACATATGACTTACCAATCTGGACTAATGGGTCACAAAGGAGACGGACCCACTTGTATGCTTGTTGGCCTCTGGACTGGAAGCCCGATTCACTTTCATTGTTGTGGAGGTTTCTTGCCATCTCTCTGCGGCCCATATGTTGCACAGACTTTGCCACCTCATCCATGTCGGTGCGCGCTCCCTCCAAAGAGTCGGGTCTGGACTCTGACAAACTCTTTGTGCGTTTTTCCTCGCATTATACAACATATGTTTAAAATTTGATCGGGCGGTGGTCATCCATACTGATCGAGACCGCGCCTCGTCCGAAGGACGCGTGAATCGATGATTGCTCTGTACAGATAAGAGTTAGTTTACTGAATGTAGCAGTAAGAAAACAAATAGATTATAATAAGAAATTACATACCATGAACATCTGATACAACAACTCCTGGACGTCCATCGGAAAATCGTTGAATCTATGAATAGGCCCAGGAAAGTGTGCCTAAATTGATCTTGTGATGAATTGAGACGTTTGGGCAGGCTCTATTTTATCCCTGTAATTATGTAACTTGTTACAATGAATTTATGAACTAAATAATTATCCTTAATAAAAGATACATATAAATTTATTATGTACCCATTTATCCACACCTCTCGTAGAGTGCCAGCATAAAAACTGCCTCCCCCCTCCTCCTGTAGACTGACAGCATCCTCTACCTCTGGCACCGTAGATGCACCTGCCAAAAAAACTGGAGGTGCGGAAGCACTCGGTCCACAGAAGAAATGTACAAGAATATAAAATGTTAAAGAATATAAAAAAATGACTATAAAAATACTTACAAATTTAAATATACATACCTGCTACTGTGGGAGGAGGAGGCGTAAACTGACCTGAGCCTGTAAGAATTTTAATGGCATAAATAATACAAGTGAATCAATGCACAAAGAAACTACAACTTTAAATATACATACCTGATGCAAGAGGAGGAGGCACAGAAGGACCAGAAGCTGTAACAATTTAAATGGCATATATAATATGTAACTTTCTTAAACAAAGAAAAATACAACTTTAAATATACATACCTGAGGCCGCAAAGGAACCCCTCCCACTACTCAGTCTCCTCCCAGAACTGGAGCCCGATCGTGCTCCATGCACCATATCTTCATAGGGAACATCAAAAATCATGTTCATTAGTCAATTGCTTATATTGACAGTGGACAAATTTAAATATACTAAACATATGTGAAAAAATTCTATCCATTTTTAAATGATATCCATTTCCTCCTCAGATGATGACGATATATCTAATTCAGCCTCATCTTCATCATCATCTTCACATTCATCACTGGTATATTCCTCCTCCTCATCAGAATCTTCACCAGACACCTGACCTACATCAATATTTGTTCGCCTTCCACTACTCCCTTTTATCTCATGTGGATCGACTTCTTCAACCTCATTTCCTTTAGACAAGGAAATTGGCTCTTCAGATTCATCTACTCCAATATGAGCTGTCAACTCTACATCATCAACCAAGTCTTCTTGAAAGAATTTGGCGTTGACCTCTTCAGGTGTCTAATCAGTCATGTCCAATTCATAATTAGATAATAGTCTTGACCTAACTCTGCAAACTGTCCACCAATCATTTCGTTCTTTGTTCGTAGATGATGGATAGCATGTATAGTACACTTGTTGGGCTTCTGTGGCTAAAATGAACGGCTCATAAGTATTCAATTTGAACTTATGTTTAAGCTTGACAATCCCATACGTTGTGTCATTTCGAATGGAATTCAGATCAAACCAATGACACTTGAACAAGAATATATGATTGTCTTGTCCTAGATATTGCAACTGTAAGATCTCCTCTAGAATACCATAATAGTCATATTCATTTTCATTGTACGTACTTCCTTTAACACATACGCCGATGTTCATGGTAGACTTACTTTGTCTATAGTCTTTTGTGTGAAATCTATACCCATTCACAATAAATCTAAGATAGTTATGTGTGATTTTCGATGGGCCATAGGCTATCTAACAAACTCTTTCATCAGTAATTAAACCTTGTTCAACCTACGTATAAAGAAGACTAGTTAAAAAGTGAACATAACTTATCTTACGTAACCATAAGGCCAATGACTTCTCTCATTATTTTTCAAACTCATAATCAATGAGATGTGGATTTCTTTGAATTATTTCTGAATCAAATTGTCTGCAATATGAATGGAAGACCACCTTTAATAGCTAGAAGAAGGACAAAGAAGTTTGTACATAATAAATTGTGAGTTCAGGACTTACTCAACATAACACTCAAGCTCAGCACAATTTAAAAGAATATATATCTCTGCGGTGCATAACTCTCTGTCATCAAGTATGCGAGTTGAAGAACGTCCGAACACACGTCCAGGATGATTAAATATGGAGAGTCAATTTGAACACACAGATTCCTCCCATCATCATTACGTGGAGGTTGAGTACGATGAGTTTGTATGTCTGCTTCAAAGTACATTGAACAAAAGTTCGAGATTTCTTCCATAATGTATGCCTCAGCAATAGAACCCTCCACTTTTACTTTATTTCGAACTTTCATTTTGAGGTCATACATACACCTACATCAACAATGTACAAGACAAATGCCAAACATATCATACATAAGGTGCAATTCTAAGAAGGAAAAAGTTAATATTCACATATACCTCTCAAATGGATACATCCATCTATATTGTACTAGCCCTCCAACTTTAGCTTCATATGGTAGATGTATGAGCAAATGCTCCATCGAATCGAAGAATGCAGGCGGAAATATCTTCTCCAACTTGCATACGATGGTGACCACATTCTATTCGATGGTTTGCACATCCTCAAGCCTGAGTTCTGATGCACACATAATCATGAAAAATCGACTCAGCTCAGGCAATGCTCCCCATAGAGGCTTCGGCAACATGTCATGAAATGTAATGGGTAGCAACCTTTGCATGGACACATGGCAGTCATGACTCTTCATTTCATATATTTTTCCCTCAGTGACGTTGACACAACGAGCAATATTAGACACATAACCGTCAGGAAATCTCAACTGTTTTAGCCACTGGCACACTTTCTTTACTTGTCCACCTCCAAGCACATAAACTACTTTTGGCTTAATTGATTTCTCATTAACTTCAACAAGTTCTAACTCTGGACGTTTACAAAGCATGGACAAGTCCAAACGTGCATTCCCATTGTCCTTTGTTTTACCTTTTATGCCCATAATGATGTTGAACACATTATCAAAGACATTCTTCTCGATATGCATCACGTCTAGATTATGTCACACAAGAAGAGTTGACCAATAAGGTAGCTCCAAGAAAATGCTTCTCTTCACCCAGTTGTGCTCCTTCCCAAAACCTGAAAGGTGTCGTGTACTGCCCATCAGTTGTGTGATATCTGGCAAATTTTCTACACATGCTGCCATATGATGACCGGACAACCTCTCGAATATAACTTCATCTCGTTCCATTTTGTTCCTTAGGAATGCATCTTTTTGTCTTCTGAAAGGGTGATCAACTGCTAAAAACTGCCGATGGCAATCAAACCAGCATGACTTCCCACCATGTTTAAGTACAAATTATTTGGCATTATCCATATAGTAAGGACATGCTAGCCTCCCATATATGCTCCAACCAGATAGCATTCCATATGCAGGAAAATCACTTATCGTCCACATCAATGCTACCCTCATGGTGAAATTTTACTTTCTAGATGCATCATAAGTGTTGACCCCCTCAGTCTATAATAATTTCAATTCATCAATCAATGGTTTGAGATAGATATCTATATTTTTTGTAGGATTTTTAGGACCATGAATCAATAAAGACATGAACAAATTCTCTTACTTCATGCACATGCTCCGAGGAAGGTTGTATAGTGTCACGAACACTGGCCAACTGGAGTAGGAAGCCACTGAATCTCCAAATGGATTGAATCCATCAGTGCATAAACCAAGCCTCACATTACGCGACTCTCTTGAGAAGATAGGATGAGCATGGTTGAAATGAGTCCAAGCTTCGCCATCTGCAGGCTGACTCATAATTTCCTCGTCACGACGTACTCTTTCTACACGCCACCTCATATGTCGAGCTGTCTTTGAAGACATATACATCCTCTGTAATCTGGGTGTGATGGGAAAATATCACAATGACGCATAAGGTATATCATTTCCCCTAGAATTGGCAAATAGAACACGATGCCTTATCTACATCCTCTTTATGATACAACATACAATGATTAGGATATGAATCTATTTCACATATCCAAGTCCTAACTCATTGACCATCTTCTTGGCACGATAAAAATTTGGAGGCAGCTTCTCATCTCAAGGTAACATACTCTTGATGATGAGGAGGAGATGATCAAAACAACTCTCACTTATATGAAATTCAGATTTCAAGTTCAACAACTGTGACCCTGCTGATAACCGAGTGTGCTTTTGACAACCATCCCACAATGGCTCATCAACATCCTTAAGTAACTGATAAAATCTTTTGACTCCCTTGTTCGGCACTTATTCAGCATATACAGGATCCTCATGTACATTGAATGTGGGACCAGTGGCATCTACAACCATATCCACGTACGTACTTGTGCCTTCCACATTACTAGGCTCGTGCGACCAGAGCTCCTCACCATGACATGACCAATTCATATAACCTTCAACAAACCCTTTTCTGTATAAATGAAGTTGAACCTCCCATGGTGAAATCCACTTCAATTTTTTACAAATCATATAGGGACATTGGATGCAACCTTCGATGTCTACTGCTACACTTGGATTCCCAAATGCAAACTAAATGAAAGTCTCAACTCCGGCCCTAAACTCCACAGACACCACATGATCAACTATTCTACGATACATCCATGAACGGTCTGAAGCCATTTTTTTCCTGTGCTCAACCAATATTAACAGACAAATAACTTTAAAATTAAAACTCAGAAGAAAAAAAATCTGACCATTTTCACACATCATTCTACGCAACCAAAATGAATAGGAAGGATATATTATTTAGATTATCACTTTTTACCGATCTGTGAATATTTGATCACACTCAGATGGTCATTTACTATGTGTTTGTACAAAATGCTAAAAATTTCGGCAGCATCTCCCCGCACCTCTCCGATATACCAAAAAAAATTATTGATTAAGATATTTTCTTAAACACTTACTAATAAGTGGTTAAGAAAATATTCTAAATCAATAAAGAAATATCAGAGAGGAGTGAGTAGACGCACCCGAAATTTTCAACAAACAGTACAAACACATAGTAAATGACCACCTAACTGTGATCAAACATTCACTGACTGTTTAAAACGGGACAATTCAAGACTTTGAGTTAGATATACACGTTCTCATCATTCAAAATGAGAACATGCACATCAATCCCAAAGTCTTGAACGGGAAGGTTCATTGACACGAACTTAACACACTCTCGTGAGGTGTGTGTAGTGTTAAATTGCTATACATGCATAGATCAAATTTAAATGTCACATAAATATGAAAGGAAAATGAAAACAAAATCATACATGTGAATAATTAAAAGCAAACAATTACATTAAAATAAGAAGTGCAATACTAATCATTAAACTGAAAGTAAACAATTAAAAGTAAACTACACTAATACCATTTTATTGAATTAAGTTCAAATCAAGAATCTAATGTATAGAAGGAAGAGTTTGTACTCATTTTTTTTCCTAAATTGGGATGTATACATGATTGGTGTTTCTATTTGGCTTCTTTACAAATGCCTATCCCATGGCTAATAAGTGGTGTGTAACACACTTCTAAACGCCTATCCCATGGCTCCAAAGGGAAGGGGAGAGGATTGTGACTTCCTGCACATTAAAAAATCACAACGACCTTGAACCAGTGGAGTGGGGGTTGTGTCCTCTTCCTACATGCCATTAATTCACTCATATTGTGGGTTGTGTCCTCTAACAAAAACCCACTTTATAGGGATAAAACTTTCGTTTACTTAGTGTTATTTCTATGGGTGTAACTATCTCAATCAAATAAGAACTTCTCTATTAAAGTGAAAAAATAAATAAAATAAAAAACTTAAAATTTTCTATCTAATCATACTCTAACCTATCTCATATATATAAGAAGCCAATTAAATAGTTACACTCGCCGATAAAAATTTACAGAGAATTACACTATTTATTAAACTGGTCAGATAAATTATTTATTTAGTTAAGCACAAAATTGGTCGATTGCCTATGCCTCACGTCTTAGAAGCAAATAGCTGATCAATTCCATGCTTGGTTGAGTAACATAGCGGAATGTATATTGCAAGTCAAATAGAAAGCACATTCACCAGATTGGATGCAAGACTTGCGTTTTGTTATAGGATCAGTGAAATCCAATTGGTAATTTTACACGTAAGGCCACTCTTCATTTTACATTAGGAGAAGTGTCCCTCCTGAAATCTGACAAATATTATGTCTGTGTGATGGTTGAAAATTGGTGGCTACATGAGAGATCCATGCTACAATGTATCATATACAAAAATGCGAGCATAAATTACAGTTTTTTGACCCATGAAACACAGGGAGAGGTCAGAAAATTGAAGACTCCATCAAATAAAAACCCTAATTCGCATAAATATGCAAGTTATCACTCATGAAAATTTAGCAAAATTGTAAAAGCTAGCAGATAACAGATAAATGTACCCCCTCCTGCCACTGCCATCACCCCCTCCTGCCACTGCCACCACCCCCTCCCAATGGGAAGCCCCCCTCCCCCCCAACCCACCACCCTCTTTCCCCCTCCACCAAAGCCCCCTCTCGCCTAGATAGTGAGAAAGAGAGAGAGAGAGAGAGAGATACCCACCCCCCCCTCCCACCGCGACCCTCCCCCCCCCCAACCCACCACCCTCTTTCCCCCTCCACCAAGGCCCCCCTCCCGCCTGGACAGTGAGAAAGAGAGAAAGAGACCCCCCCCCCCAGCTATCTACCCCCCCTCCCACCGCGGCCCTCTCTGCAGCCCGACAACACCCCCTCTCACCGTGGCCCTCCCTGCAGCCCAACAGCACCCACCCCCAACCCCAACACACATACATATAGAGAGAGAATAGACACACACACACACAGAGAGAAAACACACACACATGCACACAGAGAGAGAGAGTAGATAACTGGAGGCTTACTGGCTATGTGGCAGCTTCTCTCTGGACGGTGACGACATGGAGCTCCGACAGTGAGGAAGCAACGATGGTGACCGGACCGATGGCGGTGACGCGGACGACAGCGGCGACGCGGCATCTCGGCGGGGCAATCCCGGCAGAGGTCTCGGCGCACAACAGAGAGAGAGAGAGAGAGAGAGAGAGAGAGAGAGAGAGAAGAGACAGAGCGAGAGAGGAGAAAAGAGAAGGGGGGAAGAAGAAAAAGTGTGTCACTATTCAGTCCCAAATCCCTCGACATTCAGCGACCGAAACAAATTCAGTGACAATTTAGTCTCAATTCAGAGACCGAATTGTGACCAAATAGAATTCGGTAACTAAGGTCGCGTTGATATTCTATGACCAACTAAAATTCGGTCACAATTCAGTCTCAAATATAGAGACTGAATTGTGACTAAATTTCTTCGGTCGCAGAATTTCATGCTTGAACACGGCAAATACATGGCATTAGTGACCGAATTCTTATCGGTCACAATTTGGTCTCTGTTTCTTAGATATGAGACCGAATAGTGACCGATTACAACAGCATCTATAATAAAAAAATTTGGCATATTTGGGTCTCAAATTCTGCGACCGAAAAACTTTCGGTCACTATTCGGTCTCAACTCAGAGACCGAATAATGATCGATAGTTTTTCGGTCACTAATTAAAATATTAGTGACCAAATAATTTCAGTCACTATTTGGTCTCAAATCAGAGACTGAATAGTGACCGAAACATTCGGTCTCAGATGCAGCGCTATATGCACTTTTTCTTGTATTGAATTTTGTAAAATCTTGATAAATAGAAAAGTTGATATCACAATTGCAAAACTTCATAGGAATTAAATGAAACTCTATATGTATGAACCAAATAAGATGTTATAATGATGAATAGGAAAATTGTGGTAAATTGTACATGTTATACTTAATGTAGCGGTAAGAGCCAAGAAACTCGATAAAGTCAGAAATGTGTTACTGCATATGCATAACCCCAAAGACCATCAAATCAAACATGATAATTGGACTCATAAGAGTTTATTGGGCTTAGTGTGTGACTTAAATGAGCCTAAAATAGTAAAAATAGTATTTAATTTGAAATACCTACTTAATGAATTAATTAATAGGTTAATAAGTCCAATTGGTCATGAACATGGGCTAAAATCGAAGTTAGCCATAACCCATCATGGATGGGAGTCTTCCTAACCAAAAACCCTAAAGCAATTCAAAGTTGGAGGCTTCAAGGAAGGAAATAAATAAAACGAAACTCGTAATTAGGAAGTTAGAGTCTCATTAGGGCTTCTAATGGCATATTCCCTTAAATACAACCCAATTCCCTTCCTTGGCCGACCTAGCTTGCTACTGTGGAGGCTTTGGACGTGGGAAATGGTAGAAGGAAGGAGGAGGACAAGAGGATTGGGAGTTCTTCATCATTCTTCCCCAAAGTTTGTGCAAAGGAATCCTAGAAGACTAAAACGACCAAAGGTAGGCAATCTCTCGAGCTTAATCTAATTAAGTAAACACTTAGGTACTTATTGATACTAGGAATCTCATGAACCTATTCTTATCATGTGGTTTACTTGTATTTCATGTTACAAAGTTCCTGTTTATGTCCTACCCGTCCCTTCATGATTCATTTAAATCTCCTAACTCCCTTGATCTCATGATGTGAAATCACTACTGTAGATGTATGTATGTGTCCTGAACCCAGTGATGCTATTTTCCCCAATTTTTATCATGTATCTTGTGCGAATTTCTTAATCCATGTTCACTGAGTCATGAGTCATGAATGTTTGTTCTTCGTGAAAGACCCCAGTTATATCATGTTTGAACCTAGATGATACACTAATTACTCGTTACAGTTTGTATCCCTACAAGTCTACTTTCTTTTCCCTCAAGTCCCATGCTTTTTCATCAAGTATATGTTGAGAATTTTGAGGTTTAAGTGCTCCATATCATGCCTTCAAAAAGGGCAATCTGAATCCCAAGGCATCTATTTTGCCCCTTTTGGGATCGGACTCAAACCCTCAGATCGTGATGACCCAATATGTCACGATCTGAGCCTTGTCACGATGTAGCATAGTGTTGCGTTATTAACGTGATAGAATGACACGATCCAATCGTGCCTCTTGTCCCGACATATCGACCCATCACGTTCTTAACACGACAGGTAGGTATGACGCGTTCATCCCCTGTTTGTCAGATACCTTGTCACAATCTATGTTGACCTTGTCACATTCTGGGTACTCCGGTCGTATTCTCCATAACACCATGACGTGTTCACATACTTTCACCCTAGAACTAAGTTTTTTTTTGGAAAACGTGTATTGGATAGTAAGTTAATGTTATGAACACCTTATGAACACATGTTAAAGACTAGTAATAAAGTGGTAAATAGACTTAATCATGTTAAACACATCTTTTGAATGTTAACTCTTACACTCTTGGAAATATACTCATCTCGTACCGTGGTTTTGTTCCGTCGCTCTTGAGACTGTTGCCTCGTGTGACGTGTACTCACCATATTGTAGATAGGAACACCCCTCCATGACTGACGGACTCTCTGCTAGGTATTCCTCCTATGGAACTAGACCGTCTTTATGTGAGACCTCCATAAATCTCTGCTAACCTTGGATCCCACAAGGTCACCAAGCCGTTTGTACCATGAAATCCCATGATACCTTCTTTCTAATCATGTCAAAGTACTGCATGACATGTATCAACCAATTGTGCGTCGATTGTTCTTGCTACTCTCATCTCGTCTCAACCTTGTTGTTTCTCATGGTTTAGTAAACCAAAACCCAGATTGGTTCTTGGATTACAAGTTCTCATCTCGTTCTCTTGCTGAAATCTCATCTTAATCCATAATCTTCTCGTGGTCATAAAGTGATCGTATGGACAAATCGTGTGGATCTTCGGATCTGTTGGACTAACAATGCTAGGCATTAATAGGGCCTTGGTTGGGTCCTGGGAGGAGCACCTGAATATCGTGTACCTGCAAGGGTTGTTGACCATGGTGTTGGCATTGCACCACCATCATGTTAATCATGTTAAAATTGGTCGAAGACTATCAAATCGTGTACTCGTATATCGTGCTTATGACATCGTGATCGTAATGTGGCCAAATCGTGTACTTGTTATTTATGACATGTTCTCACTTGCTTGTTCATACTAGACTCATGTTATTCCATCTTGTTACTTATCAAATTTATCTAGCTATTCACTTGTTATTGTTATTTGAACTCTTGATTTACATGCTCGTGCCTTTAGATATCATGTTTGCCTTAAAGTGTTAATTCATGTAAAGTCTACTCGACTCAAGAGATTCAAGACTTATTGAGTGTTCCTCACACAGTTGCTACGTCTATTTTTAGGTGATGATGAGTACGATGAGATACATAGGGACAGGCAAGAGTGATTGAGCGATCCGAGTGTTTAGTGAAAGCGCTCCTTTAGTCGGAGTCAAGATATCTATATCTATGTTAGGGTTAATATTTCCCTTTTAGCAATGTTTTAGTTTAATGGGCCTATGTTATGGCCGAATTAGTAAGTGTAATGGACCTTTGAATTATGATTGAATGAAATACAGTTGATTATTGGTTATGTTGTCTTGTGTCCATTTTTTTATGTGGATTACGTTTAGATTACTCATTTAATGTGCATGCTCCTACCGCTAATAACTGTTCGTCTCGATATTCCACGTCGGGGTGTGACAATGTAAATAGTCTATCTTTTTTTTTACTTGCTAAATTTTGAACAAATGTGTTCATGCATAGATTTTCAAATTGTTTACAGAGGGTTTTGTCATCATAAAAATCAACACCCGGGGACAACAACTTTGAACGTCCATGCCCTAAGTTGAAGGAGCCTCACTTGAAAAGGAAGGGAGTGAGCCTCTACTCAAAGCCTAGTAGGGACACTAACCCTACAAGAAAACCACAATACAACTAAGTGCAAGAAAGAGAAAACTCAACTAAAGTAAACACAGTGTTGAGTACAAAATGAAACTACACAAGAAACCACCGCACTATTCTAACTCCATACAAGGAGAAGCAACCACAATGGTATCTTGCAAGTACAAGAGTACAAAGACCAAGCTAAGCGTAGCACAGGCACAAGTCACACACCCACAAGGTTGGATCAGATAGGGTGTACGGCTTGGCACCTCGACACCATAGAGTCCTCCAACCCTAGCCATGTCTACACACTTAGACGCTCTCCCTCACATCAAGTCCTTAGTCGATTTTCCCTTACACTGAACTATAACGGATGGAGAAGGGACCCCATAGAAATCGACTCGAAACCACCACAAGGGACACATACTAAATGGAGACACTCTCAACGTCTAGGCTTTCCGGTGGACTAACTCACAACAGTCATCCAGGTGGAGTCACGCTCAACACCTAGGTAGAACACAACACAACACAACCACAGTAACAGAACATTGATAGCACAGATGAAGACATTCCTTACGTCTGGTAACATTGTGCAACTAAGTGAACGTTTTAAAATCCATACAATAGCCAGATCTTCACTGGAAACACTATTGGTCTGCCTAGGTTAATGGCAGCATTGATTGCTTCCAACCCTAGGTAGGTAGCATATTGTGCCGTCAGCGAAGAACTAGACGACACACTATGTGGCCATCATGTTCTTTAGCTCCCACAATTGCAAATGGGTATAGCCCACTTCCAGGAGCAAAACAAGCTCTACCAATGGAAGCCAATGATGGGGAACTCATGGACTGCCAAGCATGCATAGAAGACACAAAAATGACAAGAAAAGTGCATAAATTGTCTAGTGCAGCCATAGTATCCCAACAAGAATAATTACCCAAAAACACGATTTTGTAGCGTGAAATTTACATGCAACAACACAGAAACATCAACGAGGCACAAGGGTTATCCTCTGTACCTCAATGGCGAGAAAACACCCAAATGAAGATTGCACCAAATGAGCTCCACCTCCTTACTCGATCCCATTCTCCACAAACCGCCACCACCACGAACACCAATACCTCGCCTATAGGCACTCTGTTAGTTGCTGAAGGTAGTAGGAGAAGTAGGAAGTGAAAGGAGGGTGGAGAGAGTGAAGGTGGGAAGGAGAGATGGGTCTCGGATGCCCTAAATAATGATAGACCCGTGCAAGTTGAGGGTAACATAGACTGCTGTTATGTTCTACCGTCTCAACTTGGCATCAACATCAATTGCTGTCAAGTAGGCACAGAAAGACCCTTGGAAATCGACTCAAGTATACGGCAACATAGGCCGTCGCCAACACAAGTATATGGAAACATGTCACACCATCAACCCATCCTAGTCGGTTGATGATCTTGCTTCCAACATGCGGTTAACAACACTTGACTATGTCGTCGACCCAAAACTACGCAAAAGGCTCAATAAGGGTCCAAAATGGCCCAAGGCATCACAAATCCGGTGGGAGGGAAGGGGGAACCTCTTAGTAGGCCCCCCTCCTCCTCCCCTTCTCCTCCCTAGTTTTTATCTCGGATCTACTTCAACTCCCCGTTTTCATCTTGCCAAACTTCATCTTTTGGTTTCTCAATTGGGGGGTTCCTGAAAGGGCCCGACCACCTTCTTGGGAGGTACGTTCCAAGGGTAAGCTTCTTTTTGTTATCTTCTTCTTTAAAGAAGGAATTGTTCCTCCAGCTCCCACTAGAGGCTTATCTAGGCTCGTTGTTTCTTCAATTGTCCAGTTATTTTCTATTATCCCTCAACTTAGTGTTGGCTTTGGCATTCCCTACTTGGTGTTTTCTTGTTTGCCATTCCATTTAAACGTGCACTTTTGGTTCCAAACCCCACCTTGCGTTTTCACTACCATCCTACAAGGTTCTTCCCCTTCATGGATATTTTTTGGATGGCTTCTACAAGTCCTTGTGTATTCGATGCTCCTTCAACCTCTCCTTTACGAAGGTTTCATCCGAGGCCTAATCTTGTTGAAGATTGTTACCGATTTGATTGTGGCCTTCAAGAGATCTCAATTGGTGCGTTTAATGGAGTGGAAGCTTTATCCCCATTGCCATATGCTTTGTTTCTCCATACTTGGAGTGGGCAGCCCTTTTATTTGTTCTATTCTACCATTGTACTGTGCTTTGAGTGCTACACTATGGGGCTTTGGTTTTTAATATCTCTATAATGGGCATGGTTCAGTGGTATGGGCCACTACAGTTATTGTACCCTATTGTTATTTGAATGGAATGGCTCCTTTTTTCTTTTAAAAAAAAAGCAGAACAATAATCATAACTTTCAAAGGTAAGAAAAATAGTAACTGAGAAGAGAGAATGAGAATATCAGAGCTTAATTCCTCATGTCAAATTTATTGAAGAGGGAGAATGTGGTTATAATCTACCAAAGTTCAATTCCTCATGTCATTCGTATTGTAAAAGGAGATTGAGCTCATCAAAACCAATTCTTCCAGCCACATATTCTCCATTTGCTCGGCCCTAAATGGACGAGTTGTTCTCCAATTGGAACCATTGGCCCTTTGAGCAGTCTTTCAACAGTTGAGAGGTGAGTCCTCGAAGTCGTGCATGGATGAGATAGAAATGGCCGCATCGATACATGTCCCTAAGATTCCAGATGGCACAAGTGGTGAGACATGTCTCTCTAACTTCATAGTATGGTGACAGCGGCAAGGCACCCCCCATGGCTGGAAGCTCAATCAAAAGGTATGCTTGTCCATAACTATGACCAGTCCACCTACGTAAGAGCCTCCAACTATTCCTAAAGCCACATTACATGGGGAGGGGAAGGGACGGTGGAGAGCAATGAGAACTCCAAATGATACTTATAAGAGAACTGATTGAGAATGAATGAGATACGAACTCTCTGATGTAACCACTCGCATACTTGAGTATTCTATTGCCTGCTCGTCTCCTTACTACTTCATCCTCTTATCTTTTCCTGACTCAAGCATCATAAGATTTTTCTCTTAGGACAACACTCAAGGCCTCTTTGTTCTCTCGTTCAATTTTCTATATCTTTCGCGCATTTTCCTTCATTAAAAATCTAAAAATTGTGTAGATTGAACGTGTAACTCACAAAATCATTTTTTCATACCTTTATGGAAACCATCTTGAGAGTACATTCGACTGTAGGAACAACAATCACAGCCACAACTTTTTTTTTTACAAGATAAAAGCATAATTCCATTACTTAACTAGTAAAAAGTACAGAGGCATGCTAACAAGTAATATAAACATGCAATGAGATGGAGGAAGGAGACCATTCCCCACCCATATTCCCAGCGAATGCAAACTTAGCCAAAAGATGAGCTGCCTCAATAAACTTCCCAAGGGCATCTTTGATTTTGACAAAAGGAGATTGTTTCAATAAACTCCTGCAGTCTTGAATGATGTTATTGCATTTCCATATGGAGGTTGATGCGTCATTTATAGCATTTATGATATTGAGAGCATCACTAAAGACGATAACTAGGTAGTTGCTGGTGTTAACCTTCTGATAGTTTTAATGGATACCCAATGTTCTTGGATAATAAATACTAACATTAGTTTTACTAATGTGGTCCACATGTTAATATTAGTTTATTAGCTAGTTTGCACAATTTTGGGACCCTAATGAGATTGATGTAACCAGTACGATAAAAAAAAGTGTAAAAAGAAGAATTGGATCAATATAATTTTGTGCACTACATCTTGTTTATTATTTATGAATCCCTTCTGTTTCACATACTGGATACTAGTTAAAGAAAACACACTATGCATGTGTTATTCATTGAAATGAAAATTAGTGTCTGTATATATTATAGTTTATTTTTAAAATCTCTTTTTCCAAATATATGGTACTTCAAAAGAATATATAAGTTGCATATTTTATATTTACATATTACAAAAATTAAATGGACTCCAAGTCCATTTGATATTATAGGAGAATAACATTAAAATGTCATATAGTTATTTCTTTTTTGTGCTGATGTCCAAGGTAACAAATTTTAGTAATCTAGATAATTTCAAAATTGGCACTCTAGAGAATTTAGAGAGTTCGATGACATGATATGGTGTGTTTCCATTCATGAGAGGAAGTTAAAAGATGCTTTCTTATCAGCCCACAAGCTGGTAATATTTTATTTGAAACTTCAAAGGAGGGACAAAGTTATTTGTAGACTAGATTTCAATAAGGCCTAGGACAGACTTTCTTGGAAGTATTTAATCATTATCCTAAAATTACATGATTTTTATGAAATTTGGATAAAGGTAGTCAACAACTGCATCTTCATGACAAGGTTCACAATGATTTTAAACGGTTGTTTCACCATTCTCGAGTCTTGAGACATGGGGATTGTTTCTCTTTTTTGTGTATTAGTTGCAAATGTTTTGAGCAAAATGTATTAAAGGCGGAGGTAGTAGGCCGAGTTCATCATGTATAGGCCTTAAAAGCTTATACCAGTATGCCACCATTATAGTAATGTAGATGACATTTTTATTTTTCCTATGTTATTTTAAGGTGACATTGAACGATTGAAGTTATTTTACTTCATCCTTGAAAGTCGGGCACATTGCTAGTTTAAAATTTATTTTTGATAATAGGGACTAATTTGGTTTGAGCAGGAGATGGATGTCGATGTTCGTTTCTTGGATTGTAAGTGAGTTCATATCCTTTTTTATATATGGGCCTACTTTTGCAATGTAAGAGATTAAGTGGCTCACATTGGAAATTTGAAGTGGTGCAACTTCAAAGAAAATAAACAGCCTGCAAAGAAATGTGTATGCCATAATCACCAGATTACTTTATTGAATGTTGTTCTTTCTTCATTATACGCCATTTTGCTATCTGTTCTCGATAAACTTGATACACCATGTGATAGAATTGACAAGATTCTTAGAATAGTTTTGTGGGCTTAGGAAAGTTTGTTGCAAGGAAAAGCCTCTTTGGAAGCAAATCATCCAAAAGAAACACTACATTCTTAAGTTATTGTTTTTCCTTTCATAATGATAAAGAAATGTGAACCTTATTCAATCATCTCCATTGCCAGCATGATCATGGCTCAAATTTCATTGATCTTTCACATGCTATTTGTAAATATCTAGAGGAAGCAAAACGATTGTGTTTCCAAGGATACAAAATATAAATCGAAAATATATGACTTTGTGTTTTGATGTTTGACTACAATTTGTGTTGTTTTGTAGAAGAAGTATTTCAATTTGATGTAACTTTGATTTTAATTTTCCAAGTTTGAAAACAATTGCTACTCTCGTACTGCTTTTCACTATTTGATGGTACATCATCTTTTCTTTATTAATCTTGTTGAATGATTCATATTTCTTAAAAAAGAATTAGAATTATATTCTTAAACATAAGTCAAATAACGTTCTAAAAATGCAAAAGATAATCTAACGGCGGCTCTTGCACTCAATTGAAGGTTGTAGCCAATGTCAAATAAGAACAATAAAGAGTTGAGTGTTGGATAGGAATAAAGACCAGTAATAACACATGCAAAACATTCATGAGTATCCACAATTGAAACAAATCTTGCTAGGTTAAGTGAACATCAAAAGAACATCAACAATCCAATTAAACAACACATAAATAAATGATAGTAAGAAGGATCAATAACAGAAAATGTAGTCTGACATCAAAAACTTCTTGAAAAGTAGAGTGAAGCGCGCGGCATTGTTGATTGTGCACTTCCGTTGTCTAGTGTTCCTTGCACAAGTCAATATGCTCACCTTCTATAAACTGTCTCACAAATATAAAATGGCAAAGATGAACTAGCAAAGTGGTGAGAACAGGTCATTTCCACAGAGAGGCAAAATAGAATTTGAGTTAAACTACTTTGACTTGAAACCTCTATCGACAATGCATTAAAAGTAAATATGTAAACAACACCGACCAAATCTCTCACAATCTTGACAGATCAAATTTAATGAAAGAACAAGTTAAATTGAAATTAAAAGAGAATTGATATCAATGTACCCTCTCAATTGAGGGATTGAACGATAAAACAACAATCTAAACTAGAATCTCACAGATGCACTTCTATTTCTGAAATGACTCGGAAAGATGACAAAACACGAATTCTCAAAAGACATTATCAACTCATTATACCCTTGTAGCTCAGGGGATCGGACAGAAAATAAGAGCAAGAATCTACGATACTACTCAAATAAGCACCATCAAGACTGAAATTCTTAATGCATTAAACTGAACTACAACTCTTGTTGACAGATCAAATGAAGCATCCTTTATACTAAGATCAAAATGAGTTCTAAGCAATTCAGATCACTGTACCCTCACAGCTCGAGGGATGAAGAACACATCAATTTAAGAAACATAACTTGCAATTCAAACTTCTGATCTATGCGGAGGGAAGAAGAAGGATAACAACGAAATAGAATTCTCGAATAGAAATAAAAAGAGGAGCAAGTTTTCTGATCTCTGGTTACCCGCTGGACATCGTCTCCTTCCCAGATGCTGGACAGCCCCAGAACGAGAGGAAGACAACCCTCGAACTAATCCACAGCAGTCGAAGACCTCAGATGCTGAAACCTCCTCTTAGCAGCAAGGAAGAAGAAACCCTCGGACTTCCAGCAACCCCTGGATTAATCACAGCACAAAACCCATCTCTCGAACCAACAGATGAAATAAATCAACCAAAAAAAATACATTGGACCAAGCCCTCCAGCACAGAAGAAATGGCCAAATGAAACCTCTGGAACACGGAAGAAATGGTAGAAGAACACTCCCAGGTCGCCCTCTCTAGTTGCTTACAGAAGAGATGAGAATCTAACAAAAATCACCAACTCCCCTCCAACAGCAGAACAGTCAAATGCTCAAATGCTTACAGAAGAAAGAACAATTCTGAAAAGGGAAAACACTGAACTCCTCTAGATTAATCTCACCAACAAAAGGAAGGAACAAAGCAACATGGAAGAAATGGACAATAATTGCAGAAGAAATGTAAAGATCAATTGCTCTTGAATCACCAAAATGAACGCAGCAAGAAGAAAGGAAAAAGAAAATTGTAGACGCTCTCTGGAATAACAGAAGCAATCGCCTCTCTAAACAAACGAAATGGAAATTATAGCAATCATCTTTCTAAACAAACGAAATGGAAATAACAATCGTCTCTCTAAACAGAAGAAATGGGAATATCTCTCCCGCTCAACCAACAGAAACGAGAAGAAAACCCCAAGAAATCACAAACCCCTGAACTCTGGAAGAATAGAAAGAAAACTAAAATCCTCAAAATCGAACTCCCAACCTCAAGAACACTCCACTGCTCTCACAGGAAAAGAAGAAAAAATAGAACACGAAAAACCCAAAAAATTGCTTAACCCTCTCATCTGAGGACCTTGGGGTCCTTAAATAGGCTTCCGGGCTCCCTACTTCCTGCCTCTGCACGATCCGGCCCTGCTTCGCACGAACACATCGCACACCAGCCAGCTTCACACGGCGGGCGCTTCCCTCTGATGCGCACGTAGATCCACTCGCCTCCATCAGCTACTGATGGGCTTCGCCAGCTCCCTTCCGCCAGCTCTGCACACGCCCCTGCTCCTGGCACCGCACTGACTGCACTACCGTGCACACACCAGCGCCATCCCTGCATCGCACGGCGCTCCAGCTCAGCAGATCCGGCCACTCCAGCTCCAGTCGCTCCATCGCCTGCATCGCACTGCGGCAGCGTCGCACACGGCAGATCCAGCTCACCTCTTCACACCCAGCAGCTCTGCTGCTTGCCCGCACGGCCAGCAGCTCTAACCGCCATCGCCACACGCGCCGCGCCAACCTCCAGCGCCCTCTGCACACGCATGCACCAGCCCTTCTGGCTCTGCACCTGGGCGCCTTGCACAGCCCAGCCTCACGCACCCAGCTTTGCATACGCATGCACCAGCCCTTCTGGCTCTGCACCTGGCGCCTTGCACAGCCCAGCCTTCACGCACCCAGCTCTACATGCGCCAACAGCACAGCCAGCCGCCCTGGAGCTCCATCGCCAGAGCTCCATCCAAATGCACAACTTTGCTTCTGGATGCTTCCATCAACCTGATGGGAAGAAGAAGAAAAAAAAATAGGTAAGGCAGTGGTATATGTGGCCAAAAAAAGTTGGATGAGAGAAAGGGTGATGGTGCAATGTGCCAATGGTGGTGAATGAAAGAATTCTGGTGCAATGGACTTAAGAGGGGGGTATGTGGCATGCTGGAATTGGGTATGGTGGGATATTTATTAAAAGTTTTTATTTATTCATTAGGATTAGGTGGGGTAAAAAGAAAATCTTATTTATTTACAAACTTATACCTATCTATTATTAGAAAGTATTTACAAGATATTATTGTGACAAGAATTATTTATATACAATATTTATTTACAAAGATTTCTTATGTGCCTAATTTGTCAAAACAATGACTTATTGAATCTAACGTGTATTCTAACCCAAAAAAGAAATTAACTAAAATGCTCGAAAACTTGTCCATGGATGAAATGAAAATTAAACTAAAAATATACATTATTTATGGATAATGGATGTCTAAACTCAACTACATGTATGAGATTTAACGCTAAAAATTTGGTAGTTATCATAGAGCATGAATGAGTTTTCCGAAAACTCCTCAAAAACTTCTTGAGGAGTTGCCTCTTCAAATGTCAAGTGCGGTTGGAGAGCATGAAGGATGGGATACTAGTGACCTTGTCAGCAATGTCACAAAGGGTGTTTCATTGGGATGCCATGGACAGTAGCTTCCACAGAGCAAGGGCAGGCCGTAGGCACTTCTACTGCTCACACAGGGACACTGGCAAAGGCGATTTAGATGCTGCATGATCAGGGTTTATGGGACTTTATACCTGCAAAAGGAATGTGGGAGTATAACACAAAATGCTAGAGAGAGGTAGTGGAGGGACCAAGTGGCATTAGAAAGCATAAATGTTGTAAACATAAATGTAAGAAAGAGGGAAGAGATAAGGAGGTGGTGAAAACTAGGAAATAAGCTCTAGAAAGTATAAATGTGAGAAAGAAGGGGGAAGACATAAATAGGGAAATGTTGCTCGGTTGAACATGGAGCGGCAGTAGAAATTGGGAAAATGAACCGGTTTAAGACTTAGACCAGACGAAATTTTAAAAGTGTGACTTCTATATATTAGTTATGGATAAAGGTGTAAGGAAATGTGAGGGAGCATCTAATGCATAGCAGAATGAAGTTTAAAACAAAAAAAAAAATCACATTTCCCACAAGAACATATTGGATCAGGATGATGTCTGGGTACATGACTCTCATGCAGACTAAGCATGGGTGAGACATTCTCACCTAGGGAGCTAGTAGATCCCCTTACATGCAAAACTTGGCTCGCCAGGTGAAGGAGCTCATGCGACCTCTCTCTAGTGGTGTCTATACGGCAGCGACCGGCGATGGCACCTCCTTCATGTCGTCGTTCTCCTCCTCTTGGTCCTCCAAGGATCACCAACTAGCAACAAGAGAAGTAGCAGCAACAAGACACTCTTGCACTCTCCTCTTTCTCTCACTCAAGAGAGGGGTGGATGAGAAGGAAGAAGGAGAGGAGAGGAGAAGGGGGAGAGAGGTGAGAGGGCTCCCAAATACCCCAACCTATGGGTCTTTCGGAGCCCCTCCCCCTCTGGAGAGGGCTTTCTCTCTCCCAGGCATGGGAGGGATGTGCATTCCATGTTGTGTACTACCAAGTCATACTTAGGCCATACTCAAGTTGACGTCAACATAGTGTGTCGTCAAGACCATCTTGACGACAACCTATTTGTCTTTAACACATGTTGAAGTCATATCATCAACCAGATGTTGATGTCAGTCGATCTTGCCATCAACATGACTTCTACTAGCTTACGTTGAAGTTGAAGTGCTAGCGACAGTCGATGTTATCGTCAACAGTTGAGAACAACATATCTTGTTGTCTACCTTACTTTAATTGTCCCTCAAGTAAGTAGAAGTTCTAGACAACGACATACAGCATTGTTAGGAACTAGGAACTATTCTTTACAACTGTCTATGTTGTCATTTACCACACTTCGATTGCATGTCTTTCTGGGTGAGACTAGCCATATTGGATAACTCTTATCCAATCCTCTATCAATCATCGCGTCATCTACCTTGTGTGTGTGACCCTCTAGGCTCAATACCCAGCTGGCCGTAAGTTGAACTCGTCAAAACCCTTCTGACTCAGAACTCCTTTTGACATAGTGAATTATTATCTCCATAATAATTCGCTCAACTCTTCAACTATAGACGTACTAGGCCACTATGTCATAGTCCCCTAACGGTATAGGGGGATCTAACCCATTAGACCTTTTTTCCCTCAGTTACCGTGTATCTTTAGTCAATCATCCATCTAATATCTCAGGACCGTATACAAGGCATGGTATTATCAAGCCTATACAAAATCCATTCGATTATCACTCTTATCGAATTCTCTCGGATAACACTTTCTCTCTCAATCTGATTGACCTTGGCCAGGGATTTGTCTGAGCAAGAACACACAGAATATTCCTCTCATGATATCGAGAGTGGATGATCCTTTAATGACACACAATTGCCTTTGTAAGGTTGGCTACCATTCTCAACAACCGATTGTACTAGATCTGGAACTTCCAGACCTATCAGTCCGACATCAAAGAAGGGAGTACTCAAACAAGGCATCCTTAGTGTCTCAAGTCCAAGGACCAGTTACACAACTGGGATCACAGAATCGCTATCTGACAATCAGGTATCATCAACCATACAACATTTCGAGAGCAGATCATTCAATAAACTCATTCTCCAATAAGAACATGTACCATACCTCTAATCTCTCCACACAAGTAGCTATAAGACCAGCTACCTCCATCATATGAATGGGTATACAGCATACTGGTATGTCCAGTTATCTCGATATTCTTCTCGAGTAACCTATGACTAGGAATATTTAGGATCTGTGTTTAAAGAGAACTGGTCTCATTATCATGATCTCATTATGATCTAATTCTCATTGCACAGACTCATGGACATCACAATATAAACATCATCCCATGTATGTAATATAAAGTGAGAAAATACCATTAATATTATTACCAAAAAGATATTAGTACAATATTACAAGTGCCCATCACTAATGTGAGTTAGCTTATAGAGCACTCATAACTAGCAGGAGGATCATAGACAGATGTCGAAGGAGTAAAGATAACTCCTAAGGGCCACGTTAGAAAAGGGTAAACACATAATTAACCTAGATTAACCCTGGGTTAGGGGAAAAAGTACTTTGGTTTCTAAAATTATCTAACCTGGTTAAAATGGGTTAGGTTAGGGTTAAACCAGGTTAACCCAAGTTATCCCAACCCACCTTCGTAGGTAGAGTAAGGCGAACCCTTTCATTAATTGTAATAGCATGTTACAACTTCGAACCCTTAATTGCCCCTTTGCACTCTTTCAGTTATATTAAACCCTTTTTGCCTTGGATTAACCATTATCTTACGAATTAAATGGGAATGAAATAAGTATTATTATCATGTACCTTGGTAATTACCCTATATGGGTCTTAGTTTGAGTTCCCCGTTGGGAATTTGTGTTTTCGATTGAAGTGGAACTTCGTACATGACGAAGTGAAGCTTCGATTGGTCAGCTTATATCGTTGTTGGTCGAAGTGCAGCTTCGTATATGACAAAGTGTAGCTTCGATCGATTCTGTTTATATCGTTGTCGGTCGAAGTGCAGCTTCGTATATGACAAAGTGTAGCTTTGACTGATTATGTTTATATTGTTGTCGGTCAAAGTGCAGCTTCATATATGACAAAATGGAATTTTGCATATGATGAAGTGAGCTTCGTATATGATGAAGTGGGACTTCTGTAATGTCGTGGATTTTCATATTGTGGTTCAATGATTTTGGTGGCCAACGTGTGGCCAATGGTTGGTACCGCAGGTTGTTTGGGTTTTGTGGGACGGGAGCCGGGCCCAAAGCACCCACTGGTTCACTGTTTGTGAACACGACGGAGGTGCATGTCATGTTTTTAAAGCGACAGTTCTGGGCATCACATTCACATTGCCACTTTTCTGGGGTTGTTTGGCTGCATGTCCGCCGCGTGGCACACGCAGGGCAACCGGCTGGCGTCAGCGATTAGAAGGTGACGGCCTATACCATCGCGTTCTTATCACGACAGCCAGGACCGTCGCATTCTTAACTATTTAGGGTTAAGAAGCTTCTGCCTACCAAATAGAGCTGAGAAAGCTCTGCTCGGTCAAGATGAGTTTTGTTGTGGGTTTTGGGCGATTTTGGTGCTTGGAGCTCTGTTCGGCATGCTCTCGACGCAAGGACATTGCACGGAGTGTGGAGAACACTGATCCGTTGTTGTTTTTTGCTTACCTTGAGTAGGTAGGGAGATTCTGCTCCATTTTTTGTTATGAATGGCGTGTTCATCATGTTTGACCCATGAAACATATAGTAATTGATAGATGGCATGCTAGTGTAACTGTTAAACTAGTTATCCATGTTCCATATAGCTATTTGTGTGTGTTTTGTGAGGTTTTCGAAGGTGGAACCCCGGAGGTGGGGCTTTGTCTGTGAAGGCGACGGCCTAGGGTGTCGCCTTCTGAACGCAACAGCCCGACCCGTCACGTTCTTATTTCAAAACGCGTCGTATCGAGGCGTCGTGTTCTGAAGGCGATAGAGTGACCCGTCGCCTTCTGGCTTCCGAGGGCTATAAGTTTACGCATGGCTACATGGTTATCGTATGGCATTATTTTATGAACTTAAAGTCGGTAAGTTGTGCAATGGCACCCGTCGAGAATGAGAATGTCAAGTTTGCATGGTTTGTGTGTACATGGCAAGCTGGGTAGTACGATGTCTTCCGTGGTTACCTCTCAAGTCGGGTACCCCAAGTTCTTTGTGAGATGTTGTGCTTGTTGCCCAGTTGACAAGCCCAGAGGGGGGGTGAATGGGTATTTAAAATTTATCTAGGTGACACCTGTACGTAAAAATATACACAAAAACAATCTTCGATGTTGGTTAGTAACGGTTAGTATGAACAACAAACCCACAAAGAATCAATCACACAACGCAAGGAATTATCCTGGTTCGAACCTCCTTTCCTTAGGAGTCCTACGTCCAGTCCCTGAGCAACAACTCATGTTTTCACTAACTAGGGTACAGTCCCCCTATGGACACTACAACACCCAGCACAGCTGGTCTTCCTTCACACCAGAAGGGAACAACAGCACCCTGGATACCCCACCAGGTCTTCCTTCACAACCGAAGGGAAACAGCACCCTGGATCCCACTAGGTCTTCCTTCACACATGAAGGGAAACACCACAAAGAGAATAGAATGAATTCAAGCCCCTAGATCAAGCTTTTACAAGCCAAGATCTGAAGCAACAAGAACTGAGAGCAAAAGATCTAAACAAGGCACACTCTCAGAACTACACGAGCTCTCTTAGAAATTCTATTACAGCACAGAGAGCGAAGAGCTAAAGGTGATGAGGAATGAGATTCTTGGCTCTAGACTTCTTGCAAAAGAATTTGAATGCTTGAATACGAGATACTTGTTCTCCACTCCGTTTCTTATCATTCTTCACTTCTGTCTTGTATTTATATCTCCTTTTGAAATACGGCCGTTGAAGTAACCGTTGTCTCTTAGATTGGTAGACGTTAGACTGCTTGACATTTGGAAGCTTCAACAATCTTTTATCCATTTGAGCACGCAAAGAGATAGGGTCTTCTGGCGTCTATAGGTCCAACGTTGTATGACAGAATGTCTTTAGGACCCTGCACACATTAAATGCTAGAACAGTAGACAGCTAGGCTATCTCTTGTTGTCAGTAGACGTTGATGTGAGTATTCACCAAAATAGCAATCCCAAATAGCTTGTTCTTAAAAGATGTTGACAGAATATGCACAATAATAAAAGGATATCATCTGCATGCATGCAGAGATATGTTCTGTCTTTATTAAATGCACAGCAGTCAGACAGATAAGAGAAGACTTTGACTATTCAACGCTTTTATGAGATAAGATAAATGTCAAGTCGATATAAACCATAAAGTCGTTGTCTATATGACTTATGAAATCGTTATGAGTACTGACAAGTCATTATAGAGAGCAAATCGTTATAGGAAGCAAGTTTATATGTTCAACAAAGAAGTCGTTATGAACACTTAACAAATCGTTATGAGTTCTAAAGAAATCGTTGCGCAAAGAAATCGTTATGAGTTCTAAAGAAATCGTTGCGCAAAGCAAATCGTTATGAGTTCTAAAGAAATCGTTGCGCAAAGCAAATCGTTATGAGTTTTAAAGAAATCGTTGCGCAAAGCAAATCGTTATGAGTTCTAAAGAAATCGTTGTGAGAAGCAAATCGTTATGAGTTCTAAAAAAATCGTTGCGCAAACAAATCGTTATGAGTTCTAAAAAATCGTTATGATAACTTACGAAATCGTTATGGCAAGCAAATCGTTGCGAATTCTAGAAATCGTTACGGCGAGCAAGTCGTTGCGAATTCTAAAGAAATCCTTATGATAACTTACGAAATCGTTACGGCGAGCAAGTCGTTGCGAATTCTAAAGAAATCGTTACGACGAGCAAGTCATTGCGAGTTCTAAAGAAATCGTTATGATAACTTACGAAATCGTTACGGCGAGCAAGTTGTTACGAGTTCTGAAGAAATCGTTACGATGACTTATAGAATCGTTGTGAGAACGATTTGTTTGTTAATCAAACGATGTCACAGTAAAGAAGTTGTTGTGACTTTCAACAGAAGTCGATGTGGACTTAGAGAAAATAAGAACTTGACAGGATAAATGCTTCAGTGAGGTAATGCTTACCATTATTGGCTTGATTGATCTTGGTATATTTACCTGTACTTAAGACTTATGAAAAATGTGTTAGAATTTTTGTTTGATTTTGTTAATCACCAAAATAAATATGTAATTAATTAAAAGTACATGGGGACAGACTGAGCATCAATCTCCCCCTTTTTGGTGATGACAAAACTTATCAATAGGCATGAATAAAGGATCTGAATATTTGCAGAAAGTATTTCAGACATGCTAAGTATTTTTCTCCCCTTAACAATAAGCATGACTACTAAAAAAAATAGTGAATATTTTCGGAATGTATTTCAGATATGATAAGTATTTTTCTCCCCCTTTTTGTCATTAAGCAAAAAGATAATCTGAGACAAAGAATGAAGAGAAAAGATAAGCAGAAAGCCAATGTAATTCATTCATTCTGAGGAGGTACAGGTAAGTAATAAGCAGGGGATAAAAGAGAGGCAAAATGAGAAATAATCTCCCAGGCCTGCTCTTCGTGCTTCTCAAAGTATATCTTGAAGGGTCCAGGGCCAACAGAATAATTTGGTCCCATAGAGGGAGCCATTCTTTTGTGGTGAAGGACCAACTGAGCTTCAAGGAAATCAATGTACGGATCTCTGTCCAAGGAGTGCTTGTAGAAGAAGACTTTTCCAAAGCTAGCACATGCAAGAAACTGATTAAGGGAAACAGGATAGAAGATCTGCCTATGCTTCAATTCCTGGCGCATGGCGACATAGACTTTGTACCTTTCCACCCAAATTTGAAGAGGATCATTTACAAGGTGGAGGGAATTCATATCCAAAATGGTTGCAGCTGAGATTGGAGGGCGGCCTTCCCTGGCTAAGGTTACATTTGTATCTGACAATTGTTGAGCAGATAGGGGATAGAACTTGGCCCACCCTGCAGGTGTCAGTCTTTCACATTCTGACAAGGCAGGGGCTAGAATCTCAGCATGGATGTGGCCTAGGTGGTACTCCCTGAAGATAAATCTGGGGAAAGCTACCACACTGCCCTTCTGAACTTTGATTCTGCCCATCACTCGCGCAAAACGATCAAAAATAACTGAGCCCACTGGTGTATCCATGAGCAAAGAGTGAAGAGGAGGAAGATATGTAGCCTCTGGCAGCTGAAGAGTAGCAAAATCCACTTGAATTGCTGCAGTGCCAAGCTCAGGTCCAAGATTTCGGATGGCTTGCCTGAACTGACTGAGTTGGACTTCAAGTAAGCGATGAAGATACCTATAATCATTAAACATGTTGAATTGCCTGATCATCTTGATCTCTTTCTGGATGAAGGGAGCCCAGGAGTTGTTATGGTGGAGCAGAAACCATTCTGACAAGGTGAGAGAGTGATCCCTAGGAGGAAACACTTCAGATTTGGCAGAGAGAAACTTGTTGTAGAGGACCTTATTTGAGCGTGCCCATTCTTCTTTAGATAGGGATTGAGCAGAAGAGAAGATCTTGGCCTTGACAACCTTGGTAAGAGAGGTGTAATGTAGGATGGTTTGAAGATGGTCAGAAAGGTTTAGGAAAGGTAGATTGAAGAGGGTGGCAAAGACAACCTTTGTGAGGTATTCCCTGTAGAGAGGCCTGTTTTTAGTGGCCTCTGTGAGAGAAAACCACAAGGGAGGATACAATGGATTAAGAGATGAAGAGGTTTTTCTTTTCTTAGTGGGAGGACAGGAGGGATCAGAGGCATGAATATGCTAGCCAACTTTGAGAACAGAGCCAAGAATAGTGTCCTCAAATTCGTCTTTGATGGGGCTCATATAGGGACCATCAATTTGGGTTCCTTCTGGAATGATGGTGATGAAGGAGGGAGGAAGATGAGGATGAAGAAGGGATGGTGGAGAAGAAAAGGTGTGAGGAGATGGTCCAGCTGATGATGAGGGACCAGAGGAGGAGGCTCCAGCTGATGATGAGGCTGGAGGAACCTCAAGGATAGATGGAGGTGGAGGAATATGAGTGGAAGAGGCGGGAGAAAAGGTAGATTGAGAAGGAAATGGTGTTGGAGAGGAAATGGGTCTGGGTTGAGGCTTTTTGAAGGTCTGGGGAGCAGGAGGTGCTGTAGAAGCTGAGGGTGGAGATGGAGGAACAGGTGTGTGAGAAGAAAAAGAAGGAGCTGGGGGCTTAGGTGCCAAGACTTCTTCTTCTACCACAGTCTGCATAGGATCGGACTCCAATGGCCCTGATGGCCCTGACACCTTCTCAGCTGACCCTGGAGGCCCTTCAACTTGCTTAGCTGGCCCAGATGGCCCTTGCTCATTGACCTCTGCCTCTGCTGCTGCTGCTGCTGGTGCCGGCCCTGATGGCCTGGACACAGGAACTAACGGCCCTGATGGCCTGGAAGTATCAGCATCCAAGTTCTGATCTGCAGGAGGTGCAGAAGGAGGAGGAGCTTGAGCTCCAACTGCCTTCAGAATCTCAGCTAGCATAGACTTCATACTGCCCATCTCTTTGTTGAACCATTTCATGGCATTTCTTATTTGAGAGATTTCCTTAGTGGTGGATGCTTGGCTCATAAAAATGGAGTTCACATCACTTTGAAGAGAGCACAAGACCTCTCCTTGAGCATCTAATCTTTCAACGACAGGTTTTAAATTAATAACAATTTTCTGTCTCACCTGCCTCTCGAAAGGAGTATATGCTAAGAGTGGAACTTCGGAAACCACTTCTTTTCCTTTCTGCCTTGCCTCTAAAGCTGGAGGCTGCTGATCATCATCTGATTCAGAGGAGCTGGCTGTCTCCCCTTCTCTAGGATCATTACCTGGGGGATTGTCATGTTCCTCCCCCTGAGTGCCATTATCATGTGAACTGGCAAAGACTTCATCAGCAGGCACACTGCCCATAGGCTCATCACATTTTGCTGCTTCTCCTGGTCCATCCTTTAATTGCTCCCCCTCAATAGGAGCATCTTCTTCCATTGACTCTTGCTCCCCCTGAATGGGAGCATCTTCCATAACAAAGTCTTCAGGAGCAACTGATTCCTCAATGTGGCCTGATGCCACAACTTCTTCCTCTGAAATTCCACCAACCTCTGGAGTGACTGGGGTGGAATGAATAGAATCCAACACCTATCTAAGGATAGAGGCAACAATGGAGGTGGGAAAAGGATCTGCTGCACCTACCACTGCTTCTCCTACTGGTGCTTCTGGAGGTTGAGATTCGACTGACACTTCAGGGGACCCTGCTAGCTCTGCTGTCCCTGCTACTTGACCGGCCAATTCAGATGGTCCTGCTGCCTCTTGAACTGCTGATACAACAACTGCTGCCTCAACTTCTGCTGCTGATTCTACTGCTGCTGGTTCTGCTGATGCTTCTGGCACTTCTTCCTGAATATCTGGAATTTCTCCTATAATGGCCTCTCCCTCTGCCACAGAGGTCTTAGACCAAATTCCATCAACAACTGAGAACCCACTCTTCCTCAGATTTCTGGACCTAATTGCTTGGCCCATATTCTCAACTACTGCCCCAGATAGATCAACACCAAAGTGTTTGAAGATCTTGGTAAGCAAATGGGCATAGGGCAAAGAGACATTAAGCTTGCTCTTTGTATCCCAAATCTGATCACGGGCAAACCTCATCCTTTCTATCATCACTTCAGCCATGTTGATCTCCTTGTTCTGTATGGTCCAAAACATCATATCCGAATCTACCTTGGTACAAGAGGAGAATGTTGCACTTCTAGGAACCAAAATCTGACAAACTATGAAATGAAGGAGGCGGTTGAAAGCATTCAACTGATTGATATCTATTTTCCCATCTCTCAGTCTGAACCCTGGTCCTACAATGCCAAGACCTTTAGCTTGGGCGTCCACGGTGTGAACCCCACTGTGACCGGTTGTGCTCACATCAAACAACATCTTCAGAAGATCATGATCAATTTTTATGGGAATACCTTTGACTGAAGACGTCACAGACCCATCTGTCTCTGATTTCAAGCAAACATAGAACACCTTCACGAGGTCTGGATAGCTAACCTCAGAGAAGGTTGAAACAACTGACCACTTCATCCTGCTTATGGCTGCTACAACACTGTGCATCCCGTTCTTCTCAAGATCAGCAACATCCACTGCTTTATTCCCACAAACCTTGGTCTTCACAAACGTGAACCTCTCCTGCTGCTCAAGAGTAAGGAACTCAGCACAATAGCCCCCAAGACTTCCGAAGATGACGGATGCGGCCATGGAATCAGGTGAACAGGGTTTCTGGAGGGTTGAGAAAGAAGAGGGAGTGAAAGCCCTCAAGAAATTTGTCGCTGGAAGGAGAGAGGAGCTTCAAACTTGCAGAGAGTCGATGTCTGAATCATTAGGGCATCGGCTTAGGCAACCAAATGAAAGAGGAAAAAAAAGGTAGAAGATGGGAGATGAAACGTCCCCATATCGATTTTTGTAATTGAATAAATGCTTTGAGGAAAGTGAAGCGCCAAAAGGCGGCAGAAAGCGACAAAAGAGTTTGACTATTCAAACCGACTTTAATAAAGAAGCGGCCAGGAAAGATAATTTGGATTTCTTTTGCTTAAAACTATGGATAGAAAAATTTCACTTAATTCTGAAAATTTATATGCCAGTTTTAAACAGAAATCTTTTCACAAATTGCACATGCCCAATTCCCTTCTAAGAGATGTAAATTCTCTTCAGGTAAGGCTTTTGTGAAGATATCTGCTAGCTGACCATTTGTATCAATAAATGAAATTTCAATATTACCATTTGCTACATGATCACGAATAAAATGATATCTGACCTCAATATGCTTGGTCCTTGAATGTTGGACTGGATTTTTGGTGAGATTGATGGCACTGGTGTTGTCACACAATAGTGGAATTGATTTGATATTGAGTCCAAAATCCTCAAGTTGTTGCTTTATCCATAGGAGTTGTGTACAGCAACTTCCAGCAGCAACGTACTCAGCTTCATCTGTAGATAGTGCCACTGAATTTTGTTTCTTTGAGGACCAGGATATCAAACATCCTGCAAGAAATTGACAACCACCACTGGTGCTTTTTCTATCTACTTTGCATCCAGCATAGTCAGCATCAGAGTATCCTACTAAATTAATTTCACAAGATTTTGGATACCACAGACCTAAATCATGAGTTCTAGCTAAATATCTAAATATTCTTTTCACAGAGATTAAATGTGATTCTCTTGGATCTGTTTGATACCTAGCACACATGCATACACTAAATAGATTATCGGGTCTACTAGCTGTTAAATAAAGCAATGAACCTATCATACCTCTGTAGATCTTTTGATCTACTTTCTTACCATCTTTGTCACTGTCCATCCTTGTTGATGTACTCATGGGTGTTGACAGTGGCTTGGTGTTATCGAATCCAAATTTCTTCAAGAGTTCTTTGGTGTACTTTGCTTGGCAGATGTGGGTGCCATCTTTTCCTTGCTTGATTTGCAATCCAAGGAAATAATTGAGCTCTCCCATCATGCTCATCTCAAATTCTCCCTGCATCAACTTTTCAAAGTACTTGCAAAGGGATTCATCAGTAGATCCAAAGATAATATCATCTACATAAATCTGTACAAGTAGTATGCTTTTAACTTTTGATTTTACAAATAGAGTGCTATCTACTTGACCTCTACTGAAACCATGATTTAGAAGAAAAGAACTAAGCCTTTCATACCAGGCCCTAGGTGCTTGCTTTAAACCATATAATGCCTTATGAAGTTTAAAAACGTGATTAGGAAATTCTGTGTCATCAAAACCCGGGGGTTGTTCCACATAAACTTCCTCTTTTATAAAACCATTTAAGAATGCAGATTTAACATCCATTTGAAATAGTTTTAAGTCTAATGCTGATGCATATGCTAGTAATATTCTAATAGCCTCAAATCTAGCTACAGGTGCATAGGTTTCATCGAAATCTATGCCTTCCTCTTGAAAATAGCCTTGAGCCACCAGTCTGGCCTTGTTTCTTAAGATCACACCAGCCTCATCCAATTTGTTCCTGAACACCCATTTGGTGCCAATAACTGGATGGTCTGATGGTCTAGGAACAAGTGACCATACTTGGTTTCTCTTGAACTGATTTAGTTCATCTTGCATGGCCAAGATCCAAGATTCATCACCAAGAGCTTCATTGACTGTCCTCAGCTCTATTTGAGAAACAAATGCTAAATAATCACAGGGTATCATGTTACCTCTTGTTCTTACCCCAATAGATGGATCACCAATAATATTCTCAGGTGGGTGATCTTTCTTATATCTACACTCCTTTGGAAGATTTTCATGTGTAATTTTCTTTTGTTGCATGTCTTCCAGAGGTAGATCATCCTTGTCCTCAATTGATGTATTCTTTAGTTTCTTGGACAGTTCATCTGCATCATCATTATCACTATCTTCTTCCTTTCTCAGGGAAGGGTTAGTTTCATCAAAAATAATATGTACAGACTGTTCAATTAATAAAGTGTGTTTATTAAATACTCTATAGCCTTTGGATTTAGAGGTGTACCCCATGAAGATGCCTTCATCTGATTTGGCATCCAACTTACCAATGTCCCTTTTTCCATTGTTGTGGATGAAGCAAGGACATCCAAATGTCCTGAAGTGGCTGATCTTTGGTTTCTTTCCTTTGAACAGTTCATATGCAGTCTTCTTTAGGATTGGCCTGATCATTACTCTGTTGATAATGTAGCTTGCTGTGTTGACTACTTCAGCCCAAAAATACCTTGGCAGATCATATTCCGATAGCATTGTTCTTGCCATATCCAATAGAGTTCTATTCTTTCTCTCAGCAATTCCATTTTGCTGTGGTGTCCTTGGTGCTGAGAAATTATGCTCAATCCCCTGATCATCACAGAACTTAGCAAATTTTTCATTCTGAAATTCACCACCATGATCTGATCGGATAGAAACAATGCTGAACTTCTGATCCTTCTGAACTTTCTTGCTGAAACTAACAAAGTTTTCAAATGTGTCATCTTTATGCTCTAGGAATGATACCCATGTGAATCTTGAGTAATCATCGACTATGACAAATCCAAAGTTCTTTCCCCCAAGACTGGTAGTCTTCATTGGCCCAAATAGATCCATATGAAGGAGCTCTAAGGGTTTTGAGGTGGTTACCACCGTTTTTGACTTGAAGGAGCTCTTGGTGTGCTTTCCCTTAGCACAAGATCTACAGACACCTTCCATTTTTGCATTGACCTTTGGTAGACCTTCCACAAGATTTTTCTTTAGCAATTTTCTCATGCCATCTATGCTGCAATGACCTAGTCTTCTGTGCCACAGTTCAGTTGACTGGATTTTATTTGCTGCCAGGCAAACATCCTGATCCTTGAGTTCTTCAAGATGAAGCGCATACAGGTTCTTCTCCCTATTGGCTTCGAAGATTACTGCTCCATCCTTTAATATGCTGCACTTTGACTCTTGAAACTGAATCTGATGACCTCTGTCACAAAGCTGGCTGATGCTGATGAGGTTGTGCTTCAGCCCTTTGACAAGCAATACATCTTCAATGACTATTTTTCCTTTGTTGCTCACAGAGCCACTGCCAATTACTGTGCCTTTCCCATTGTCTCCATAGGTAACTGTTCCTTCTTCAGCTTGGAGATGGGTGAATAGCTTCTGATTTCCTGACATGTGCCTTGAGCACCCACTGTCCAAATACCATTTGGATGCTCGAGTGTTACCCTGAAATAAAATCATCAAGTTTTAGGTACCCAAATTCTTTTGGGTCCTGATTGGTTAGTATCATTGATTTTACCTTTGATTATCCATTTCTTATGTTTTGTTGGGCATGTTGTTATGATATGTCCTAACTTGTTGCAGTGACTACAGCAGGATAATTTGGTTACTTTTTCTATATATTTGAAGTTAGCTTTGTATGCTATATCTTGTTCGGGTACAAATTTTGGTGTTGGATATGTTTTAGGATAAACTATGGTTTCTTCATTATCTGGGGGTGTATATCCTAATCCATTTTTCTTCTTACCTGATCTTCTGGCACCTTTTAATATGAGGGAGTTTTTACCATTTGTGAATTTTTCTAATGTGCTAGATAACTGTATATTTTCTTCTGTTAGTGTCTTGATTCAGTTTTCAGTTCATCTGAACTTACTTGTTTTTCTAATTTAGTTATTTATTCATTCTTAGCTTTTAGATCTTCACATAATAGTTCATTTCTTCTTTTAAGTTCAGTTATTTGACTTTCTAATTGTTCATTTTCTGATTTTAGATCTGAGTTTGTATTTTCTAGACAAACTATGTTTTTCTTGCTTACTTTTAATAGTTTGGTTACTTCTCTATATTTATTGTAAAGTTCGTTGAAAGCTTCTTCTAAACTATCGGAATCTGAACCATTACAAGAATCAAAAGATGAGTCAGAGGTTACCTTTTCTTCGGTATTTGCCATGAAAGCCAAGTTGGCTTCTTCCTCATCACTGGTTGAGCTTGACTCACTGTCTGAGTCGCTGCTGTTGCTCCATGCAGCTGCCATAGCTTTCTTTTTATATTTCCTGAACTTCTTGGAGCTCTCTTTCTTCCTGAATTTAGGCTTCTTGAGCTTTGGACATTCAGCTTTGATATGTCCTGGCTTTTTGCACTCATAGCATATGGGCTCACTCTTCTTTTGATCCTTTCCATCTAGTTTCTTGAAGTCTTTATTTCTCTTGAAGTGTCTTCTACCAGATTGGAACTTCTTCTTCTTTGATAGAATGCGTTGCAACCTTTTTGACAGCATGGCTTCTTCATCTTCACAGCCACTTGAGTTCTCATCTTCAGCTGATGACTCATCTGACTTGTCTTCTTCTGCTTTAAGAGCATTTGAATGCTTCTTTCTACTAGAGGACTCTCCTAGCCTTTCCATATTGATCTTATGGGCCATAAGGGACCCAATGAGTTTTTCCAAAGACATCCTTTTCAGATCATTAGCTTCTTCAATAGCTGTGACCTTTGGGGTCCATGAGGATGGTAAAGATCTAAGAATTTTCCTCACCATGTCTCCAATCTCATAGGTTTTTCCTAGTCCGGCTAACCCATTTGTGATATCTGTAAATCTACTGAACATGTGGGTTATGGATTCACCTGATTGCATCTGAAATCTTTCATATTGTGTAACAAGAATATCAATTCTTGTCTCCTTCACCTTTTCTGTGCCTTCATAGGTAATTCTAAGCTTTTCCTACATTTCCATTGCGGATTTGCAGGCTGAAACTCTGTTGAATTCCTTTTTGCTTAGTGCACAGCATAGAATACTCTTAGCCTTACAGTTCAAGGAGATCTTTTTCATGTCATCATCTGTCCACTGAGCTTTCTCATTTGTGACCAGGAGATCGCCTTCTTCTACTATTGACCATATCTGATAGTCGTGACCTTGGAGAAAGTACTCCATTCTGGTCTTCCAGTAAGCATAATCTTCACCATCGAAGAGAGGGGGTCGGTTGACAGACTGACCTACAATGTTACCTTGGGTTGCCATGGATCTTTACTCTTCAGATCGTTAGATCTTCTTCTTTGTCGAAGAGACTAGCTCTGATACCACTTGTTGCCCAGTTGACAAGCCCAGAGGGGGCGTGAATGGGTCTTTAAAAATTTATCTAGGTGACACCTGTACGTAAAAATATACACAAAAACAATCTTCGATGTTGGTTAGTAACGGTTAGTATGAACAACAAACCCACAAAGAATCAATCACACAACGCAAGGAATTATCCTGGTTCGGACTTACTTTCCTTAGGAGTCCTACGTCCAGTCCCTGAGCAACAACACAGATTTTCACTAACTAGGGTATAGTCCCCCTATGGACACTACAACACCCAGCACAGCTGGTCTTCCTTCACACCAGAAGGGAACAACACACCCTGGATACCCCACCAGGTCTTCCTTCACAACCGAAGGGAAACAACACCCTGGATCCCACCAGGTCTTCCTTCACACACGAAGGAAAACACCACAAAGAGAATAGAATGAATTCAAGCCCCTAGATCAAGCTTTTACAAGCCAAGATCTGAAGCAACAAGCACTGAGAGCAAAAGATCTAAACAAGGCACACTCTCAGAACTACACGGGCTCTCTTAGAAATTCTATTACAGCACAGAGAGCGAAGAGCTAAAGGTGATGAGGAATGAGATTCTTGGCTCTAGACTTCTTGCAAAGAATTTGAATGCTTGAATACGAGACACTTGTTCTCCACTCCGTTACTTATCATTCTTCACTTCTGTCTTGTATTTATATCTCCTTTTGAAATACGGCCGTTGAAGTAACTGTTGTCTCTTAGATTGGTAGACGTTAGACTGCTTGACATTTGGAAGCTTCAACAATATTTTATCCATTTGAGTACGCAAAGAGATAGGGTCTTCTGACGTCTATAGGTCCAACGTTGTATGACAGAATGTCTTTAGGACCATGCACACATTAATTGCTAGAACAGTAGACAGCTAAGCTATCTCTTGTTGTCAGTAGACGTTGATGTGAGTATTCACCAAAATAGCAATCCCAAATAGCTTGTTCTTAAAAGATGTTGACAGAATATGCACAATAATAAAAGGATATCATCTCCATACATGCAAAGATATGTTCTGTCTTTATTAAATGCACAGCAGTCAGACAGATAAGAGAAGACTTTGACTATTCAACGCTTTTATGAGATAAGATAAATGTCAAGTCGATATAAACCATAAAGTCATTGTCTATATGACTTATGAAATCGTTATGAGTACTGACAAGTCATTATAGAGAGCAAATCGTTATAGGAAGCAAGTTTATATGTTCAACAAAGAAGTCGTTATTAACACTTAACAAATCGTTATGAGTTCTAAAGAAATCGTTGCGCAAAGTAAATCGTTATGAGTTCTAAAGAAATCGTTGCGCAAAGCAAATCGTTATGAGTTCTAAAGAAATCGTTGCGCAAAGCAAATCGTTATGAGTTTTAAAGAAATCGTTGCGCAAAGCAAATCGTTATGAGTTCTAAAGAAATCATTGTGAGAAGCAAATCGTTATGAGTTCTAAAAAAATCGTTGCGCAAACAAAATCGTTATGAGTTCTAAAAAAATCGTTATGATAACTTACGAAATCGTTATGGCAAGCAAATCGTTGCGAATTCTTACGAAATCGTTACGGCGAGCAAGTCGTTGCGAATTCTAAAGAAATCGTTACGGCGAGCAAGTCATTGCGAGTTCTAAAGAAATCGTTATGATAACTTACGAAATCGTTACGGCGAGCAAGTTGTTACGAGTTCTGAAGAAATCGTTATGATGATTTATAGAATCGTTGTGAGAACGATTTGTTTGTTAATCAAACGATGTCACAGTAAAGAAGTCGTTGTGACTTTCAACAGAAGTCGATGTGGACTTAGAGAAAATAAGAACTTGATAGGATAAATGCTTCAGTGAGGTAATGCTTACCAATATTGGCTTGATTAATCTTGGTATATTTTCCTGTACTTAAGACTTATGAAAAATGTGTTAGAATTTATGTTTGATTTGTTAATCACCAAAATAAATATGTAATTAATTAAAAGTACATGGGGACAGACTGAGCATCAGTGCTCGGGGTTTGTCCCTGTACTTATGTATTGTCAAGGTCTGTGTCGTTTTCCTGGACACCCTCACTCCTTAGCTTGAGTTGTACGTCCGGTTGAGAGAAAGACAACAGTAGGACAGTGACTTGTGTTGGTTGTTTTCAGTCGCTTGTAGCGGGTGACGGACCAGGGTATTTATGCCCAATAAGGCTCCATATCCAGATCCGTCTCCCGCGAACGGACTGAAGTCTCGCAAGGGATATCTCACACACGTGTCCAGTAAGAATATAAAAGACAACTACACAGTATAAAACACTAGAAAGTACATGTGCTCATACCTGCATATAACAATTTACAACTGTCCCATTACATTATTACATGTCCAATTAAAAAAGTAAAACTACCTGGGGCATATCCCGAGGGAGCACAAGCTCACACAAACTAACTACTACACTACTGCTAGTGGTACAAGTCTGACACAACGCTGCTGCAAGCCAAACACACGGAAAGTCCTGAAAGAAACTATAGGGGAGTGAGTCTTAACAAGTCACAGGCTCAGTAGGGGACCACCCAAAAATCTCAACAACTAAACAAAAGAGACCTCAAGCCCAGAGGGTCTCATTGGCAACACTGATAGCCAAACCATGGCATGCTCACATTATTACAATAAATAACAACTAAACATAATCATGACAATAAACATAAAGTCCTCGGAAGGAATGTGGGACTACAGGACTAGTACAACACAACTAGTCCGCCCAACAACTGAAGTGCCTAAGCCACAGACTCACCGGCACATTGCTACAACAATTGGTTGTCTAAGCTATAAGCCACACATGCGAATCACTACTCAGGCTACAAGCTTCACAGGCGAACCTCAAATACTTGGGTAACAGGACTGCTAACCAAGAGTTGGTCCCTTATACCCCAAACCACACTACGTCGGAAGCTATACACGAGGTAACAGGACTGGCTATCACGAAGCCAACCCATAACACACTAAAATCATAATTGGAATCTTACCCGAGAAAGGGGAAAACACAACGAATGGAAGGTCACACCGCACGACCTTCACAAAGCACAGCTCCTCCACAACACCTGAAAAGACTGGTACACTATGTACCATGAGAAACAAATAACCATAAAGGGTACGGGTACCTACCACCAAGAGGTACCACCACAAAACAGTACCCATATAGGGTACAGGTACCTGCTACCACGAGGTACCACTACGGAAATCACAACCACACCAGTGCCACACACAAGGCACTCCACCACGATAAAACCTTGATACCACCGTGCCAACCACGGGGCACACCACAAAAGTCAAACCATAACCAGTGAGTCACCGCTCACAACCAACACTAGTGAGCCATTGCTCACAAACCACACTAGTGAGCTACCGCTCACAAACCACGACATGTGGTAAAGCACGAGTCGGAAAGGAACGACGCCACCACACGGGAATCAACTACTGGCTGATCAGGCCAGTATCCAACCAGGACAACACAACACAAGAACTACCTCTCAGTCTCGTAGTCACGGACGAAAGGTCCAACTGCCGCTCCACAAGCACAAGCCAAAGAACAGTGGAGACCAACCAACACCACACCTGCAAACCACACAGCTGCAGGCCCATGCCTGGCACCTTTAGGGACTCTGGCCTAAGCTCCCTAAAGTGAGGCACTGGAAAACAGGACTAGCTGGGGACCAGTGTCGACTACTGGTGTCCGTACCCCCAACTACGAGCGCGCTACAAGCGACTGCACACCCACAAACACAAGCCGCTGCCCTACTGTCGTCTTTCCCTCAGCCGGACGTACAACTCAAACACAGGAGTGAGGGTGTCCAAGACAGACGACACAGACCTTGACGGTACACAACACGAGTACCGGGACAAACCCCGAGCACAACAAGCACACGTGCCTGGCTCACACAAAACCTGGGGTACTCGACTGCAGAGGTATTCCGGAACAAGCTCCGGACCACCAAACTCATCAACGCACAAATCACGATATATACATATATAGTCTTTATTTATAAATCACGATATACATGTGTTAGGATTAGCTTAACATCGGTCACCATGTGACCCCAAGGCTATCCTACACCAACACATACCTGAACCACAATCTTGCCTATCATTGGCCACCTCGTGACCTCCGTGGCAACACACACACCACTTAACACATAAATCAGTATAATATTCTTCGAAGGACAACAACAGACCAGGGCTAGGTCCACACATGACCTTCACTTCCCAATCACCTCAGAGTAACTACACAAATTATATTACAATAATCATAACGACGTCCACTAGCCATGCACACACATGCATGACACACAAATCATGGAAACACCACAATGTCACTGCTAGGTTCACACAGGAACCTCACTGCCCAATTACTACGACAAATCATAAGAATTACATTACGATAATGTGTGTGCCATGCACACACCCAAACCACGTAAACTTCACACATATAACACAAACGACACACCAACCACGTAAAGCATGCTCACCTAGTGAGCACTGCGCTCTACGAGCACCACATATGCCAACGCACCACAAACTGGTGCCATGCACAACATTTAATAAATAATCAGATAAACGTACTTTAAAAACATGCATCAAAAGACCTCACGGCTGAGGTCGCGACATGGGGTACTGTCGCAACCAGGTCGCGACACCCCGACATACCGCGATCATAAACCTTAACGCGACAAGGAACAACGACACAATAAGATTGCGCCACCCCGACATGTCACGATAGGAAACTCTAACGCGACGGGTTCACTTGTAGTAACCAGGTCGCGACAAGAACCGGGGCCGCCATTAGATCGCAACCCACCTATACATCGCAACAGAAACCCAAATGCGACGGATCGGGCTGTCGCGACAAGGTCGTGACACCCTGGGCCGTCGCCTTCGCAGGTGAAAACCCTAATCCGGGAGCAAATCCACGGATCACCATTCCGGACCATTCAAACCATGCTTAATTCACGTTTTTCATGCTTTAATGGATACCCTAACATGGTATCTAATGTTTTCAAAGCAATAAACAAGCTGACATGCAATCCGCAACACGAAACGAGGTAGAACACCCTACCTTTACGAAGAACGCGAAGACCACGCATAGCACTGCGTCTCTCCCGCTCCACGCGACTCCCTCGCGGCAAGGGCACGCCGAAAAACCCACCGGAACCTCGAACCGCCCGGAGGAATCCCGCAGCAGCTCCCCCTGGTCTAGCAGAGCTTACGGAAGCTCTGTTCGTCCAGGGTTCTTAAAAACAGCACAGTGGTTAAGATCGCGACATGCACCCCCGTCGCAAGCTGATCGCGACCTGGGTGACCGTCTCCTTCCCAAGGCCGACTGCCCGGCGCGCGACACGCGGCAGCCATACAGACGAAGACCGCCTAGTTGCGGCAACGTGAACGCGACCCTCAAGGCCGTCGCATTCAGAACGCGACGCAACCTATAGTCGCGTTCACAGGCACAAAACCTGTGAGCACTTTGGGCCCAACGGCCGGCCCACCAAGCCTCACAACTCACGCGGACACCTGAAACACAGGCTAATAGGCCACACATTGGCCACCAAACCCACTAAACAAGGATCCACGAAGATCCGAAAAATGCGCGACGTTACATTATTATCACATAAAAAGGAATGTCGTCCTCGACATTCAAAACAAACCACAGTAAACCGAATTATCACCTAAAAAGAAATAAAACCATGTACAGAACGAATAGGATACATTTCCTTTGCATTTGCATCTTCCTTTCAAACCATCTGCGCTGACTGATTCATCTATTCAATTTCACTCTTGCTCTATTTCCCTTTTCTCTTTAATTTATTTCCCAACTATTCCATTTTATGAATTCAGTCTACCACTCCTTATCTTTCATCCATAGGTGATTCTACCTTGCCAATGGCGTTTTATCTCCTTAGACTCAACCTACTTCCACATTTTCTGGGCTGTGTTGGCAACATTTCTTTCCGGGCCATTTTTCCTGCTAAAATCTTTTCACTTTATTCCGCTACCTTTGGATGTTATTTCGTGCTAAACCTTTCTTAAATTAAATCGAATTTCTTAATGCCATTCCATTACTCACTTGACACTGTTAGCCATTATTCTGCTTTATCTGCATTCACATACTTAACTGTCTAACCTGTGGGTTATTGTCCCACCACACTTCCGCTGTGCCACTCTGATTATACCGAATGCTGAGCAAAACCATAACTCTGACCTCAATTTCTACTTTACTGACTTTCGTAATTATTCTATTTATTCACTTACCATTGGATGAAAACACTATTATTTCCAGTCTGCTTTTCTTACTCTGATTGAGCCACCTATTCAAACTCTAAATTCTGGTATACCACTGTCAACATATTTTACCTTAATTCATATTCCCATACTAACACTGCACTTTTCTATCTCATAATTACACTACTTAACTAACCCTGCTCGGATTTTGTCTTCAATTATTTTTGTGCCACATTAAATTATGAATTTTACCATATCATTGCTAACACATTTTACCCTTTACATACTTTCCTCCCTTCACGCAATATTTTCTGACTGACTCAGCAAACTAAACCCATATTTTTTTTACAATTTCTATTTTCACTGCCGAAATGCTGTTGTCAGAACAGAACTTACTCGATGCCATCTCCTTCAAAATTCCTTGCTGCAAAACTGATCATGCTTTTCTTTACCCTTTCTGTTTTGCTTTACCACCTCTTAATCTGCTCACTATTCTTCAACTGTTCTGCTAACTACCTAATCTCACCGTGCCCACAAATTGTACACAAACATTAGTAATACTGCTCTTATCTTTAACACTGTGATTCTATACAAATCTTTCTACAAAATCCTTATCCACTGTCACTGACTAACCAAATATCTTTCTTACAAAATTCTCGGGCTGCCCTCTGCTCTTTCTTTATTCTTTCTTTACCCATCTGCTTAACTCTGTACATATTTACACAAATCTCTGTATCAAACTTTCTATTACCATCTTTATTCATAACAGTAATATTCTGAAACTCTTCACTGCACCCATCTCTAACCACAAAACACACTTCATCTGATTACCACGCATTACTGTTCCTCTGTTTGTTAATACCACATTTTTAACTGAAATATCTCACTAAATCACTTCAAACCTGACACATCACTTAATCACACCACTTCCTTAATATCTATCCACACAAACCTCAAATACATTAATTAGTTTTGCCAAAATTCTCAGCCACAACTCATGTCTAACATTCCTGATCACACTGCTCTATTTCCCACCATAGCACTGTTCCTTCTGCCATTCCATCACATCATTACTCTTTACCTGTCTCTGCTAACTCTGGTCCTTACTAAAACTATTTCACTGATTTCTATAACTGAATTCATCAATCCCTTTAACTTCTATAACTGAGAACCTTTAAACAATTATAATTTAATCACAAACTGGCACCCCGATGCGACGACACTCACCCTGCACTATTAATCGTATCATTTCTCTGCCATCTCTAACAACTGCCAGTTTAACAAACAGAAACACGCAGTTCTCATACCAAAAACTCTCATGTAAACCACACTACAGCTACACAAAACTGCAGACTTACTACCAGCAGTGGACATTAAACCATGTCTTGGGACATTGTAACATTAATGTCTTTTCATATTTTAACTGGACCATGCTCTGATACCAACTGTGACGGACCAGGGTATTTATGCCCAATAAGGCTCCATATCCAGATCCGTCTCCGCGAACGGACTGAAGTCTCGCAAGGGATATCTCACACACGTGTCCAGTAAGAATATAAAAGACAACTACACAGTATAAAACACAAGAAAGTACATGTGCTCATACCTGCATATAACAATTTACAACTGTCCCATTACATTATTACATGTCCAATTAAAAAAGTACAACTACCTGGGGCATACCCCGAGGGAGCACAAGCTCACACAAACTAACTACTACACTACTGCTGGTGGTACAAGTCTGACACAACGCTGCTGCAAGCCAAACACACGGAAAGTCCTGAAAGAAACTGTAGGGGAGTGAGCCTTAACAAGTCACAGGCTCAGTAGGGGACCACCCAAAAATCTCAACAACTAAACAGAAGAGACCTCAACCTCAGAGGGTCTCATTGGCAACACTGATAGCCAAACCATGGCATGCTCACATTATTACAATAAATAACAACTAAACATAATCAAGACAATAAACATAAAGTCCTCGGAAGGAATGTGGGACTATAGGACTAGTACAACACAACTAGTCCGCCCAACAACTGAAGTGCCTAAGCCACAGACTCACCGGCACATTGCTGCAATAATTGGTTGCCTAAGCTATAAGCCACACAGGCGAATCACTGCTCAGACTACAAGCTTCACAGGCGAACCTCAAATACTTGGTTAACAGGACTGCTAACTAAGAGCTGGTCCCTTATACCCCAAACCACACTACGTCAGAAGCTATACACGAGGTAACAGGACTGGCTATCACGAAGCCAACCCATAACACACTAAAACCATAATTGGAATCTTACCCGAGAAAGGGGAAAACACAACGAATGGAAGGTCGCACCGCACGACCTTCACAAAGCACAGCTCCTCCACAACACCTGAAAAGACTGGTACACTATGTACCACGAGAAACAAATAACCATAAAGGGTACGGGTACCTACCACCAAGAGGTACCACCACAAAATAGTATCCATATAGGGTACAGGTACCTGCTACCATGAGGTACCACTACGGAAATCACAACCACACCAGTGCCACACACAAGGCACTCCACCACGATAAAACCTTGATAGCACTGTGCCAACCATGGGGCACACCACAAAAGTCAAACCACAACCAGTGAGTCACCGCTCACAACCAACACTAGCGAGCCATTGCTCACAAACCACACTAGTGAGCTACCGCTCACAAACCACGACCTGTGGTAAAGCACGAGTCGGAAAGGAACGACGCCACCACACGGGAATGGACTACTGGCTGATCAGGCCAGTATCCAACCCGGAGAACACAACACAAGAACTACCACTCAGTCTCGTAGTCACGGACGAAAAGTCCAACTGCAGCTCCACAAGCACAAGCCAAAGAACAGTGGAGACCAACCAACACCACACCTGCAGACCACACAGCTGCAGGCCCATGCCTGGCACCTTTAGGGACTCTGGCCTAAGCTCCCAAAAGTGAGACACTGAAAAACAGGACTAGCTGGGGACCAGTGTCGACTACTGGTGTTCGTACCCCCAACTACGAGCGCGCTACAAGCGACTGCACACCCACAAACACAAGCCGCTGCCCTACTGTCGTCTTTCCCTCAACCGGACGTACAACTCAAACACAGGAGTGAGGGTGTCCAGGACAGACGACACAGACCTCGACGGTACAACACGAGTACCGGGACAAACCCCGAGCACAACAAGCACACGTGCCTGGCTCACACAGAACCTAGGGTACCCGACTGCATAGGTATTCCGGAACAGGCGTCGGACCACCAAACTCGGCAACGCACAAATCACGATATATACATATATAGTCTTTATTTATAAATCACGATATACATGTGTTAGGATTAGCTTAACATCGGTCACCATGTGACCCCAAGGCTATCCTACACCAACACATACCTGAACCACAATCTTGCCTATCATCGGCCACCTCGTGACCTCCGTGGCAACACACACACAACTTAACACATAAATCAGTATAATATTCTTCGAAGGACAACAACAGACCAGGGCTAGGTCCACACATGACCTTCACTGCCCAATCACCTCATAGTAACTACACAAATTATATTACAATAATCATAACGACGTCCACTAGCCATGCACACACATGCATGGCACACAAATCATGGAAACACAACAATGTCACGGCTAGGTTCACACAGGAACCTCACTGCCCAATTACTACGACAAATCATAAGAATTACATTACGACAATGCATGTGCCATGCACACACCCAAACCACGTAAACTTCACACATATAACACAAATGACACGCCAACCACGTAAAGCATGCTCACCTAGTGAGTACCGCGCTCCACGAGCACCACATGTGCCAACGCACCACAAACCGGTGCCATGCACAACATTTAATAAATAATCGTATAAACGTACTTTAAAAACATGCATCAAAAGACCTCACGGCTGAGGTCGCGACATGGGGTACTATCGCAACCAGGTCGCGACACCCCGACATACCGCGATCAGAAATCTTAACGCGACAAGGAACAACAGCGCAATAAGATCGCACCACCCCGACATGTCGCGATAGGAAACTCTAACGCAACGGGTTCACTTGTAGTAACCAGGTCACGATAAGAACCTGGGCCGCCATCAGATCGCGACCCACCTATACGTCGCAACAGAAACCCAAATGCGATGGATCGGGCTGTCGCGACAAGGTCGCGACACCCTGGGCCGTCGCCTTCGCAGGCGAAAACCCTAATCCGGGAGCAACTCCACGGATCACCATTCCGGACCATTCAAACCATGCTTAATTCACGTTTTTCATGCTTTAATGGATACCCTAACATGGTATCTATGTTTTCAAAGCAATAAACAAGCTGACATGCAATCCGCAACACGAAACGAGGTAGAACACCCTACCTTCGTGAAGAACGCGAAGACCGCGCATAGCACGACATCTCTCCCGCTCCACGCGACTCCCTCGCGGTGAGGGCACGCCGAAAAACCCACCAGAACCTCGAACCGCCCGGAGGAATCCCGCAGCAGCTCCCCCTGGTCGAGTAGAGCTTGCGGAAGCTCTGTTCGTCCAGGGTTCTTAAAAACAGCACAGCAGTTAAGATCGCGACATGCACCCCCGTCGCGAGCTGATCGTGACCTAGGTGACCGTCGCCTTCCCAAGGCCGACTGCCCGACGCTCGACACGCGGCAGCCATGCAAATGAAGACCGCCTAGCAGCGGCAACGTGACCGCGACCCTCAAGGCCATCGCATTCAGAACGCGACACAACCTATAGTCGCGTTCACAGGCACAAAACCTGTGAGCACTTTGGGCCAAACGGCCGGCCCACCAAGCCTCACAACTCGCGCGGACACCTGAAACACAAGCTAATAGGCCACACATTGGCCACCAAACCCACTAAACAAGGATCCACGAAGATCCGAAAAATGCGCGACGTTACATAGCGCGCTCTTAGTTGGGGGATGGACACTGGTAGACATACTGGTCCCTAGCTAGTACTGTTTCCAGTGCCTCACTTTAGGGAGCTTGGGTTAGAGTCCCTAAAGGTGCCAAGCATGGGCCTACAGTTGTGTGGTCTGCAAGTGTGGTGTTCGTTTGGTCTTCACAGTTTGTTGATGTGACGGACCGGGGTATTTATGCCCAATAAGGCTCCATATCCAGATCCGCCTCCCGCGAACGGACCGAAGTCTCGCAAGGGATATCTCACACACGTGTCCAGTAAGAGTATAAAAGACAAACCACAAGAATATAAGACACAAGAAAGTACATGTGCTCATATATGTTCACAAATTTGTACAACTGTCCCATTACATTAATACATGTCCAATTGAAAAAGTACAACTACCTGGGGCATACCCCGAGGGAGCACAAGCTCACACAGCACTAACTACTAAACAACTGCTGGTGGTACAGGTCTGACACAACGCCGCTGCAAGCCAAACACACGGCCGCTGCAAGCCAAACACACGGCAAGCCCTGAAAAGAACTGTAGGGGAGTGAGCCTCAACAAGTCACTGGCTCAGTAGGGGCTACCCAAAACAACACTGTAACCACAGACACCTCAACCCCAATGGGTCTCACTGGCAATAACAATAGCCAAACCATTTCATGCTCACATCATGACAATAAATAACAATTAAACATAATCATGATAATAAACACAAAGTCTTCAGAAGGAAAGTAGGGTTACAGGACTAACAAAAAATCATTAGTCAGCCCAACTACTAAAGTGCCTAAACCACAGTCTCACTGGCACACTGCTACAACAACTAGTTGCCTAAACTATAAGCCACACAGGCAAGTCACTGCCTAAGCTGCAAACTTCACAGGCAAACCTCAAGCACTCGAATAACAGGACTGCTAACAAAGAGCTGGTCCTTTATACTCCAAATCACACTACGTCGAGAGCCACACATAAATGGTAGGACTGGCTACAGCTAGCTAGTCCATCACACACTAAATCCATAATCGGAACCATACCCAAGAAGGGTAAAACTCAACAAGTGGAAGGTCTCACACGGCCTCCACGGAGCTTAGCTCTACTAAACCACAATATGCCTAAGCCACAAGCCTCATCGGCAAAATACCCACAAAGGTAACATAATTAATAATCACAAACTAATCCACAATAAAATATAAACAAAGATCTACTTAAAACAGTTAGGTTACAACAAGTGGCAGGTCAAACCACAAGACCTCCACAACACACGAGAGCCTGAAAAGGTTGGTACACAATGTACCACCACAAAACTATAAAATAACCCATGAAAGGTACAGGTACCTGCTACTCTGAGGTACCACAACACAAATACCCGAACAAAGGGTACAAGCAGGTGGTAGACACCACACTGAACCACAATTATATTATACCTTTATTTAAGCACAATATTATAAGTAAAACCTTGACCGGCAAGTCACACAAACCACAACTCAATCACAATTGTGCCAACACCAGGGCAGACCTCGAACTGGTCAAACCTCGACCACGAGTCATAACCTCACAAACCACAGCCAGTGGCAAAGCACGAGTCAAACTACAGCCAGAATAGGCAAAGCACGAGTCGGAAGGGAACGACACCACCACACGGGAACGGACTACTAGCTGATCAGGCCAATATCCAACCCGGACAACACAACACAAGAACAACCTCTCAGCCTCGCAGTCATGGACGAAAGGTCCAACTGCCGCTCCACAAGGAAGAAGTCAAACAACTGTGGAGACCAACCAACACCACACCTGCAGACACACAACTGCAGGCCCATGCCTGGCACCTCTAGAGTCTCTGGCCGGAGCACCCTAAAGTGAGGCACTAAAAAACAGGACTAGCTGGGGACCAGTGACATCTACTGGTGTCCGTACCCCCAACTACGAGCGCGCTACAAGCGACAAAAGAACAAACTCTGGGAAGTCGCTGTCCCACTGCCGTCTTTCCCTTAGCCAGACGTACAACTCAAACTCAGGAGTGAGGGTGTCCAGGAAGACGACACAGACCTCAACGGTACAACACAAGTACCGGGACAAAACCCCGAGCACACAAACACACGTGCCTGGCTCACAAAGAATCTGGGGTACCCGACTAGAGAGGCATTCCGGAATAGGCGCCGGACCACCACACTCGGCTAACACAAACCACGATACTTACACATATAGCCTTTACTTATAATTTACGATATACAAGTGTTAGGATTAGCTTAACATCGGTCACCGTGTGACCCCAAAGCTATCCCACACCAACACATAACTGAACCACAAACTTGCCTATCATTGGTCATCTCATGACCTCCGTGGCAACACACACCACTTACTTCATAAATCAATATAATATGATTCAAAAGACAACAACGGACCAGGGCTAGGTCGGTATGGACTTTCACTGCCCAAACACCACAAAGTCATAGCTAGACTCACACAGGAACCTCACTGCCCAGTTACTACGAAAAATCATAAGAATTACATTACAACAAAGTGTGTAGTATACACACACTCAAACCACATAAACAACACGTGTATATTACACCCTGGTTGGTGTACCACACCTCTACCACATAAACCAGATGTCCAACACATGGACAACGCACTCCAAGAGTGCCACGGGTGCCGACGCACCACACATACCACGTAAAGCAATTACGTACATCACAAATCATACACGTAAAACATGCCCATTACATGAGCAGTATGCTCCAAGAGCATAACAAGTGCACTGGCTCACACCGGTCATCGCCATGCACACACAAACACGCAATATTCATAACCAGAAAAGCTACGTAAACCACACTGCATGGATACATGCACAAGTTGGCGGCAACATCGACTGCCGCTTATAAGAAGTAGACGGCAAGAGATCTAGCCGTTTATATCTCGGCTGATGAGCTTGGCGACAAGCGATCTTGACGCCAAGTTCTCCGGCCTTAAACCCTGTAGAAACCCTAATCCAGCTTTACAGGTTTTCCAACCGTTAAAACTACAAGAAAATGTACTGGAACGGTTCTTTAAACATGCATGAACCCAAAACAACCCAACACAGCATGCTACGTACATTAAATTACTCAAACCACCCATTATCCCTTCATGGTGCAACTTAATCCGAAAATGCATTATCATGCTGATTCAAGTGGTTAAATCATGTTTTAATGTTTCTAACAAGCTAACAGGGCTCGACCCCTACCTCAGAACATGCTCAAACCTCCCGCAATCTCCTGGTTCACACCGAACCCTCCGCAAACTCCCACGGGAATTGCACCACGCCACGGCGATTCCTCGCTCGATTCGTCACCGCCACACGTTCCACGGTCCTCCAAGCATCCTTCAAAACCTGTTGGAAGCTCTAGAAACACTGGGACACGAACCTAGGGCAAGGGGAAGAGAGAGGCAGGTGGGAAACCTGCTCTCAGGTGTAACACCCCGGCCCCCCTTGGGCCCTTGGCCCCGTCCTCTGGGTCGCGGCAGGGCGACTGCCACGACGTGGTTCCGATCGCGAGCAATGTCTGGTTCTGCTTCATATTGCGACAGGGGGTATGTTGCCTTCTTGAATGCGACATACCCTATGTCGCCTTCTGGTTTGATGGATTGCGACAGGGGGTGTGTCGCCTTCTTGAAGGCGACATACCCTATGTCGCCTTCCCATCGCGTCGCCCCAGACGCAGTCTGACAGACGTGACAGGCGTCCTTTGTGTCAGTACGGCTCTGGCGGTGTCGGGTGAACGCGACAAGATGGCTGTCGCCTTCACTTTTTCGAATTCCGAGATTTGACCGTTGTCAGTGGCATTGCGACATACCCTATGTCGCCTTCTGTTTCCCAATGCGACACAAGATGTGTCGCCTTCTCAGGATCCGGGCTTAAAGCCCGGGCGCCCGAGCCCTTTCCCCTCTCTCGCGTTTTCCTCCCCCTTTTCTCCCTCTCACCCTCTCGGAGCTCCGGTGGTTTTGGGGGTGCCTCCCCCGTGTTGAGGCGGCCGTGCTGAGGAGGGTGTCGCTCCGTTCGTGCAGGGGTCGCGTTCGTGCCGTGCGGTGCGAGGAGGAGACGTTTCTACCTACGAGAAGGCCCCAACGGGTTCGTTCTTCGCGTGGAGGTAGGGACTCTTGATCCTCTCGCCCTAAGCATGATCCCCTCCCCGTCTAGACTGTGGTTCCTGTGTGGTTGGGGTTTGGGGAGTGTGAGTTTCCATGCTCGTGTGAGTGAGGTTTCCTCCGAGCGTAGAATCCATGTTCTTGGGGTATTCGAGGGTGGTTTGTGTGTTTACTAGCTTTCTAGCATGATGAGCATGATCCCCTCCCTCGCCGTGTAGTGTTTCTCCCGTTTTGGGGAGGTTCCCGGAGAGAGAGCTCCCGGAACTCCCGTCTGGCCTGAAGGTGACATACCCTGTGTCGCCTTCTGACTGGTATTGCGACAGGGGGTATGTCGCCTTCTTGAATGCGACATACCCTATGTCGCCTTCTGGTTTAATGGATTGCGACAGGGGGTGTGTCGCCTTCATGAAGGCGACATACCCTATGTCGCCTTCTCAGCCAGAGGCAGGTTGTGCTTCCGCCGCTTCCGTTTTCGCTTTACTGTACCCGTGGCACCTGTGCTAGTTTCCTAGTACGGTCTCACACTAGTCGTTCGCCGGTGCGCGGCACTTGAGGGCTTGTCCCGTACGAGAGGTTGTTACCGTTACCTGGGACCCCCGTCCTCGGGAGCCTGTTGAGGGAGTACTCCGGGCTACGAGTGTGCTCGAGTTGGCAGCCACCAGGCGGACTCTGGAGCTGAGGGGAAAACGGTGGTTAGGACAGTGGCGTGTGAGTCGCTTGCAGAGCTCTCGTGGTTGGTCTGGGACGCCGAGGACAGTTGGGAGTTCTACCCGGCGCAGGCCAGTCAGTCCTTCTTCTCACTGCCTCGCTCCTTACGGCCCCGGAACCGTTTGGAGAGGTCAGGCGTGGGACCGTAGTTCGGCCAGACTACGGCGGTTACAGTTGTGGTACTTGTGTCCTACCTCGCTCTGACGAGACGCGAGGGCCAGGATCTGGGTCGAGGATAAGACGTATGTGGACGCACCTGACCGTCTGACTAGTGGTGTTGTTCCCGTAGCTAGTGTTCCTTGTCCAGGCGGAGCTCCCTCCGCCTGTGTTTACTAGCCGTGTGGTGGTCACGACGAGCAGTCGTACGGAGTTTCCGACCGAGAGTACTTTCCGTACCGTGCTAGCTTTAGCTTCATTTCCGCACTTCCGTTGTAGGTAGAAAGATATAACTGCTGTCTTTCCCTTATTAATAGTTATATATGTTCCTCTTCCTCTGCCTGTTTAGAGCCAGTAGGAGATTGGTAGTCCCTACTGAGCTTCTGTTGTGAAGCTCATCCCTCTGTTTCCAGGTGAGTCTTCTCAGCAGCGGCAGGGCGCGCGTCGGGCGGAGGAGACGGGGCAGTAGTCGAGGTCCCCGTAGCTAGCAGTGGTTCCCCCTCTCAGTGTACGTCACCCTCGAGGTATGCCCCTAAGGGACTTGTCTCTCCCCTTTCCTTACTTGTACTAGTGTGCGCACGTTGGGACTGTACTTAGAGCAGTACGCAGCGGTCTCGCTTTACTTTCCTGTTTCCGCTTGTACGCTTCTAGCTTAGCAGTTGACGTTTACTTCCGTTACATATCCTGTCAAACGCGTGTTATAGCCCTTCCGGGTCCCTCGGATCCGTGGGCGGCGATCGCGAAAATCGGGTCCTCGGCGTGGGCCGAGGGTCGGGTTCTCGGGTCGTTACATCAGGTGACCCTATAACCTGCAGAATTCTCAGGTTGGCGTCAACCCCTATGCCGCCAACAGCAACCGCCACCCTCAGCGTCCACATCCACTGCCGCCAAGATCATGCAGTCAACGTCCACTAACCTAGACGCCAACCAGCCAACGACCACCCCTGGCCGCCAACTCCTACTCAACTGCAGCAGGTCCTATTTCATTTCGGGACCTAACCTGCACCACACCTACACACACCACGCGTCTACACCACACTGGCCTTACAACAGCCATCACAACCACAACACACACGATCCAAAAGGATCCGAAAATAAGCGACGTTACAGTTGACCATGTTGAGGTGGAGCGGTAGCTGCCTAGCTGGACCTTTCGTTCGTGGCTGCGAGGCTAAGAGGTAGACATGTGTGGTTTGTCCGGGTCAGTAGCTGGTGTCGCGAACCAATCTTCGTGACTCGTGTTTGGCGTTACCCTTCTCTAGCTCATACCTCTGAGTGTTGTTTTTCGTTTATTTATTAATGTTCAGCCATGTTAATAGTGTAGAGTTGTCTATTTAATTACAGTTGTGGCATCATGATGAAGCGCGCGGCATTGTTGACTGTGCATTTTCGTTGTCCAGAGTTCCTCGCACAAGTCAATATGCGCACTTCCTCTAAACTGTCTCACAAATTAAAATTGCAAAAGTGAACTAATATAGTGGTGAGAACAGGTCATATCCACGGAGAGGCAGAATAGAATTTGAATTAACCTACTTTGACTTGACACCATTCTAACAGACACATTTTCATCAAAGTAATATTGCATTAAATTCAATTGTGTAAACAACACCAATCAAATCCCCCACACTTGACAGATTAAACTTAATGAAAGACCAAGCAGAATTGAAATTTAAGAAACTTGATATCAATGTACCCTCACAACTCGAGGGATGAAGAACAAAGAGGAAGCAAATTGTACTAAACTTCGAAATAGCAAGAAGAACACGACACTATAACCTCATAGCTCGAGGGATGAATTAGTAAGAAAACAGTAAAAGAAATATAACTTGTAACTTTAACTCATGATCTGATTCCTGGATTCCTCTAAACATAGAAGAAAATGGAAAAAAATAACACCGACAAAATGGAAGCAACAATTCTGAACTCTCGAATCCCTCACAGCAACACAGAAGAGAAGCAAACACAGTAAACAATGGGAACTAAATACACTGGATCGAAGTTTAAACACAGCAGAAATTTGAAACTGGAATGTAACTAAAATTACAAGCTCGTTGCCCTGTAACCATCTGAACACAAGAGAAAAATTTCAAATTTCTGCTGTGTTTAAACTTCGATCCAGCTTTGCGAAAGTACAGGAACAAAATGGCAGAAATAAAACTACTAAAAATCTGACTGCCGAACCCCCTCCCAGCTTTGCGAAAGAAGAAAATACAGAAAAATGGAAACTAAAAATCCTAAGAAATTCGAACTCCAGAACCCTGGAGAAGAGGACCTGAGGTCCTTATATAGGCACTCGGACCTCCAAAGCGAGTTCCTCTTCCCGCCATCTGCCGCTCGAGCTCCAGCCTGCCTCCGCTCTGCACGGCGCCCCTGCATCCGGATCTGCCCATCGCCAGCTGCACAGTTGCCACCTCAGCAGCCAGCGCACCGCCGTGCCCAGCTTCCCGCCATCTCACAAGCCGCCTGGAGATCCGCCATAGCCACCATCGCACCAAAGCCAGCATGCACCGCCCCTGCTTCCAACCGCATAGAAACCCTGGCCGCCCAGCCCCTTCACAGCCACAGCTCCAGGCCCAGGTCTGCACCGCCTGGGGCGCGCCGCACCCAGCCTGGCCACACCCGGCCACCTCGCCAGTGCCCCTGCTCACCTGGCCACCCTTCCATGGCTCCAGGCACCCAAGCCCCTGGCACACCTGGTCGGCTCACACACCTTCTTCCCGAAGCTTCTCCCCTCCTGTCAGATGAGGCAAAACGTTTTAGAGAAATGAGAAAAATTGATATCAGGTTTAAAAAAAATAGTGAGATGGGGATGCCATAGTGGCAAAATATGGTTAAAACAATGTTTTAGTCAAATATTTATTTATTTACACACTATTTACAAACTATAATGTCTCTAAAATTATTTATATAAAAAAAATCTTTATTTTCAAAATATATCTGTGAAGAGAAAAAGAACCTAATTAGTCAATCTAAAAAATGAATGACTTATTTGAATGAAATCTAACATGTGTATTCTAAATATCAACTAATATAAGAATCTGATTTATTTACACATTAATATTTACAAGAATTATTTATGAAAATGTAAGACCAAGAATTATTTATGTACAACATTTATTTACAAAGACTTTTTATTTCCAAAAATGAACCTAATTAGTTAATCTGAAAGAAATGATTTATTAAATGAAAATCTAACATGTATTCTAACCCCAATATCAACTAACATGCTCAAAATCTTAAACATGAATAGAATGAAAATTAAAGTCAAATTACCCGTTATTTATGGACAACTGATGTCTAAACTTAACTAAATGTATGAAATTTAACGCTAAAAATTAGTAATTATCAATGCTTAGCTAGCTTATTTATCTGTTTAAATAGATGTTTTTACTCCTGCTTCTCTAGTACTTGTTGTTTCGGCCTTTGAGGGAATTTCCCTACTGAGCCAATGACTTGTGAGGCTCACCTCTACTCCTTTCAGGTGAGGGAGAGCAGGAGGGTTCTTGTCCTTCTAGTTCGGAGCTGCACTACAGTGGAGTTGGGGCTACTCCTCTAGCAGTGTAATTCTCTTTCCGTTGTACCTCGAGGTTTGCCCTAAGCTGTTGTACACTGTACTTGACTTTTGTTGAGAACTAGCTATGTAATATTCATGTAAATGTATGTGAGATGTGCAATCTTATATGTGTTTAGTGTATTCCTTTATATTTCCACAGACATGTGTGTTGATATCCCTTGCGAGGCATTGGCCTGTTCGCGGGAGGCGGAGTCGGGTCAAGCTTGTTTTTGGGTTAACAGGTTTGAACAACGAGGACCGTCACAGTTGGTATCAGAGCAAAGTCCATGTAAATATAAAGAAATAGTGAGATTTACATAGCCTGATCTCTACACTAGTCCACTGCTGGTAGTTGACCCTGCTTTTGTATTGATTTGTTAGTATGTTGTGTGGTTTGTAATGTTGCATGTGCAAGATTCGAAATGGCTGACAGGAGAGATTGGGGAGGTGGTGGAGATGAGCCGGAAGAGACTACACATTAGCTGATTGAGAGATTATGGGAGAGTATTATAGAAATTTGGACAAGCTTAGATCAGCAGGGTCCGGTTCAGCCAGCAGTAGTAGCACCTCAGGTTGTTGAAGAGGCAGTACCAGTGCCAGTAGCACCACCACCACCACCACCAGGAGTAGAGTTACCACTTGTTGCACCAGTACCTCTAGCAGTACCAGTACGACCAGCTGGCATGGATGAGTCTACAATGTTAGTGGAAAGGTTCTTGTGATTGGAGCCACCCACGTATACAAGAGGTCCAAATCCAGACACAACGAAACATTGGGTGCACAAGATAGAGCGGGTTTTTGTTACCATGAGGTGGCCTCAGGTGGACAGTGTGATTCTATCTACGTACCAATTGCAAGGTTTTGCTCAGGAGTGGTGGAGGCTTAAAATGCAGATAGTATTTATAGGCAGAACAAAAGACTCTATTACATGGCCAGAATTCTTGGGAGTATTCAATGATACTTTCTTTCTGATCCAGATTCAACAGGCAAAGAGGGAACAATTTAGAACTTTGCAACAAGGTAATTTGTCAGTGCTGGAATATCAGATGAGGTTCATGGTGTTGAGTAGATATGCACCCTATGTGGTTACCGATAATGCTATGATGGTAGAATATTTCATCCAAGGATTGCGGCCAGAGTTGCAGACAATAGTAGTTCCCTTTATGTGCAGGACGGTGGAAGAGGCAGCGCAGCGGGCAGCTGCACTAGAGAGGTCTGTACAGGTTCGTCAGCCAGGAGAGTCGGGTAGTTTCTGACTGCCACGGCGATCTCCAGTAATTAGCAAAGGAAAGGCACCATAAGGACCATCATCTTCAGGATTCAGTAAATGATGTTAAAATTTGAAGAAAATATTCCGAGGTCGAGGAGGCGACAAGTAGCAGACTTTTTAGTAGGGTCGAGGCTTCAGGCCGGAGGTCGAAGAGTCTCAGCAGAGCACAACGAGGCAGCCTATGATTCCTCCAAAATATAGATGATACAATTATGATCAGCTAGGGCATTTGATCAAAAATTTCCTATAACGTCGCATGCTTTTCGGATCCTTTTGGATCGTGTGTGTTGTGGTTGTGATGGCCGTTGTGAGGCCAGTGTGGAGCAGGTTTGTGGAGTGTGCAGGTTTGGTCCTGAAATGAAATAGGACCTACTGCAGTTGAGTAGAAGTTGGCGGCCAGGTGTGGCCGTTGACTTGTTGGCGTCCAGGTAAGTTGTCGTTGACTGCATGAACTAAGCGGCAGTGGATATGGATGTTTATGGTGGCGGTTGCCTTAAACGGCAGAGGGGTTGACGCCAACCTGTGCAATCTACAGGTTATAGGGTCACCCGAGGGCAGGTTTTCCACCCTGTTCTCTTTCTCCCTTGCCTGGATTTAATGTCTCTTGCTTCCTTAATGCTTCTAAGAGCTGTAAAAGGATAATTGGGAGATTGTGGAACGCGTGGTGTTGTTGAATCGGATGAGGAAACGTCGTGGCGAGGTGCAATTGCCGTAAGAGCTCGCAGGGAGTTTGGTGAGAATCGGAGGAGTTTAAGAGGTTTAAGTGCATTCTAAGGTAGGGAACGAACCATGTAACTCCTTAGGATCATTAAAACATGATTTAACCACATGAATCAGCAGGTTTAATGCATTTTCGGATTAAGTTGTACCATGTGGGGACAATGGGTGGTTTGATGAATTTGAGTAGTAAAACATGTTATTATAGCTTAATTATAATGTGTGGATGTTAGAGGAACTATTTCCTTACGTTTTCTCGATGGCTTTGGGATCAGAATGTATGTAGGACCGGTTTAGGGTTTCTGCAGGAATAGAGGCTGAAGATCTTGGCGTCAACATCATTTGTCGCCAAGCTCATCAGCCGGGATACAGACGGCCAGATCCATTGCCGTCTACTTCCTGTAAGCGGCAGTCGATGTGGCCGCTAACTTGTGTATAAGCAGAAATGACTGTTTATGGTATTTATCGATAATGAATGGTGCGTTGGCACCTGTGGTGCACTGAGTGCACATGATTTCTGTATTTAGCATACGGGGGATGCAGTTAGTTACTCACTTTCGAGGCTGCGTGTTGTTCACGCTAGTCCAGTTGGGTTCACGTGTAGTGGACCGTTATTACCTGAGGTTTACGTGAGGTTTCACGTGGTTTTGTGTACGTGGCGAGTAGTACGACGCCTACCGTGGTTACCTCTCCAGTTGGGTGCCCCAGCTCTTTGTGAGCCAGGCTGTTAGCTCGGGGCTTTGTCCCGGTACTTGTGTTGTACTGTCGAGGTCTATGTCGTCTGACCTGGACACCCTCACTCCTGTGTTTGAGTTGTACGTCCGGCTGAGGGAAAGACGACAGTGGGACAGTGACACTTGTGTTTGCCTTTAGTCACTTGTAGCACACTCGTAGTTGGGGGTACGGACACCAGTAGACGTACTAGACCCCAGCTAGTCCTTTTCCAGTGCCTTACTCTAGAGAGTTCTGGGCCAGGATCTCTAGAGGTGTCAGGCATGGGCCTGTGACCGTGTGGTCCGCAAGTGGTGGTGTTTGGTTGGTCTCCACAGTTACTTGACCTTTTCACGTGGAGCGGCAGCTGGACCTTTCGTTCTTGGCTGCGAGACTCAGAGGTAGACCTGTGTTAGCTTGTCCGAGTCAGTTTCTGGTGTCGCGAACCAGTTCACGTGGCTCGTGTTTGGCTGTCTCTACTTTAGCTTGTACACATGTACTGGTTTGCCGTTTAATTATTACAGTTGTTTTTCGTAGACGGTGAGTACTTTTACAGCTTTCATATCCTGCTTAGATGTTCTATAAATTGTTGGTACTGTTTATTACTTTTGTACCAGTGGTTTTGGTTTGCTCGGTTTTGGGGGAGTTCCCTACTGAGCCAGTGACTAGCGAGGCTCACCCCTACCCCCATAGGTGAGAGCGAGGAGGACGTTTCTCGACCGTCGTCCAGTTCAGAGCCGCGTCGTAGCGGTGCAGGGTCAGTACCTCCAGCTGTGTAGTAGCAGCTCCAGCAGTGTAGTGTAGCTAGTTTGTTTACTTGTTTCAGTTGTACCTCAGGGTATGCCCCAGGCTCTTATACTTTCTTTCAGGTTTGTGGAAATATGGCTATGTAACTTGTGAAATTTATATATGAAATGGTGTGTTCCTTTATGTTTACACGGACTGTGGTTTGGTATCCCTTGCGAGGCTTCGGCCCGTTCGCAGGAGGCGGACTCGGATCAAGTACGTTATCGGTTTAACGGGCTTGGCCGAGGTGTTCCGCCACAGTTGGTATCAGAGCAAGGTCCGTATTAATATAAGGGAATTAGAAAGATACATAGCCTTATTTGGTCTTTGTACACTGCTGGTAGGGACCCTGGTTTCTGATAATTTGTTGTTTTGATTTTTGCTTGGTGTTTTGTTTATGTAGAAATTTCTGGAATGGCTGATAGAAGAGATTGGGGTGGTGGAGGAGATGATCCAGAGGAAAGTACTCAGCGTGTGATTGAGAGGATTTGAGAAAGCCTCACGATATTCGGGCAAGGATGGATCAGTAGGCGCCGGTACCACCGGTTGCAGTGCCACCTGGGGATGGAGAGACTGTACATGTTGCTCCAGTTCCGCCAAAGTAGAGGTGCCTTTTGTAGCACCTGTGCCACCACCACCACCAGTGTTATTAGCAGAGAACCAGTGATGCAAGTGGAGAAATTTCTGAGATTGCAGCCGCCTACTTACTCAGGAGGGCCGAATCCAGATATAGCGGAACACTGGGTTCATGAAATTGAAAGAGTCTTTGCAACTATAAGGTGTCCGGCAGCAGATAAAGTTGTGTTAGTTGCTTATCAGTTGCGGGGTTTTGCATTGGAATGGTGGCGACTGAAGATGCAGACCACCTTTGCAGGCAGGACAGAAGAGGCTATCACTTGGTCGGAATTTCTTGATGTATTTAACGATACATTCTTTCCGATTCAAGTACAGCAAGTGAAAAGAGAGTAGTTTCGGACGCTCCAGCAAGGTAACTCTTCAGTTTTAGAGTACCAGATGAGGTTTATGGCGCTTAGCCGTTATGCGCCTTATGTAGTATCAGATAATAATATGATGGTTGAGTATTTCATTAGAGGTTTGAGAGTGGAGTTGCAGGATGCAATAGTACCTCTCATGTGTAAAACAGTGGAAGAAGCAGCCCAGAGAGCAGCTACATTGGAGAGGTCTATTCGGACTCGTCAGGTGGGCGAGTCAGGCTCAGGTAGTTTCCGGCTACCACAGCAATCAGTAGGTGCAAGTAAGGGTAAAGCACCAGCAGGACCTTCTTCATCAGGCTTTGGGAAATGGGGCCAGAAATTAAAGCAAGCATTTAAAGGCAAAGGAAGAGGATGGGGAGGTCGTCAGTAATTTCAGCAAGGTCGTGGTAGGCCAGAGGTGGAGGAGTCGCGGCAGAGTACTGCCAGGCAGCCCATTACTCCACCACGATATAGATGCTACAATTGTAATCAGCCGGGGCATTTGATCCACAATTGCCCCTATCCGAGAGAATATGGGTATGGAAGAGGTGTGCAGCAGCCTCAGCAGTTTCAGCAGCCACAGATAGGTCGTGGCAGAGGAGCACCGCAGCAGCGGGGAAGAGGCCAGGTTATGGCTATCACCCGAGCCCAGGCGGAGGCATCGAATATGATAGAAGGTACTTTACCTCTTTATGATTATTCAGTAAGAGTTTTATTTGATTCGGGTGCCTCCCATTCTTTCATTTCTGAAGAATTTCTGGATTGTATGGCTCATCCTTTAGAAGAAAAGTCTTGTGAGTTAGTAGTGGAGGTTCCCTCGGGTGAGTTCCTGCTCACTTCGAGCTATATAGATGAAGCTCCTGTTTTGATTGAAAGGAACCAGATGCCGGGTCGGTTATATGCCCTGCAGTTGTCAGATTATGATATTATCTTGGGTATGGATTGGTTGGAGACTTATGGAGCAATGTTAGATTGCAGAAAGAAAAGGATCAGGTTTTGTCATCCTAATGGTGCAGTATTTGAATATCAAGGTATGCCTTTTTATACCTCTAAGTTTCTAATTTCTGCAATTAAAGCTAGAAAGTTGATAAATGCTGGATGTGTGGCTTATTTAGCCTCGGTAAGTTTGGTAGAAGCTAGTCAGTCAGTGGAAGCAGTTCCCGTGGTTAGGGAATTTGCTGATGTTTTTCCTGAAGATTTGCCTGGTTTAGCTCCACATAGAGAGGTGGACTTTACCATTGAGTTGCTGCCAGGTACCATGCCGATCTCTAAAGCCCCATATCGGATGGCACCAGCAGAACTTAAAGAATTGAAAAAGCAATTAGAGGAGCTATTGCAGAAAGGGTTTATTAGACCGAGTCATTCCCCGTGGGGAGCGCCGGTATTATTTGTGAAAAAGAAAGATGGAAGTTTTCAGATGTGTATTGATTATAGAAAGTTAAATGATATGACCATTAAGAATAAGTACTCGTTACCGAGGATAGATGATCTGTTTGATCAATTGCAATCAGCAAAAGTGTTTTCTAAAATTGATTTGAGGTCCGGGTACCATCAGTTGAGAATTAAAGAGGAGGATATAGATAAGACAGCTTTCAGAACCAGATATGGTCACTATGAGTTTGTGGTTATGCCATTTGGGTTGACCAATGCTCCTGCAGGCTTTATGGATCTGATGAATAGAATTTTTCATCCATATTTAGACCAATTCATTGTGGTCTTTATTGATGATATTCTGATTTATTCAGCATCTGAAGAGGAGCATGCAGCTCATTTGAGGTTTACCCTGCAGTTGTTAAGGGATAACCAGTTGTTTGCCAAATTTAATAAGTGTGAATTTTGGTTGAAAGAAATTCAGTTTCTGGGTCATGTCATCTCAGCTAAAGGAGTAGCAGTGGACCCAAGTAAAGTAGAAGCAGTGATGAGATGGGAAGTGCCTAAGACAATAACTGAGATTAGAAGTTTTCTGGGATTGGCAGGTTATTATAGGCGCTTTATACAAGATTTTTCTAAGATTGCGGCACCTATGACTAAATTGACCAGAAAAGGTGTGCCTTTTGTGTGGTCCGGTGAATGTCAGAAAAGTTTTATGGAATTGAAGAAAAGACTTACATCAGCACCTATATTGACATTACCGGCAGGAAGTGGTGGTTTTGTGGTTTATGCAGATGCTTCAAGGAGAGGACTTGGTGCAGTGCTTATGCAGTATGGCAAAGTGATAGCTTATGCGTCCAGGCAATTGAAGCCGACAGAGGAGAATTACCCCACTCATGATTTGGAATTGGCAGCAGTTGTATTTGCTTTGAAAATGTGGAGGCATTATCTGTATGGCGAGAGATTTGAGATCTTTACAGATCATAAAAGTTTGAAGTATATCTTCTCGCAGAAAGATTTGAACCTTTTCCAGCGCAGATGGATTGAATATTTAAAGGATTATGATTTCAGTTTGGCTTACCATCCGGGTAAGGCCAATGTTGTAGCAGATGCCTTGAGCAGAAAGGCATATGTAAGTTTGATGATGATTAAAGAATGGAAGTTGTATGAAGAGGTAGTGGAGAACTCCTTATATGTGCCCAGTAGTCAGCGACGGGCAGTACTAGCTGCTAGTGCTGTAGAGCCGTCTTTGTATTGGCAGATTGTTGAGGCTCAGAGAGCAGATGTAAATTTAGCTGAAATTGTGAAAATGGAAGGAGTTACCATTGATGATAATTGTGTGGTCAGGCTCAGAGGCAGGTTGTTTGTTCCAGCTGAAAGAGAGGTAAAGCAGCGAGTGTTGGAAGAGGCTCATAAATCTAGGTACACTATCCATCCGGGTAGTACTAAAATGTACCATGATTTGAGAAAGCATTTCTGGTGGCCTCATATGAAAAAGGAAATAGCAAAATTTGTTGCAAGATGTGCTATCTGTCAACAGATTAAAGCAGAACATCAGAAGCCTGGAGGTTTGTTACAACCGTTGCCTATCCCACAGTGGAAATGGGATGACATTGCTATGGACTTTGTGGCAGGTTTACCAAGATCGAGTTCCGGGCATAATGGAATATGGGTATTTGTTGACAGATTAACCAAGGTGTGCAGATTAGTGGCAGTAAGTATGTCTTGGACAGTGGACAGATTAGCAAAGATTTATGTTGAAAGAATTGTTCCATTGCATGGTATTCCGAAGACTATTGTGTCTGACAGAGATCCAAGATTTACTTCTGGTTTTTGGAGAAGCCTGCAAAGAGTAATTGGCACTGAGCTGAGATATAGCTCCGCTTATCATCCCCAGACAGATGGTCAGACAGAGAGGACTATTCAGACGATTGAAGATATGTTGCGGGCTTGTTGTTTAGTTTGGGGAGGTAGCTGGGAGCATCATTTGGGAATGGTTGAGTTTGCCTATAATAATAGTTATCATACCAGTCTTGGGATGGCACCGTATGAAGCTTTATATGGAAGGCCATGTAGAACCCCATTGAACTGGCATGAAGTGGGAGAAAGGCAATTAGTGGGTCCTGAATTGATTCAGCAAACCACAGAAATAGTAAAGCTTATTAAAGAAAAATTGCAGGCAGCTCAAAGCAGGCAAAAGAGTTATGCAGATATCCGGAGGAGACCACTTCAGTTTGAAGTGGGAGATTTTGTTTTCTTGAGAGTTTCCCCGAGTAAAGGTATTATGAGGTTTGGTAAGACTGGAAAGTTGAGTCCAAGGTATGTGGGACCTTTCCAGGTGATTGAGAGAATTGGGGAAACAGCTTATAGGCTGGATTTGCCAGCAGATTTTGCGGATGTTCATGATATATTTCATGTTTCTATGTTAAGAAAGTGTATTGAAGATCCAGCTCAAATAATCAGATATCAAGGTGGTGACTTGAGACCGGATATGACTATGCCAGAGTATCCGGTGCAGATCACAGATCGAAAATAAAGAAGCTGAGAATAAAGAAATTGAGCTAGTTAAAGTGCGATGGGAAAATAGGGGGTGGTGAGGATACCTGGGAGTTAGCCGAGGAAATGGCTAAAGGGTATCCCTATATGTTTGAATAAGCCTTTGTATTTTTTTTTTTAGATGATAGTGCTTGTAAAGGTGTATATGTTTAAGTTATTTAACTTTGAGTTGTGTTATGAATTTCGAGGTCGAAAATTTCTTTTTAGATGATAATAATGTAACGTCGCGTGCTTTTCGGATCCTTTTGGATCGTGTGTGTTGTGGTTGTGATGGCCGTTGTGAGGCCAGTGTGGAGCAGGTTTGTGGAGTGTGCAGGTTTGGTCCTGAAATGAAATAGGACCTGCTGCAGTTGAGTAGGAGTTGGCGGCCAGGTGTGGCCGTTGACTTGTTGGCGTCCAGTTAAGTTGTCGTTGACTGCATGAACTAAGCGGCAGTGGATATGGACATTTATGGTGGCGGTTGCCTTAAACGGCAGAGGGGTTGACGCCAACCTGTGCAATCTGCAGGTTATAGGGTCACCCGAGGGCAGGTTTTCCACCCTGTTCTCTTTCTCCCTTGCCTGGATTTAATGTCTCTTGCTTCCTTAATGCTTCTAAGAGCTGTAAAAGGATAATTGGGAGATTGTGGAACGCGTGGCGTTGTCGAATCAAACGAGGAAACGCCGTGGCGAGGTGCAATTGCCGTAAGAGCTCGCAGGGAGTTTGGTGAGAATCGGAGGAGTTTAAGAGGTTTAAGTGCATTCTAAGGTAGGGAACGAACCCTGTAACTCCTTAGGATCATTAAAACATGATTTAACCACATGAATCAACAGGTTTAATGCATTTTTGGATTAAGTTGTACCATGTGGGGACAATGGGTGGTTTGATGAATTTGAGTAGTAAAACATGTTATTATAGCTTAATTATAATGTGTGGATGTTAGAGGAACTATTTCCTTACGTTTTCTCGATGGCTTTGGGATCAGAATGTATGTAGGACCGGTTTAGGGTTTCTGCAGGAATAGAGGCTGAAGATCTTGGCGTCAACATCGTTTGTCTCCAAGCTCATCAATCGGGATACAGACGGCCAGATCCATTGCCGTCTACTTCCTGTAAGCGGCAGTCGATGTGGCCGCTAACTTGTGTATAAGCAGAAATGACTGTTTATGGTATTTATCGATAATGAATGGTGCGTTGGCACCTGTGGTGCACTGAGTGCACATATTTTGTATTAGCATACGGGGGATGCAGTTAGTTACTCATTTTCGAGGCGTGTTGTTCACGCTAGTCCAGTTGGGTTCACGTGTAGTGGACCGTTATTACCTGAGGTTTACGTGAGGTTTCACGTGGTTGTGTACGTGGCGAGTAGTACGACGCCTACCGTGGTTACCTCTCCAGTTGGGTGCCCCAGGTTCTTTGTGAGCCAGGGTGTTAGCTCGGGGCTTTGTCCCGGTACCTGTGTTGTACCGTCGAGGTCTGTATCGTCTGACCTGGACACCCTCACTCCTGTGTTTGAGTTGTACGTCCGGCTGAGGGAAAGACGACAGTGGGACAGTGACACTTGTGTTTGCCTTTAGTCACTTGTAGCGCGCTCGTAGTTGGGGGTACGGACACCAGTAGACGTACTGGACCCCAGCTAGTCCTTTTCCAGTGCCTCACTCTAGAGGGTTTCGGGCCAGGATCTCTAGAGGTGTCAGGCATGGGCCTGTGACTATGTGGTCCGTAGGTGGTGGTGTTTGGTTGGTCTCCACAGTTGCTTGACCTTTTCACGTGGAGCGGCAGCTGGACCTTTCGTTCTTGGCTGCGAGACTGAGAGGTAGACCTGTGTTAGCTTGTCCGAGTCAGTTTCTGGTGTCGCGAACCAGTTCACGTGGCTCATGTTTGGCTGTCTCTACTTTAGCTTGTACACCTGTACTGGTTTGCCGTTTAATTATTAGGCAGACGGTGAGTACTTTTACAGCTTTCATATCCTGCTTAGTTGTTCTATAAATTGTTGGTACTGTTTATTGCTTTTGTACCTGTGGTTTTGGTTTGCTCGGTTTTGGGGGAGTTCCCTACTGAGCTAGTGACTAGCGAGGCTCACCCCTACCCCTACAGGTGAGAGCGAGGAGGACGTTTCTCGACCGTCGTCCAGTTCAGAGCCGCGTCGTAGCGGTGCAGGGTCAGTACCTCCAGCTGTGTAGTAGCAGCTCCAGCAGTGTAGTGTAGCTAGTTTGTTTACTTGTTTCAGTTGTACCTCAGGGTATGCCCCAGGCTCTTGTACTTTCTTTCAGGTTTGTGGAAATATGGCTATGTAACTTGTGAAATTTATATATGAAATGGTGTGTTCCTTTGTGTTTACACGGACTATGGTTTGGTATCCCTTGCGAGGCTTTGGCCCGTTCGCGGGAGGCGGACTCGGATCAAGTACGTTATCGGTTTAACGGGCTTGGCCGAGGTGTTCCGCCACATTTCCCTTATCCCAGGGAGTATGGCTATGGTAGAGCGGCACAGCAGCAGCCGCAATCACAGTAGCCACTAGCAGAGCGAGGCAGAGGGCCACCCTTTCAGCGAGGTCGCAGACGGGTTATGGCTATAACCCAAGCGCAGGCGGAGGCTTCTAATTTGATTGAAGGTATATTACCTATTTATGAATTTTCTGCAAGATTTTTGATAGATCCAGGTGCATCACACTCTTTTATTTCCAAAGATTTTCTAGATGGTATGGTTCACCCGTTAGAAGAAAGGCAGTGTGAGTTGGTGGTAGAGGTTCCCTCAAATGGATATATGCTTACTTCTTGTTATTTAGATGAGGTTCCAATAGTAATTCAGAGGAACCAGTTGCCAGGCAGATTATATGCTTTACAGTTGAAAGATTATGATGTGATTCTGGGTATGGATTGGTTGGAAGCTTATGAGGCAGTAGTAGATTGCAGAAAGAAAAGAGTCAGATTTAGCCATTCCAATGGAACAAAGTTTGAATTTCAAGGTATGCCATTTTACATTACAAAGCTTATTATTTCAGCACTTAGAGCTAGGAAGTTAACAAATGCAAGCTGTGTGGCATATTTGGCTTCAGTGAGTTTAGTTGTGTTTGATAAATCTGTGGAGACTGTTTCAGAAGTTAAAGAATTTGCAGGTGTATTCCCTAATGATTTGCCAAGATTAGCCCCACATAGAGAGGTAGACCTATGTGGTTTGTCCGGGTTAGTAGCTGGTGTCGCGAACTAGTCTTCGTGACTCGTGTTTGGCGTTACCCTTCTCTAGCTCGTACCTCTGAGCTTGGTTTGTCGTTTATTTATTAATGTTCAGGCATGTTAATAGTGTAGAGTTTTTTATTTAATTACAGTTGTGGCATCATGCTTAGCTAGCTTATTTAACTGTTTAAATAGATGTTTTTACTCTTGCTTCTCTAGTACTTGTGCTATTTCGGTCTTTAAGGAAATTTTCCTACTGAGCCAATGACTTGTGAGGCTCACCACTACTCCTTTCAGGTAAGGGAGAGCAGGAGGGTTCCCGTCCTTCTTCTAGTTCGGAGCCGCACCGCAACGCAGTTGGGGCTACTCCTCCAGTAGTGTAATTCTCTTTCTGTTGTACCTCGGGCTATGCCCCAGGCTATTGTACACTATACTTGACTTTTTTTGAGAACTGGCTATGTAATATTCATGTAAATGAATGTGAGATGTGCAATCTTATATGTGTTTAGTGTATTCCTTTATATTTCCACAAACATGTGTGTTGATATCCCTTGCGAGGCATTAGCCTGTTCGCGAGAGACAAGTCGGGTCAAGCACGTTATTGGATTAATGGGTTTGAACGACGAGGACCGTCACAGCGTCAGGACATAATGGCATCTGGGTATTTGTTGACAGATTGACCAAAGTGTGTAGATTGTTAGCAGTGAGTATGTCATGGACAGTGGACAGGTTGGCCAGATTATATGTGGATAGAATTGTACCATTGCATGGTATCCCAGTAATAATTGTTTCAGACAGAGATCCGAGGTTCACGTCTGGATTCTGGAGAAGTTTCCATCTTGTGGTTGGCACCAAGTTGAGGTACAGCTCAGCATATCATCCTCAGACCAATGGGCAGACTGAATAGACCATTCAAACAATTGAAGACTTGTTGTGAGCTTGTTGCTTAGTATGGGGAGGGAGCTGGGAGCATCACTTGGGTATGGTGGAATTTGTCTATAATAATAGTGTTGAACCACTCTTTGTTTGTCCTTGTATTTTGGTGATAACAAAACTTATGGTGATTTCAAGTATATCTTTGATTGATTAAAAGTTATTGAATATTTTGTTTCATCTGTGTCGCATCAATCTCATAGCAAAATGCTAAGTCTCCCATTGATGCAATTTGGCGCACTAAAATGATAAAATCGATGTTTAATCTATATACATCGATTTCAGCTCAAGTGCCAAACTAATAAGCGCTACAACGACTTGACTTGATCGACTTTATAAGCGCTACATCGATTTGGTTTTATAAGCGCCATAACGATTCGTTTAGGGCTTATAACGAGTTCATATGTGATCACATCGATTTCTTTATTGATCATAACGATTTGCTTGCATAATGATTTCATAAGTGATCAGATCGATTTCTTTATTGATCATAACGATTTGCTTGCATAACGATTTCATAAGTGATCAGATCGATTTCTTTATTGATCATAACGATTTGCTTGCATAACGATTTCATAAGTGATCACATCGATTTCTTTATTGATCATAACAATTTGCTTGCATAACGATTTCATAAGTGATCACATCGATTTCTTTGGAGAGAACAAAGATTTGTTCCTCACATCGATTTCTTTGATCACTGTAACGATTCATTAAGTATCATAACGATTTGCTTAGTAGCACACAACGATTTATTTACAAATGAGCAACGAATCTTCACATAACGATTTCTTCATGGATTCTGTTCAAACACAGATTGCCTTTATATTTCAAATATGTTTGGCACCTAATGAAAAGTCAAAATATCTTCTGACAGAAAAAGCTGCATGCATATTTCAGAGTCTTGTCAAAAAAGATATGAACTACTATTTTCAACATGTTAGCAGAAACACAGTGGCATGCACAGTTTATCATAAACACTCTTTTATGCTAACACTCTCTTCTATGCTTATAGACCTCGAAGACCACTAGAGTCTGATTAAGACAAATGAAGAGGAGATGAGCAACGGTTAGAACTCCAACGGATCTCTTCAACGGATCTATTCAAAAGCCGCTCATATAAATAATGAAGCACGGCTTAAGAAAAGAATAGAGCCTTCCTGAAAATCTTTGAAGGAGTGTACAACCAGTGAGGAACATCAACGCCACATACACTCAAAGAAAGAGAGAAAGAGCCTGAGCCCAGAAGAAGTGTTCAAGCATCTGAAGCGTTCAAGCCTTCAAGCTGTCTCTTCTCTCTTCATTCTCTCTCCAAGCTCATTGTAAATCTAGGGGAGAGTCCTTGACTGTGAGCTAGTTCTGAGTGTTCATCTTGTAATAGCTCTCAGTCTGATCTTTCTTTTCTAAGAAAGATTTATGTCCAGCTGTAGGACTGTATACAGTGTAGAACCCAGCTAGGGGTTTGTGTCTAGCAGAACCACACTGGGGTTTGTACCAGGAGGTTGGCTTCTTGACCTGTAAAAGAAGTGGGCTGCCTTCTTGCCCGGGAAAGAGAAGAAGACCAGCTGGGGTGCTGGGTGTTGTATTGTCCTTGAGGGGGACCGTACCCTTGGTTAGTGAAATCCCAAGAGGTTGCTTGGGGACTGGACGTAGGAGTTCCATGTGGGAAGGGCCGAACCAGGATAAATTCCTTGTCTCTTTTGTGTGATTGTTTATTTGCTTCCGCACTGCTACTCTTTATCACACTAAACTAACCAAACTTTCAAGTGATAATTTTCTGTCTTAAGTTTCTATTTCAGATTTCAGGAAAACCTATTCACCCCCCCCCTCTAGGTTAGCTTGCTGCCGTACCAAAAGGGCCAACAAATAGTTATCACACAAGTATAGGAATGGCACCGTATAAGGCTTTATATGGCAGGCCGTGTAGAACACCTCTAAATTGGCATGAAGTGGGAGAGAGATAGGTTATGGGATCAAAATTGATTCAACAATGTGCAGAAATGGTTAAATTCACAAAAGAGAAGCTTCAAATAGCTCAGAGCCATCAAAAGAGTTATGCAGATACCAGGCGAAGGCCGCTACAATTTGAAGTTGGAGATTATGTGTTTATGAGGGTTTCACCCACAAAAGGTGTTATGAGGTTCAGTAAAAGAGGTAAATTAAGTCCAAGGTATGTGGGTCCACTCAGAAATTCTGAAAGAATTGGGAAAACAACTTATAGAATAGAGCTTCCAGCAGACTTCACGGACGCCCATGATGTGTTTCATGTCTCCATGTTAAGAAAATACATTCAAGATCCATCGTAGATAGTCAGCTACACCCGAGATGACTTGAAGCCAGACATATCTATGCCGGAATATCCAGTGTAAATTACAGGGCAGAGAACATAGAAATTGAGAAACAAAGAAATAAAATTGGTAAAGATCAAATGAGAGAATATACAGGGAGGAGAAGATACATAGGAGCTGGCAGAAGAAATGCAAAAAGTGTATCCATACTTGTTTGAGTAAGCTTTTAATTCTTTTTAGGTGATAGTATTATGCTTGTTCAACTGTGAATTATGTGTTAAGTTTTCTTTTTGGATTTCGAGGTTGAAATCTCTTTTTAGGTGATCGTAATCTAACGTTGTGGATTTTCGGATTGTGGTTCAATGGTTTTGGTGGCCAACGTGTGGCCAATAGTTGGTACCGTAGGTTGTTTGGGCTTCGTGGGCTGGGAGCCGGGCCCAAAGCACCCACTGGTTCATTGTCTGTGAACGCGATGGAGGTGCATGTCACGTTCTTAACCCGACAGTTCTAGGCGTCACGTTCACGTTGCCGCTTTTCTGGGGTTGTTTGGCTGCATGCCTGCCGCATGGCGCGCGCAAGGCAGCCAGCTGGCGTCAGCGATGAGAAGGCGACGGTCTATACCATCGTCTTCTTATCGCAACATCTAGGACCGTTGTGTTCTTAATTGTTTAGGGTTAAGAAGCTTAGGTCTGCCAAACAGAGCTGAGATGCTCGGCCAGGAGGAGTTTTGTTGCGGGTTTTGGGCGATTTTGGTGCTTGGAGCTCTATTCGGCGTGCTCTCGACGCGGGGACGTTGCACAGAGTGTGGAGAACACTGATCCATGGTTGTTTTTCACGTACCTTATGTAGGTAGAACATTCTGCTCCGTTTTTCGTTATGAATGGCGTGTTCATCATGTTTGACCCATGAAACATATAGTAATTGATAGATGGCATGCTAGTGTAACTGTTAAACTAGTTATCCATGTTCTTTTTTTTTTTTTTTTGGTCAAAGAGGTTCTCAGGGCCTCAAACTAGGAGAGTGCACTCTCCCCCAGAAAGGGAGAATGTTCTCACTCCACCAGTGAGCACAACCTGGGGCAGAAATATTATTAAAATTATGCAATACAACATTAATGGGGCATACCCCACTCAGACCATTCTAACATGCTTAAGACCAGATTTATCAATGACCACTGGCCCCTTATCCACGTTCCATATAGCTATTTGTGTGTGTTTTGTGGGGTTTTCGAAGGTGGAATCCCGGAGGTGGGGCTCTGTCTGTGAAGGCGACAGCCTAGGGTGTCGCGTTCTGAACGCGACGGCAAGACCCATCGCGTTCTTTTTTCAGAACACGCCATATCGAGGTGTCGCGTTCTGAAGGCGATAGAGTGCCCCGTTGCCTTTTGGCTTCCGAGGGCTGTAAGTTTATGCATGGTTACATGGTTATCGTATGACATTATTTTATGAAATTAAAGTCGGTAAGTGGTGCAATGGCACCCGTCGAGATTGAGAATGGCGAGTTTGCATGGTTTGTGTGTACGTGGCAAGTTGGGTAGTACGACGCCTTCCGTGGTTACCTCTCAAGTCGGGTACCCCAGGTTCTTTGTGAGTCAGGCACGTTGTGCTCGGGTTTGTCCCGGTACTTGTGTACTGTCGAGGTCTGTGTCGTCTTCCTAGACACCCTCACTCTGTAGTTTGAGTTGTACGTATGACTGAGGGAAAGACGATAGTAGGACAACGACTTGTGTTGGTTGTTTTCGGTCACTTGTAGCGCGCTTTTGGTTGGGGGACGGACATAGGTAGACGTACTGGTCCCCAGCTAGCACTGTTTCCAGTGCCTCACTTTAGGGAGCTCGGGCCAGAGTCCCTAAAGGTGCCAGGCATGGGCCTGCAGTTGTGTGGTCTACAGGTGTGGTGTTCGTTTGGTCTCCACAGTTTGTTGACCTTGTTGAGGTGGAGCGACAGCTGGACCTTTTGTCTGTGGCTGCGCTGCTGAGAGGTAGACCTATGTGGTTTGTCCGAATCAGTAGCTAGTGTAGCGAACCAGTCTTCGTGACTCATGTTTGGCATTACCCTTCTCTAGCTCGTACCTTTGAGCATTGTTTGTCGTTTATTTATTAATGTTCAGCCATGTTAATAGTGTAGAGTTGTCTATTTAATTACAGTTGTGGCATCATGCTTAGCTAGCTTATTTGACTATTTAAATAGATGTTTTTACTCTGCTTCTCTAGTACTTGTTGTTTCGGTCTTTGAGAAAATTTCCCTACTGAGCCAATGACTTGTGAGGCTCACCCCTACTCCTTTTAGGTGAGGGAGAGCAGGAGGGTTCCGTCCTTCTTCTAGTTCGAAGCCGCACTGCAGCGGAGTTGGGGCTACTCCTCTAACAATGTTATTCTCTTTCTGTTGTACTTCAGGGTATGCCCCAGGCTGTTGTACACTGTACTTGACTTTTGTTGAGAACTAGCTATGTAATATTCATGTAAGTGTATGTGAGATGTGCAGTCTTATATGTGTTTAGTGTATTCCTTTATATTTCCACGGACATGTGTGTTGATATCCCTTGCGAGGCATTGGCTTGTTCACGGAGGCGGAGTCGGGTCAAGCTCGTTATTGGGTTAACGGGTTTGAACAACGAGGACCATCACAACTTGTATATGATGAAGTGAAGCTTCGACTGTTTCTGTTTATATTGTGGTCAGCCAAAGTGGAACTTCGTATATGATGAAGTGAAGCTTTGACTGTTTCTGTTTATATTGTTGTCGATTGAAGTGGGAACCTCGTATATCGACGTCCCTTATTTAGTAATTGATGCTTAGTTGGTAATCGATGTTTAATTGGTAATCGATGTTTAATTGGTAATTAATGTTTAGTTGGTAATCAATGTTCTAGTTAGCAAAATAGGAACTGACGTCTCAGTCAGTAATCAATACTTTGGTCAACAGTCCATGTTCCCTCTATCCTCTTAGCGAACCAGAATTTAGTATAATCTTGTAGTAGTGGTGCTTTTGTCAGATTGATGGAATGACCGTCATCCTCTGACTCCTTTGGCCTACCAACTTTCTGGCATGGATTCCGATGCGTGTCTGAATACTTCATACTTTCTACAAATTGCACTGTTGGTCATGTGAAGAACCTTCCACTCATATTGCCATCAGTCTCATCCACTAGATTGTATCTTCCTTTGGTCTGCATGTTAGCCAAGTGTCTAGATCCCCTTGTTAGTATCTCCCCACCTTAAAATTTAAACCCATATATAGCCTTCGTGGCCACTCCCAACAGACTTTTTCTATATTATGCTGTTGGGAAATCAAAGGCTTGAGGTTGGAGCTGTAGCAGCTTCCTGGCGGGTTTGGCCTTCCAGTTCTCTGGGGACCTTCTGCTGGTTTTCCCCACATGAAGGTAGACATAACCAATCCCTCCTTTGATCCCTTTGAGAGTCATCCTTCAACTCCTCAGTACTGTGCCATTTATGAGTCTGCATGTTTGATTCAGAAATTTGATTCTAACCCTTTTGGGGAAACCTTTGAAAATCCTATGTCTGATTGTCTTGGCAAGGGACTTTGATCCTTCACTCTGGGGTGGTTAGGACTCCTCATGGTTGGCGTCATGCATGAGGGGCCAACCGTGACGACGGTTTCATCCCACCAGTTAAACGTGGGTGGTTAGGCTCACTAAGTTGGGCAAATTTGAGTATGTATGTATATGTAACATTTTTTTGGTAGGTGGTTAGTTATATGTTATGCATCCCCTGAGAGCTTTGTTGATGCCATTTACAAGATTTTAAATCTCTGCCAAGTAATCATGTCTTTGAAATATGATTCATGCGTGTCTGTAAACATGTAGTTTGTTATGTCTTCCATGCTATGTATTTTTTTGTGTAACTCATGTGCTTCTACAACCTCATAACTATATTTTATTCTATGCTCCTATGCTTTTCATTTTGCTGGTTTGCCTGCTGGGTTCCTTTGGAACTTATGCCTTCATTGACACCATTTCAGATTCTTCTTCATGATGCGGTCTACTCTCCAAGCCAACCCTTGTTGCACTCATGCTTCAGGCTGGGCGACCTCTAGGGCTTTAAAAGTTGTTTAAGCAGTGGATGTACTTTTATTTTTTTTTGTATCCAGACTTTCTGGTGTGTAATTTCGAACATACTATAATATTGTATATATGTTTATGCGGTGCTTCTACTGGTGTTTGATGCTGCAATCAAAATTTGTATATTTAGTATTCTTACCACGTACAGCTCTTGTGTTTGGTCTGCAAAAATATATCGCATGCAACACAGAAGGCCTTCCCCTAACGATGTGTATGATTTCTCCATTCAGTTAGTGTGTGTGTCGCCTCTTAACCGGTCGGGAGGGGTGACATGGCACTACAGATGGTATCAGAGCCCAAGGTTATAGGATAGGGTTGAACTGTGAATGACTATTCATATAATAAAATGCTAATAAGAATTTGAGTCTATGTACTTGAGTAATTATAACCTTCTAATCTTAAGAACTAAGAAGTTAGAAATTTTCATTTAGAGGTGTTAGTCTCTAACTAGGTGACTTTGATTCAGGAGTATGGACGGGAGAGGTAAAGGTTTGGAAACTTCCAGTCTTGAGGAACCCACTATTGGAGGATCCTCTGGGGGAGCACAAGACACCCCAGCTGGTGATACTCAAGGAGCTTCTGCCACACTCGACCATTTATGCAGTCGTTTTTATGCAGACCATGATGAGGAACCAAGGTATTCCCCAGCAAGATAGAGGAGTAGGAATATCACTGATAGAGAAATTTAAGAAAATGGGACCTCCGACTTTTACCAGGACCAGTCAACCTAAAGAGGTGGAAGGTTGGATCAGGGAAATGGAAAAGTTCTTCAAGGCTATTAGATGTGCAGAGGAGGATAAAGTGACCTTGGCCACCTACATGCTTCAAGATAGGGCAGATGATTGGTGGCAATGCATGATGAGAAATACCTTCAGAGGCCAGATTGATGATATTCGTTGGGAGGAGTTTTTACAAGAATTCTATGAGAAATATACCCCTCAGCACATCAAAGATAAGAAAGAGCTAGAGATTTTACAACTGGAGCAGAAAGGTTTGAGTGTATCTGAATATGAAGCTATGTTCACCGCTTGGAGAAATATGCACCCCACATATGCAGTGATGAAGTCACAAGAGTGAAGAAATTTGTTAGGGGTTTGAAGTTTGGGGTGCGCAGTAGAGTGGCACCTATGGACCCTCAGATTATGACCGCTGCTTTGAGGATAGCCTTTATAGTAGAAGCGGAGCATGAGGAGTATGTCAAGGACAAGGGCGCCAGACCTGAAAGGAAAAGGAGCTTGCTTCAGAAGGACAAGAAGGAGAAGAACAAGAAGCCTTCCACAGAGCACGCGGAAGGAGGAAGCAGTAAGAGATGGCCCGTTTGCGCCTAGTGCGACAGAAGGCACCTAGGGATTGAATGTTGGAAGTCAACCGGGAGTAAAAAGATTTAGTTACCAATGTTCTATGAGCGGCAGTGTCACGCCCCACCAATTAGCAGCGGAATAAATCGGGGAGACGTGAGCAAAGTATATGGTAACGTAAATTGTGCATACAGTCGCAATAATCAGAGCAGCTAATGAACAATATTTGCAACAAACTCTTTATTTTATTGATAAATCACCTAAATTATTACAACCACTAATTCTAAGCCAAACATAGGGCTCAATAACATCATTACATTGGAAAAGATAACTAAGCAAATATCTAACTAAACTCTATGATACTATGGTCATTCCATTGCTATGACTCCAGGTCGCTCATCGCTCCAGTCCATTCTGTTGAGTTATGGTTATTTAAATAACCATACTCACTGACTTGATCATTGCTTTAATATGTTTTTGATAATGACATAATTCTGGTCAATCATGTTAAGCACACAACTTCAAACATATTGTGTTTTGATGACGACATTTGTGTTTTGATGATGACATTTTGTACACAATCTGATGTCATATTGTATATATGTGGAAGATTGTTAAGTTGTGTATTCATTTGGATAATGATTAAAAACCTTCATGTTGATGATGTCTACACGCTCATACTTTGATTTTAATGATGACTACAACATTTGGTTGTGTATGATGTCCAAACACTCATACTTTGATTTTGATTTGATCTTGATGATGACACATTGTACATATTACAATGATGAGTGAACAACATGTTTTTAATACTTAATATTTCATATTTTGATGATAATGACATGTTTTGATGGTTCACACTTCATATATACATGTTCACATAATTCTATCAAAGTTGTGTCGACACAAGATGTCAAGTGTGTTGACACACCCTCTACATTCAGAGCATAAAAGAGTCAGTGGTGTCGACACATGTGGATGTTGTGTCGACACAGTGTATGAATTCAGCAAACAGTGAAGGAAGCAGTAGCCAGTGGTGTCGACACAATCTGCTTGTGTGTCGACACTCACTGTCCCTCCCAGAAGCCTGTTCTGAAGCAAGTAGACAGTGGTGTCGACACAGTTTGCCTGTGTGTCGATACACTTCGACTGAAGCTCAAAAACGAGAATTTTTCTAGACATGTGTCTGCATGGAAATCAAAGGAATTGATCTAGATTTTTGTGCCCACGCACCCCAAGGCACCTCATGGACATATGGGACTATAAATACCCATGATCCTCGTACTCCAAAGGCAAGCCAACCCATAAAACTCCCAAAAAAAGGTTTTTGGCGGCAAAAGGGGTCTCTCCAGTGCCTTGCTCAATCTCCAAAAGTTGTAGACCAGCCTTTCAACATAGAGAATGTGGAAATCAAGATCAAGCTCTAGAGAAAGAAGTGGTGTGCTCAAGAAGGAGTAGATCTGAAAGAAGTGCAGCAGCAGAAGAAGAAGAAATCACAATCCAGAAGCTACTAAAGCAGAGCAGTGCCGATCAAGAAGAAGAAGAAGAGGAGCAACAGTAGAATTGAGGAAGAAACATTGTGGATCTGTGATCGTGGTGATCAGATCAATATTTGAAGGGATATGTCTTTCCTCACTCACACCTTTTCTCAACTCAATTCATGTATTTATGTGTGTGTGTGTACTGAACTGAGATCAGTACGTGGATTCTGTGTGGATGTTTGTTTTCTGATCTGTATAAGTGCTCAGTACAGATCATAGTGTGTGTTGTGATCTGTGTCGGTTTGTGCATAGATCTGAATTGTGTGTGGTGTGTAGATCAAATCGAGGCTAGAGGATTTGATCTTCTGTGAACTTGATCTAGAGTGTGTGTGTGTCTGAGCCTGAGTGCTCGTGTGTGTGTTGTACTCAGTTCTCTGAGTAGTGTGTGCCTCACTGTGTGAGGGGTGGATGTAGGAGTCACTGGATGTGATCTCTGAACCACCTAAAAATCCCTTGTGCACTGTGGTTTGATTTGTGGTTTGCATTGTATTGCGCTAGATGCATGCATATGGATTTTGCCTACACACTAATTAATTTGTTCACACACGTTAATCACATATTTGACACTTACACTGTTTCATAAAGTGTTTCTCACATTTTGATAACACACATTGAATCAGATCAGAGGGGTTTTAATTGAGTAGATTCTTTATTTCGAAGTAATTTTTAAATTGCTTAAGTTTCCGCTGCAAATCTATTCAACCCCCCCCCCCCCTTTTAGATTTGCCATTACAAAAAATCTGATCCTAACAATTGGTATCAGAGCGGGTTAATGTCTGATTCTGATCTGATTTGATTGCCTCTGTTGATCTTAATGAAACATCATCTGATCTGTTTGAATTGCTTGATTGCTTGAATATTGAAATTTTGCTTGATCTGTTTGATCAGATTCATCGCTTGATCTTTATTGACTTTGCAGTCTTGAACAGATTAGGTGATTGTTAATTGGTCTAATCATTTGAATCAAACTTGGTAACATGGCTAAATTTTCAAGTATCATAAATAGACCCAAAATTATTGGGTTTGATGACAATGATGATAACATCAAGTTTGATAAATTGGAGGACTTTTATATGAAGACAAACATGATTGGAAAGAAATCCAAGAACAAATGCTTCATGGCTCATGACAGCTCAAAAGGTTCTTCCAGCTTAGATAAATCTGAAGGATCACATTTGTCAGAAAAGTCAAGAAAGTCTAAAAAATCAGGTAAATCTGGTTCAGACCTATTTGATAGATCAATGTCTGATACTGACTCAGAGAATGATATATCTCTTGATGAACTGATAGAATTCTATGAGCACATGTGCAAACAGTTTAAAAAGGTTAAATATCAAAACAAGAAGCTGAAGGATCAACTAGAGATAAATGAGATGAAAATTGATAACTATCAAGCATTCTATGAAGAAAATGAAGAACTGAAAATTGAGAATGAAGATTTGAAAAATGAAATTGAAAAGTTAAATTCTGAGAAAGAAAATTTGAAAAATAAAATACAAAATTGTGGAAACAAGTTGTCTAAATTAAAAGAAAATCATGATCAGTTGGAAAATGAAATTCTTGTTTTGAAAGATGAAAATGAAAAATTGATTTATCTTAATAAGAACTTCAAATTTGAGAATGATCAATTAAGCAAACAGATTTCTAACATGGCTCATGATCATCAAATAAAGGAAAAGTGCAAACAATTGGTTAAGGAAAATAGTCATCTGAAAAAGAAGATTGAATGTTTGTTTCATGACAGACCATTAAATGATGAATGTAACAATTCTAAGAAGAAAATTGCTGACTTGGAAAATCAAATTGTTCAATTTGAAAATGAAAAGAACAAGTTGAAAAATGATCTGGATATCATGCAAAACAAACTTCAAACTTCAGAAAAAGAAACTGCTGCATTGAAAGCTGAAAAAGAAAAATTGACAAATGAACTTGAAGAGGTGGTTAAACAAAATCAAAATTCTGAAAAGAAGATTTTTGAATTGAACATAACTGTTAATAGTTTAAAATCTGCTTTATCTAAGTTTGTTCAAGGAACTCAGAATTTGGATAATCTTCTTGGAATGAAGGTTAATTTTTAAAAGGAATGTTTAGGATTTAACCCCTTGAACAAAAAGAATTTTGAAAACAAAACAAAGACCTCATTTGTGAATGTTTCTATGAACAAGAATTCTGTTGCACCTAAAGAAAAATCTATTAAGATTCATGTTCAGAAAAATGTTCAAAAACAAAATGATAAATTGAATAAAAATACTGCAAATAGGAAGAACTCTGTTTCAATTGGAAATTAGAAAAAGAAAATAGAAAAGAAAACAGGATTCTATAAAGTCTCCACACCTCCTCCATCAGCCCAGAAAGCTCAAAGGCAATCTCAAACTCCGCATCATGCCAAGAGCTACCAAAAGGTATCTCCTTCTCCTCATGGTAAGCCTCCTCACAGGAAAATGAGATTCCAGCAAATGCATACATGCCAAGGTAAGTACCATGTAAGAAATGATCTCATTTGCTTTAACTGCAATAAACCTGGTCATTTAGCCAAATTTTGCTGGAATAGAGATCAACATTTCCATAAATATGCCAAATCAGTCCAGTGCTTCACATGTCATAAATTTGGGCATATTTCTAGGGAATGTTGGCATAAAATTGATAATCTTGTGCATGCTCCCATGTTTCATGTTAATGTACATAAGAATAAAGATTATGTTCATGTTGAAAACACTCAGAAATTCCATGTACATGAAAATAGAACTGTTGCACAAAAGATCTCTTCTGAATTCCATGTTAAAAATCTCAATAATAAAAATCTAAAAAATAGAAAACAAAATGTTCAGTATGTCAGTGGTGCATTCTATACCGATAACTCTAAGATTGGAAACCAAGATTCTAATGTTTCTAGTCTTCAAAAAAATACACCCAATATAAAATTCTTTTGGATTCAAAAATCATTGTTACAGATTCATGGAAGATCCTTAGGACCCAAACAAGTTTGTGTTCTGAAATGTGCTGCTTGAATGCTGGATGCAGGGATCCTTGTAGTCAATTTCAAGATAAAGGCTTCATGACTAAGGCTACAAGGAAAGTAAGTGGAGAGAATGAAAGAAAAATGAAAATCTCACCAGGTAAATACTTCTGAGAGATTCCCTGCTAAATAAAAACTTCTTGTTAATAAAAAAAAATCTCTTGAATAAACTATTTGATGAGTGAAATTGAATGCTAAAGTGAAACCATGATGAGTTACACATCTAGATCTCTTGGTATATAAAATGGTGAAATGTGGAAGGACAAGTCATGCTTGTTTGGAAACTATCACTATGCGTGAGAAAACTTCTCCGCCAAGTACCAAGAGTCACTCCTTGCTTAAAATTAAAAGTGTGCTTAATCATGCTTAAGTTACTTGCAAAAATTTTCACATCATGCACATGTAACTAAAAATCATGATTATGTTTTAAAAAGCTCAGAAACTCCATGTGAACATAAATTGAACATTTCATGAAAACATAGGTGCATTAAACAAAGAATAATTGTGTTATGGAACTAATGCTGCTCATAGTTCCATTAATGACAAAAGTGCATCTATACCAAAAAGAAAATTCTCTTGGATTAAAAAAGTTCATTGTTGCAATCTAACTCTTGCTCCACTGCGGGACCCAAGTAGGTATGGGTCCCAAGGCCAGCTTGATCAGCAAGTTGATGAGCCTTGTAGCCATATCTTTTCCATCTGAAATCAAGACAATGGCTATGCAAGGCAAGAAAAATTAGAAACCACAGGTAAAATCCAAATGAAGACTATTCAGGTAAAACCTCATATCATTTCCAGATTGAACTACTTAAGTTAAAGAAAATTCTTAGAGTCTTATCTGAACAATGAAGAGTGTGTTTTAATGTTGCTCCCAACAATAACTTTGTGTCATAACAATTGGAATCATGTTTGTATTATCATGCTTGCTTAATTGTGCCCATGATTCTGTGTGCATGTCAACTGCTTTGACTTTTTGGTATATCAAATGATGACATGTGGAAAAACAAGTTATACTTGTTTGGAAGCTATCATTATGCGTGAGTAAAATACTCCGCCAAGTACCAGAAGTCATGCAATGCTTAAAGCTAATTGTGTGCATAATCATGTGTGAATTGCTTGCTAGCTTTTTCATTCCATGCACATATTAAGGGGGAGTAAATTTGAAAAAGTGCAAAAATGTTCTTGAAAATGTAATGAATTTCATGCTAAAACTCAAGAATAATTGACCTTTTCTGCAATGACTATGTGGTATATCAAATGATGAAATGTGAAAGGACAAGTTAGGCTTGTCTGAAAACTATCATTATGCGTGAGGAAAATTCTCCGCCAAGTATCAATAGTCTTTTCCTGCATAAAGGTCATCAAGCAAAATGAAAATCTCACAAACTTTATTTTAAGTCTTTGAAAAACTTCTCTCTTTCAATAAATTGTCTGTTGATGTATGCTAGATCATGTTCATATTCTTTCTGTGCAAACTGCTTGGAATGAACATATCTGAATTGCTTAAATGACCATTTCATATCATGTATATTTTATGGGGGAGTGAGTCAAAAGAATCTTTGAGTGAAATGCTGGAGAAATATTCTTTCATATCTGATTTATCGACAACTCTCATTTAGTTTGTTAACAAATGTTCTTGCAAAGCTGCTTAATAAAAGTCAACATTTGTTAAACCATTGAAAAACCCATAAAAAATGACTTTGATTATGCTCAGGTCGACACACATCTTCTCTTGTGTCGACACCAGTTGCTTTTTATCATGATCAGGTCGACACATAGTTGCTCATGTGTCGACACTAGTTGTTCATTGTTGCTCTATTCTTGAGAATTCTTGTTCTTGTGTCGACACACTAAGGATTTTGTGTTGACACATCATCATCTATCTTTTTAAAATCTTCACATACTCAGGGGGAGCTGATTCTTTCATAAGTCATCATGATAAATGAGTCTTTATGATATTCCTAATTCTATCTTCTTGACATTTCATACCTTTTATTCAAGTCTTGCATCAGGATAAATGAGTCTTTATGATATTCCTATATGAGAGATTTCATACATAAAGATTAAAATAATTGTGCACTCAATTTAGTCTTATAGATACAATCTAAGAACAAGTTTATGCCAATTTTTAATGCTGAACTCATTTAAACTGAGTTGCAAAACACTTGTAGGCACATGAGTAGCTTTAGTGTTTAACATGTGTATGTTTTGAAGCTTTATCCTTAACACATGTTAAGAATAATCTCTCTACACTCATGATCATGTCTACTCTAATTAATGTAAGTTTGTTCTTAAAAAATTTCAAATAGAAAGTTTTCAGAAAAATAGAGAGATACAAACAGAGCAATGAAAATTTCACTTTATCACTGAGTAACCGAGTTCATTTCACCTAATCAAGTGTTTTGGCTCACGTCAAAAGGTGACAAACAAGTTGTTTCAACTCTGTATAAGGTAATGAAGGTTAAACCACTGAGTAATCAGAAGGTCTTGCATTGGGTAAATGTGATATTTTGCACTGAAAGGTGTGATTTGACCAATTTACTCTTGTATTCTCTCTCAAAATGAAAGAAAAATATAAAAAGCAGAAAAAGAACAGCATGTACATTAACCTAGATGAAGTTCATGTTAATTGGGTTTAGAGTTATTATTCTATATTGTGTTAAATATTTAGCTACTAAACTCATGTGATAAACACTTTTGTGAACTCATATATGTCACTTTCATCACATTTGCTTCATCTTTTTAAATGCATTCAGGTTATTAAAACTTTGACATATGTTGTGATTGAATGTGACTTTGTTATTAAACTTTGTTGCACAATCCAAAAACACAATAATTTTCTCTCATATTTTAATATCAAAGATCTTATTGATTCTGATCATTTCTGATCATTCATCTCCCATTCCACCCCTTGCTTACATGTCAGTCATACTTTGATCTCCATCCATTGATGTTCTTTGGTATCACTTTTTCCTACTTATTTCATTGACACCATCATAGGGGGAGAGTGTTATACCAAAGGGTGTGGCTATACTTGTTGTTGATTAAGGGGGAGAGAGAGTATTTTTGTTGTTATAAAAAAAGGGGGGAGAATTTGAGGGGAACAATATGATTGCAACGGCAAGCTTCTGTAATGATTGCAATTTTTTTAATGAAAACAATCCATGCTATCCTTGTTGTCCATGATTGCAAATTTCATGATTATTCATCTCAACAAATGTTGTACATAACCATTGTGCTTTCTTGACATTTATATGTTTCTCTTCATATTTTTGATGTTGTCAAAAAGGGGAGAAATATGAATGTATATTTTGTCATCATCAAAAAGGGGGAGAATGTTGAGTTATGGTTATTTAAATAACCATACTCACTGACTTGATCATTGCTTTAATTTGTTTTTAATGATGACATAATTATGGTCAATCATGTTAAGCACACAACTTCAAACATATTGTGTTTTGATTATGACATTCCGTACACAATCTGATGTCATATTGTATATATGTGGAAGATTGTTAAGTTGTGTATTCATTTGGATAATGACTAAAAATCTTCATGTTGATGATGTCTACACACTCATACTTTGATTTTAATGATGACTACAACATTTGGTTGTGTATGATGTCCAAACACTCATACTTTGATTTTGATTTGATCTTGATGATGACACATTGTACATATTACAATGATGAGTGAACAACATGTTTTTAATACTTAATATTTCATATTTTGATGATAATGACATGTTTTGATGGTTCACACTTCATATATACAGGTTCACATAATTCTGTCAAAGTTGTGTCAACACAAGATGTCAAGTGTGTCGACACACCCTCTACATTCAGAGCATAAAAGAGTTAGTGGTGTCGACACATGTGGATGTTGTGTCGACACAGTATATGAATTCAGCAAACAGTGAAGGAAGCAGAAGCCAGTGGTGTCGGCATAGTCTGCTTGTGTGTCGACACTCACTGTCCCTCCCAGAAGCCTGTTCTGAAGCCAGTAGCCAGTAGTGTCGACACAGTCTGCCTGTGTGTCGACACACTTCAACTGAAGCTCAAAAATGAGAATTTTTCTGGACACGTGTCTGCATGGAAATCAAGGGAATTGACCTAGATTTTTGTGCCCACTCACCCCAAGGCACCTCATGGACATATGGGGCTATAAATACCCATGATCATCGTACTCCAAAGGCAAGCCAGCCCATACAACTCCTAAAAAAGGTTTTTGGCGGCAAAATGGGTCTCTCCAGTGCCTTGCTCAATCTCCAGAAGTTGCAGACTAGCCTTTCAACATAGAGGACATGGAAATCAAGGTCAAGCTCTAGAGAAAGAAGTGGTGTGCACAAGAAGGAGTAGATCTGAAAGAAGTGCAACAGCAGAAGAAGAAGAAATCGCAATCCAGAAGCTACTAAAGCAGAGCAGTGCTGATCAAGAAGAAGAAGAAGAGGAGCAGCAGCAGAATTGAGGAAGAAACATTGTGGATCTGTGATCGTGGTGATCAGATCAATATTTGAAGGGATATGTCTTTCCTCACTCACACCTTTTCTCAACTCAATTCATGTATTTGTGTGTGTGTGTACTGAACTGAGATCAGTACGTGGATTCTGTGTGGATGTTTGTTTTCTGATCTGTACAAGTGCTCAGTACAGATCATAGTGTGTGTGTTGTGATCTGTGTCGGTTTGTGCACAGATCTAAATTGTGTGTGGTGTGTAGATCAGATCGAGGCTAGAGGATTTGATCTTCTGTGAACTTGATCTAGCGTGTGTGTGTGTCTGAGCCTGAGTTCTCATGTGTGTGTTGTACTCAGTTCTTTGAGTAGTGTGTGCCTCACTGTGTGAGGGGTGGATGTAGGAGTCATTGGATGTGATCTCTGAACCACCTAAAAATTCCTAGTGCACTGTGGTTTGATTTGTGGTTTGCATTATATTGCGCTAGATGCATGCATAGGGATTTTGCCTACACACTAATTAATTTGTTCACACACGTTAATCACATATTTGACACTTACACTGTTTCATAAACTGTTTCTCACATTTTGATAACACACATTGAATCAGATCAGAGGGGTTTTAATTGAGTAGATTCTTCATTTCGAAGTAATTTTTAAATTGCTTAAGTTTTCGCTGCAAATCTATTCAACCCCTCCCCCCCTTTCTAGATTTGCCATTACAGAAAATATGATCCTAACACATTACCGTTGGTGTGTGTAGGGTCATCATCCGACTTACCTGAAACACATAACAAATAGCGCAGAGTGAGCGATAACGCTCAGTAGGACTTAATATCTTATGAAGACATGCATGCTTTAAGTAATTAGTGTCTTGTAAAACAGGATAACTAGATAGAACGATCAAGTATAAACAAGAGAGTAATGTCACACGATAGCATGAGAGCGATAATACATTCAAAAAAGAATAATGCAAAACTAACATGATAAAGGATTGGCCATATAACGAGATAGTGTATAATGATTGCACAAAAGTGCACTAGTCGCGATAGCATGTAACGATTGGTCGATCATTTTATCAACCCAGAGTATATAGTAATGTGATTGATTAATTGATTGTCATAGATTAAATCTTGATAGTATAAATGGAGCTGAGTGTATGCCAAACACCCTGATCATTGTAACTCCCACGGAAAAATGGCACTCTTCGGGCGCTCCCCCCAGGACCAGATCGGGCCCTATTGCCTAGCATTAGTTATGTTTGTTATCTAGACAATCAATTGTATGGCCAAATAGAGTACCAAGAATAGATGAGAGTAGTTGACGAATAGACGAGAGTGTAGAGAGAATGTGACAAATGAGAGTATAGAGATAGTAGATGAGAACAGGGACGTAATCGGAAAACAACGATAAACGGGTGATAATTGCAGTTGCACAACACATGGTCGTGTGTTGGTAGTCCGGTAGAAGTCACATCCGCCCACTAGCCGTGCTATGAACACAGGCCAGCGGTCCGGTGTGATCCCAAGGTAAGAAAGAACACACTAAGGTCGTTGGATCATACCGATCCCTAGAGGTGTAAAGGGTTTTAAGGGTACAACCCGCTTGTCGGCAATGGACATCCGCCAAAAGCCAAGGAGACTTACGGAGGCCTTGACAAGGAGTCCCTAGTCCAGTCAGGAATATTCCCAATGGAGAGGTGGTCCAAGTCAAGAAAGCAATGTGTACAAAATAAGTGTCTGTCGTGCCTTAAGTGCTCGAAGGCAGAGGGACGCGATAATGGTATACAAAACGCGCGAATAAAACGAAGACAAGTCCATTAAAATAATAGAGGGATTAAGTGAATAATTACACTTAATTACCAGATATATTATTGAGTAATTTAATAAGGTCTCATGGCAAACATTAATGTTGTGTGTGCAAGTGTAAGATAATCATGAGAGCAAGTATAATCGTGCACATAGCTTTTAATTAATTGAGTTTATATAAATAATGCCCAATATTAGTAACCAGGCCGCTATTGTTCACAATAGTATATAATTAAGGTTAAACAAGGATTAAATGGCATAATTAACAAGGGTATATAAGAAATTTAGGGTTCTAGTTGCAACATTGATATCACGACGGGGGTACCCGTCGCGTTTCAAGTCACGGCAGAAGGGCCGATCGCGTTCTGCTGAACCGGGTCGAGCCCATGGGTGCGGTGGAAACCGTGACGGGTCGGGCCGTCGCGTTCAAGAAGCGGCGGTCCACCCTGTCGTGGCCTTCTGAGATCGCGACAGGTCGGGCCGTCGCGATTTCAAAAGGCGGGCCGAAGCCCAAAAGGGGAAACAGCCCCATTTTAGGTTTCGGTCCTTCTTCCAAGGCTTGGTACAGGGCCATTCAAAAATCCATATAAAATCGCAGGAATGTCCAAAAATCATGAAACTAGTTTTAATCGAAAATAGACATGTAGATGTATCAACAGACATGAGTAATTTGAAAATAGATAGGTAATAGGCATGCTTTAATTAGGTTATATTTCGGTGACCTAAATCATGCACAGTCATGGATTCCGAATTAATTCGCAAAGGATGCATGATGAAAATTGGGGGAAATAGAATCATTCGAAGCCTAGCATCATGTAGTATTTATGATAAAATTTGCAAGGCATGAAATCAAGTATATACATGGATGGAAGGCAAACAAGTAGGTTCGGGTACATGATGATGACAGAGATTGGAGCATTAAATACTCTTCCATGGAGCAACGAAAATTGGGGCAAACATAGGGCTTTGGTAGAGGGGATCAAGGTCTACCTAGGGTCGAGTTTAATTAGATTTAGCTTGAGAGATTGTCTACTTTTAAGCGCTGTAAAATCCTAAGGTTTGGGGATGTGTGGAGAGACGAAATCCCCTTGCTCCAAGCTTCTCCTCCTTGCTCTCCAGGTCCAAAGCCTCCTCTCCTCGTTCTCCAATGCTCCAAAAACGATCTAAGGGTTGGTAGATACGAATTGGAGGTCTATTTGTTGGTTTAAAGAGTCCTACACTTGTAAAACTCCTCCTCCTCTTCAAACTCTGAATTTTCTCATTTATCTCCCCCTTTTCTAGCATTTACCTATCTAATAGGATTGGGGAGAGGTTTGACTTTGTGGGTAGAGGGTTTGGGCAGGTCTAGGACTTCTTTTAAGATATATATGAGTCATATTACTGCTTTAATGACCTCTTTTTAATTAGAAGATAATATAGTTACGAATTTCCCTATTTAATATGAGTCTCCTATTTTTATCCATATTTCCTCTTATCTAAATCCCTTTTTTAGGTTAGGATAGAGTCCTATTTCATTACCATTGGGTTAGACTAGGGTTAGGACTCTTTTTAAGATAATTAATAGTTAAAATAGTCATTATCTTAACCCTATTTCATTTATTAATATTTTAGGTATGATTTAGGCTTAAATATCTCCCATCCAACAATGAGCCTTTGATTTTGGGCCCATTACTTCATGTATAGACCATTTAGGGAAACCCATTACTTAATTTACTTAATGAGTTTTAATTATCCCTTCATTAGAGAATTTATTCATGAGCCAAAATTACCCATTAGTCCAATTATCTTAATGGGCTATCAACCCATATTGTTTAAAGTCTACTTATATATTTATTTTGATTTATAATCCACTTTGGCATATATGATAATGGGTTTTCTAACTTATTCCTTAATTACGATATTAAGTCGCAATAATTATTAAACTTGGTCTAGATGATTTTTTTGTGCCCAAGTTTCTTCATGGGTCATTAGAGAATATTATTTAAAGTATAACTACTATTTTTATGAAATTTTATATGGGTTTATACACATGCAATAATGATGCGTACCTTTTTAATTAGTTGAATTTATTAATTGACAAAAATTTCAATTTATCTATCATTTTTTAATTAATGAATTTTCTGGGGTACTATAGGCAACCCCAAGAACTTAATATCCCTCAAGGCGATGAAGTGGTAAGAAGTGGGTGTCAGGGGTACCTAGCTTGTGTGTTTTCTATTCCCCCTGAGCTTAAGCAACCATTCGTTAGGGACATAAAAGTTGTAAATGAATTTCCTGATGTTTTTTCGGATAAGTTGTCAGGCCTCCCTCCTCATAGAGAGATGATTTCTCTATTGATCTTATGTCGGGCGCTTTGCCAGTGTCTATAGCTCCCTATAGATTGGCACCGGTTGAACTTGCTGAATTAAAGAAGCAATTGAAAGAGTTGTTAGAATTGGGTTACATAAGGCCTAGTGTATCATCTTGAGGAGCCTTGGTCTTGTTTATCAGGAAGAAAGATAGATCCCTTAGGTTGTGTATAGATTACAGGAAGTTAAATCAAGCAACCATGAAAAACAAGTACTCGTTACTTAGAATTGATGACTTGTTTGACCAACTGCAGTCTGCAGCCGTGTTCTCTAAAATAGATTTAAGATCTGGTTACCATGAGCTCAGAATCAGGAAAGATGATATTTCCAAGACTGCATTCAGAACTCGGTATAGACACTATGAATTCCTAGTAATGCCCTTTGGGTTAACCAATGCTCCAGCAATGTTCATGGATCTGATGAATAGAATTTTTCAGCCCTCTTTGGACAACTTTGTGGTAGTGTTTATAGATGATGTTCTAGTTTACTCCCCTACAGAGGAAATGCATGCAGAACACTTGTAGTACTAGAAGTTCTGAGGAAGAATCAACTTTATGCTAAATTTAGTAAGTGTGAATTTTGGCAATCAGAAGTACAATTTTTGGGGCATGTGATTTCAGGAAATGGTGTGTTAGTGGATCCCTGCAAGGTCGAGGCCATTTTGAAATGGGAGCAACCCAAGAATCCATCTGAAGTCAGAAGTTTCTTAGGACTAGCTAGGTATTACAGGAGGTTCATTGAAAGATTCTCTTCATTAGCATTGCCCATGACTAAATTGACTAGAAAGGGAGCACCTTATGTGTGGACTAGTGATTATGAGCACAGTTTTCAGAAGTTGAAGGAAAAACTCACCTGAGAACCTGTACTCACCTTACCCCAAGGCTCAGGAGATTTTGTACTTTACACTGATGCATCTCTGAAGGGAATTGGCTGTGTTTTGATGCAGTATGACAGAGTAGTAGCTTATGCCTCCAGACAACTAAAAGATCATGAGAAGAATTATCCAACTCATGATTTAGAGTTGACAGCTATTATGCATGCACTTAAGGTTTGGCGTCACTATCTTTACGGAGAGCAATTTGAGGTATTTACTTACCATAAAAGCTTGAAATACATATTTTCTCAAAAGGATCTAAATTTGAGGCAACGCAGATGGCTAGAGTTACTGAAGGATTTTGACTTCTCCATGAACTACCACCCAGGAAAAGCTAATGTGGTGGCTGATGCATTGAGTAGGAAGAGGCTTATGGCTTTGCAATTGCATCGGCATTGGAGGGAAATTGATGAATTGATTGCTCACTCCCCCAGTCAAGAAGTAGGGAGTTTTAGGCTTGCTGGTTTAAGGGTTGGTTCTGCACTCCTGGACTGAATCCAGGAGGCTCAGTTGAAGGACCCATTATTGCAAGGTTTATTAAGTAGGCCAGGTTTTGTTAGAGATGACTTGGGGTTAATTAGATTTCAGGGCTGAATATGATGTGCCAAAGGATGAAGAAACCAAGTTGATGTTACTGTCGGAAGGGCACAAATCTATGTATTCGGTTCACCCTGACAGTACCAAGATGTATAGAGATCTAAAAAAGCAATTTTGGTGGCAAGGTCAGAAGAAAGACATTGCAGAGATGGTGAGTAAGTGTTTGACCTGCCAGTTAGTTAAGGCTGAACACTAAAGGCCAGCTAGTTTGATGTAAGAAATTGAAATTCCAGTTTGGAAGTGGGACCAAATTAATATGGACTTTGTATTAGGGTTGCCTCGGACCATAAGGAAGCATGATGCCATTTGGGTCGTTGTCGACAGACTCACCAAGTTGGCACACTTTCTTGCTTACACAAAGACCCAATCAGTGAAAAACCTAGCTCAGTTGTACATCAAAGAGATAGTCAGATTGCATGGAATTCCTTTGTCCATCATTTCTGATAGAGACTCCACGTTTACTGCTAGACTCTGTATGGCCTTGCGATCAGCATTGGGGACCCAGTTAAAATTCAGCTCAGCTTACCACCCCCAAATTGATGGACAATCATAGAGGACAATCAGGACCCTAGAAGATATGTTGAGGGCATGCAGCCTTGATTGGCATGGGAATTGGGATGACCATCTACCACTAGTTGAATTTGCCTATAACAACAGTTACCATGCTAGTATTGGTATGACACCTTATGAAGCACTGTACGGAAGACCTTGTAGGACCCCCATTTGTTGGTCTGAAGTGGGGGACAAGAGTTTGATTGGGTCAGATCTGATTCAAGATTGTACAGAGAAAATCAGGGTGATCAAGAAGAGGATCATAGCGGCTCAAGATAGGCAGAAGAGTTATGCTGATAAGAGGAGAAGATCGTTGGAATTTTTCGTAGGAGATCATGTATTCTTGAAGGTATCTCCTACTAAATGTGTCTTAAGGTTCAGTAAGAAAGGAAAACTCAGTCCCCGGTATGTGGGACCATTTGAAGTTTTGGCCAGAGTAGGGATGGTGGCCTATCAGCTCGCCTTACCACCGTCATGCTCCCACATCCACAATGTATTTCATGTGTCTATGCTAAAGAAATATGTGGCAGACCTCACTCATGTCATTAGTCATGATGGATTAGAACTTCTGCCGGACCTATCTATCAAGGAGGAGCCTGTGAGGATTCTAGACCGCAAGGAGGAAGTGTTGAGAAATAAGAAGATTCCCATGGTGAAGGTGCTGTGGAGAAGTGCCAATATAGAAGAAGAGACTTGGGAGTCAGACCAAGGAATGAAGGAGGTGTATCCTCATTTATTTGGTAAGTAATCTTGAATTTCGAGGCTGGAATTTATTTTTAAGGGGGGTAGAATTGTAATAGCATGTTACAACTTCAAATCCTTAGTTGCCCCTTAGCACTCTTTCAGTTATCTTAAACCCTTTTTGCCTTGGATTAACCATTATCCTACAAATTAAATGGGAATGAGAGAAGTATTATTATCATGTACCTTATTAATTACCTTATCTGGGTCTTAGTTTGAGTTCCCCGTTGGGAATTTGTGTTTTCGGTCGAAGTGAAACTTCGTATATGACGAAGTGAAGCTTCGACTGGTCAGCTTATATCGTTGTCGGTCGAAGTGCAGCTTCGTATATGACGAAGTGTAGCTTCGATTGATTCTGTTTATATCACTGTCAGTCGAAGTGCAGCTTCGTATATGACGAAGTGTAGCTTAGACCGATTCTGTTTATATCGCTGTCGGTCGAAGTGGGACTTTGTATGTGGCGAAGTGAAGCTTCGACTGTTTCTATTTATATAGTGGTTGGTCGAAGTGCAGCTTCGTATATGACGAAGTGGAACTTCATATATGATGAAGTGAAGCTTCGACTGTTTCTGTTTATATCGTTGTCGGTTGAAGTGGGAACTTTGTATATCGACGTCCCTTAGTCAGTAATCGATGTTTAGCTGGTAATCGACGTTTAATTGGTAATCGATGTTTTATTGGTAATCGATGTTTAGTTGATAATCGATGTTTTATTAGTAATAGATGTTTAGTTGGTAATCGATGTTAATTGGTAATCGATGTTTAGTTGGTAATCGATGTTCTAGTTAGCAAAATATCAACCGATGTCTCAGTCAGTAATCGATACTTTGGTCAACAGTCCATGTTCCCTCTGTCCTCTTAGCGAACCAGAATTTAGTATAATCTTGTAGTACTGGTGCTTTTGTCAGATTGATGGAATGACCGTCATCATATGACTCCTTTGGCCTACCAACTTTCTGGCATGGATCCCGATGCCTGTCTGAATACTTCATACTTTCTGCAAATCGCACTATTGGTCATGTGAAGAACCTTCCACTCATACTGCCATCAGTCTCATCCACTAGATTGTATCTTCCTTTGGTCTGCATGTTGGCCAGGTTTCTAGATCCCCTTGTTAGTATCTCCCCACCTTAAAATTTAAACCCTTATATAGCCTTCGTGGCCACTCCCAATAGACTTTTTCCTATCTTCTACTGCTAGGAAATCGAAGGCTTGAGCTTGGAGCCGTAGCAGCTTCCTGGCGGGTTTGGCCTTCCAGTTCTCTGGGGACCTTCTGCTGGTTTTCCCCACATGAAGGTAGGCATAACCAATCCCTCCTTTGATCCCTTTAGGAGTCATCCTTCAACTACTCAGTATTGTGTCATTTATGAGTCTACATGTTTGATTCATAAATTTGATTCGAACCCTTTTGGGGTAACCTTTGAAAATCCTATGTCTGATTGTCTGGCAAGGGACTTTGATCCTCTTCTCTCTGGGTGGTTAGACTCCTCCTGGTTGGCGTCATGCATGAGGGGTCAACTGTGATGACGGTTTTATCCCACCAGTTAAATGTGGGTGGTTAGCTCACTAAGTTGGGCAACTTTGAGTATGTATGTATATGTAATATCTTTGTTTCGGCAGGTGATTAGTTATATGTTATGCATCCCTTGAGAGCTTTGCTGATGCCATTTGCAAGATTTTAAATCTCTGCCAAGCAATCATGTCTTTGAAATATGATTCATGCATGTCTGTAAACATGCAATATGTTAAGTCTTCCATGCTATGTATTTTTTTGTGTAACTCCTGTGCTTCTGCAACCTCATAATTGTACTTTATTCCATGCTCCTATGCTTTTCTTTTTGCTGGTTTGCCTACTGGGTTCCTTTGGAACTCACACCTTCATTGACACCATTTCATATTCTTCTTCATGATGTGGTCCGCTCTCCAAGCCAACCCTTGCTGCACTCATGCTTCAGGCTGAGCGACCTCTAGGACTTTAAAAGTTGTTTAACCATGGTTGTACGTTTATTTTTTTTTTTGTATCCAGACTTTCTGATGTGTAATTTCAAACAGACTATGATATTGTATATATGTTTATGTGGTACTTGTACTGGTGTTTGATGCTGCAACCGAAATTTGTATATTTAGTATTCTTACGACGTACAGCTCTTGTGTTTGGTCTATAAAAATATGCATGCAACACAAAAGGCCTTCCCATAACGATGTGTAAGATACTTCATTTCGGTTAGTGTGTGTGTCGCCTCTTAACCGACTGGGAGGGGTGACATGGCACTATATTAGGACCCCTTTTTCCCTCACTTTACCTTCCTTTTTGCCTCTTTTCTTGCTTTCCTATGTACGACCCTGCCTCTTTCTTCTCCCACACACCATTTCTTCTTTATCCTGTCTTCCTCCTTTTACCAAAGCTCTCTTCGCCATCCTCGACCTTGCTTGTTCTTCCCATGCAACTGTACTAGAGATCATTGTGCTAGACCTCGACCTTATTTTTCTTCCTTTGCAACTCTTGTTGGCTCACATGTGATGCTCTTGTGTTCATGGGTTGCTTCCCATACCTGGCTCTAGGGTTGGGAATGCGTCAATGTTGAAGCGCTCATCGATCGACAATGCATCTTAGATTTTTGATGCCCTGACCATGTTTACGGGGTGTTCTCCTTCTGTTTTATTTTTTTTTTCCATTCTCGAGTCTCTATTTAAACAACTATTGTGTTCGTCTTTGACACATCCTACACCGGCTATTCATCACCTCTGTCTTGTCAATCTCTTCTCCAAGGTGCTGTTCTGGGACACCTTAGGCATATTCTTCTTTTATGTTGTAGTTTTTCCATGTGCAATGTTCGTTTACTATTGTGTTTCATATAATGGTGTCCTATGTTCTCCCCTTGTCTATCATGGATTGATGTGGTGTTCCTGAGCTATGTTGGTGTTCCTCACTTCATGTCCATATGCTATGTTCTTGAGTGATGTGCTCATATTTTTTTTAATCATACATCTGATTCATACATATTCTATGTTCATAAATAGTTCTTCTTATATATTTTATTGCCCCTTTCTATCCTAGACTGATGTGGGTGATGTTCCTCTGTTCCTATTCATTCATATGCTATGTTTATGAGTTAATGTGTTCATAATCTTTTTTAATCAATACTTTTGATTCATATATGCTATGTTCCTTAGTTATGTTATTTTGATAATGCTTAACCCATATATGGTTACCATATCTGTTTGTCCACCACCATGCTTTACTGTGTTTGGCACTACTTTCATTGATGTTTCTACTTTACCTTATAAATCCTTTTAAGCTACTAATCCTCATATTTTCTTTATACTACTTAATCTATATCTGTTGATATGGAAGTTCATTAGTGGCTATGATGTTTATGTTATGAAAGCCCTTGTTTCAAACTTCTATTGATCCATGTTTTAAATTGAATAATAATGATATATTTATGTCATTTTATCCATCACCATGATTTACTGTGTTTGACACTACTTTTATTGATGTTTCTGTTTTACCTTATAAATCATTTTGAAGCTTCTGATCCTCCTATTTTCTTTTATAATGCTTAATCTATTTCTGTTGATATGGCAAGTCATTAGTGGCTATGATGTTTATGTTATGAAAGCCCTTGTTTCAAACTTCTCTTGATCCATGTTTTAAATTGTATAATAATGAAAATTTGTCCACCACCATGCTTTAGTGTGTTCCACACTATTTTTATTAATATTTTTACTATAGCTTATAAATCCCATTTAAGTTTATGATCCTTCTATTTTTTTATAATGCTTAATTTATATCTATTGATAGTGACTATGATGTTTATGTTATGAAAGCCCTTGTTTTAAGCTTCTCTTGATCCATGTTTTAAATTGTATAATAAAGATATATTGATGTCTTTTTGTCCATCACCATGCTTTATTGTGTTCGACACTACTTTTATTGATGTTTCTGCTATACCTTATAAATCATTTTTAAGCTTTCGGTCTTCCTTTTTTTAATAATACTTAATATATATCTGTTGATATGGCAAGTCATTAGTGGCTATGATGTTTATGTTATAAAAGTCTTTGTTTTAGACTTCTCTTGATCCATGTTTTAAATTGTAGAATAATGATATATTTATGCCATTTTGTGTTATTGTGTTTGGCACTACTTTTTGATGTTTTTGCTTTTCCTTATAATCATTTTTAAGCTTCTGATCCTATTTTTTTATAATGCTTAATCTATATCTATTGATATGGTAGGTCATTAGTGGCTATGATGTTTATGTTATGAAGCCCTTGTTTCAAGCTTCTCTTGATCTATATTTTAAAATGTATAATAATGATATATTTTTGTTAATTTGTCCACCATCATGCTTTACTGTTTTTGACACTTTTTTAATGATGTTTTTGCTTTACTATTGAATCCTTTTTATGCTTCCGATCCTCCTAATTTTTTTGATAATGCTTAATGGGGTGTTTGGTTGCAGTTTTTTGTCAATTTTTTCTCTTACATTTAAAAAGAGAGAGGAAGATATATAGGATGTTTTGGCAAGTACTTTTTTATTTTAAAGAAGAAATTCATTCTAGTAAATCTCTCCCAAAATAAAATAAGTGTGGACCAATTTTTTTTTAAAAAACCAACACTCCTCTCATCTCCCCCCCCCCCCCCCCCCAAGCACCCTCCCCCCATCGCCTCCCCCCCCACCCATGCACCCTCCCATCCCCCCCTGCAACCCCCCCCCCCCCCACCCAGCGCCCCCCCCCCACCCACACCCTCCCCCCACCCCTCCCCCCTGCGAACACCCCCCCCCCCACCCACACCCTCCCAACGCCTTCCCCTAACACCCCCCCCACCCCACCCCCTGTGCCCCCCTTTCGCCCTCCCTCCCCACCCCCATCCCTCCCCCCCCCCCCCCCCCCCCAACACACACCCCAGCACCCTCCACCCCCACCCCCCACCCCCGCCCCCCCCCCCCCCCCCCAGCACCCCCCCCCACCCCCCCCTGTGCCCCCCCCCACCCCCCACTACGCCCTCCCCCGCCCCAGCAACTCCCCCTCCCCCTACCCCGCCCCCGTGCGCCCTCCCCCTGCTCCACCCGGCGGCTCCCTCTCCTGTCCCAAACACATCAATATAAATTTTAAAAATTGTATTATTTTTACCAAACAGATAACATCACATTTTCATAGTTTAAATTTAAAATTAAAAGCGAACTCAACATCATTTTTTAGGTAGAAATAGTTTTTTTTTAAATTGCTCCCAAACACCCTAATCCATATCTATTGATATGACAGTTCATTAGTGGTTGTGATGTTTATGTTATGAATGGTAGTGTACTAGTGGCTTTGTTAAATCCATATTTGGCAATCTTTAATCTGTATATGGTAGTCGTTGTTAAATCCATATATGGCAGTCCTTAATCCATAGCTGGCATTCCTTGTTAAATCCATATTGGCAGTCCTTAATCTAATTTATACTATCTTTGTCTATGTCATATAGTTGCATGATCTAGCTAAATCCATTTTTGACAGTCCATAATCTGTCACATGGCATTGTTGATCCATATTTTTAGATCATGTTCCTATTTATGTTTTTCATAATTCTTGATTCCAGTTTCTATTCATCCAAGTTTTTAAAATGACAATTAAAATTTACCATACTGAATCTTAAAAATAGTAATAGTGCCGAACATAGATTTTTACAACATGCTATCATGAAGGATGTGAAGTCTTAGTCCTAAACACCTGGTTTCCATTGTTATTATGAATTGATTTATTTTATGCCTAATTCTACTCCATTTATTAAGCACAAGCTGTGAAGTATTAGTCCTAGAGCCTCTAACTTTGAAGGACGTCCTAGCCTGGTATGCTTCTTTGCAGTTATTAATGTAGCTTGCATGTTATTCCTAACAGTAGTCATATGTCTTTTCTGTAGCTTACTTGTTATTTCAAGCACTAGTCATTCATCCAGTGTCTTGCATTTGTAGATTAGAGTTATGTTCATGTCACTATCATACCATTGGGAAGCAATCTATCATATTTATGAAGTTAAGACATAGTAATGTAGATGTGTAAAAGAACAGGCTTCTTATTTGTTTACATGCTTTATGTGAATATGCCCCTCTTAACATCGTCTTAGGTTATATATGGACCATAGCCATGGATCAATGACTATATGTCTAATTAGGGATGAGTTAGTGAGTTTGTCGTACTTTTCAGTTATTTGCTACTATGCTTTTACATCTATCTATAGTTAAAATTGTATGTTATGCTTAGAGACGAATATAGCCAGCTCGTCGAGGGTGTTGCATGTATGTAATTGGACTCTAAAGATGGACAACCCTAGTAGATCTTCTCACCAACATATTCCACAAAAAATTTGTTAGTGAAGGGAGATTTGATCCACAAGTCTTCAGTGATAGCTTGCCTTCTTTTAACCAAATAGCTGGACTTAACTATGGCAATGACTATTTGAGACTTCGGTGGACTATCATGAGAAAACATCACATGTTATAAGTGCAATTGTGCCCCAGAGTTGGTTGGGCTCAGGATGATGAACAAACACCAAACAAGGAAGAGGTAAGAGCAGCTACTGTAGTAAGTAAGAGATCTCATTTCCTACACTCGTTTAGCATAGACTTTCTTCATGTTTAGTGCTTTGAATAGTGCCTTTCTATTTAACAAATGAAATTAGATGTCAAAATGCTCATCAACAAACCATTTCCACTCAAGCGGCAAATGGATTTAATATATGGCAATGATATGGAATAAATGCTTAAAGAGTTGTTGAGATGGGATCTAGAAAACTATCATGTGATATTTGTTTTGTTAATTTTAATGGACATGTTATTATTTTGGAGCACATTACTTGTCACGTCCCAACATGGCAGCGGAAGAATAATTGAGACATAAGCAGTCAGCAAATAAGCCTATAACTAATAATCACATAGAACACCAATAATTTAGATATTCATAACCTCAAGCTCTTCTTTTCATTTCAATAATCGAAACTAGTACATAACCAACTTCAAGATTTAAACTACAGAACTAATACTTAATAAAAGGAAAAATACATAACTTTCTCACTCCTTACCACCTACTACATCAATCTAACTCTCAAAATAAACTAATAGTTATTCTAAAGTTGAACCACGCTCTTCACTCAGATGTGTTCCCGTTACTAGCTTGATTCTCCTCTTCAAAATCTATGTTACCTAAAATGTTAAGAAAGCAGGTAATGAGCGCACTCACCCAGTAAGATTTACATCTCTCAGCAGATATAAGTGATTAGTATTTTTAGAACTAGGTAGGCACAAGTGAAACAAGATGTACTAACATGCATGATAAATCGAGTAAAACATAACTAGCAAGAGAGTCATGGTAACAACAATATGATCAAGTGAACAAAGTACTTAGGTATTGGGATATAGCATGATGTGAGAGTAAGAACGATCAAGAGAGTAATAGTTTACAAGAATGCAAGATGACTATATCATGCAAGCAAGCACGAAACGAGCAGGAACTTTTAACATGTAACAATAATCAGTCACGAGTCATAATGTACACTAAGGATCTATGCCACCTTGGAATACACACCATGAACACGTGTAATGTGGTTATGTATCTAGCATTCACACGCAAGTACTCCTAGTGCGATGCAATGTCAATAATCATTATATCTCATGGTTAACAATATATTTTTGGCTCTCTGCCGAGGGGGCTAGACTAGAGCCCTTGGGCACTTGTCGTGCCCGATCATGCATCTCAAGTAATTTAAATGTAGATATCCACAATCAAGCATGACCAATTACAGGAATTTCAAGAAGTCAATAGTACAGTACCATGTTATCCGTGATGATTTCAAGAGTAACAAGTCTAGTGAGCATGATTTCAAGAGGGTCAAGAGAGAAATTCGGTAGCATAACGACTTAATTTCATTTAGTTCAATCTTTACATTAGTGACTTAGTTTCATGTGTATAAAATCACGCTCTACGAGAATGTAGATGAGAAAATAAGTGATCACTATCTTCAGAGAACTTCAATGGTATAACTAACTTGGTCTCCTTGAGAGAATCCACATAGTAAGAAGACTTACGGAGGTCTTGCCAGAAAGGTCCTTAGTCTACTAGAATAAAATGTCCAATAGAAAGGTTCCAATCCGTCAAGAAGGGGTTGTCTATCGTGCATGTGTGTAAGTGAAAGGACATATGTCTTGTCCCTGATTTATGCACAGTGAGACAAATCGAGAGACGCGACAAGCAATCAGTCAAAAGCCATAGGCACACAACAAATACAAGTAGGGCCCGTAATTCCATAATAAAAATTTCTTCTTTAATCATCGTACGCAAATATTACAATCTCCGATGTCCGAATAAAAGAACAACTCTACACTAATAATCCATATATCTCTCATAAGAAAGGGTAAAAATTTTACAATAATGACCACTCACTCCTTAACTAACTAGAATCTGGAGGTACTCCACACTTGGTGAACAAGCCCCATCCTTAAGCTTCAGTGCTTTCCATCGCTATTTGAAATTGTTAGGTAACTTAATGAGCTTATGCCCAGTGAGATTTACATCTCAATGTGCGGACAATGATATAAGTCGTTAACAATTTTAACAAGCCAGATTTCTACAAGACGAAATGACAGTACATGTAGGACAGTAAACATAAATCATATGACAAGAGTAATAATCATAATTCAGTGGATTGCATGGAGATTCATGAAATGGATTTCCAATAGACAGTAAACAAGGGATTCAAGAACAAATACATAACAAATGATCAAGGTATGAACTAACCACAAGTAGTGAATAGGATTCCAAGAACTGTTATGTAACAATGAACCATTTAAGACTGGTCATATTTCACACATGCATGTTTCACAAAATCAAACATATCATATTAAAATGAAGGCACTTTCAAATCTTGTATACATTCCAGTGTCACGCCACATACCACAAGTCCATGCTCCTGCAGTTAATAAGTACATTGGGGTGTTCCTCCCCAAAACCAAACATGACCCTTATTTGCACATGCATTGATCATGGACCAAAGTCGCTCATAGTGTTGATCGCACAGAACATATTATGGCCAATGGATTCCAAGTGTGAACATGAGTATCTAGTGTGATATTCTCATAGATTTCAAGGTACAATAGTAACTCAAGAATAACAAAGAAATGCAAATTTCAATAGTGTAACAGATAGCAACACGAAGTCATGACAAGTAGTAAGGTAGGCAGACTAATATCCACCTAAGTTCCTACATGTTAAGACACAAGTTTTTAGTTTACAAAGCAAGCAAGACTTTCAAGATAGAGTTCCAAATAAATCACGTGAGGAGAAAATCAATCAATATTTTTAAGGGTAATTAGATTAAGCTTCATGTATTTAAGGCCTTTACAAATAGTTTAATAGTTTTTAGGGTACTAGATAGACCCTAATCAAACACTAACTAGACAGACCAGAGAGAAAGGACAGTTTTTGGAAGGCTTTGAAATCACATATGGGACAGTCGATGCCTAATGCAAGAGGATAGATAGTGAGAAATATTTTTCAGGAATAGATAGACCAACCTATTAATAGGGGGGTGCTAGAAGTTCAAGGTAGAAGACTTTATGGCTTTACTCTTGATCAGACAACTAAGGATGCAAAAATCAAGGGATGAACTAGAAGAATCCTAACTCTGAGCGACGATCAGAAAGCCTACTACTCTCCATACACAACAAATATTGATGCAATCAAGAGCAAAAGAAGGTAGACTCGAAAACCTTTCAGTCATTATATGGCATGTTAAGGTTGAACCCGAGATCACCCACCTTTGGTAGCCTTCAATTCTCTAGTTTCTACAGATCGAAGCAGAGGCAAGAGGAAGAAAAGCTTCAACATCCCAAGCTTCAAGATCATCCCTCTTGCTTCAGGAAGTTCTTCCTACGACCAGCAATGTCCAGAGAGGTTTAGGGGAGCTAAGGAGGGTCATTTAATGTATACGACCAATGATAGTACATGAGGACAAATATTCAAAGATCTGTCGTACTTGAGCCATACCTATGGCCCCATACCTCCACCCATACCTAACATTGATTTCCACAGTGGGCAGGAATAGACCCACCATACTTGAGCCATACCTCGGTACCAATAGTTCCGCTAACTCCTAAAGTCATCAGTACCTAAAGTCGACTTCCGATTGGTGTTAAAATCAACCGATTACTGAACAAAGGTTCAGTAGCCCTTCCGATTGGTGTTATAGTCAAACCGATTACTGAAGGTTCAATAATTCCGATTGTGTTGTAATCGCATTGATTACTAAACAATCAATACATAAGTCGACTTCCACCAGCACATAAGTCGACTTTGACTTCCATCAGTACATAAGTCAACTTCTACCAGCACATAAGTCGACTTGGCTTCTCATCAGTAGATAAGTCGACTTCTACCAGCACATAAGTCGACTTCCAATTGGTGTTATAATCGAATTGATTATTAAACAAATGTTAGAAATCATATGATTGAAGTTATAATCAACCGATTATTGAAAAAAGGTTCAGTAATCATCTGATTGGAGTTATAAACGAACCGATTACTGAACACATATTTAGTAATCATTCAATTGGAGTTATAAACAAACTGATTACTGAACAAATGTTTAGTAATTATCTGATTGGAGTTAAAATCGAATTGATTACTGAACAAAGGTTCAACAATCATCTGATTGGAGTAAAAATCAAATCGATTGTTGAACAAAGATTCAGTAAACATCCGATTGGTGTTATAATCACACCTATTACTGAACAAGGGTCCAGTAATCTTCTAATTGTGTTATAATTAGATTCTCAATCATTTACTTATGTTAATGAGTTCTCTATTTATCGGATTCTTTATATAAGTTTGGGTCACTACAACGTTCCTCACGATATCCACAATAACCATCGATTTAAAATATAGCAGAAAGTAATAACACGATATCATGAGATATGACAACAAGCAAGATGATAACATCATAAGTTAATACATACTAAAGATATGAGATTTCAGTTTATGTATCAAGCTAGATCATCAAGATAGAATTAAACAATAACATGATAGAGAGTTCAATTAAGACAATTAAGAGCAATTAGAATAACTTTCAGGTTATTAAAATTTTTACGTGGGTTGGAATCTTTTAGGACAATGAACAAACTTAGACAGACTGTAACAGTACACTTAACAAGATTGACAAGATAAAAGACGGTCTCTGAAAGGCTTTTAAATCACGTCAGGACCACGGAATGAAAAAGACATATATGGTAGAATCGTAACCATAGAATACGACCCTAATCGAAATGCATACATTTGTCTCATACACTATGGGGATGGTGAGAAGAGATATATTTTACATCCCAGAGGGGCTATAATTGGAGATACCATTGTTTCTGGTACAGAAGTTCCTATATCAATGGGAAATGCCCTACCTTTGAGTGCGGTTTGAACTATTGATTTACGTAATTGGAAGTAACCAATTAGGTTTACGACGAAACCTAGAAATCGATCACTGAGACGACATCTTTTTTACAATGTTAAAATCATGAAAATCAAGCTTCGGGATATAAAACAGACTGTGGTTAAATCGTGTCAGCATATGTAGACGCGTTTAAATCACGTCATGGGCATATATGAAGCGTTCATGTCGATTATAGAACCGCGTCAGGACAATTTGACATTAATGGACTCAATAAATTAATATTCTCCTACATCTACCCATGTAAATCACACACATTAAAAAATAGGCAGAAAAATCTGGGTGAATTTTTTTCGGTAATTATAAATACACACGTGTATATTTATATTTCTATCATTTGCATAAATATTTCTTCTGTTCGTTTTCTAAATTTTTCTGGAAAAGAAATTATACTACTTTTTTCTTTGTTACTTCTCAATTTTCTGGTGTTTCCTTCCTTCATATCGTAATCTCCTCCCGCGGTCGGGGGCTGTGGAGTGAGCCCGGCGTGTGCGCGTTCCCATGGCGGGTGATCTGGGCGGGAAAGGGGGCCGGGCCCTCAGGGCCGCCGCCGGCACCGGCGTTGGCCAAGTCCTGGCGGCTCTTGCCGCTGCCTTTCTCCTCCGACTCCTCACCGGCCCTGGCCCCGCGCTGCCCGCGGCGCCGGAGGAGGAGGACGAGGCTGAGGACGCACAGGGTTCATCAGAGGTTGCGGGGGCTCCGGACGGCACTGGGAGAGTCCCTCCCGTGACTATTCGTTGGAGTAACATCACATGCACCCTCTCAGACAAACGCGGCAAGGCGGTGAGTCCTGGGTTTGTGTCCTTGGGGTAGTGAGGGGCTAACTATAGTTTTTGGTCGAATTTGCCTGTCCGCTCGTATTTCCGCAGATTGTCCGAGCTTCTTTTCCAATTCATTTGATGTTAGTTTCTGATCGTAGATCCGGCGTTGTTTGTTTCCCGGATTGAGTGTGCTTCCAAGGTGTTCAGTTTTGGCATATATCATAGCCTGCGCTCTCCTTGGGCTTCTTTGCATTTGCATCCCTTCAGGTTTGTATCCTTGGGGTAGTGAGGGGCTAACTATAGTTTTTGGTCGAAGTTGCCTGTCCGCTGGTATTTCCGCAGATTGTCCGAGCTTTTTTCCAAGTCATTTTGATGTTAGTTTCTGATCGTAGATCCGGCATTGTCTGTTTCCCGGATTGAGTGTGCTTCCAAAGTGTTCAGTTGTGACATATATCATAGCCTGCGCTCTCCTTGGGCTTCTTTGCATCCCTTCAAAGAGAGGGATATCCATATTAAGAATCCGTGCCCTTACAGGTGAGGTTTCTTCTAACGAACGTGACTGGGGAGGCGAAACCGGGGAGGTTACTGGCAATCATGGGGCCTTCAGGGTCTGGGAAGACCACATTGCTCAACGTGCTTGCAGGGCAGTTCGCCGCTTCACCCAGGTTGCGCCTGACGGGGTATCTGGACGTTAATGGCCGGCCACGGAGTGGTGGAGAGTACAAGTACAGATAATCTTATTCCCAGCAAGATATTCAGGGGTCGTTTGGTGTGTTGTAAAACAATGTAGAGCATTGATTTTAAGATCACCGGGTTTAAAATCCATGAAAATAAATAACAAATTTAAAATCAGCAGTTTTAAATCCCTTATTTTGGTTTGCTATGGTCTTGGTCTGAAAACTGAGATCTGTTAGAAAAGGTGCCAACATGGGTTCAACCGGTTTCGAAATCCAGAGATTTGCAGCACACCAAGCACGAGGAAACTACCGTAAAAGGGTTTAGGGCACAACATGAGAAACACACCATTTGATGGTATTTTATGGTGTTTTACAGCAACTTACAGCATACCAGACGACCTCATAAAGAATCATCTCGAGATGGGGCCATATACTGATTTAAGCTTTGGTTCAGCAGTGTTGCTTATGTGAGACAAGAGGACCTCTTCTTCTCGCAGCTGACCGTGCGTGAGACTCTCGCTCTGGCTGCAGAACTTCAGATCCCTGATGGGTTCTCAGTGGAAGCAAGAGATGAGTATGTGAGCAAGCTGTTATTCCGACTGGGTCTGGTAAGTGCTGTCTTCTTGTATATCTAAAATGGGGAGGCGAATGTGATATAACATGTGCAAAGACAGTATCAGCATTTTCTAAGAGTTGTCTGTTTATCTACAATTTTGGATAAGTGAGGACCAGACTGAGATACAAAACAAAGAGGAGACAATCTGGAACATTTAAGAGGCTAATTTGACTCAAATTTTATCTTTTTCAACATAACTCATGCATGAGTAGGAAATGACCATTTATGACACGCATGCAGACATGAGTGACACGTGCCCATGCACACACAGAAATGCAAGTTTCTTTGTCAAAGGCTTATCTAGTCTTTCACCAATGTTTGAGCTTTCATCTATCAATGGTAGGAAATGACCATTTAGGACAGGCTATCTAAAAATATCACTGTCTTATGTTTCCTTACCTAAGGGCAGGTGTGTGGCCTGGTCATGTGTGGATGATCCATTTTGAATGTCATTGTTAAACCTGTAAACATAACCTTACCAACATTCTGTTTCTGTACGTCATGTTAGCCTTCTTTCTTCTTCATTTTTATATTAGTGTACAAAATTGAGTAGTTTACTTAATTTTCAGATCTTGGGTTCATTATTCAAAGATACGGTCACTCACTCCATTTCTTTCTGTGCAATTTATTCTTGTTTCTTGCAAGATCAATTGTGCCGATTCCATTGTTGGAGATGCAAAAGTTCGTGGCATCAGTGGTGGTGAAAAGAAACGTCTTTCAGTTGCTTGTGAACTAATTGCAAGCCCCTCTGTCATATTTGCAGATGAACCGACGACAGGTATGTGCTTGTTTATATTTTTCTGTTATTATACTGTAAGTTATTTCATAAATTCACATGTAATAGCTGAAGAGACTAGTTATGATGCTTGAGGTTCAAATTTCTTTCTCATCAGTTCCAATTTATTTTGGACATGATTTGTAGGCTTTCCTATCACCATTGAAAATGGTTTATGGTTTTCGCTTCACCCCTGAAATAGAAGGAATGTCTACAGCTGTTAATGCCCGTTTGATTATGTAGTTTAACATTTCTCTTAGGAGATAGGACGTAGTTTTGAAAGCAAGATCTGTTTTCAGTTTCATTTGTTGATCGAAAGCTTGAGTTGTAGCTTGTAAGACTATGCCAACTATTAAACACTCATGCTAATCATTTAAAAGTTTGAGAAGAAACATTGCATGTATTTGCATGGTTTCCTTCAGCAATGTACATTTAGTATCCTCATTGTCTTCAGCACTTTTATTTCTTTCCTTCTTTTGCTCTTAATTGCCCTTGGTTTTTAAAGTCTTCCAGTGCGTGATTTGCAAGAACCCCTCATTGAGCTTCTTTCTTAGCTTTCTCTCTTCTTCTTTTCTTCTTTTCTTCCTCTTTTGCCCTTCAAAGCTTCCATAGGGGGTTTAGAAACTTTTTTTTTCTTCCTTTCTTCTATTCATACTACTGGTAGGCAGTCGACAAGCAGCCACCCTCTGTTTTATAACAAGGAAAGAAACCTTGCAATTTCTTTCCTCTTTCTTTCACTTTTCAACCTCGGAAATTGGTTACTAGATGGTTTATTAATGCCCTTTCTTGTCTTTTTCATTTTCTTGGAGATGAGGTTGGTTGGAGGGATTCTGTCGGTGCTGTGGTAAAGCTCAGTTTTGGTGCACTAAAACACAGCATAATGCAGTCAGAATGACCAACCATAGCCAGCTTCTCTTGGCGTCTCTCCCCTTTCTGCTCGGGTTTTATCCATCATACTGTGTGTGCCTGCCATTCTTGCTTCTTTGGCTTCTTCTGGAGCTCAAACGCATAGTCTCCGCACCACCTGGCAGTCTAGGGCATAACTTGATCACTGTATGTGAATTCTCTACTCTTTGAATGGTAGAGTTCTCTTAACTATGACAGTGTCCACTGTCATGGTCAAAGATTGGCATAGTATGCTGTTGAGTTTGCCTTTGCTTGCGTGAAGCACCTGTGCCAGCAAGCTCAGGTTTCTGCCATAGGAGCTGTGCCACAACTTCTTTTCTTGGTTGAATGACTAGCCTACTACATAATCATCTAGAAAATTCCTTATAAACCTGCTCCTAATGGGAGTTGAATCCTTGACCTCACGACCTTGGTGTACATGGACGGTTAAGCAGCCTCACTGTTCACTGCTGCACCGGTGCTGGTCAGCTGAGTTCACAGCATCGGTCCGTTACTTGTGGATGTCTATTGCCGGAGCCACTGCCCTCCCCCATTTTGTAACCTCCTTACCTGTAAAACTGTGTTGGTTCCATCTGTACACGTCTTGTTACTAAGGAATCTTGCTTTGTTAACATACATTCAGATCAGAGGCCCCTATAGTAAACTTTTGTTTGACGTAGTACAAATCTTCCATCATGGATATCTTGACAGCAATTTCATCCAACAAGATTTCTTAAATTAACATATTCAAATAAGTTAGTGAACTGTGGACAAATGGTGATGGCAGGAGTATTTCTATCACTAATTTCATCCTAAAAGATTATTTAAACTGATACATATGCAACAATGGTGATTTTGAAGTTTTACATTAAGGGTGTTCCTTATGCAAATAGTCCATTGTTTATTGCCGACGACTCACATGTAGTCATGGTGTGGTGAGATTATCTTGTCAGTTTTAGCCTTTCTTGTTCACTCTCTTTTTTGAATATTTTCCAGAGAAATCAAAAGGGTCATAGATAATTATGTTATCAGTTTGCATCATTCTAAACCAGAAGATATGTGAATGATCTAATTAAAGCCTTTCTAGCCTTTGGGATAGAGCAACTCACCTTGTCTCTCTGTTACTTCTCGTTATGCAGGACTTGATGCATTCCAGGCAGAGAAGGTAATGGAGACCCTCCAACAACTTGCACAAGATGGACATACGGTTATCTGTTCCATACACCAGCCTAGAGGTTCAGTGTATGCCAAGTTTGATGACATTATTTTGTTGTCAGAAGGTGCAGTTGTTTATATGGGCCCTGCAAAAGAAGAACCACTCTCATACTTTGCGAATTTTGGGTTTGTTCTTATGCCCTTATTTTCCTCAGTAATGCCCCATGGCCCATATGCTTACAATATATTTCAAGGATTTTATGCCACCACTCTTCATACCATTTTGAGAGAGATTTTTTTTTTCTGATGTTGTTACATGCATTTAACCTCTGTGAAAACCTGTGAAACGTTCTCTGCAACAAAAGCCATTTGAAAATTCTTCACAGACTAGAATAATTTCAAATACATATGTCTGTGCATGCATTGATCTTTGATCATTACTCCTGTAATCTCGAAGTTCTATGAAGTTGAAGGCAGCCTGCAAGCATTGGTTTCTAGGTACTAGAATCTCTCTTCTATCTAGTGACTAAGATAGTACCATCATCTACTTGTCCATCATCCCTAAATAAAAGAGTTTATTCCTTGTGGTCTGGAAAATTTAAATGGGGCATTTACCATATACTCTTATGTGTCATTCTTTTAATTGAATGTCTAATTTTCCCAAAGAATTTCTTATGTTACCACATCGTTCAACAGGTTATTGTTGGGCTAATTAAATTTTGACTCGAGTGGGGAAGGATTGGGTTTAAACTTATATTCATGTTGATTCTCTGAGCAGACGAGTCAAGGTTGGAACTGGGTTACATGTAGATCTCTGTGGAGTCTATTTTTTTGAAGTCTGCATGGGTTACAGCACCTCTTTGCCAACTTTCACCTTGACATCAAATCTTGATTTCATCTCTTGTATGTGGTCTTGTAGACCATTTTACTGATATATGTCAAGTTCTAGGAAGGACATTCTCTTTTTCCCTGTTGAAGTATTGATGGATGGGAATTGTGCCAAGATGTCGGCTGGTAGGATTACAAGCTATATTACTTCTACATCTCTGATAGATCTGAGAGGAGAATGGAATGAGTGCAAGAAGTTTTCACATTATGGTACTTAGTCTCATGTCTGAGAGAAGATCACATGGATCGCAGGATCATTGATCTAAATTATGATCCAGTGATCCTGTTTAAACAAATCTCAAATCAGAAAGAAAAATCAATTGAATCAGGCTGATTCCATCCAAACAGGTGAAACCATTCAGCTCAGTCGGCATTGGCCTTTTCCTTTATGAATGAACCAAATCTTAATTTATGCTTACATGCTAATCATTAAAGTTTTGAGAAGAAACTTGCATGTATTTGCATGGTTTCCTTCAGCAATGTACATTTAGTATCCTCATTGTCTTCAGCACTTTTATTTCTTTCCTTCTTTTGCTCTAATTGCCCTTGTTTTTTAAAGTCTTCCAGTGCGTGATCTGCAAGAACCCTCATTGAGCTTCTTTCTTAGCTTTCTCTCTTCTTCTTTTCTTCTTTTCTTCTCTTTTGCCCTTCAAAGCTTCCATAGGGGGTTTAGAAACTTTTTTTTTCCTTCCTTTCTTCTATTCATACTACTGGTAGGCAGTCGACAAGCAGCCACCCTCTGTTTATAACAAGGAAAGAACCTTGCAATTTCTTTCCTCTTTCTTTCACTTTCAACCTCGGAAATTGGTTACTATCTGGTTTTTAATGCCCTTTCTTGTCTTTTTCATTTTCTTGGAGATGAGGTTGTTGGAGGGATTCTGTCGTGCTGTGGCAAAGCTCAGTTTTGGTGCACTAAAACACAGCATAATGCGTCAGAATGACCACCATAGCCAGCTTCTCTTGGCGTCTCTCCCCTTTCTGCTCGGGTTTTATCCATCATACTGTGTGTGCCTGCCATTCTTGCTTCTTTGGCTTCTTCTGGAGCTCAAACGCATAGTCTCTCGCACCACCTGGCAGTCTAGGGCATAACTTGATCACTGTATGTGAATTCTCTATCTCTTTGAATGGTAGAGTTCTCTTAACTATGACAGTGTCCACTGTCATGGTCAAAGATTGGCATAGTATGCTGTTGAGTTTGCCTTTGCTTGCGTGAAGCACCTGTGCCAGCAAGCTCAGGTTTCTGCCATAGGAGCTGTGCCACAACTTCTTTCTTGGTTGAATGACTAGCCTACTACATAATCATCTAGAAAATTCCTTATAAACCTGCTCCTAATGGGAGTTGAATCTTGACCTCACGACCTTGGTGTACATGGACGGTTAAGCAGCCTCACTGTTCACTGCTGCACCGGTGCTGGTCAGCTGAGTTCACAGCATCGGTCCGTACTTGTGGATGTCTATTGCCGGAGCCACTGCCCTCCCCCATTTTGTAACCTCCTTACCTGTGTAAAACTGTGTTGGTTCCATCTGTACACGTCTTGTTACTAAGGAATCTTGCTTTGTTAACATACATTCAGATCAGAGGCCCCTATAGTAAACTTTTTGTTTGAGGTAGTACAAATCTTCCTCATGGATATCTTGACAGCAATTTCATCCAACAAGATTTCTTAAATTAACCATATTCAAATAAGTTAGTGAGCTGTGGACAAATGGGTGATGGGCAGGAGTATTTCTATCACTAATTTCATCCTAAAAGATTATTTAAACTGATACATATGCAACATTGTGATTTTGAAGTTTTACATTAAGGGTTCCTTATGCAAATAGTCCATTGTTTATTGCCGACGACTCACATGTAGTCATGGTGTGGTGAAGATATCTTGTCAGTTTTAGAGCCTTTCTTGTTCACTCTCTTTTTGAATATTTTTCCAGAGAAATCAAAAGGGTCATAGATAATTATGTTATCTTTGCATCATTCTAAACCAGAAGATATGTGAATGATCTAATTAAACCTTTCTAGCCTTTGGGATAGAGCAACTCACCTTGTCTCTCTGTTACTTCTAGTTCTGTTATGCAGACTTGATGCATTCCAGGCAGAGAATGTAATGGAGACCCTCCAACAACTTGCACAAGATGGACATACGTTATCTGTTCCATACACCAGCCTAGAGGTTCAGTGTATGCCAAGTTTGATGACTTATTTTGTTGTCAAAGGTGCAGTTGTTTATATTGCCCTGCAAAAGAAGAACCACTCTCATACTTTGCGAATTTTGGTTTGTTCTTATGCCCTTATTTTCCTCAGTAATGCCCCATGGCCCATATGCTTACAATATATTTCAAGGATTTTATGCCACCACTCTTCATACCATTTTGAGAGAGATTTTTTTTTTTCTGATGTTGTTACATGCATTAACCTCTGTGAAAACCTGTGAAACGTTCTCTGCAACAAAGCCATTTGAAATTCTTCACAGACTAGAATAATTTCAAATACATATGTCTGTGCATCCTTGATCTTTGATCATTACTCCCCTGTAATCTCGAAGTTCTATGAAGTTGAAGGCAGCCTGCAGCATTGGTTTCTAGGTACTAGAACCCTCTTCTATCTAGTGACTAAGATAGTACCATCATCTACTTGTCCATCATCCCTAAATAAAAGAGTTTATCCTTGTGGTCTGGAAAATTTAAATGGGCATTTACCATATACTCTTATGTGTCATTCTTTAATTGAATGTCTAATTTTCTCAAAGAATTTCTTATGTTACCACATCTTCAACAGGTTATTGTTGGCTAATTAATTTTGACTCGAGTGGGGAAGGATTGGGTTTAAACTTATATTCATGTTGATTCTCTGAGCAGACGAGTCAGGTTGGAACTGGGTTACATGTAGATCTCTGTGGAGTCTATTTTTTTGAAGTCTGCATGGGTTACAGCACCTCTTTGCCAACTTTCACCTTGACATCAAATCTTGATTTCATCTCTTGTATGTGGTCTGTAGACCATTTTACTGATATATGTCAAGTTCTAGGAAGGACATTCTCTTTTTTCCCTGTTGAGTATTGATGGGATGGGGAATTGTGCCAAGATGTCGGCTGGTAGGATTACAAGCTATAGTACTTCTACATCTCTGATAGATCTGAGAGGAGAATGGAAGAAGTACAAGAAGTTTTCACATTATGGTACTTAGTCTCATGTCTGAGAGAAGATCACCATGGATCGCAGGATCAGTTGATCTAAATTATGATCCAGTGATCCTGTTTAAACAAATCTCAAATCAAGAAAGAAAAATCAATTGAATCAGGCTGATTCCATCCAAACAGGTGAAACCAATTCAGCTCAGTCGTGCATTGGCCTTTTCCTTTATGAATGAACCAAATCTTAATTTATGCTTACATAACTTTTTACTTTTATAAACACTTTTTTATCTATAAAAGTATTCTTTTTGTATGAGACATACTTGAGTCAGGCATGTATACCCAATCTGGGTGTCCAATCTTATTTGGATTTCCTTGGAGTCTAGAGTATCACAGGGGTCATGAGGTGAGCAATAAAAGAGGCCATGTGTGTTGGACTTTGACTCTGGAGGTGAGCAAGGTAAATAATGGAAAGAGGAAGTGTGTAAGACCTTGGCTGGAGCTGCTAAAATAATCATAAGTGAACGGTCTAGGCTTGACCTTAGTGGTCTGTTCCAAGACCTTGTGCTCTGCTCCATCATGCTTAAGATGTGATAAAGTCATAATATTTTCTTTGGAATGGGATATGAACAAGGAGATTTAGGCCAACTAAATGTAGAATACAAAAAACAATATGCAATAGAAGTATTTTCTAGTTATGCCCCATGTGCGTATCCCTATCTTATGAGTTGAATATTTTACGGTTTTATCATGGATCAGGGTGTGAAGATTCACTTTAGCTCATGCTGCCATATGCATTACCTTAGGCATGGGCATGGGTAGAGATTAGAAACATTGATTTGGTTGAGGGAATTAGCATGCATTGGCTTGCATGACTTGTCTGCAAATCAACCCTAGAGGTTTAGTGTTTGGCAAACTTGATGGGTTGTGTTGTCGTCAGAAGGAGTAGGTGTTTGTGGAACTGGAAGCCTCTTCTTTGCTGGCTGCATCCTTCTTTTGGTTCTCTCTTACTTGCAGCAGTTTATTTTTCCTCTCCAGCTCTCTCTCCTCTTTATTTTGAAGTGGCAACACGCAATGGAAGAGGAATTAAGTGTGTTGCATAAGAATGGCGCATGGGAGTTTGTTACTCTATCTAAAGGTACGCTGAAGGTTTCTATCTAAAGGTACCTGAAGGTGCAGTTTGTTGATACAAAGTTAGACTGGTTGCAAAGGGTTTCATCCAGCCCTATGGGATTGACTATTGATAGAACGAGGGAGAGACTCTGATGGAGAGAATGAGGAGTTTTTGGTGTCCAAGAGAGAGAGGACCAGCCTGACTTCTATTTATGCTAACTCTGACAAAGAATTACATAAAAGCCCTCATAAAGAGGTTGACCATATGAAAAGAAAAAAAGAGTATCACCCCCCTGTGAGAATGATATAATAGAATACCCTGCAAACAAATTAGATGAATAATTCTATGCCGCAAACACTCCCCTCAAGTTAACATAGATATATGCATGCTTAACTTGCTTAATCCCGAAATCAACTCTGCCTTACTCGACAGATGAAAATATATGCAACCTGTTTTGTGACTTTGCATATACTCAACTCTTCATAATGAAGCCTTTCCCAAATAACTTACCTGTCAATTTCAATATGTTTAGTCCTGCCATGCTTTACCAGATTGCTAGCAATATTAATTGCTGCTTTATTGTCACAGTACAACTTCATAGGTAACTGAACATGTATCCCCAGTTCACCTAACAATATTGAGTTCCATCACTGTAATCTGATTCTGCTAGATCTAGGCTTCTGGCACACACTGTCTATTTCTTGCTTCTCCAAGTGGCCAGGTTATCACCAAGAAAAGTACAGTACCCAATGGTTGACTGCCTATCATCTTTGGATGCAGCTCAATCTGTTTTGGCTTATCCTTCAATAGTCAACTTATCAGTTTCTCTAAAAAGTATGCCTATATCTTCAAGCAGAGACGTTTTCCATGATTCTTATTTTTGATGCAGCTTATTCTTTTCTTTATCACCATTCAGATCATTGTGTTGGCATAATAAGTAGTTTCATACTTGTAATGCTTGAAACAGTGAGCTTCTTATCTGCAAATTTTAACTGCCATGTGAGCAGATGTTATGGCAATGATTTCTGGAATTTCAGTTTCTTGTGATTTATGTTAGTTTGACAATGGTTGAAAATTTTGTTGTGCTACATATAGAACTTTTCTATGTAGTTGGCTTACCTATTCTAACTAGCTCTTGAACTAGGTACAACTGCCCTGACCATGTTAACCCAGCTGAGTTTTTGGGATCTCATATCTATTGATTATACTTCTGCTGAAGTGTGCACTCATCACAGAAAAGGATTGATGACCTTGTTGAGACTTTCTCCCAGAGAGTTCCTATTGTTCCATGCACAAGCCTATTGCTGATTGGGAAGGTTTCTAAAACCATAAAGTTTGCTAGAAGATCCATAGCCAAACGAAGAGGTGGTTGGTGGAGGAAATTCTGGTTGCTTCTTAAGCGAGCATGGATGCAGGTTTATGTTATCTATATCTCATATGTTCTTTCTTCATATTTCTGAAATTAGGATCCAAACTCAGTGCATTTGATTTTTAAAGTATATTCGATCTTACAAGATTGATGCTATTGAAGCTTTTGGTATCATGCAAAGAAAAATGACGGGGTATGGGAGTTTATATACAAATTGTCATTCCTTTATCAATTCTAGAAGTGATAATTCAATTACTTGAAACATGTTCAAGAACTGAAGGGGTTGCATCAGTCAAGTGTAATGTTTTTACTTTAAATTAATGTTCTACATGTGAAATATGCTACATTTTGTTTCTTACCTAGCCTGTGTGTCCAAGCTGTCTTTCTGCCCTACTCAAGGTTATAAACTGCTGACCAGGGATATTCAATCTCAGGCCTCTCGTGATGGACCTACAAACAAAGTTCGGGCAGGATGGTCAATTGCATCATCAGCAATATATTGGATCAGTGTTTGGAGAATGGGGAGATCACAGACGTCAATACAGGACAGAATGGGACTGCTTCAGGTTCACAATTCCTCATTCATCAGTTCTTTGTTAAATTAGTTTCCTGACTCACAGCTATGGGGTCTGATTTATGGTCGCAATGTATTTGTGCTTGTTGCCTTGTCTGACAGTATCTGGGTTCCTATTCCTGTCAGCTTCTTACAGGATTGTCCTGTGTTTCTCTTAATTCTGTATAGCATTACCCAGAATGCCTGTGTTGCAGTAGCTTAGTATACACAGGCATGATAAGAATGGTTTCAGAAGTGAGTGTGCAGATTCCATGACTTTATTTTTTCTGAGATTCCAGAAATGATGAAGCACGAGGAGAGAGCAGGGAGAACCCTGCTGGTCACAGCAGAGCAACTTCAGGCAAGATTCCATGATTTTATTTTTCTTAGAGGATTATGGTCTGTGTCAAAATCACTTCCTGGGTTAGTGTAGGGGCAAGGTCAGGTATAGGGCTTGTGGCAATGATCATATTGAAGAAAACCTGTGAAGTGAAAAAGCCCCCCTATGGCAGTAGAGTGGTTGCTATCTGAAGCAGCTGTGGTCTCAGCCTCCTTTGCAGACAGGACTCAGGAGCCCTGTGACTCAACATGTTTTGTCTCAGGTTGTGGTGGTGTCCTTCCCTGGGCATATGGTGGCGGCAAGGCTTAACAAATTCTAGAGGTGCATTTGGGACCTCCCTTTAGAAGGCAGCCCACAGCTGATTATGGTGAAAGACATTTTAGATAAAGGAGGTGGTACTGAAGGGAAACGGCAGTCGATCAGGTGGAAGGTAAGGGCTTTATGGTTGGAGCTTTAGAAGATAACGTGATGGCCTTAGTCGGAAGAGTAGTTGATGCAGGAGCATGTTGGCCTTCTTTGTGCCTTTTGGGCCAGATACGTATCAAAGCTTTATCTGGGCTCAATAGTATGTATCTAGAGACTAGGTCTATTGGGTACCCTTTTATATTTTCTATGTATTTTCAGTCCGAATTTTACTTTTATCAAGTGGCATGTAAGGGGCCCATGAGCCTTAAGTGGTTTGGCCCACTAAAGTGGCCTCATTATTACCCTTCCTTTATAAAGGGGTTGTATGAGGGTTTCTGGAGTTATGACAATGAATATGAAAAAAATAAAAAATGAAAGAAAAGCCAAAAAGTGGGGATGCCCTGCCTGCCCCTTCCTCCTCCTGTCTCTTTCTCTCTTGTTCTTGTTCTCCATGAGGGAGAGCATGATCAGGCCTGGCCAAGGGGTGTGATGCCCCTGGCTGCTGTTGCCTAGCACCGCCACCGGTTCGCCACTGCTCTGCCTCCGCCACATGCCACCCCTTCTCCCTCTGCCCTGTGCTGCTGTGCTACCTTCCTGCGAGGGGAAGCTCGACCGGACAGCACCACCAAATGCCACCACACTGTCCGAATTCAGTGCCAACCACCTCTTCTCCCTCTCTCAGTGTTGCTGCTGCTTGGCCCTGCTGCTCTGGACCCCAGGGCTGCTCATGCTACCAGATTCATGTGGTTGCTCTACGATGCCCACAGCAGCTGAGTGCCAAGTGTTCAACATATTGTTTGCGGCCACCTCTACATCATCTTCTCTATCCACAGCTGTGCTGCAGACCTGCTGCCGGCCATCCCACGTTGTCAGCCAGTGGTGAGGAGCCCAGTGCTGCCGCAAGCAGCCAGCGAAGTCGCCGTTCCCCTGCCTGCCTAGGTTTGTCTGGACTCTTTTGGGTTGGTTGGGGTTGGGTGGGGGGGGGTCGTGTGGGGATCTCCAGTCCAGACCTGTGCCAGCCAAGGAATTCCGGATCGATCGGGGTCTGGGATAGGCCCCCCCCCCCCCCCCCCCCCCCCCTGCTGGCCATAATGGGGGATATCCGGATCGGCCCATTTGAGTAGAATCGGATCTGTTATGGCCGATTCTGATCCGGACGGGCGATTCCACACATCCATGGTGCCAGCCAGCCGTGTGGTCGTATTGTCACAGCCCTTGCGCAAATGTATGATTGATATATATATATATATTAATTATGTTTATACATTAATATATGTACATTAACTTTTTGGCTGTCAGGCTGGGAGCTTCCCTTTCTCTTATCTAGGGCTTCCCTTGTCCTCGGGGATGCTTCGGACCAGGGATTCACAAAGATTGGTTAAAAGATTTGAGAACAGACTAGTGGGAAGCAAGGCTACTTTCTTATGGAGGAAGATTGGTGCTTTGTAAATCAGTCCTTGATATCTTGCCCATTTACTTCATGTGTATTTGTATTTTCAGATTGTCTAAAGTGGTGGTGAAAAAATTAGAGTTCATTCAAGCAAGATTCTTTTGGCATGGTAGTGGAGGGGCTATTAGAGGTTGGCACGATGTTGCATGGGGTAGAATTTGCCAATCTGAGGAGGTAGGGGGATTGCATATCAAGAGGAGAGAATGAGGAGTTTGGTGGTCCAAGAGAGAGAGGACCAGCCTGACTTCTATTTATGCTAACTCTGAAACAAAGATTACATAAAAGCCCTCATAAATAGGTTGACCATATGAAAAAGAAAAAAAGAGTATCACCCCCCTGTGAGAATGATATAATAGAAATACCCTGCAAACAAATTAGATGAATAATTCTATGCCGCAAACACTCCCCCTCAAGTTAACATAGATAGTATGCATTGCTTAACTTGCTTAATCCGAAATCAACTCTGCTTACTCGACAGATGAAAATATATGCAACCTGTTTGTGACTTTGCATATACTCAACTCTTCATAATGAAGCCTTTCCCAAATAACTTACCTGTCAATTCAATATGTTTAGTCCTGCCATGCTTTACCAGATTGCTAGCAATATAATTGCTGCTTTATTGTCACAGTACAACTTCATAGGTAACTGAAATGTATCCCAGTTCACCTAACAATATTGAGTTCCATCACTGTAATCTGATTCTGCTAGATCTAGGCTTCTGGCACACACTGTCTTTCTTGCTTCTCCAAGTGGCCAGGTTATCACCAAGAAAGTACAGTACCCAATGGTTGACTGCCTATCATCTTTGGATGCAGCTCAATCTGTTTTGGCTTATCCTTCAATAGTCAACTTATCAGTTTCTCTAAAAAGTATGCCTATATCTTCAAGCAGAGACGTTTTCCATGATTCTTATTTTGATGCAGCTTATTCTTTTCTTTATCACCATTCAGATCATTGTGTTGGCATAATAAGTAGTTTATACTTGTAATGCTTGAAACAGTGAGCTTCTTATCTGCAAATTTTAACTGCCATGTGAGCAAGATGTTATGGCAAATGATTTCTGGAATTTCAGTTTCTTTGATTTATGTTAGTTTGACAATGGTTGAAAATTTTGTTGTGCTACATATAGACTTTTCTATGTAGTTGGCTTACCTATTCTAACTAGCTCTTGAACTAGGTACAACTGCCCTGACCATGTTAACCCAGCTGAGTTTTTGGCTGATCTCATATCTATTGATTATACTTCTGCTGAAAGTGTGCACTCATCCCAGAAAAGGATTGATGACCTTGTTGAGACTTTCTCCCAGAGAGTTCCTATTGTTCCATGCACAAGCCCTATTGCTGATTGGGAAGGTTCTAAAACCCTAAAGTTTGCTAGAAGACCATAGCCAAACGAAGAGGTGGTTGGTGGAGGAAATTCTGGTTGCTTCTTAAGCGAGCATGGATGCAGGGTTATGTTATCTATATCTCATGTGTTCTTCTTCATATTCTGAAATTAGGATCCAACTCAGTGCATTTGATTTTAAAGTATATTCGATCTTACAAGATTGATGCTATTGAAGCTTTTGGTATCATGCAAAGAAAAATGACGGGGTATGGGAGTTATATACCAAATTGTCATTCCCTTATCAATTCTAGAAGTGATAATTCAATTACTTGAAACATGTTCAAGAACTGAAGGGGTTGCATCAGTCAAGTGTAATGTTGTTTACTTTAAATAATGTTCTACATGTGAATATGCTACATTTGTTTCTTAACCTAGCCTGTGTGTCCAAGCTGTCTTTCTTTGCCCTACTCAAGGTTAGAAACTGCTGACCAGGGAATTCATCTCAGGCCTCTCGTGATGGACCTACAAACAAAGGTTCGGGGGCAAGGGTCAATTGCATCAGCAATAATATTGGGATCAGTGTTTTGGAGAATGGGGAGATCACAGACGTCAATACAGGACAGAATGGGACTGCTTCAGGTTCACAATTCCTCATTCATCAGTTCTTTGTTAAATTAGTTTCCTGACTCACAAGCTATGGGGGTCTGATTTATGGTCGCAATGTATTTGTGCTTGTTGCCTTGTCTGACAGTATCTGGGTTCCTATTCCTGTCAGCTTCTTACAGGATTGTCCTGTTGTTTCTCTTAAATTCTGTATAGCATTACCCAGAATGCCTGTGTTGCAGTAGCTTAGTATACACAGGCATGATAAGAATGGTTCAGAAGTGAGTGTGCAGATTCCATGACTTTATTTTTTCTGAGATTCCAGAAATGATGAAGCACGAGGAGAGAGCAGGGAGAACCCTGCTGGTCACAGCAGAGCAACCTTCAGGCAAGATTCCATGATTTATTTTTCTTAGAGGATTATGGTCTGTGTCAAAATCACTTCCTGGGTTGTGTAGGGGCAAGGTCAGGTATAGGGCTTGTGGCAAGATCATATTGAAAGAAAACCTGTGACGTGAAAAAGCCCCCTATGGCAGTAGAGTGGTTGCTATCTGAAGCAGCTGTGGTCTCAGCTCCTTGCAGACAGGACTCAGGACCTGTGACTCAACATGTTTTTTCTCAGGTTGTGGTGGTGTCCTTCCCTGGGCATATGGTGGCGGCAAGGCTTAACAAATCTAGAGGTGCATTTGGGACCTCCCTTTAGAAGGCAGCCCACAGCTGATATGGTGAAAAGACATTTTAGATAAAGGAGGTGGTACTGAAGGGAAACGGCGGCAGTCGATCAGGTGGAAGGTAAGGGCTTTATGGTTGGAGCTTTAGAAGATAAACGTGATGGCCTTAGTCGGAAGAGTAGTTGATGCAGGAGCATGTTGGCCTTCTTTGTGCATTTGGGGCCAGATACGTATCAAAGCTTTATCTGGGCTCAATAGTATGTATCTAGAGATAGGTCTATGGGTACTTTTATATTTTCTATGTATTTTCAGTCCGAATTTTACTTTTATCAAGTGGCATGTAAGGGGCCCATGAGCCTTAAGTGTTTGGCCCACTAAAGTGGCCTCATTATTACCCTTCCTTATAAAGGGGTTGTATGAGGGTTTCTGGAGTTATGACAATGGAATATGAAAAAAATAAAAAAATGAAAGAAAGCCAAAAAGTGGGGATGCCCTGCCTGCCCCTTCCTCCTCCTGTCTCTTTCTCTCTTGTTCTTGTTCTCCATGAGGGAGAGCATGATCAGGCCTGGCCAAGGGGTGTGATGCCCTGGCTGCTGTTGCCTAGCACCGCCACCGGTTCGCCACTGCTCTGCCTCCGCCACATGCCACCCCTTCTCCCTCTGCCCTGTGCTGCGTGCTACCTTCTGCGAGGGGAAGCTCGACCGGACAGCACCACCAAATGCCACCACACTGTCGAATTCAGTGCCAACACCTCTTCTCCTCTCTCGTGTTGCTGCTGCTTGGCCCTGCTGCTCTGGACCCAGGGCTGCTCATGCTACCAGATTCATGTGGTTGCTCTACGATGCCCACAGCAGCTGAGTGCCAAGTGTTCAACATATTGTTTGCGGCCACCTCTACATCATCTTCTCTATCCACAGCTGTGCTGCAGACCTGCTGCCGGCCATCCCACGTTGTCAGCCAGTGGTGAGGAGCCCCAGTGCTGCCGCAAGCAGCCAGCGAAGTCGCCGGTGCCTGCCTAGGTTTGTCTGGACTCTTTTGGGGTTGGGTGGGGGTGGGTGGGGGGGGGTCGTGTGGGGATCTCCAGTCCAGACCTGTGCCAGCCAAGGAATTCCGGATCGATCGGGGTCTGGGTAGGACCCCCCCCCCCCCCCCCCCCCCCCCCCCCCCCCCCCCCCTGTGGCCATATCATGGGGGATATCGGATCGGCCCATTTGAGTAGAATCGGATCTGTTATGGCGATTCTGATCCGGATCGGGCGATTCCACAATCCATGGTGCCAGCCAGCCGTGTGGTCGTATTGTCACAGCCCCTTGCGCAAATGTTATGATTGATATATATATATATATTAATTAGTTTATACATTAATATATGTACATTAACTTTTTGGCTGTCAGGCTGGAGCTTCCCTTTCTCTTATCTAGGGCTTCCCTTGTCCTCGGGGATGTTCGGACCAGGGATTCACAAAGATTGGTTAAAGATTTGAGAACAGACTAGTGGGAAAGCAAGGCTACTTTCTTATGGAGGAAGATTGGTGCTTGTAAATCAGTCCTTGATATCTTGCCCATTTACTTCATGTGTATTTGTATTTTCAGATTGTCTAAGTGGTGGTGAAAAAATTAGAGTTCATTCAAGCAAGATTCTTTTGGCATGGTAGTGGAGGGCTATTAGAGGGTGGCACGCTGTTGCATGGGGTAGAATTTGCCAATCTGAGGAGGTAGGGGGATTGCATATCAAAGATCTTAGAAGCTTCAACCTTGCCCTCTTATGTAAGGGGCTATGGAGATTGGAGTGGAGGATGGTGGTTTGTGGTGGACTACTATATCCAAAATATTATCACTCAGTCAGAGTTGGGTATCACTCCTCACAGGTGGTATATTGTCTCCCCCTTATGGAAGGGAATCTTAAAGGCGGCTAATTTCATCCATATTAGTGTGAGAGTAGTGTGGAGATAGACAGTCTACTTGTTTTGGCATGATAAGTGGTGTGGGGACTTTTCTCTCCAGGAGTATTTTCCATTTTTTGGCATTAACTGCTGTCCCACACCCCGTGGTGGAGCACATGTTTGATTCACAGCTTTCAAGAGGGACTTGGCCCTAAAATTCAGTAGAAGCCTCACCAGTGTTTAGATGGATCATTTGGAGCAGCTTTTCTTCCTTATTCATAACCCACATGCTACTCCAAGATAGGAAGTACTCTTGGTTTTGGAGATGGGAAAGGAAGGGATGCTTCAGTTAAAGTCTGCCTATGGATATATTTCTGATAGGAGGACTCATTTTTCTGATGTTAAACTGTTTGGTCTGCTAGGAGCCCACTCAAATTTTGGCTGTCAGGCTGGGAGCTTCCCTTTCTCTTATATAGGGCTTCCCTTGTCCTCGGGGATGCTTCGGACCAGGGATTCACAAAGATGGTTAAAAGATTTGAGAACAGACTAGTGGGAAAGCAAGGCTACTTTCTTATGGAGGCAGATTGGTGCTGTTAAATCAGTCCTTGATATCTTGCCCATTTACTTCATGTGTATTTGTATTTTCAGATTGTCTAAAGTGGTGGTGAAAAAATTAGAGTTCATTCAAGCAAGATTCTTTTGGCATGGTAGTGGAGGGGCTATTAGAGGTTGGCACGATGTTGCATGGGGTAGAATTTGCCAATCTGAGGAGGTAGGGGGATTGCATATCAAAGATCTTAGAAGCTTCAACCTTGCCCTCTTATGTAAGTGGCTATGGAGATTGGGAGTGGAGGATGGTGGTTTGTGGTGGACTACTATAATCCAAAACTATTATCACTCAGTCAGAGTTTGGGATATCACTCCTCACAGTGGTATATTGTCTCCCCCTTATGGAAGGGAATCTTAAAGGCGGCTAATTTCATCCATATTAGTGTGAGAGTAGTGTTGGGAGATAGACAGTCTACTTTGTTTTGGCATGATAAGTGGTGTGGGGACTTTTCTCTCCAGGAGTATTTTCCATCTTTTGTGGCATTAACTGCTGTCCCACACCCCGTGGTGGAGCACATGTTTGATTCACAGCTTTCAAGAGGGACTTGGGCCCTAACATTCAGTAGAAGCCTCACCAGTGTTTAGATGGATCATTTGGAGCAGCTTTTCTCCCTTATTCATAACCACATGCTACTCCAAGATAGGAAGTACTCTTGGTTTTGGAGATGGGAAAGGAAGGGATGCTTCTCAGTTAAGTCTGCCTATGATATTATTTCTGATAGGAGGACTCATTTTTCTGATGTTAAAGCTGTTTGGTCTGCTAGGAGCCCACTCAAAACCAAAGTTCTTTGTGTGAGGGTTGCCCATGGCAGTTTGCCCACTTGCGATAAGTTGCAAAGGTTTAGTGCTAAGGTTTCTAAACAACTATCTACTACTTGTTCGCTATGTGGGGTTGATCAGGAAGACATGGACCATATTGTCTTGGATGCCCCTTTACTAGGGGGGTATGGGAGAGAACTGGACAGCACTCAGTATGAATGTGCAGCAACTCTTCGCAGATTGGAACAGACCATGGTCTACCAAGGAAGATAGAACATTTTGGTGGCTGATCTTGCATGGTACACTTTGGGCCATATGGACTGAAAGAAACACTAGGTTTAGGAAAGAAGCTAGAACGGAGGAAAGACTTTTTTTTTTTAATAGATAAAATCCTTTTCTGGGCCGAGCATCTTTGTAAAGGAACTAATTTCTCCCTTTTTGTACCTTTGAGGAGTTAGGGGGTTTACATAGGCTAGATGTGGGTTCTCTTTGTAAAGGGATTTTGTTGGGGCAACATACACTTGTACATTCTTTTCCTTTTAATATACGTGTGTACTATCCACTTTTAAAAAAATATGCACATTAACTATATATATGTGCTTTACATTAATATATGATTGTATGTACATTAACAGACACACATTAATATGTGATTGATATACATATTAATTATGTTTATACATAATACATTATATATATACATTAACATATGATTGTATTATTGATATACATATTAATTATATTTATACATTAATATGAAACTTTGGGAAAGAGTAATCGAGAGCCGAGTGCGATGCATGACTAGTATATCAGAAATCAATTGGGTTTTATGCCTAGTAGATCTACTACAGAAGCTATTTTCTTATTGCGTCAGTTAATGGAGAAGTATAGAGAGATGAGAAGAGGTTTATATATGGTTTTTCTTGATTTGGAGAAGGCGTATGATCGAGTACGAGAGACTTGATTTGGGGGGGCATTAGCAAAGAAGGGAGTCTCTCAAGAATATGTTGACTGATTCAGGACATGTACGAGGGTGCTACTACTAGTGTGAGAACTATTGCTGGAGAGACCCGTGAATTTCGGGTCACTATAGGCTTGCATCAAGGTTCTGCCCTAAGTCCATATCTCTTTGCTCTGGTTATAGATGAGGAACAAACATTTGCATGATGATATCCCTTGGTGTATGCTATTTGCAGATGATATTGTCTTAATTGATGAGAGTATTGATGGTTTAAATGTTAAGTTAGAAAGTTGGAGACATGCTTTGGAGTCTAAAGGTTTTAAAATTAGTAGGAGTAAGTCTGAGTTTATGCACTGTAATTATAGTAATCAAAGGGTTCCTCAAGGAGATGTGGTTCAAATTGATGGTCAAGATATTTCTAAGAGTAGTAGCTTTCGATACTTGGGATCTATCATCCAAGAGAATGGGGAGATTTATGACGATGTGGCACACAGGATTAAGGCAGGTTGGGTAAAGTGGAGAAGTGCATCAGGAGTCCTTTGCGATCGTCGTATACCAGTGAAACTTAAAGGAAAGTTTTATAGAACGGCAGTGAGGCCTGCATTATTATATGGCACGGAGTGTTGGGCAGTGCGAAAGGAACATGTAAACAAAATATGTGTAGCAGAGATGAGGATGTTGAGATGGATGTGTGGTAAGACTAAGAAAGATAAGATTAGGAATGAGCGCTTCCGTGAGGATCTGGGGATAGCTCCAATTGATAGAAAAATGAGAGAAAATAGACTTAGGTGGTTTGGACACGTGTACCGTCGTCCTAACTCGGCGCCGGTTAAAAGATGTGACCAAATTTTAGTGGATGCTAGTAAAAGAGCTAGGGGAAGGCCTAAAATGAGATGGTGCGATGTTATTAAGAAGGATTTGGACTTTTTGAGTTTAAACACGACTATAGCACCTGATAGAAATCTTTGGCGGAAAAGGATTCATGTAGCCGACCCCAAATAATGGGATAAGGCTCTGATGATGATGATGAATATGATATGTATATATATGTGCATATTGTTATTATATGTGCATTAATAAATGATTCTAATCATTCTGTGTACATTAACAGACACAAACACATTAATATATGATTGATATACATACTAATTATGTTTATACATTAATATATGTAAATAGTAGTTGAGCACCCGTGCAATGCAGTGCGATTATTTTAAAATATTTAATTTAATAAAAATATGATTTATAAAGATATACAATTTCAATTGTAAATAAATATATTAGTATAAAATATTGTTAAATAATAAATTTTATCAAAAATATTAATTATTTTTTATGAAAGTAATAAAACACTGCACCAACCTCTTTTGCTTGAGCTGCTGCTCCGGTCAGTATCCTAAGATAGAAGAGTGGCAACGACGGCCTGGCGAGGGCGGTACGGCCAGCAGACGACGTTATCACCATCATAGATTCGTTACCTTCATGCATATGAAAACGAAACATTGGATAAGAGGAGACAAAATTTAGTCCGAGTAAGAGAGAAGTTGGGATAAAAATATTTTAGGCGGGAAAATAAAGTTCCTGAAGAAAAATAGATATCATACATAGTTATAAATTTCAAATTTATCTTAAAATCATACATGAGAAGGAAAGTCTATACCTATAAAAATAGAGGCAATATATATCTACCTCCGCATGGATCACAAGAATTAATAGATAGGATGCCTTTGGAAGGAAGCCCAAAATGCCAAGTGCCTATCACTTGTCAGCCATGGCCACTCGTGCATTCGTAAATAAGAACATCTTGAAAGTACTCAAAAGAAAAGCTGTCACTCACTGTTTCCTTACTGCATGCGAGTGGAATGTTAATGATAACCACATCAAAAGTTCATTTAAGAAGTTGCATTATAAGTTGAGACTTTAGCCTTAGAGAGCAGGTTTAATGCAACTTAAAGCATATTAAAACATGCTCTCTCTGTATTCTATCAACATTTAATATAACTCTCACCGTGGGATAGGATTAATTCAATATTAAACTTCAATGTAACTATCACCCTAATCAGATAAGAGAGATTCCTGATTCTAAATTGTCAGACACATCTGATTCTAAATACTTTTCTCCTGATAAAAATAAAAGAAAGTAAAAGATCCCCTTCTCACCCCTTCTCATCTGTGATTACTTTCCCTCTGTAATAAGGAAAAGATCTATCATATGGACATGTGGTCTGCTTCCGTCTTCTTCTCCTCCCTTCATATTTCCTAACCACCCGCAGCAGCAGGTTGATTGAGTACTGTGCTTTCCCCCCACAATTGCTCTGTCTGCTCCCTCCACATTTATATATGTGTATGCACAGGTTGCCCACCAGCCCACCACTCAGGTGTTCGACCCAGGTCTCGCTCAGCACCTTTCTTCTCTCGTACTCCTCTCCCACCGTCGACCATCGACTCCCATCCGCCCCCAAGTCTCTGATCTGCTCCCTTTTCCTCCTCCTCTGGTCCATCTCTGCCGTCTTCAATGGCGATGGCGGGAGCTCCGTGGTTGGAAGCAACGGGGGAGGCACTCTGCTCACAGGGCCAGCTGGTGCTGCCAGCCGTGGCGGCGCTCTCGGCCTACTTGATGTGGTACTGGGCGCTGACCCGTACCCTCTCCGCCCCCCACGTCTGGCCCCTTCTCAGCAGCCTCTCGGGCTCGTCCGCAACCACCGCCGCGTCCACAACTAGATCGTCGATAACCTCCACGCCACGGGCCCTGCCGCCACCTACCAAACATGCCTCTTGGCAGTCCCTTCTATGCGCACCACGGGGGGCTGTTCACCGTCACCTGCAACCCGCGCAACCTAGAGCACGTCCTCTGTGCCCGCTTCGAAAACTATCCCAAGGGCCCTGTCTGGCAATCTGCCTTCCACGACCTTCTCGGCCAGGGCATCTTCAACTCCGATGGCGAGACTTGGCTGCTGCAGCGGAAGACGGCGGCGCTGGAGTTCACCACCCGCACCCTCTGCTAGGCCATGGCGCGGTGGGCGCACAGCAGCATCAAAGCCCACCTCTGGGTCATCCTGTCGCGGGCGGCCACGCAGGAGGAGGAAGGGAGCAGGATGAACAGGAGCAGAGAGGGAGCAGGGTGAACATGGTTTCCATTGCACCTTCTTCACCATCTCGGGAGAAGGAACATTGCTGGCGTTTGGCTTCCTATTCAGGGAGTTGAAACGGCATCACGGTTGACGCAAAAGCGAGCAGCTTCAGCTCGGGAGAAGGAGAGGGGGAAAGCATCGGAAGCTGCCACGTGTCCTGAAAGCAGAAATGGCGGGAAACAGGAAACTCTGTTTTAGTTATATAGTATAGATTGAAGACATATTTTTTCCTTAAAATTTTTTTTTCTGATTTGGGTCCTTCTCCTGCTAGGATGTACCTGGGTTCATCTCCTTTGCTTCATATGGGAACCCCTCTTGGACACAATGGGCCTTCTTTCTGAGATAAGTATGATGGTAATCTAGAGAGCATCCTGTGGTGAGGCAACAACATGTAGTGACTGTCTGTTGACCTTTTTTGTCCAACTTATTCTGGCAGGACTCTTGTGGGGAACCTCTATTGAGACTTGAGAGGCAGCTCATCCCAAAAGAGTAGCATGATCTGGACCTTTGGACCCAATTGCACCCTACTGTCTTTCTCCTAATGTAAAACAATGTGGATGAAATTGGTGATCCGGCCTATCATGAGGGCTTGTGAGCCTTTCTTGTGGCCTTTAGGTTAGAATCAGAGGACTGTGGAACAGCCTCCTTGTGCAGTCCTCTTCAATAGGCTCGTCAGAGGGTTCTAGTGATTTGCAAAACCCTAAACTCAGACTCCAACCCAGTCAAGGGGAGAAATGGGGATTAAAAGTGCTAGAGGCTTTAAACCCCCTTTCAGAGTGAGGGCATGACAAGTCCTTGTCAAGAGTGCTCTCCTAAGATTTCTTCCTCAAATAGGCTGATCTGTAGATGGGGAAGAGAGGAAGTTGACGTTGGAGGCAGCAATTATGATGGAGGATGGTATTAGGTTTTCATACCCATTGCTTAAGGAAGGGGATATGAAAATTAGGCAAGAAGGAAGCTTGGGAAAGGAAGAGATGAGAAATATAATTGCCCAGATGAAGAGGATAATGGGGAAGAAGGCAAAGGAGGTTGCAAGTCCTATTAAAGTGCTAGGTGAAGGCATTCATAAGGATATCAGATTGGTGTTTGTAGAATCAGAAGCAATAGTCATGGGGTTTCTTTAAGGCCAGTAAAGTAGGGACGGCTTGATGGGAAATGAAGGATGGCTAAATCAAAGTCTTTATTATGTTTTATTTGACCTATTAAAAGACCTAATGGTTGTAACTTTATTTGGCTTTACAAATTCCTAAGGTCATTAAAATAGTAAGTTTAAGTCTTTTGGGTTTCCTAAGTCTCAAGTAAGGTCTTTATTAAGTGTCTTTTCGTATGAAGAGTCTCTTTATTTTGAAGTCTATATATAGAGTCTTGTAACCAAGGATGAGGAAAAACAGATAAGAAGAAAAATTTGAGTTGAGTGACTTCGACAATGGAGTTTGTGTTTGGGTGTGATGCCCCCGGGTGAGAAGCCCCAAGGTGGTCCTTGCGAAAGGGAGGGTGTGAAGCCTACACTCCCACCTCCTATCTCTCTTTCTGGTGAGATTCCGGAGACCTTTCCCTTTCTCTCTCTTCCTTACCCTCTTTTCTCGCTCCTTGGAGAAGGGAGTGCAGAGGGAAGCATGTGTAAGGATCTCGGGGGTTGGTGGGGTGGATAGTGGGAAGCAGGTGAGGGAGGATGGGTCCAGGAAAGATTGATCCTATGAGAACTATTACTTGGACTGTGATGGGTGTTTTTGGAGGGAGAAAAAAAGCAAGTGGTGAGGGAGGTTGACATGATGCAAACTAGATATCATGTGTACTAGGGAGGTTCTTAAAGGGAGTGGTATCATTAGGGGTGGGCATATTGGGTGACATTAGTTTTATGAAATGATTGTATTGTGGCCGAAGTGATGGAGAGGAGAAAAGTGGGTCACTGTGCCATTTACCTTACCTGTCACAGCATTATTGGCAATTTCACTTGGGTTTTTTTGCTGTGTATGGTCCATAAAGCAGGGAGGAGAGAAATGATGCTTGTGCAACTTGCTCCTTCTGCATCATCAGCTTTTTGGCAGGCTATGTTTTCGAAGGCATCTGAGGCGGTTGCCTAGGCGACAAAGGGCAGAGCAAGGGAACTTGATCACTATGCTGTTTGTCACCTAGGCGATTATGGGAACCCCCAGAGTACCAAGTGCTAAGGAACTTGCCTTGGCACACCTCACGTGCCTTAACCTGCAGCCTATGTCCCGTATTTTACCCAGCCAAATAAACTTATGTTATAAGAAATTCCTCAAACGATGCCCTTTCCCCACTCATTCAATCGAGTTGATTCCCATGGACCACCCTCATCTTAAACCTTACCCCTTCTTTTCTTGTGGCTCATAAGTGGGTAGTGACCACTGCCAGTTGTAGTTGGCAGCAAGCATGAGGAACCTCCACAAGGTATCAAGATATGACCCCCCCACTCCTCTCTGCCTCTCTCTCTCTCTCTCTCTCTTCCAAAGGCATGCAAGGGGAGGTGGTTTGACCCCTCCCCCTCTCTTACAGGCACACATATATACTCACTGTGTTTATTCCATAAAACTGGTCATTTATTTTGAAAAAAAACACTGCCCTGGCCTACATTCATTTTAGCCAAATTGTATATAGATGATATGTGACTCTGTTTGTGAGTGTAGTCATTTTACAATTCAACATGCTGTCCTACACGCTGGATAAGATGCATTTGGGAGACAAAGATAGGATATCTTAATGAGGAAACATGATACTGTGAAGTTGATCATGAGGAGTGTTATGAATTATGCTGAACCAGGGCACATGCACAAGTGATGCAAAAGACATATTGTCAATCATATTCTAGGAGTCTTGGTTCGTTTCTTTGGGTTGAAAAGGTGATATATGTGGGCATTTATATTCTGGGGTTTGTATTGCATCTTTGGTATGTCTTTGTCCAACATTTTCCGTGGTTTGTATTGAGTTTCTGCCGTCTGATAATAGCCATACTATGATTACATATTTATGTAAGTAGTGTCTTCTTAATATTTGTTTTCACATTAAAGGTTGTTGCAATCAACACAGCGATGGCTGCACTTACAAAGACAGTGGGGGTGTTTCCTAAGGAGCGCGCAATAGTAGATAGAGAACGTGCAAAAGGCTCTTACACATTAGGACCATATTTATTGTCTAAATTATTGGCTGAAATCCCTGTGGGAGCAGCATTCCCATTAATGTTTGGCACAATTTTGTACCCTATGTCTCGTCTTCATCCTACTATTTCAAGGTAAGTTTCTTACTCTGATTCACGTGAGTTTTAGTTGCCTAATGCTTTCAACTATGAACTATCATTCTGCTGCCGATTTTGAATTTTGTTCATTATCAATTTTTTATTGATGTAACATTAAATGTCATGCACATGGGCACAAGTGCATTTATGTACAATATAAGTGGTCATGCCAATCTTCCTAAAAACACGGCAAATAAAAGGTGTTACGGCTGTTAGCCCTGCATCATTGAGACACTTGATTGCTTACAATATTAAAAGAATTGAACTAGAGATAAGTCGGTCAATGTGTTTTCATGTAACATCAGCACATCATATTTGAGGGCAATATTATTGCAGGACAAGGCTGTTATGTGGCAGCCCTACCTGAGAAAAGTGAATATAATGTATTTGTTGGTCTTGAACAAAATAAATACAGATGAGGTATGGTTTTGTATCCTTCCAAATAGATAGGCATCCTTATGAGAAGACTATGAACATCTCATCAATCAACTTGGTGACTGGTGTGCTTCCAGTTGAAATTTTCTCATACTATATTGCATATAATTGAGCTGCAATTCCTTTCAGTAGTCCAGATAAATATTATTCCGATCCCCATGGGAGCATTGTCATCTCCATCCTTTTAGCAAACATACTGTCGTCATGCTTCTGGATGTAGACATATATGTGTCAAATTGATACACTGACGACCCACCTTTTGGTAAATCAGGCTGTATTAAGTCCCTCACAAATGTCTACAAGTCTTGTTGGAGGATCCATCAAGGATACTCCTAGTGTGGGGCCCATTTTGCTCTTGCAACATAAGATCTCTGAAAATAAGTTTTCGTGACGTTTATGATCCTAGATATATTTGATCGAAAGACAGAAGTGGTCAAAGTTACATTTGAAAATTTGAATAACTTGTATCAAACATTTGTAAACATCATGGATTGGTTTACCCAATAGGGCTTAATTGGAAGTTTCTTATGATTTAGGAAGTGAAGCATTACATTTTTCTTTCTGTGCTGTTGTCAAGAATGTTTAGAATCTGTCAGCTAAGGGTATATAGTCTGGCATCCGTTCTTTTGTGATATTACTATTATTAGTCAACAAATAACGTTCAGTGACATGTTATCAGTTGAACTTGGTGACAGCCATGTTTTGAGTGATCTACTGTAAATCAATAACTGCTACTGCTATCCTGTCTTGGTGATATACTATTAACTACTGGTTATTGCTCTTCTACTAGTAATATTCCATAGAATGTGTAAATAAATTTAGTCCCGCTGAATTATCTTTTATACCCAAAAAACATATATATATATATATATATATATATATATTAAGCTTTAGGATTCTATTTTGCTTCAACAATTTTGGATATTGCATAAGATCGGCAACCATACTTGTTCCATTGCAAAAGGTTACAAGGCGTCTAATGAAAATCATTAGGTGACAAAAAATGAAAAGGATAAAATTATCTGTTGGAAACTCATGTGATTGCCATGCTGATCATAGTATTATGTTAGGTTTTCTTAACATAAGATTCATTTTTCCTTGTTATTGAAAACTTGGCAAATAGTGTTTGGACTGTTTCATACAGTTAGAATGCTGTTCATATACAGCATTCAATATATAGGACCTTGCACATGCATTATGTTCAGATATGGTGACTCACCACTAGGTGTTGCCCTAGTGACTCTTGTCTATATGTTGGGAGATTGTATTCATCAATAATTCAGAGCATTTTTCCCATTCTACACTTGGTAACATGGTGTAAAAGTAGGTTTCTCTCTATGGCAATCTATCATGTCATCTCATTCTGCATTTTGGTTGCCCTTATACCTACCTATGTATCATCCGCCGTACAGCATATTCCTGGTCAAAATTGGTTTTTTGCATATATACCCCTCTTAGAAGATTAATTATTTGAGAATCCTACTTAAATTTGCATTTGCACATAAACCCCTCTCATGGATACAAAATGCCCTCAGAGACCCTACCATGACCTCTCGTAACTTAAGTCAAGAATATGCTTAGGATACCCTTCACCCTCATTTTCAACAGGGTTATATATGCAAAAGTGAAAGGAATATTCTAAGCATCTTTTTGACATCCGTCATGGCAGGTTATGGTAGGGTCTTTGAAGGCATTTTGTATCCACAGGAGGGGTATATGTGCAAATGCAAATTTAAGAAGGATTCTCACATAATTAATCTTCTAAGAAGGGTATATATGCAAAAGTCCATCAAGAATTTCATCTGGTCTCCCACTCAGGGTCAAACAAAACCTGAACAGAATCCCAAGATAGAATGTGTCATCCATGACAGAAGCCTAAGGGAAGTCCCAACAAGAAACATCTTTCTAGGAAGAACACTGCATCAAGGAGGGCAGAAAAAAATGCTAGCCTCCCCTTTGAAATAGGATTCCAGCCCTTTTATCAGACATCACTGCTATCCCTCCAGTGCCTCAGATCCTAAACAGATGCCTCAGATTTTCACTTTTATCTATGGCAACGTTTGGAGGCAAGTTAGAAAAAATTTTCTATTTTAAAATCTCTGACAAATCACCCCTGTTTCCAAGCATCTCTGGCCGCCTTCGGCTTTTGCACCCTCCCGATTTCGCAGGGAGGAGGGAGATAGAGACAACACATTATCTCAGTCCACTTTTTCCAAAGCGGCCACCAAGCCGCTTTTGAAAAATTTCTGGGCTTGTGTCTGGCCGCGACACAGCGTTTTTTTTTTTTTTTCGACACTTTCACGGATGAGCACGGTCGACGATGCAAGAAGCGCCCTCCTCCGTACGCAGGTCTTCCGCAAAATCAACTTTTGTTGATTTCCGCTTCTTCGGTAGCGTAGCCAAATGCAGCCTTAGAGTCAATCGCTAACTCTTCCAGCCTCCTTGATTTGGGATTGATATGATTGACCATCCTTCTTGACTTGGCATTTCCTTCCGGCAATTTATGCTCACCCATTGTAGCCCCTCTATTATCAGGCTGTTCCAACTTCCTGTACTGGACCTCCACCTTGGAAGCAGTCACTTACGTGGAACCTATACTCATCCTCGGTTTTCTCCAATGTTCATAAGTCATGCTTTATGGTTACATGAGGAAAAGATTGGTCCTGTAAATCTGTCTGTTCCTTCTGGTCCAAGGTAAAGCCCTTTCCATTCAAACTCCTCTGCCCCCTATTACTTCAGGACAGAGGAGGCAACTTGTTGACGGAGTTGAAGGGGAGGATACCTGTCCTGATTGATGACCAACCTCACTTCAAATGGAGGTAATCCTCCCTTGAGGCCAGATGGCTCTGACAGAATAGTGATTTCACAGGCTTTACCAACGAGGGCACTAAACCATGGAGTTAAAGATTAGCTGGGCCAGTTGACCAAGGTCAGAACTCATCAGAACTGTGATCTGATTCTGATGCAGAATAATCAGTGGAACTGGTCAATTCCTGCATAAAGTGGGGTTTGAAGCCAGAATTCTGTTGGTTAGGACTGATCCAATTGGAAAAAAAAAAAATCTTATCTCCAATTCCTTGCATAGAGAACTTCCTGAAGCTACGCCTAAGTAGTTCCAATGGTTCCATCCCTTGTGAATAGGTTCTCCCTATAGGGTTCTTCACCATTTGAACCCAAACATGCCCATGCCTTTAAACTGTCTGCCTTTGACTGTTAAATCCATGTGTCTTCAAGGACCAGCTCCTATTCTTCAAGCTTAGCTGCCATGCTTATAGAGGGAATCTTCCCAAAGGAGAGAATATATCATTGCCCTCCCCCTTGTTTGATAGTGAATCCTCCATTATCAGGTTTCTGGAATGCCACCGGGTTTGTCAACCCATTTTTTCCCACAAACAATCACTCATAGATGTTAGTATCGGCCGAAACCAATCTGAAACCGGCCCGAAACTAGCAAATCCGAAACAATTAAAAAATAAAAATTTAATCAGTTTTGGCCAGTTTCAGCTGAAACGGCCGAAACCCGACTGAAACCGACCGAAACCGGTCACTCTTAAGGCCACCCGAGACCGGCCGAAACGAAACCGAAATCATATTGGTTTCTGACCCGGCTGAAACCGTTACCGAAACTGTTACCAACGTCCTTGCAATCACTGCTATAGATGCCATCAGTGATTCTACCACCCTACCATTTCCGGCTGCCTAGACTGCTTTAAAATGCAGAAGCCATTGTCTTCCCTGAATATTCCCCAAATAACTCTTGTAAACCACTGGGCTCGCATCACTCAGCCCAACAGTCATTCCCATCCCATAACATCGGAGCTTGTGTTCACTGTTCAGGACTTCCAGACATGGGTATGTTTTGCCTTGCACAGAATCCTCCTATCCGCTTCTCACTCTGTTATTCCTCCTTGTTCTCTCATGCCTCGCTTTCTTTCTTCCACCACCAGCATAATGGTGCCTCTAATCTCCTTGATACTAATAATACCAGCTTTACAAAATGCACACAAGTAGATAATGCTTCACTTACTCCTGGATAGAGTATGGAATAGTCAACCTCTTTACAACTATTCTTTCCCATCAGAAATGATACTTTTTGTAGATTACTCTGTTTCATTTTCGTGTTGGCCTGTTGAGCACAATTGTCGAGGGATAGTTATATGCTTTGGTTGAGGACAGTCTTCTGTTACTGATCAATTTTATGTTTGAGATATCATTAGAATGTTACTGATCGTTTCCTTATTGCATCAAAATTTAGATTTGCGAAGTTTTGTGGTATTGTAACTGCTGAATCATTTGCGGCTTCTGCCATGGGCTTAACTGTTGGAGCCATGGTACCAACAAGTGAGGCAGCGATGGCTTTGGGACCATCCCTTATGACTGTGTTCATTGTATTTGGAGGTTACTATGTGAATGCTGAAAATACGCCATTGATCTTCCGTTGGATCCCTAGTGTCTCTCTGATAAGATGGTAACCTTGTAAAGATTGGTTTTTTAGTTCATTAACAGCATCAAACATCACTTGTCTGTGATTTGTTATCAATATTTTGTTGTTTTGTTTCAGGGCCTTTCAAGGAATATGCATCAATGAGTTCAGGGGTCTGCAATTTGACCATCAGCACTCATTTGACATTCAAACTGGGGAACAGGTTAGGAGGGATGATTATTTTCCAGATATGAATAGATTCCTCTGATGTGATAAAAAAAAATCAACAACTCATGCAATATTATTGTTACATATACCTGGGGAAGTACAATTGCATGTGCTGGCACAGACGGACTTGAGAGAATTGGCTATTGGATTGTCCTTGATTGACTAGACATCAGGATACTTGGATTGAGACTTGAACGTAGAATTGCAGAACCACATTATGTGTGAACTTTTCTGGATTGAATGTCTCAGTTTAATGTTTTCGAATTACCTGGTGTTTTTCTGTTTATTTTTTTTCATCTTGTCTCTTGAGGATCAAGTTTTAATCACCTTTAGGTATGAGCAATATTGAACTTACATAACAGAAACCAGTTTCAAGGCTCAATTCTGAAAGGTTTCCAGCAATAGTTAAGTCAAGAAGTTTCTTGGATCTATCCGTCTAAGCAATGTGCAGCCCCATTCAGTTGAATGTATAGGGAGAAATATGATTCCCAAGATCAACTATTGCCACTGCATGGGTTTTAAGACCTGTTGATGACTGATGAGACTCCATCGAGGACTATTTGCAGATATTGACATCCAGATACAACGTTTGAATTGGAGACATTTACTGATTCACAATCCCAAAAAGAGAGAGCCTTCACATCATTATACCGCATTTCTGTGTAATATTTCACTTCTCGAGCTGAGACCATGACTCTGTGCAAAACTGTAGTTTATCATGGAATGATCAGCAAAATATTAGAAACTGGATTTTGCACAGAACGAAGCGGGATTGGCAGGAGGTACAAGCTGGGAATTCTTTTTTTCTTTTCTTTTTTTTTTTGGGGGGGGGTGTGTGGAGTTGAAGGAATAATATTCCAGTTTACTGTGTTCAGTGTCCCTTTTCTTCTGTTCTTTTTTAGCACAATGCAATCATCTAGATCTTGTTTGTAATTCATTTTGATTAGTTATTACTATTATTTTCCAGTGTTTGCTATAGACAAGGCTTTCAGAAAATAACTAAATCCAAACTATATGCAGGCATTGGAGAGGCTCTCATTTGGAGGAAGTCGCATTAGAGATACTGTGGTGGCGCAGGGTCGGATACTTCTGTTCTGGTATTGGACTACTTACCTCCTACTCGAGAAGAATAAGCCCAAGTATCAGCAGCTTCTGCCACCACCTGAACCGTTTGGAAAGACAAAAGATGCCTAGTTTTGATTTGTTAAGGTCGCCAAGTCGCTCTTTTGTCTATGGTGTGGATACCAGATAGTGCTACACCGGTGAAAAACAAGCTTGCACCTGTTTAAAGCAAGACTGAAATATTTTAAAACATTTCAACAACTGTCGACAGTTTACAATATACTATAAGAGCTCCATGCCCAATTATCCTTTTTGATAGCCATGGCACAGTGAGTGTCGGCACAGTGAGAAGGGTGTTACATACTCCAAAATAAAATTACTTGATCAAATTGCTGAATTTTCAATCTTCTCCAATCACTTCTTTCCACTATTACTAAAGTATTTATGCATTTACAAATATTGTTATGATTATTTCTAAGAAAATGTTTGGTAACTCACTTGTTTTACCCTACATTTTAACACGCTAATGAATATACCACAGCCCCCATTTTTCCTGTCTAGTGATAACTTGGGCACATTTTTATTGATTAGAGTTATGTTCGGTGTCAGTGGAGTTAATAACTGGTTTCCTATTTCTCTTGTAGAGAGTGAAAGGCTTCAAGTGCGGTTTATGGTATCATGTCATTTGATATTTGGTTAGCTTTTATTACAATAGGATGAAAATTACAAAGATTTGATGGTGCAAGACTCAATTATAAGATTAAGTCGTACGATTCTTGGAGCATTTGATATTATTCCTTTTGTGCCACCATTCATAAAGGAAGTCACATGTAGGTCAAAATTTCAAAGTCATGTCCCGCATTGCAACTGCGTTCTTGGTAACTTTCAGTCTTGAACCAATGGCGGAACGAAGTCCCGTGTGACTTTGTTGAGTTTGCTTTGTTGATTTCACCAAGTTAACAGTATGTGAAAATCATGTACTTGGTTCCGATTTACTTTTGAGTTTGTCACCGCCGGGTGGAGGAGCCTCTCCCTCCCCATGCTTGTCTGGCACACCCCGATTGCACTAAGGCAAACTCTTCACTTTTTCTGATCCATTTTCGATGGACACAAAATTCCGACAAGGAGCGTCCGATAGCTTATAGAAAGTGGAAACAGATATCGCTTATAAGAGTGGGAAATGAAAATAGTCGTTTCTCCCTCCCATATAAGAAATCTGGAGGGCGGAAAGCTCGACCTTCTGGTTCAAACTGTAAGATTCATTTGTTGAACTTGGCTCAATAGATAACATTTCATGAATCGTAACATGGCCCACTTAATGAGAGCCCAGATGATAAGCATGGCTTAAGAAGTGTAATTATGTCCCGTATTGCCGCCTCCAAGAAAAAATCCCCAAATTTGACAAGAGCTTTTGATGGGACATCCGAGGCAAGCAGATAGTTCCCAAAACATTACTTTTGGAACGCACCAAGGCAGAAAGTAAGCCCCGCAAACCTCCAGATCAGTCACACCTTATCTCGTATCTCCAACCTACCACAAGTGGAACTTTAGCACAACGGCTCTTAGCCCGGAGGTGTTGTAGCTCGGTGGGTTAAGGAGGACTAATCTAGTGGGTCAATGAGGCAATTAGGAGGAGACCAACTCGGCCAGGACTCATATTTGAAGATGTAGATGGGAAACCCCATTAAGAAGATGATTATCATAGAGAATGTGGGAGGATCATGGAAAGAAGGGGGAGTCCATATATGATTATCCCTAATCATGACGTATATACTTCGTAACAGACTCCAGAGTCTTAAATAGTCACTCTTCTGGGAGTTACATCCCCTCGGACAAACTCTATCATTTATCGAATCTTAAGAAACCATTGGGAGGAGGCTAATATCTATATAATGCCTGGGAATCTCTTGCCTTGCACTCTTGCCCCTTACTGAGTTAGGCATCAAAGGGTTTTCCTGAGACCCCCATCCTAGGAACCTAATCTTTTATTTTCTTATGTAGATCCACATTTAGAGAGAGAAGAGTGCTTGCAATTTCTCCCATCTTGAGATCATCCGATAGTCTACAACTCGATTTGAGATCAACTCTCTTCATTTAGCAACATCTGTGGAAAATTGATAGACAAGTTATCATGGTGCACCAAAGCAACAATAACACCAACAAGAGGGTAGCCGGCGACAAGGAGAAAGTCTGGCAACAAGCGAGCATATGAACAACGTCTTATAGGCCTCCCACTTTGCCTCTAGTGCCACCCAGAATGTGGAGGGCCACCTTCCCCTTCTTCAGTCTGCAAAGGGGGATAGTGAGGATAGGAGGTACAACTTCCTATGATGAACCTTAATGCCCTCATCAATATGAAATTGGACAAGCTCATCAAGTTGATGACAATCCAACCTGCAAAGGCGAAGCATTCTTGCTGATTTCAAAATGTTCATCATTACGGAGAGGTATCACATGGAGGAGCGCCTACAGCTGGTGATCTCTTCACTATTGAGGACGACCGCATCATTAGGACCATGTGGGTGGACCATCTCAAGTCCCCCCCCCCCCCAATGAAGATCAAGAAGCCTCCTCCAATCTTCAGGGAAGGAGGAGCATCACTCGACAGTAAACACCACCACTAGTTGGTGCCACCATTGTGTTCGCCAGGTGGCAGGGTAGAGAGGATATGCTACAGGTACCTCCCGTTAGGGGGAATATGCCTCTGGCCCCCTCTCATACCCACTTAGAGTTGACTTTTTAGTTTCGTGAGTTCCAGTGTCGATTCTCTAAGCAGGAGAACCTCCTAAGGGCCCTACAACAAGAAATGCGGAGCAATGTCGTCGACAAAGACGAGGAGCAATCTCCATTCTCTCAAGAGATCCTTGGTGCCGACTTACCGTCTAGGATCTAACTTCTGACTGTGAAGCCATACAATGGTCTAGGCCATCAGGCCAATCATTTTGATAAGTTCAAAGCCTTGATGACACTTTAGTGGGCATCGAATGCCATAAAGTTGTTGAACCACTCACACATATTTATCCATATATTTGATGATAATTAAAACTCATAAATATATTTAATATTATTTTCTCTCATGAATATATTTAATAATATTTTTATGATAATTTATGTCCAAAAATAAAATAATTTAAATTGTTTCAAAAAGATTTGTACTGAACTGTTACTTCGTCATCCGAAATTTCACTTCGTCATATACGAAGCTAACTTCATTATAGCTGAAACTTCACTTTGTCATATGCGAAGCTCAGTTCGTCATATACGAAGTCATATACAAAATACCACTTCGACTAACAACGTTATATTCTGGACCAACTAAAGTTCCACTTTGACTGACTGTGTTATTTTTCTGGACCAGCCAAAGTTTCACTTTGATTGACTGTGTTATTTTCTGTACCAGCCGAAGTCCCACTTCGACTGATTTCTTGATACTCTTAGCAGTCAAAGTGCAATTTCGACTGAGACTCTTAGCAGTCAAAGTTCATATCTTGACTAGTCAAAGTTACAATAGATAATCGATTACTGACCAAGTGTTCTGATTGGTGTTAAGTTTCATTTGATTGGTGTTCAGAGCTTCTATCAATTGGTGTTCCGATTGGTGAACAAATGACCTATAACATATCGGTTGGTGTTATAATGAACCGATTGGTGTTATAAATACTATACTTTATAAATACTATATTTATTTGATTGGTGACCAACTAACTTTAATATCATCTCGATTGATGTTATTTACATATCGATTGGTGTTTATATACTTTTAAACACATCGATTGACTTTCAAAATGTCCTTGGCGTCTAATGAAATATCAAATGTACCTCATATGTTTAAAATATTATTTTTTGTCTGACTAAAGATCTCTTTTTGCTTAATCATAGGATTTTTTCTTTCCTGCTAGATAGAAAAGTACCTCCTTGAAGTGACAAGCTATCAGTAGGAAGCATTGACAAAAAGTAAAAGAGGTATGGGCTATCTGATAGAAGACATCTTTAGTCTAACATGTATTTATTAACAACGTTGGAACTTGCTACTGAAAAACTTGGACATGCATAAGTTGGAAAATTTTCCTCCATTCAAAGTATTCGGTAGACACATTCCAGACATCTGTTAGACACAAAGAAAGCATTAGCAGAAGAAGAAGAAAAAGATGAAGATGAAGAGGAAAAGCTCCAACGGTTACATCTTTCAACGGCCCTCTTCAGCCACTCTATAAAAGATGAAGAGTTTGAAGATAAAAAGTATAGCATTCCTAAAGATCTTTCTGAAAGAGTGTATATCCAGTGAGGAACCAAAATGATACATACACTCCTAGTGAAGAGAGAAAAAGCTCAAGCTCATTCAAGAAGAAGATTGCACCTAAGCAGAAGCCATCTTAAGCCTTCTTGCAATCAAGCTTTTTCTTCTCTTCCCTCTCTCTGTGATATATTGTATATCTGGGGGAGAGACAGTCAGCTGAGAGATTGAACATTTTAGTGTTCATCTTGTGTAACTCTCAGTAGGTTCTTTCTTTTCTTAAGAAAGATTTGTGTCTGGCTGTGGGACTGTACACAATGTTCCTCTTCATTTGAAGAGAAGGCTTGTTGTGCAAGCATTCCCCTTGGTTAGAAGGGAAGACCAACTTGTGTCTGGTGGTGTGACCTGTTGAACCACTCCTATATTTTATCCTTTTATTTTGGTGATAACAAAACCTCATGATTATCATAAATAACATGAATATTTTTATTACCATTTTGCAAGATTATCTATGCTAAGAAATAACATGTTTTATCCGAAGCTTCACTTTGACCGTCTATGTTATATTCTTGACCAATCGATTGTTGCTCAGTTTCTTATCGATTGACATTTACTCCTTCCGATTGATGACCAAGTTTGTATCGATTATTGTGCAATTATTTTTACAGATGATTGCTTAATTAATGAGTGCATAACCATCTGCATAAATAATCTTCAAATGCACTATAATAATATCATAGAAGAATATATTTTATAAACACTATGTTTGGATGGCGCATATGTTCTTTTGCTCGCTCAAAAAATTTCAAAGTACACAACATATACATATATATCATGTTGACTCCGACTCCTGTACAGTCAAAGTTAGGTGTCGATTGATGAACAAAGGTCATCAGTCGAAGTCTCACTGCGACTTCTCTAAAATCGAAGTCTCACATCGATTGCTGATAAGCTTAAATATCGATTGCTGTTATGAACATCGATTGTCTTTTAAATTTAAACATAGATTGCCTTCAAACATCGATTGCTTCTCTTAACATCGATTGTCACTTAAACATCGATTGCATTCACATCGATTGTCTTTCACATCGATTACCTATTAAACATCGATTATACTTAAACATCGATTGTCTTAAACATCGATTTGATTTTCACTTAAACATCGATTGCCTTTAAGCAACATCGATTGCCTTTCACATCAATTGCTTATATCGATCATCTTAAAACATAGATTACTTTCACATCGATTGCTTATATTGATTATCTTAAAATATCGATTGTTGACTATTTAAACGTCGATTGCCTTAAGACATCGATTGCCTTCATGCATTGATTATATATAGTTGTTTCATATCGATTGCCTTTAAGCAAACATCGATTGCCTCTCTATTTCTACCGATTGGTGTTATAAACTTAATCTCATATCGATTGCTATTATGACTCACACCAATTGGGTTTCAAAATACCTTTGGCGTCCATTGAAAATTCAAATGACTTTCTAACTCTTATCTTGTCATTTCTTTGATAGATAAAAAGCTCTTATAGCAGGCTGTCAGCAAGAAAACATGAACAGAAGGCAAAAGAGAATTCCTCCTTCCTGCAACGAAAGAAAAGCACCTACCTTCTATTTCTAGCTATCTGCAGGAAATACAGATAGAAGGCAAAAAGTGGTATGAGCCATTTGACAAATGACTTCTCGAGTCTGAACATCTGCCTTGCATTTAATGTATGCAGGTCCACCTCTACACATGGTCAACATCTTGGACCTATTGCTCGCATCTTTGGAAGTGCACACCAGCTGGAACATCTTCCTGCATTCCAAATAACTTGTAGGCACAAGAAAGAAGCCATTAGACTCAAGAGAAAGAGAGCTGAAGAAGAAGAGAGCCAAGAAACTCCAACGGCCATCTGTCAACGGATCTCTTCATCTGCTCCATAAAAGGATGAAGCAAAGGCTAAGGAAAAAACAAGTGTGCGAACATGAAGATCATTCAAAGAGTGTACATCCAGTGAGCATCCAACTCCATACACACTCAAAGAAAGAAAGGAAGAGAGCTCGAGTCCATTCAAGCTGAATCATTCAAGTCGTCTTCCTTCTTCCTCATTCTTTCTCTGTGTGTCTTTGTGTATTTGAGAGAGAGAGAGAGAGAGCTGGGGGGTTTAGCCTAAGAAGAGTCTTTTACTGTAAACTCTTTATTTCTTAGGCTTAGTCTCAGATCAAGTATTTCATTGTGTATCTTGATGTAGCACCCCGGAAATTTTAACTATATAAAAATTCAAATAAATGGAAATAAATAATTTCCATAATACCAGAGTATTTAAAACATACGAATCATTATCGTATGTGCTAAAACACATCGGAAAAATCCATAAAAATTATAAATCAACCCCACATATTATTCCTAAACGTTCCACAAAGAAATTTGTGGCAAGAAAAATCATTTGGGCTAGGTTAAAGAGTTATCGTGACTGGTTATCCAAATTAGGGAACAAGTCGGAAAACCGTTAATACGGAAATACGACACAACCCAAAATTAAATAAAAGTGTTGGATAGACTCCCAACATTATATATTAATGACCCAATAGCTTAATTGGGCCAATGGACCACATATGACCCAAAAATCAAATGAAGCAAGAAAATGTATGGAAATTCGTAACTCTAAATAGGCTGAAATTAGAAAGAGACAATTTGAGTTAAATGGGGATGCAATCATGCATTCTTGACAACCCAAATTTGTGCTTAACTATGGTGGGAGGTTTCCTAAAGCCTCACACACTCAAAGGGAGGAAGAAATCATCAAAAATAGGAAACTAACATGCCAATCCCGCAACCCTTCTTTCCTAGTTACAATAGGACTCCTAAACACCATGGTTGCTTAAATACTCTTCACCAAACCCTAGGAACGAGTTTTAGAACTTGCTGGGGTCGTGTGGAGGAGCTCTTGGTGGCTAGGGAGCTGTGGATCGTCCACAAGAAGCTCATCTTCTTCCCCATTTGTCTGCTGCGACCTGCACAAACCACCTTCTTGGAGTCGAGCTAAGGTAGGCCAAACCTAAATACCACCGTGTAAGGCTTATACCCATGGAAAGAGGGTCGAGTCTACTTTCTAACCTAAGTGGAATGCCCAAATTCCATGCAGTATACACGGAGTATTAGGCGTTCTACAAACAGTGGTCTGAACACGGGATTTCAGAAGAACGAGACTTCATCAACCCAAAAGGTAGGTTTTCTCGGGCCAAATCTTAACATATCCTATACCAATGTGTAGAGCATCAAGGTAACTTTCTTTTCCCTCTGGTTTCATCGAATTTCATTTAGTAGATTTTGAATTTTAAGCGTTTTCCCCAAGTTGCGCACTGTTAGGGCTTTTCCCGTTCCTTATATGTTGCATACGATTTGAGACCGAATTAGAGAAAAACCTCAACATGAAAGTTTGTCTACTAGTTGTCCTCGTCAGGTCTTGTGTTGAAGGTTTTGTCTAAATGTCATTAGTTAGAGAGTTATAAGCGTGGTAAGAGGGTTGCTGCATGAAACTACGTTTTCAGGTTGCACTTGGTATTACGTTGTGTTTGACTTGATTAAATCCTATCAAAACCATCATTGTTTTCAAATTATGATTTACTGGAAGCACCCTTGCACGTCTAGGTTGGTTTAAAACTAGTTTCGTTATTTTTCATGCACTGTACAATTTGTTCTCTATTTTTGAAGCACCCTGTGTCAATATAAGGCTATTTTGGACCGCAATCCAAGAACATGTCCTTTCCCTGTCAGATTCAGGCACAGACCCTGTGAACGCGCGAGGTCTTGTTTCGACAGCACACTAGTCACGTTCTGAATGCGACGAGCACTCCGTCGCTATCTCCCTGCCTGATCTGACTTCCCCGTCGCGTTGTTCACATCCCAGTGTCGCGTTCTGTTCACGACCCGTCGCTACCCTTACAAGTGTCTGTCGCGACCTGACCTTCAGGTCTGACAGCCATGTCGCCTTCTTTATATGCACCTATCGCGATCTTCCTGCCTGATCAGACAAGCCTATCGCGATCCTTACAAGGCTCTGTGGCGTTCTGATCTAACCCCGTCGCTACCCTTACTGGGGTGCGTCGCGATCTCAGGATTTTTACATGAAACCACATATTTTCTTGCAAATCTTACTGCATGTACCCGATGTCTGTTTAACATGATATTTATTGTGTAAGTTGCATGTCTTGGGTCTGATCATTACATGATGTCTATTTAATGGCTTAAAAGTGTTTAACCCATTTAAAAAGCCTTAATTACATGAATATTATTCTAATTACTTTCTTAATGATATGATCATTCATGAAACTTGTGATTTACTCTTGTTACCGTTCTAGCTTGATTAAATGATAATTATCATCTTTAAATCTTGCAAACCCATGTGTAGTTAAATGTATTGTCATCGCACGCCATCATGTTAAGTGTTTTCCGCAAGTTTGAGACCGATGGATTGAGAATTGAGACGTGTACATCACTACACACTTGCACATCTAGGCACCCCTTTCTTGGGAATTTGGAAGCTCTCTACCGGTCATTCCTAATCGGTAGACTAGTGACCTTTTCTCCAAGGCCTCCATAAATCTCCTCTGACCATGGATCCCCACATGGCCGATGAGTTGGTTGTACCATTGAAGTTCCCTGGAGATAGCATGCACTTCCTTTCTCTTCTTGTTCTCGTGAGAGTGATTTACAATCTAGACTAAAGCCATTAATGTAAAGATTGAACTAAATTATAAATCGTACCGTTATGCTGCCAAATTTATCTTTTGACCATTGTTCTCATGAAATCATGTTCAATTTCTTCATTACTTGCTCTCATCATCATCATGAACATGACGTTACACATGCTTACTTATTGAAACTCTCATTGGCCATTATTAACGACTGTGGGTATCTACATTTAAAATTTTACATGAGATTGCTGACCGGGCACGACGTGTGTTCAAGGGCTCCAGTCTAGCCCCAATGACGGAGAGTCATAAATATACTGTTAACCATGGGGTATAATGATTACTAGCGTTGCATCTGCGCTGGGAGTCTTGCTTGCTTGTTGAATGATAGATACAATAACCACATACATGTGTCCTGGTGTACATTCTTGATGGATCTTTTCTCGGTGTACATTAGTGTCTACGTGCCTGATTAGTGTTACATTATCATGCTCGTACATTCTTGCTTGCTTGCTTGCGTGATATGGCCATCCTGCATTTAATGCAATTAGTGATATCTTGCGTTCTTGAAAACTATTGACATCAAGTGAAATCATACGTGCTTGTACAAAGTGATCTATTTCTAGTTCCATCTTATCATCTTGTTCACAAATCTTGTTCTATCATAATCCCTCTCTCTAGCTTGTTTCATGTATCATGTTTTAATGAGTTTTATTAGTACATGCATTCATCGTGGTTACCTAGTTCTAAATTTCTAATCACTTATATCATTGCCCGCACATTGAGATATAAATCCTACTGGGCTAGTTTGCTCATCCCCTACTTTTACCCAATCTAGGTGACTATGAAGTTCAAGAGGAAGAGCAAGTCGAGGATGGGAATGCGTCCGAGTGAAGAGCGTTCCAATTATGAGTCTGTCCATAGTTAGTTTATTTTGAGTGTTAGAACAATGTAGTAGGAAGTGAGGTAATATGTACTTTTCCCTTTTATTGAGTCTTAGTCCTATATTAGTTTCCATTTTGAATACAATGAGTTGAGATTTGAATAAAAGATTAGTTGAGTTCAATATTTGGGCCCTATGATGATGTATGTTGTTATACATTTAGTGCATGCTAGCTAGAGGCTTATTTGCCAACTGTTCACGTCTCGGGATATCGAATTATAATTATTTTGTATTAATTAATTTATATCCGCTGCGTAATTCTCGGGACGTGACAGTTTAGTGGTATCAGAGCCTAGGAATACCAAATAGGATATATGTCTCAGGAATAGGAGATACCTATGGAACCTAGGTCATGGAAATTAAATATAGTACATGGTGAGAATGGGTAGAGACTGGGAATATGATAGAATGAACAGAACACTCCTACCCATCGACTCTTTTAATGTATCTAGAGACATTAATTGGTTTCCATCATTTTCTCAGGAACCCTCATAACTCATACACTCAACTGTAATGGCTCGTAATCAGTGGCAAGCTATGCAAGAAACCGTGGCTGGATTGACCCAAGCACTACAAAATGTAGTTCAGGCTGGAAATCAGGCTGGAGCTGCAAGGAATGGAGCTGGTGATCTGCACCAAAATTTTAGGAGTTTAAACCCTCCTTGTTTCTCTGGATCCCCTGATCCGGACGAGGCAGAGAACTGGCAGGAGGAGATAGAATGAATTTTCCAAGTCATGCAATGGACTAATAGGGAAAAAGTGGTACTGGCCACTTTTCAATTCACTAAAGATGCCCGAGCATGGTGGAAGGCCACATCGGCCCACCTGCCAAATGTAGCTGAGCTAGAGTGGGCAGGATTTCTGGAGATCTTCCGAGGAAAATACTTCTCTGAAAGAGTTAAGGAGAAGAATGGCAGTGGCACAGCAAAGACAAAAGGCATATGCAGATAATAGAAGAAGAGACCTGGAGTTTCAGGTTGGTGAACATGTATTCTTAAAAGTGTCTCCAGGCCGTGGGATCAGGCGTTTTGGCATTAAAGGCAAGTTGCCACCAAGGTTTGTTGGGCCTTTCGAGATCCTTGAAAGAATCAGCGAGGTGGCATATCGTCTCGCTTTACCACCACAAATGGATGGAATACACAATGTGTTCCACATATCCATGTTGAAAAAGTATGCACGGGATCCGTGGCATGTCATAGAATATGAGCTCCTGGAATTCAACAAAGACGGAACATATCAAGAGAAGCCAATTAAGATCGTGGACCGGGAACTGCGCCAATTAAGGAACAAGATCATCCCACTAGTAAGGGTTAGATGGAATCAACGCATGGACGAAGACGACACGTGGGAAACCGAGGAAGCAATGCGTAAAAGATACCCGGAGTTATTCACAAGTAAGTACACATCACTTATACAATAACTTTCTATACATGAATTTGGGGACCAAATTCTCTTAAGTGGGGGAGGGTGTAGCACCCCGAAAATTTTAACTATATAAAAATTTAAATAAATGGAAATAAATAATTTCCATAATACCAGAGTATTTAAAACATACGAATCATTATCGTATGTGCTAAAACACATCGAAAAAATCCGTAAAAATTATAAATCAACCCCACATATTATTCCTAAACGTTCCACAAAGAAATTTGTGGCAAGAAAAATTATTTGGGCTAGGTTAAAGAGTTATCGTGACTGGTTATCCAAATTAGGGAACAAGTCAGAAAACCGTTAATACGGAAATACGACGCAACCCAAAATTAATAAAAGTGTTGGAGAGACTCCCAACATTATATATTAATGACCCAATAGCTTAATTGGGCCAATGGACCACATATGACCCAAAAATCAAATGAAGCAAGAAAATGTATGGAAATTCGTAACTCTAAATAGGCTGAAATTAGAAAGAGGCAATTTGAGTTAAATGGAGATGCAATCATGCATTCTTGGCAACCCAAATTTGTGCTTAACTATGGTGGGAAGTTTCCTAAAGCCTCACACACTCAAATGGAGGAAGAAATAATCAAAAATAGGAAACTAACATGCCAATTCCGCAACCCTTCTTTCCTAGTTACAATAGGACTCCTAAACACCATGGTTGCTTAAATACTCTTCACCAAACCCTAGGAATGAGTTTTAGAACTTGCTGGGGTCGTGTGGAGGAGCTCTTGGTGGCTAGGGAGCTGTGGATCGTCCACAAGAAGCTCATCTTCTTCCCTGTTCGTCTGCTGCGACCTGCACAAACCACCTTCTTGGAGTCGAGCTAAGGTAGGACAAACCTAAATCCCACCGTGCAAGGCTTATACCCATGGAAAGAGGGTCGAGTCTAATTCCTAACCCAAGTGGAATGTCCAAATTCCATGCAGTATACACAGAGTATTAGGCGTTCTACAAACAGTGGTCTGAACACGAGATTTCAGAAGAATGAGACTTCATCAACCCAAAAGGTAGGTTTTCTCGAGAAAAATCTTAACATATCCTATACCAATGTGTAGAGCATCAAGTTAACTTTCGTTTCCCTCTGGTTTCATCAAATTTCATTGAGTAGATTTTGAATTTTAAGTGTTTTCCCCAAGTTGCGCACTGTTAGGGCTTTTCCCGTTCCTTATATGTTGCATACGATTTGAGACCGAATTAGAGCAAACCCTCAACATGAAAGTTTGTCTACTAGTTGTCCTCGTCAGGTATTGTGTTGAACGTTTTGTCTAAATTGTTGGGTTGAGTGTGAATATAATACATTTATCCTCACATTTTGATGATGACAAGTTGTGATTTTAATGCATAACAATTGAAACATGTGAAATACATCACACCTGAAATAACAATATTCAAAAAGCATGTTTCCAAGCACATTTATCATTTATATTCATGATAATATATTTAATTAATGATTTATGTGTTTATTTCTCAGGGACAAACATTTATTGCAAGGGTGGTGTCGACACACCTCACACTGGTGTCGACACAATGTTCCAAGCCCTAAGGCAAAAGATGAAGAAATGGTCAACTAGTGTCGACACTAGACTAGGGCTGGTCGACACTAGAGACAGATCCCAGAGAAATATTTTAACAGGCTTCTATCTCAGGTCGACACTAAACCAGATGGTGTCGACACTAGAGAGCCTTCCCAGAAGGCCTATTTTTCAGATCTCTTCAGTCAGGTCGACACCAAATGCAGGCAGGTCGACACTAGATGGCTCTCCCAGAAGGCCTGTTTTGTTGTCTGGGACAGAGTGTCGACACTGGATCATCTCAGGTCGACACTAGAGACCTTTCCCAGGGAATTGATTTGCCAGTCTGGGACAGTGTGTCGACACACCTCATGGGCAGGTCGACACACTCCGGAATCTCTGTGACTTAAATTTTGTCGTGAACACGTGGCACCCTAGGGAATTGTTGGATTAGCCTTGGATCGTGTGCCCACAACCCCCAAGAGTACATTTGGACTATTAGGGGTATACCCTTCTATTGGCTATCCAACATGCAAGAACCCTTTCAGAGCCTCCCAGAAATCCCGTTGGCGGCTAGAAGAGTTCTCCTCCCTGTTCTTGCCTTCCTGGTGCTTCCTCAAGCCAAATTCTCATCTGTTCAAATATGAGAAGTGGAAATTGATCGTTGAAGAAGCAATTGGATCACCTCAAGGAAGCAGATCAAGTAGAAGCCGACTCCTGTGAAGAATTCAAGGAAGATCCTGAAGATCAGATTGCAGAGCATCGCCCAGGAACTTCCAGAGATCAAAGCTCTTCACAATTCGACCTTCTATAAGGGAGTACATCTGAAGAGAAAAGCTCATCAATACAATTCTCATTTTCCTTTTCTCTTCTGAGTGATTCTGAGATTGTGCATGGGTTGTTGCATGAGTCTCATGAATTAACTCTTGTTGGACTAGATCTGTTGCTAGAGGATTTGAGTCTTGTATTTTTCTAGCAAGTTGTTTGTGAGCCTGTGTGCTCAGTAGTTTGTGAGTCGTCGTACTCACTGTGTGGTTTGAGCCGTCGTGCTCAATTTGGAGTCGTCGTACTCCGGTTGTTGTTTGAGCCGTCGTGCTCAGTTTGGAGTCGTCGTGCTCCAGGTGTTTCTTGAGTCGTCGTGCTCAAGGGTGTTTGGAGTCGTCGTGCTCTGTGTGAGTTGTACTCAAGGTTTTTGAGTAGTGTGGCCTCACTGTGTGAGGGGTGGACGTAGGAGTCACTGGAGGTGATTTTCGAACCACCTAAAAAATCTTCTGTGCATTGGTTTGATTTGTGGTTTTCCTTTGTATCTCGCTAGATGCATGCATAGGGATTTCGTTCACACTACTAATTGATTTGCTCACACTCTAATCACACTTCAGATCAGTAAATTGATTGGGTGATTTGATCTCTGATTCAAAGTAATTTTAAATTGCTTAAGCTTCCGCGTTAATTGGTATTAGATCTATTCAACCCCCCATTCTAGATCTGATCCTTTCACCCATCCGTTCCTAACAATTGGTATCAGAGCGGGTTAATGTCTATCTCTGATCTGATTTGATTGCTTCTGTTTGATCTATGTATTAATTGCTTAAACTGTTTGCTTGATCATTCACTGTCTCTGTGTGTTTAATCGCTCTGATTCCTACCTTTGGTACTAGAGCAGGTTAACCACTCTAATTATTAGATCTAATAGTCTTTTGAGTTTTGGTATAATGGAAAATTGCCTTAATCTACATGAATTTCCTGTTACAATTTCAGAGAAATCCCCAAGCTTATTTTCATTGGATTTCTCAAAGGACTCACAAAGACAAAGAGCAAAAGAAACTCACAAGCACTCAATGGCAAAGAAGAGCTTCAATGAATCCAGAAAATCAACAATTCCAAATACTTCGGCTCTAACAGCACATTCCACGAGATCAGAGCATTCTTCATCCTCTTCAGAATACAAGAGCTCAAATAAGTCTACAAGGTCAGGTAAATCAATTCCAGACCCATTTATGTATTCTAATTCTGATTCTGATGCAGATGAAGACATGTCTTATATTGAATTGATTGAATTCTGTAAGAAGTTACAAAATCTTAATGCAAAGCTGAACACTAAGAATAAAGATTTGAAAAATACTTTAAAACATTGCCATAAAGAAAGTGAAAATTTGAAAAATACACTTGAATTGCACCAGAACAATGATAAGGATCTTTCAGAAGAAAATGATAATTTGAAAAATGAAGTTGAAAAATTAAATTCTGAAAAAGAAAATTTGGAAGATGAACTCCAAATCTGTGAAAATAAACTGAATGGATTGAAAGAAAACCATGAGCTATTGAAATCAAAAGTCATTGATCTGGAAAATGAAAAAGAAGAATTGATTGATCTCAATAACAACTTCAAATTTGATAATGATCAATTAAACAAACAAATCTCAATATGGCTCATGATCATCAAATAAATGAAAGATGCAAACAACTTGTTGAAGAAAATCATCATTTAAAAAGGAAGATTGAATGCTTGTACCATGACAAACCATTGGACAATGAATGCAGCAATTTGAGTAATAAAATCGCTGATTTGGAAAAACAAATTGCTCAATTTGAGAATGAAAAGAACAAGATGAAAAATGGTTTGGATGTCATGCTAAACAAGCTTCAAATTTCAGAAAAGGAAGTAATTGCATTAAAATATGAAAAACAGAAGCTTCAACATGAATTGAAGAATACTTCTGTGAGAGATAAGAAAAATAAGAACAAAACAAAATTAACATTTGTTAAATCTGCTGTAAACAAGAACTCTTCTAAGTCTAATGAAAAGCTAGTGAAAGTTCTTGTTCAGAAACAGACAGGGAAAGAGAGGAATGCTACTGTCAAGAGGGCTCATCTACTTCCTCCATCAATCCAAGAAGCTCCAAGGCAAATTCCAAATTCACATCATGCCAAGAGCTACAAAAAGGTACCTCCTTCTCCTCATGGTGAGCCTCCTCACATGAAAAGGAGATTTCAGCAAATGCATACATGCCAAGGTAAGTACCAGGTAAAAAATACTCTCATTTACTTTAATTGTAATAAACCTGGTCATCTTACCAAACATTGCTGGAATAGAAATCAAAATTTCAATAAACATGCCAAATCAGTCCAATGCTTTCATTGTCATAAAATTGGTCATATTTCTAAGGACTGTTGGTACAGAAATGATTTTGTTGTGCATGCTCAGAAATTCCAGTCTAATGCACATGCTCATACGCATAGGAATAAACATCATGTTCATACTGAAAATGTTCAGAAATTCCATGTGTATAAGCATAAAAATGTTGCACAAAATTATTTTATTTCTGCTCATAGTTCTATCAATGAAAGAAATGCATCTATACAAAAATTAAAAGCATGTTGGATTCAGAAATCTTTGTTACAATCTAACATTGATTTCATTGCAGGACCCAAACAAGTGTGGGTCCCAAAACCAGCTTGATCAGCAAGCTGAGAAGTCTTGCAGCCATACATTGTAAATGGATTCAAGATATTGGCTGTGCAAGACTAGAAATGACTGGAGAACACAGGTAAAATCTTTGAGAAAGAAATGAAGACTGTTCAGGTAAAATTTCTTTATCATTTCAAACTTGAATTGCTTGAATTGGAATGAATGTTTAATTTTTATCTGAACAATGAGAAATGTGTTTCAATGCTACTCCCAACAATGAACTTTATGTCATAACAATTGGAATCATGTTTATGTTATCATGCATGCTTAACTGTTCCCATGAGTCTGTGTGCATACTAACTGCTTTGACTTCTTGGTATATCAAATGATGACATGTGGAAAAACAAGTTATGCTTGTTTGGAAACTATCATTATGCGTGAGTAAAATACTCCGCCAAGTACCAAAAGTCATGTTATGCTTAAAGCTAATTGTGCTCATAATCATGTGTGAATTGCATGCTAACTTTTTCATTCCATGCACAAATTAAGGGGGAGTAAATTTGAAAAAGTGCAAAAATGTTTTTTCAATAAATTGCCTGTTAATGCATGATTGATCATGTTCATATTCTTTCGGTGCAAACTACTTTGAATGAACATATCTGAATTGCTTGTATGATCATTTCAAATCATGTATATCTTATGGGAAGTGAGCCAAAAGAATCTTTGAGTGAAATGCTGGAGAAATATTCCTTCATGTCTGATTTATCATTTCTTGAGAAATGAGGTAGCAAAGAAATCATTTGAACTCCATTTCATAGAAACTGAAAAACAAATTGCTGACATCTTCACCAAACCCCTTCCTGACAGTAGATTCTCATCTTTAAGGAGAGAACTTGGTCTTTGTAAATGTCCATTTTCTTGATCTCTCTCATTGGGATTGGGTTGAGTGTTAGGCATCTTCTGAGGGGGAGTTCTTTGCATCATCATATTCATTTGCTTCCTTGATTCACACTGATCATATCTCTCTCCATTTCACTTCTATTTCTTTTTGACAATGAACTCTTCAACTCACATTGTGTTGAACTTCTTGGTATATCAAATGGTGATTTGAAGAAGGACAAGTTCTGCTTGTCTGGACACTTTCACTATGCGAGAGTATATGTCTCCGCCAAGTACCAAGAAATTAATATGCAATTGTTGAGGGGGAGCTTTTGTTGTTCAAAGAGAATTATTCCTGATTTCAAAACCTTGCATATCTTTATTCTGATGAAAAGTGGTTGAAATCCTCATCTCAGGGGGAGCTAGAGAATTCAAGTCATATCTTTTGAAAAATTCAAAACTTTTCTTGCATTACATCAATTTCCTTGCATGATGTCCTCATTCAGGTATCTAGAGTCTCAAAATGATCCTTTGAGTGATCTACTATATTCATTTGTCAACTCTCACCTATATTCTTCAAACCTATAGAAATTCAGATTTCTTTCAAAGACTGAAGAATAATGTGTGCCTTGAATCTAAACATGTTTTTGTTTGCAACTGATGTTGGATATAGATGATGTCTTTTTTGTCAAAAACTCTCCAAAATTTGTCAATTCAACAGAGCAATGGCACATGTGCTGAGAAACTGCACACCTTCACAATGAATGAAGTGCCATGTATGTCATGAGGCACTAATGCTATCTCTGTTCAAAGGGGTTCAAAATAAAAAATAAATGCAAAGCAAAATAAATATGTCCTATTCCTTTTTGATGATGACTGAGTAACTGAAATATTGGCGTCTAAAAAATGTATATTTTCATGTCAAAAGGTCATCATTTACCCCTTTGAGACTTGATAATGGATAAATCTTTAGTATCCAGGGACTATAGTGTGTGAAAAGCATTAGTTCTTGAGTGAACAAGATGTATCTCATTTGATAGTTTGTTTCAAAAACAAAATGTGTATATCATTGGAGAATTGTTTTAAAAGAATCATTCTTATCCATCATCAAGTTGTTCTTAAAAAGTTGTTTACTTTCAACACACTTGATTTCAGTCTAAAAGATTTTTTTTTTATTTCTTTAGACTTGAAGAATATGGTAGTGTGTAGTTGATTGTTAAATGTATTATATCCCTCAAATCATCATTTTAATGACTCAAGTCACTGAATGCTCATATCCTGTTGGATATTGTGTAAAACTTGAATTGTGTTGATTTTTTTTGCAAAATATAACACATGAATTTTTTAGCCTCTTAAAAATCCTTGAAATGATCATTCCACCCATTGCTTATCATTATAAAGATGTCCCAAAGGTCACAAAATTTTTCCATACTCAAATTTCAAATTTTTCATCAGGCCAGGTCGACACTACTTACATCTAGTGTCGACACAGATTAGCTCAGGTCGACACTAATCTCTTCTAGTGTCGACACTGACCCCTTGCCAGAGTCATATACACCGTGGGCGCTGGTTAAGGGTTTGGTTGTTCCTGCGGGGGTAGCTTACCCTAAATCCCCTTTTCTTCTCCAGGTCGACCCGACGGCCGTCTTCTTCCTTGAATCCGGCAAGCTTTGAATCCATTTCCACCTCTTCCCTCCTCCAATCCATCCCTGTCATTCTTCTTACATTCCTTCCTCTTCATCCTCTCCTATTCCATTCCATCTTGTTTCCATGGCACCTAAGCAGGCCCCTCGCCGTGGAGCAAGATCCAGGGCTACGGCAAGGCCCATTCCGGCGGATGATGCTCCTCCCTCTGAAAGGAGAAGCAAGAGGCGCCATGACCCTGCGGAGCAGCCAGGGCCTTCCTCTGCATCCCCATCATCTGCTAAGAGAGGTAGAACTTCCTCTTCTGGTCGAGGTAGAGGGTCTGCGTACCCTTGGAGGAAAATTCTGGATTCTTCTCCTGAAGTCTCTGAGCAGTCATCCTCATCATCCTCTGAGGCAACTCCTTCCAAACCACTTCGTGAAGGGAAGATCATTCTAAAGCCCAGAGCAGTGGACTTAGAGGACAGTGAATTGAATGCTGCCTTTCCTGAAGTCCTCAACTTCTTTAAGTTTCAGTCTTGGCAATCTTTCATCTCTGAGTTTCGCATTGTGTACCCTAGACTTGTCCAGGAATTCTACATGCATTTGGAATGCACTGATGAGGGCTACAAGTCAAAAGTCAAAGGGATTGAGATTGATATGCCTACAGACCTAGCAGCCACCATATTCAAAATTCCAGATGAAGGAGCAGACTACCATAATTTTGAATTCAACCTTCATGAAGCCTACACAATCTTAACTAGATTGCAAGCAGATGAGTCTGATCCCAAGCAAACTCATGTTACTAAATTTAACACAAATACTTTTCCACCTATGTTGAGGCTTCCCCATCATATTCTCACCACTATCATAACACCACAAGGTGGTGGGAGGGATAGACTCACTGACATTCAAAGATTTGTGATATACTGCATAAACAAGGACATAAAGATCAACCTCCATGTCATCATGTACCAGATCATCTCTGAGACAACTAGGGCATATTTGCATAGATCACTTCCTTATGCAGCCCATTTGACTCAAGTCTTTAAACACTTTGGTGTGTCTCTTGAGAATGAGAAGTCCCAGAAAATTCCTAAGTCCAACATTTATTGTTTCAAGCATGTTCAAAAGTTTATGGGCTTTAGGATTGTGGGTGATCAGGTTAGGAGAGGGCCAGCTGCAGTAGAGGCCCCTGTGGTTCAAGAGGATCAGCCTCCAGTGCAAGAGGATCAGCCTCCAGCTCAAGAGGATCAGCCTCAAGTGCATGAGGACCAGCCTCCAATGAATGAGGATCAGCCTCATGTGGCAGTTGAAGTTGATGTACCCATTAATGCCCCTCTTTCACCTCAACTTCAGCCCTCCTCCTCCCTGAACCCTGAAAACTGAAATTCCATCTTTTTCTCCACAACCTCCAGTTCATGCATCCACATCCTTTGGTGGACCTTCTGTTCCACCAGAGTTATACACCTTTTTAAATGACAAATTTGATGCTTTGAACACCTCCATTCAGACTATGGCAGAAAATTTTGAGTTGAGGGTTCAGAGGTTGGAGAACACTGTGTCTGCCAAATTTATTGAACAAAAAGCAGCTTCTGACCATGCAGCGCAAAGGTTCAACAGGCTGATTGGCACATTGGCAGATGCTTCAGTTGAGCTAAAAGAACATCAAGAGGAGTTGGAAACAGTTCTTAAGGGAATTTTGGCAAATTCCCAAGCTGATGTCTTCAACACCAAGGAGACACTCTCTCAGATTTCTAAGACAAGACTGTCTTTTGCACATCTGGTAGATGACTTAGAGAGCATGAAAAACTTATCTGCTCATATTGATGAAGAGATGTCTGAACTTAAAAAGGAATTCAAAGTTTTGAATAGACATGGTTGGTCAGCTGGTTCTTCTTCATCTTCACAGCCAATGTCAACTGACTTCAGTGCCCTTCAAGCTACAATGTCAGAGAACTCAGAGAGAATGGAACATCTTTTACATACAAGACTCTCAACTATCCAAGCTCAAATGAAGTTCTGTCTGACTTCAATGGAAAAGAGACTGACGGATATTGAGACCATTTTGATACCCATTCCTCCTCCTCCTCCTCCCCATTAATGTAATTTCTTTTGATGATGTTCAAAGGGGGAGAAGATAGCAAGAAATTGTAATGCTTTTTAAATGTGTTTTTGAAGATTGCAATGTTCATATTTTTTGAATGAAATGAATAGAAACCTTTGTGTCTTCAATGTGATTGAAAACTCTTTTGAATGAATGTGAATGTGATGAATGCTTGTCAAGCTGCTTGACCTTTGTGTGAGAATAGCTTATTTCTAGTAACATTGTGTCTTTCATGTGTGCAACTTTCAAATGTCACTAAAAAATGTTCAAAGGTCTTTGACAAGTATGAATAAAAAGAAATGAAAATGCTTAAAATCACATTTCATTGAAACTTTCTACTTCCATATGAATTTAATGTTGCCATCATCAAAAAGGGGAAGATTGTTGGGTTAAGTGTGAATATAATACATTTCTCCTCACATTTTGATGATGACAAGTTGTGATTTTAATGCATAACAATTGGAACATGTGAAATACATCACACCTAAAATAACAATATTCAAAAAGTATGTTTCCAAGCACATTTATCATTTATATTCATGATAATATATTTAACTAATGATTTATGTGTTTATTTCTCAGGGACAAACATTTATTGCAAGGGTGGTGTCGACACACCTCACACTGGTGTTGACACAATGTTCCAAGCCCTAAGGCAAAAGATGAAGAAATGGTCAACTAGTGTCGACACTAGACTAGGGTAGGTCGACACTAGAGATAGATCCTAGAGAAATATGTTAACATGCTTCTATCTCAGGTCGACACTAAACCAGATGGTGTCGACACTAGAGAGCCTTCCCAGAAGGCCTGTTTTTCAGATCTCTTCAGTCAGGTCGACACCAAATGCAGGCAGGTCGACACTAGATGGCTCTCCCAGAAGGCCTGTTTTGCTGTCTGGGACAGAGTGTCGACACTGGATCATCTCAGGTCGACACTAGAGACCATTCCCAGGGAACTGATTTGCCAGTATGGGACAGTGTGTCGACACACCTCATGGGCAGGTCGACACACTCTGGAATCTCTGTGACTTAAATTTTGTCCTGGACACGTGGCACCCTAGGGAATTGTTGGATTAGCCTTGGATCGTGTGCCCACGACCCCCAAGGGTACATTTGGACTATTAGGGGTATAAATACCCTTCTATTGGCTATCCAACATGCAAGAACCCTTTCAGAGCCTCCCAGAAATCCCGTTGGCGGCTAGAAGAGTTCTCCTCCCTGTTCTTGCCTTCCTGGTGCTTCCTCAAGCCAAATTCTCATCTGTTCAAGTATGAGAAGTGGAAATTGATCGTTGAAGAAGCAATTGGATCACCTCAAGGAAGCAGATCAAGTAGAAGCCGACTCTGTGAAGAATTCAAGGAAGATCCTAAAGATCAGATTGCAGAGCATCGCCCAGGAACTTCCAGAGATCAAAGTGATGACCAAACTGTCCCCATAATAAATAATTCATTTATTTATATATTAATTTTGATGATTAACAAAATAGTACTAATGAATTACTTGAGCTTTGAGAACAGGAAATAAAAGAAAAAATGAAAGTTCAAGACAATCAGGTAAGTCTCATCTCACATTCTGTCCAAGTCTTTGTATCGACTTCTTTGATAAGCATAACGATTTCCTCTCTGACCGAAAAGTTCAAAGACGTAAATCGACTATCGTAACGATTTCTTTAGACCTCGTAACGATTTCTTTAGAACTCGCAACGAAGCCGTAACGATTTCTTTAGACCTCGTAACGATTTCTTAGAACTACGACTCTTTAGCCGTAACGATTTCTTTAGACCTCGTAACGATTTCTTTAGAACTCGCAACGACTCTTTAGCCGTAACGATTTCTTTAGAACTCGCAACGACTCTTTAGCCGTAACGATTTCTTTAGACCTCGTAACGATTTCTTTAGAACTCGCAACGACTTTCTAAGGCATAACGATTTCTTCAGATCTCATAACGATTTGCTTTATGCAACGATTTGTTAAGAGTTCTCGTAACGATTTCTTTGAATCTCATAACGACTTGATAGCTGTAACGATTTCTTCAATTCTCGTAACGATTTCTTTGAAACTCGTAACGACTTGATAGCTGTAACGATTTCTTCAGTTCTCGTAACGATTTCTTTGAAACTCGTAACGACTTGATAGCTGTAACGATTTCTTCAGTTTTCGTAACGATTTCTTTGAAACTCGTAACGACTTGATAGCTGTAACGATTTCTTCAGTTTTCGTAACGATTTCTTTGAAACTCATAACGACTTGATAGCTGTAACGATTTCTTCAGTTCTCATAACGATTTCATCATTATAATTTGATAATGCTCTGTCATAACGATTTGTCTATTATCGTATAACGATTTCATAAGTCATCGGGAGTGTTCATATCAACTTTCTTACTGTATCAATAAAATGCTTTTTAATAGCGTTGAAAAGTCAAAGTCATATCCCGTTTGTTGACTGTTACGCATTAAATGCTCTCTGATCGTATCTCCCATGCATGCAGACAATATCTTCCATTTTTATGCTACTCTGTCTACGTACTTTTTAGACAGAAGGGAGCTTTGCTATATATTGCAATATCTGTTCCATCTGCAACTAACAATCGACGGCAGTCCTAGCTGTCCTCTATTTATTGTTGATATGCTCGCAGATATCTGACAAGACTCATCTGTACAACGTTGATACAAGATACAAGATTCTAAAACATTTTTCTGGCGTGTACTAAAGGATAAAAGACTGAAGATCAGAAGCTTCCTTGGTGACCAGTCTAACGTACACCTGGATGAGAGACAACGGTTCTCTTAACGTTCAAATTTCAAGAAGAAGCTTAAATACGAGACTCAAGACTGAGAAGAGAAATACACACAGAAAAGCGAGCAACACCAATTCTTCTAGTCTTCTGAGTTCCAAGAAAGAGCGAAGCGTCCATTCTAATTGTCCTCTTAGCTCTTTAGCTCTCAGTATTCAAACAACAATTTCTTGTGAGAGCCTGTGTAGTCTTTGGAGAGAAACCAGTGTCAAATTCTCTTTCTCTCTCGAGGCTTGTTCGCTTCAGCTTGCAGCTGATTAAGCTAGTGTCTGAAGCTTGTTCTTAAACTTGTTTCTGTGGTTTGTACCCTTCTGTGAAGGAAGACCTGGTGGTATCCAGGGTGTTGTTCCCTTCTGGACGAAGGAAGACCTGGTGGTATCCAGGGTGGTTGTTTTTCCCTTCAGGTTGAAGGAAGACCAGTTGAGGCTGGGTGTAAGGATCCGTGAGGGGGATAGTACCCTAATTAGTGAAATCCTGAGGCATTGCTCAGGGACTGGACGTAGGTCTCCTGTGGAGAGGAGTTCCGAACCAGGATAAAAACCCTTGTGTCTTGTGGTTATGCTTATGTGCGTTTGCTGTCTTATTTTGTCCAACTCTAACGTTTGTTTAAGTTGTTGTGTAATCCTTTTAGTGAACAGGTTTTAATCAAAGATCAAATTTTTAATAACCCATTCACCCCCCCCTCTGGGCTAGCTAGCTGGGCAACAAGTGGTATCAGAGCCCGTCTCTTCGACAAAGAAGAAGATCCAACGATCTGAAGAGCAAAGATCAATGGCAGCCCAAAGCAACTTCGAAGGTCAGTCAGTCAACAGGCCTCCCTTGTTCGATGGAGAAGATTACACCTATTGGAAGACAAGAATGGAGTACTTTCTACAAGGCCACGATTATACAATATGGTCCATTGTAGAAGAAGGTGATCTTCTAGTCACAAATGCTAAGGCTCAGTGGACAGATGACGACAGAAGAAGAATATCCCTAAACTGCAAAGCCAAGAGCATCCTTTGCTGTGCCCTCAGCAAGAAAGAATTCAACAGAGTTTCAGCCTGCAAATCCGCAATGGAAATGTGGGAAAAGCTCAGGATCACTTATGAAGGGACAGACAAAGTAAAGGAGACAAGAATCGATATTCTTGTAGCCCAATATGAAAGGTTCCAGATGCAGTCAAGTGAATCCATAACTCAGATGTTTAGCAGATTCACAGATATCACAAATGGATTAGCTGGATTAGGTAAAGTCTATGGTGTACCAGACATGGTCAGGAAGATACTCAGATCTCTGCCATCCTCATGGACTCCAAAAGTAACAGCCATTGAGGAAGCCAATGATCTGAAATTAATGTCATTGGAAAAGCTAATAGGATCTCTCATGGCTCATGAGATAAATATGGAGAGATTAGGAGAATCCTCCAGCAGAAGGAAGCAATCAAATGCTCTCAAGGCGAATGATGAGATATCAGAAGAATCTTTGGATAACAGTGAAGGTAGCAAAGACAGTGATGATGAAGAAGCCATGCTGTCTCGAAGACTTCAGAGAATATTAGCAAAGAAGAAGAAGTATCAGTCCGGAAGAAGATTTTTCAAGAAGAACAAAGACTTCAGAAAACCAGAAGTAAAGGATCCAAAGAAAGGAGAAGTAATATGCTATGAATGCAAGAAGCCTGGACACATCAAGGCAGATTGTCCAATGCTCAAAAAGAATGATCATAAGAAGAAGGACAACTTCAGAAGATTCAAGAAGTATAAAAAGAAAGCAATGGCAGCTGCTTGGGAGAACAGCAGTGACTCAGATAGTGAGTCAAGCTCGAGCAGTGAAGGTGAAGAAGCAAACTTGGCCCTCATGGCCAATACCGAAGATAAGGTAACTTCTGACTCTTCTTTTGATTCATGCAATGATTCAGATTCTGATAACTTAGAAAGTGCTTTTAATGAACTCTATGAAAAATATAAAGAAGTATCTAAATTACTTAAAATTAGTAAGAAGAATTTAATCTGTTTAGAAAATACAAACTCAGATCTAAAAACCGAAAATGAAGAACTTGAAAAACAAATAACTGAACATAAAAGAAGGAATGAATTATTATGTGAAGATTTAAAAGAGAAAAATAAGAAAATAATTCATTTAGAAAAACAAGAAGACTTAAGTGGACTTAAAACAGAAATAGAAAGATTAAATAAAGAAAATGAACATTTAACAAGCACCATAAACAAGTTCACAAATAATAAACCTCTTCTAATGATGAGTGGAGCTAAAAGATCAACCAAGAAGAAACATGGTTTTGGTTATACTCCCTCGGAAAATGAAGAAACAAAAGTCTTTCCTAACACTTATCCAACTCCTGAATTTATATCCGAAAAGAATAAAGAACATAAAAAATTTAAATACAATCCAGTTGAAAGAGTAACTAGAACAACCTGCTGTACTCATTGTAACAAACTAGGACATAACAAAGCAACCTGTCCTAACAAGAACAAAAAGTGGATAATAAAAGGAAAAATCAATGATACTAACCCATCAGGACCCAAAAGAACTTGGGTACCTAAAACTTAGTGTTTAAATTTCAGGGAAATTCAAGAGCATCCAAATGGTACTTGGACAGTGGATGCTCAAGGCACATGTCAGGCAACAAGAAGTTTTTCGTTGATCTCAAAGCTGAAGAAGGTACAGTCACCTATGGAGATAATGGAAAAGGCACTGTGATAGGAAGTGGGTCCGTGAACATCAAAGGAAAATCAGTTATTGAAGACGTAATGTTGGTCAAAGGATTAAAGCACAACCTTATCAGCATCAGCCAGTTGTGTGACAAAGGCCATCAGATTCAGTTCCAAGAATCAAAGTGCAGTATATTAAAGGATGGTGCAGTCATATTTGAAGCCTACAGAGAAAGAAACTTGTATGTTCTCTATCTCGAGGAACTCAAGAATCAAGATGTCTGTTTGGCAGCCAGCAAAGATCAATCAACAGAGCTGTGGCACAGAAGATTGGGTCACTGCAGCTTGGACGGTTTGAATAAGCTCAGAAAGAGAAAGCTAGTGGAAGGACTGCCAAAGGTCAATTCTAGATTGGATAGCATTTGCAAACCTTGTGCAAGAGGAAAGCACACCAAGAGCTCTTTCAAATCAAAGACTGTAGTAACCACCTCAAAGCCCTTAGAACTACTTCATATGGATCTATTTGGGCCAATGAGGACTACCAGTCTAGGAGGAAAGAATTTTGGATTTGTAATAGTTGATGATTATTCAAGATTCACTTGGGTATCCTTTCTAGAGCACAAAGATGACACATTTGACAATTTTGTCAGCTTCAGTAAGAAAGTTCAGAAAGATCAGAAGTTCACAATTGTCTCTATCCGATCAGATCATGGTGGTGAGTTTCAGAATGAAAAGTTTACAAAGTTCTGTGATGATCAAGGAATTGAGCACAACTTCTCAGCCCCAAGGACACCTCAACAGAATGGAATTGCTGAGAGGAAAAACAGAACTCTTTTGGATATGGCAAGAACCATGTTATCAGAATATGATTTGCCAAGATACTTCTGGGCCGAAGCCATCAACACTGCATGTTATATCATTAATAGAGTGATGATCAGGCCGATTCTGAAGAAGACTGCTTATGAACTCTACAAAGGAAAGAAACCAAAGATCAGCCATTTCAGAATATTTGGATGTCCTTGCTTCATCCACAACAATGGAAAAAGGGACATTGGTAAGTTGGATGCCAAATCAGATGAAGGCATCTTTATGGGGTACTCTTCTAAACCCAAAGGTTATAGAGTTTTCAATAAACGTTCCTTATTAATTGAACAATCTGTACATGTTATTTTTGATGAATCTAACCCTTCCTTGAAAAAGGAAGAAATTAGTGACATTGATGATGCAGATGACTTGTCTGAAAAATTAAAGAATACCTCAATAAGGACAAGGAAGATCCTCCTCTGGAAGAACTGCAGCAAACTGAAATTCAACATGAAAATCTTCCAAAAGAATGGAGACATCAGAAAGATCACCCTCCTGAAAACATTATTGGTGATCCATCTGTAGGGGTAAGAACAAGAGGTAATGTAATTCCTTGTGATTATTTAGCCTTTGTTTCTCAAATAGAGCCTAAGACAGTCAATGAAGCTTTATCTGATGAATCTTGGATATTAGCCATGCAAGATGAACTAAATCAGTTCAAGAGAAACCAAGTATGGTCACTTGTTCCTAGACCATCCAATCATTCAGTTATTGGCACCAAGTGGGTGTTCAGAAATAAACTGGATGAGTCTGGAATAATCTTAAGGAACAAGGCCAGACTGGTAGCTCAAGGCTACTCCCAAGAGGAAGGCATAGATTTCGATGAAACCTATGCACCTGTAGCTAGACTTGAGGCTATTAGGATTTTACTTGCTTATGCATCTGCATTTGATTTAAAACTATTTCAAATGGATGTCAAATCAGCCTTTTTAAATGGTTTTATCAAGGAGGAAGTTTATGTTGAACAACCTCCAGGTTTTGATGATACCGAATTTCCAAATCATGTATTTAAACTGCATAAGGCTTTATATGGTTTAAAGCAAGCACCTAGAGCCTGGTATGAAAGGCTCAGTACTTTCTTATTAGATCATGGTTTCACTAGAGGTAAAGTAGATAGTACATTATTTATAAAATCTAAGGTTAAACATATACTTCTTGTGCAAATATATGTAGATGATATTATTTTTGGATCTACTGATGAATCTCTTTGCAAGTACTTTGAAAAGCTTATGCAGGGAGAATTCGAAATGAGCTTGATGGGGGAGCTAAGCTACTTCCTTGGATTGCAAATCAAGCAAGGGAAGGATGGCACTCATATCTGTCAAGCCAAGTACACCAAAGAGCTGTTAAAGAAATTTGGATTTGAAGGTGCAAAGCCACTATCAACTCCAATGAGCACATCAACCAGAATGGACAGTGATCAAAAAGGTAAAAAGGTAGATCAAAAGAATTATAGAGGTATGATAGGGTCACTACTTTACTTAACTGCAAGTAGACCAGACATTTTGTTTAGTGTATGCATGTGTGCTAGATATCAGGCAGACCCTAGAGAGTCTCATTTAATTTCAGTAAAAAGAATATTTAGATATCTGGCTAGAACTCATGATTTAGGTCTCTGGTATCCTAGATCTTGTGAAATAGAATTAGTAGGATATTCAGATGCTGATTATGCTGGATGTAAAGTAGATAGAAAAAGCACCAGTGGGTGTTGTCAGTTTCTTGCAGGATGTTTAATATCATGGTCATCCAAGAAACAAAATTCAGTAGCTTTATCAACAGCTGAGGCAGAATATGTTGCTGCTGGAAGTTGCTGTACACAACTTCTTTGGATAAAGCAACAACTTGAGGATTTCGGAATTCATATCAAATCAATTCCACTATTGTGTGATAATACAAGTGCCATCAACCTCACCAAAAATCCAGTACACACTCAAGGACTAAGCACATTGAGGTAAGATATCATTTTATTCGAGACCATGTAGCTAGTGGTAATTTAGAAATTTCTTTTATAGATACAAATGGTCAATTAGCAGATATCTTCACAAAAGCCCTACCTGAAGAGAGATTTACATCTCTTAGAAGGGAATTAGGGATGTGCAATGTGTGAAAATATTTCTGTAATTTTATTGGCATAAAAATTTTCAGATAGAAATGGAATTCTCCCTCCTTAAAGATAAGCAAAACTCAGTTATCTACATTCCTTGACCGCTATCGTGTTAAAAGTTGTTTGACTCGTCAAACCTTTTTGTCGCTTTCTGCCTTTACCACCTCTTGGCGTTTCACTTTTCGGTAAAGTAATATTAAATTATTCAAATCGTTCTGAGAACGACTTGTCTTCTACCTTTACCCTTTTATCTTTTATCTGTTCACCCAAAGCCGATGCCCTAACGATTTCGGGATCGACTCTCTGCAACTTTCGAAGCTTTCTCTTCTTCCCGCGAAGAATCCCTCGAGAGGTTCCATCTCTTCCATCTTCCTCCTCCTCCAGAACCTTTCTCCTCTACCTATGGCCGCTCCGATGATCTCCGGAAGCGTAGGGGGCTACAGTGCTGAGTTTCTGTCCCCAAAGGAGCAAGAAAGGTTTACCTTCGTGAAGTCGAAGATCTGCGGAAATAAGGCAGTGGATGTTCAGAACCTTGAGAAGAGTGGCATGTCCAGTCTAGTCGAAGCTTTGAGAAGAATGCAGTGGATGGATGTTGCTACTTTCACCGAGGTAAGCTATCCGGACCTGGTGAAAGCCTTTTTCATTTGTTTGAAGTCAGAGGCAGATGGGTCCCTTGTCTCCTCAGTGAAGGGCACCCAGATCAAGATAGATCATGAACTATTGCATGAGTTGTTTGGAGTAAAGACCTCCGGGTATAGTGGCATTCACTCTGTGAATGATGAAGTAAAGGGTCTCGGAATCATTGGTCCAGGGTTTAAGCTGAAAGATGGAAAGCTAGATATTAATCAGATGTCCGCATTTAATCGGTTGCTTCACTTTATTGTCTGCCAAATTATAGTACCTCGTAGTGCTACGTTTTCTTCATGCACTAGGGCAGACTCGGACATAATGTTCTGGGCAATCCAGAACAAGGAGATCAACTTGGCCGCAGTTATGATTGAGAGAATGAAGTTTGCCAGTACTCAAATCTGGGAAACAAAGAGCAAACTGAATGTTTCCTTGCCTTATGCTCATCTACTCACCAAGATTTTCAAGCATTTCGGAGTAGATGTGTCTGGAGCTGTAGTAGAGAAGATGGGCCAGTCTATAAGGTCCAGAAATTTGAAGAAAAGTGGTTTTTCAGTGCAAGATGGAATTTGGTCAAAGACCTCTGTGGCAGAAGGAGAAGCGATTATTGGAGATATCCCAGAAGTTCAAGAAGAAACAGCAGCAGGAGAGCAAGCAGCAGCAGCAGAGCAAGCAGCAGCAGTACCAGTTGTGGCAAGCCAGCCAGAAGTTTCAGAATCACCTGTTGTGGAGATTGACTCTCATTCTCCAGAAGTTCAGATGGAAGAAGGTGCAGCTAGTGTGGCAGACTCTTTGCCTACCACCTTAGTCGCCTCTATTTTAAGAGAGGTATTGGATTCCATTCCCTCCACCTCAGCTACTTCTAAAGAAGGTGGACGTGTTGAAGAAGAAGTTATGGCACCAGGCCATACAGAAATTCA